>OY756426.1:2650422-3850422 GCA_963576905.1 Mystacides longicornis | reverse complement strand
ATAATAATAAAATGTCTTAATAACACCTAAAGAAATATAGGGAAAAGTTTGTTAGTATTACAACGTTTAAAATGCGCAACTCTATTCTCTATGCAGACCGAGATTGATTGATTGAGATTGAGAATTGTCTTGGATAAATTCAAGATGAAACTGTATACTCATGACATTGATTAAGAAAATCGTTTGATTGAATATCATTACAAGCACAGAATAAGGAAGTTTTTTTTTTATTTTAATGTTGTAAGAGATTGCAAGAACATTACAGTCAACAGAATACTCAGATTCTGGTGAAAACTGAGAGATATCAATCTTGTAAAATTAAAAGAAGGAAAATATGTAGCACATAAATTTTCATGGGCCTCAAATTTAAACCAGAAAAAAGAGAAATATGAAATACTTGGGCAGAAAATTATACTTAAAACAGAAAAAAAGCAAACCTTGGATCACAAATTAGAGTGATAAAAAAACAAAAGGGCATGAGGGTATATGAACAACGATTTCATTAAATTATGACTTGAAGAGTTTTTCCATATCTAATAAGTTTGAAGGAAGATGTATATGAAGGAAAGAATTTTTTTCTGTTACTTTCACTTATGATTGCTAAACTAAGGGTTACGAGACCTGGGCCCTGTTCCACCATCATATTCTCTACTTTGCAGGGTTTTTTTTCAAATTATAGAATCGTTATGTATCAAAATTATGTCGTTTTTTTTCATCCAAAAAAGTTAATTTTTTGGAGTTACCCAATTTGCATATTGAGGTATCGATGTGTCAAATAATATTGAAATATATTGTAGAAAATATTATTAATTATTAAATGAAAAAACATATAATAAATTGTTTTTAAGGATTAAAAGATACAATATTGTCACTTTTATTATCTTATTGCATAATTGGTGCAGTATCTCATTACACATGAGGGCAATTATTATGTAAGCAACACGATGCGTCACCTAGCAAAGTCTGTGACAGACTGAATTCATAAAAAATACGCAGCGGTTAACTGCCTCATATTGAGAACATAAAATACAAGGCAAGTAAGCCGCTCTATTTATGGAACTCTTTGATATAAAATAAAATTTAAGTTATATTAGCAAAGTTCTTTTATTAAAATACCTTCTAAAAATATGGAGAAATATCACAAAGTTCGGGAAAAAACATTTATTGAATTAGGGTTTAACAATTCTTACGACTTAGATAAGTTATTCTTCTTCTTCTTCCTCAGCCATCTCTCCACTGCTGGATATAGGCCTCTTCCATTCCTTTCCACTCTCCTCTATCCTGGGCTTTTCTTATCCACGATAGTTTTTAAATAGCAATTCTATGATAATTAATAATATTCTATTAGGGCCGGTATTTCGAACGAGCATTAAACAGCCCAACAGTAAATGGACATATAACTTTAAAGGTTCCACTAACTCAAAACGGGTCTTTCATGAGCAATTTAATGGACCATTGGTTAATTGACAATTATCTTGTTTTTTTTTTGCGACTGGCAATATTGAACTTGTTGCTATCTTCACTCTATACATGTGTGAGAGCGAGACGCGCGGTAAACAACATTCGTTAGAAAGGGATGACAGACAAGGTCTTATGTGTTTGTTTTACTGCAACTGTCAAGTCAAGTTTTATTTTATTTCTGTTATTTAAATATTTTTAAAAGGGAACCCAAACAAATATATAAAATAATTCATATATATTATTTTCTGTATTAAAAATAAGTATTTCGAGATTATTCCCATTGGTTTATAATAATATTATGTACTACGTGCGTCATCTGTGTGTTTTGACATTTCACTTAGCATTACTAAAAAAGTGAGATATTTTTTATAAAATAGACGATATTTTAGTACTGCATAGTTCCTATTTTGATGCTTTATAGAAAGCATTGTAATCCGATTTATAAATTGGTCAAAAAAATGGGCTCTCTCATAATAAGAATCATCAACAATTTCGAAAAACGGTATGAAAACAGACAAAATTGGCAACCATTTTGACAGTTCTAAATTGTCCATTAGTGTGCTATTGGCTGTTAGAGCAGCCCACTAAATTTAAGCTTTCATTAAGGTGTTTAATGCCCCAATCGCCGCTATTTGACAGTTGAAAGATCCGTTTTTTTCTCTAATGGGACATTAGTGAGTTAATCCTCCATTAAAACTTATTTGACTGTATAATGCTCGCTCAAAAGATCCACCCTTAATATATGATAAATTAAAAATATCAAAATTAATTGATCCCGATCTTATTGATACTTCGGCTTTAGCATTGTAGCAAGTGTTTTTATAATTGCATTTATAATTATTTACTTTTTGTGATCATTTTTGGCTAAACAGATTTAGGTAATTAGTCTTGTAATACCAATTTATTAAATTGGTTGTTAGAAATTGCATAAGCCTATTTGCATAACATATAGAATAACAACTTTAGTAATTTTATTATACATAGGTACTTTGGTTTCTATTATCAGACTTTTAAATTTCACTAAAGTACAAAAAATAATTGTATATTTTTTTTCTGGAATAAATAAATAGAAAATGTAAAAGATTGTATAAAAGTAATGCACAATTTTTGTTGTTAGTTAATCCTAAATTACATAAATGTTACAAGCAGTGCTTTTTTCCTTTTAACGCGGTGGAACGGCATTCCGGCACCTTTTTTCACGTTTTTTATAAATTTCAAAATCAATTAATTGCTTAAATGAAATTTGAATATAATTTTATCATGTAAAAAGCTTGACATGAAGTGAGTTCCCAGCACCTTTTTTTCTAAAAAAAGCCCTGGTTACGAGACAAGTATTGTATTTCTTTGGTGGAAGTATTTTTTAGTGTAAATATAGTTCTATAAAAATATTTAAAATCTTTGTCAAATCAGTCTTTTAGTTTATTGAGTTAACTAAATTACAAAATTTCTTATACGTCGTTTGACGATATTGAACACAACAAAATCATAGTATGAAAAAATAGCTGGGTTGAAAAAATAAAAACACAAACATTTGAAAATTCTTAATGAAAAAAAAATTTGTACGAGAAATAATCACAGATTTACGTTATGAGTGTTATGAGCAAATTGATAATGACTTTTAAATTTTGAGTAAATTTATGGGTCCTTTTTAAAATAGAATGTGTTTGGAAATAACCTGCGGTAGTATAAATAGTCCAAAAATACAAAATCATATTTAACACAGTACAGTGTTGGGTGATTGGTTAACAAACAGTTTGGCCTTCAAATTTTGGAATTCAGAGGAACTTTTGCAAAATAACTAATTATGTTCGTCAACTAATCGCCCGTTGGAAACGCTATAACAATCTAACGGAAAAATATATCTACTGATTCCATGTTTTTAATTGTAACAGAGTGATGTTATCTTCAAATCAGTGTTACTCTTGAACCTATCACTGACGGCATTGTTGACCCTGGACATGTTGGGTTTGCCGAGAAATTCGCAAATGAACCTTCCAGTTTCAATAACCTTCATTAGATCAATACCAGTTTCCAGATTGGATCCCATCAACATGTAAACTAAATCTTCCGTAGCCAAATTTCCTGTAGCTCCTTTTGCATAAGGACATCCTCCAAGGCCTGACACTGAGGAATCAAACGATTTTATTCCATTCTGTAAAAAACACCAAAGTTTAAGATTTAGAAATTTTAATAACACCCATTTACAGTTATATGAATAAAGTATGGAGTTGCATGTGATGAGGTGGTTGTAAGACACTTTATTTCAAGAGTGGATATTTTATATGCCTTGGTTTTGATGACATAAATCACACTCATACAGAAGACTGGGTTACACAAATGCATCAAAATTTATTTTATTATTATTAAATGCCATCAAGCAGGCAGCTTGGAGCATGTGCTCTATATCCCCCCCTTGTGTCACACTACAATTTGTCAAGCCCGTTTTTAAATGAATTAGCGCTCTCTGCAACAACCAGCTCAGCAGGCAACCTGTTCCACTCATCCACAATTCTATTTCAGAATGTCTTTGAGGGTTCTCTTCATATGCTCATTATGGAATGCATCACATTGCAATGCTACAGCCCAATACCTCCCTTAATATGGAGTAGGAGAGAGTTGGAGTATCATGAGTGCAATGTCAACGACCACCACCTCCCACATCATACCCAAATCCTTCTGAGTTAAACACAGAATGCAAGGGTATTCCTGTAATTTATTTTACTGAGAGAAACACAGAATGAAAGGGTATTCCTGTAGTTTAATCAACTATGGAAAAATAATAGAATCTTACATTTAATCCGACTAAAACGTTGGCCAAAGCCTGTCCGTAAGTATCATGGCAGTGTAAGGCCAATTGCTGTGGCTTGGCAACGTGGAATGCTTCTATCAACATCTTCTTGATGGAGCCAGGAGTGCCAACACCAATGGTATCCCCCAAGGAGACTTCGTAACATCCCAGATCTAGCATAGCTTCTATTGCCTGCCAACGTGTAACAAATTCATTAACATATTGTAAACTTATAAGGTAGATAAGTATTTAAATATAAGGTAAAAAGCAACCTTTGCAACTTTTGATGGGCGAACAGGACCTTCATACGGACACCCAACAACACAGGACACATAACCTCTAACTTCTATTTTGGACTTCTTGGCTTCTTCCACCACGTTTCTGAATCGTTCGATAGATTCACTCACTGAGCAATTGACATTCTTTTGTGAAAAAGCCTCACTAGCCGAACCAAATATGGCTATTTCTCTGACACCAACAGAAAGCTAAAATAAATTAAATAGAATATAAAACACAACATTCCATATATATTTATGAATTTTTGCGTCCTATTTCAGGACTAGATCTTAAAATATCAATGCCTGAAAGGCTATCTAGCGCAAGCGACACTTTATCTTATTAAATTATTGTAACCGACTTGGATGTACTTCTCTGTGACCATGTTAGTCTGGTAAAATTATCGTAAGCCACATAAGTACCAGAAAGCATACACATTTATATAAAATTCAATAACAAATCAATTCGCTATATTTTCAATGATTATGTGGCACAACCTCAAACTTCCTAGAATTTTTCTTATTTTTTCAAACAAAAAAGCCTCTAGTATATAGTTGGGTATTTGTCGCTTACGCTAAGTATCCATATTATAGAACCAAGTAGTGCTGAATTTTATACAAATTTGAACCACCACAGGCTTACAACCATCTTCTACTGCTATTTCAAAGGCTGGCTTTGCGTGATCACTTTATGTTAACAACGTTCATAGGTGGTCAAATTCGTTATAACTTCAAAAATTTCAAATATTCCAAATGTTGAACATGTCGAAAGTTCCCATGCCCCCTGCAGGATTCGAACCCACAACCCAAGCCCATGTTTTAAAATACTATATAATTAAATTAAATAATTTTAGCTTAACTAGTTGATAAATTGGATAACTTACTGCTGTTTCTAGACCTTTAATATTTGGCACCAAAACTGGATAAGAAGTTCTATTGTTCTGTGTAATGCCTTTAATAACCTCAACATTGTCAGACATTTGTGGAACCCACTTAGGGCTTACAAAACTATAAAACAATTTATGTTTAGTTTCAAAAAAAATATTTTATTTTATGAAGAACAGTATGAATAAAGTCATGAGAATTTATCAAAAATTATTTTTATCTTCTCTCAAGTGTTTATCCTCTTTTGTAAAATAAACAAAAACTTAATATAATATGTAAGGCTGATTGGATGTGGACATACTCAGTAGCTCCACATTAGTGGTCAAAGGGGCCTTTAGGTCACATGATAAAAAACAGTTGTTGCAACTGAGAAATGGGGATCCTGTTAGGACCTATTTTAGAGGAGCATCAAAAAGATGATTAAGGAGACTTCTTGCGGAGGCCAGGAGCCGGGAAGAGACACTGCAAAATGCCTTAGAAGACAAAGTTCAATAAGAGGCAACGCTCTATAAGCAAATGAAAGAATGTCACAACAGACCTACTTTGGTCTCATTGACACAAGGGGCGTATGGTCCCTTGATTGGAGGCATTATTTAATCATTTATAAAGTAACATTTTTACAAAATACTGTAGATAGATTTACCTGGTTACTTCAATTGAATCGTAACCGCATTCAGACAACATATCTATGAACTTTATTTTTACATCGGTTGGTACCATTTTCGTCTCATTCTGCAACCCATCTCTTGGTCCCACTTCTGTTATTTTTATATAGTTACTCAATGCTGAATGCATCTGAAAATAAAAATAAAATATCATTCTTGTTGTTTTGAAAGCCGTGGGGTTGCCGGCTAAGAATAGCACCTCTGCTCTTTTTGCTGGTTTTTCGAGCATCCTGTAAGAGGCAGGAAATCGAAAAATCAGATCGGGACCGTGAGGTTGACCACCCCACGTCCTTAAACCTCAACCGGTCAGAAAAGGCACCATAGGCCTCAGTCGCCTTCGAGCGCAATGGAGAGCTCTTGGTGCCTCTCTATGCTCCTGAATGGGGCTTAGGCCTCCCGCATTGTGGGTTGGTTTGGGGGGGATCCGCGGCGGGCTTGATTTTTGTGGGGCCGGCTTTTCGGTTTGGTTGCTTTGATCGAGGTGGGGGGTCGGTTCGCGCGGGTCGGGTTTGCAGCGGATTGGTCTCCTCTGGACTGGCTTGCGTAGAGTGGGGTACCTTAAAGGGAGGGAGAGTAGCCATGAAACGGACGTCCCATGAAACGGACAAACGTTTGAACTCGGTTAGTATCGGATCTAGCCCATTGTTATTATATCCTTGTCGATCACGCAGTGCATGCTCTCACTCCACAGGAGCGTGTAAGTCGAGAGTTAGTATTTGAGTAGAGTGCACGCATTTATTTTTTTACCACTATAAAAGTATTTTTTTCTTCCATTTTTCCAAATCTGTCAAAGGTAAGATTTTGATTTAAATTATACATGTTTTATATATTCTAAAAACTCGCTCATTTATGTTAATAAAATTGTAACAGTAGAATCAATAACCTTCTAATCTGCAAAAATTTATACATTTGTTTAAGATTTTACAAAATCCCATGAATCGGACAGCAAAAAGGACCATGAAGTGGACATACGATTCATCAAAAGAAAATGGCATATGTCCTATATGTAATAAAATATACACGAACAGTAAAGAAGATTGGCTAATGTGCAAAATCTGCCAAATATGGGCTTATAATAGTAGTGGTGTAACAGGAACAATATTTTTTTTTGGTAAAAAATGTTTTTAAATTGTATTTTTTTATTTGCCGTTACAAATTTTTATAATGTTTATAATTACGAATATATTGATTGATAAATAATAAATGAAATATTTTCATACTACAAGTGTCTCATTTTAACAATTAAAACTTTACCTACAGGTGTAGGTAATAATGTGTCCGCTTCATGGGACCCCGTGTCCGTTTCAAGGGAACGGTTCCATAAAACTGACATAATTTACATATTTTAAAATTACATTTTTATGTACTTTATATTTTTCTTTTTAACATTTTTTTGATGTATAAGGGAAGAGAAAACTACATATTTGAAGATCACACTATTATCTATTAGAAGCTATTATAAATAAATTATCTCTGTGACATTTTTGAAAAATGTCCGTTTCATGGATACTCTCCCCTATGTATGTATGTTTTGAAAGGCGCTAAAGCTATAATTTTGTCACATCAATACAGGCAATTCTTTTCAAATAAAAGAAGACCAATAGGAATCCAGGTGTAAAGTAAACGTTTAGAGACCTCCAGTGCTGTGGTTCACAAAACTATCTGACATTTCAACATCCATACTAATTTACAAATGTTTGAAATTGGCTTGTTTGTTTTATTTATTTTTTAACCACAAACAACTTTTCTAAGTTGCGTTTTTCTCCTGATTCTTTCCAGCATACACGTATTTTCTTTTTGATTTCCTTACAATTTACTGTACACTATCTAGGTTCCCTACGCACCCCCCAGTATAGCCCTAAATGTGTAAGATGTCTGTCAAACATTTTATTTAGGAACTTCCTCTTGGGAATTGTTTAATCATAATCATTGGATTACAGTCAAATTGGGGTTTGGCTTTTTTGTGGAGGGAAAGTGTGACTGTTAATTGTTGTTCTAATAAATTTCATTTATCATGAAACTAATACATCCAGAAAACTTCATTTAAAAAATAGTGTGGCAAAATAATAATTATTATAGTACAATTACTCACATAATTTCTCGCAAGGAGTTTAGTTGACAAGGAAGAAATTTTTTTAAATACATTCATTTTGAAAATAACAACTGCTACCAATACGCGAAAGTTATGAAACTGAATATTATAAAAGTTAACTTTAATTTAACCAGATAGGATTCAAATATCAATCACTGCGAAATTGTGCGTTGTATTTTGTTATTTTTACAACACAACTACTCAGTATCCCTATTCTAAGTTTTATCGGAAGGTAGTCACGGAAGTAAAGTGAGAAAACGATTCATCTAGTATGGAAAACATGTATAGCGCCACCACAAGATTATTTCTAGAAACAAAAGCGATTCTCGCATTCGATACGTATCTATAGACGTTTTCCATACAAAATGTATCGCGTTACTCACTTTATTTCCGTGACCACCCTCCGATGAAACTTAGAATACAGGTACAGTACCCGAATATAACAAATTGATAAAAAAATACAACTGTAATCAACCCGCACAGGCCGAAAAGAAGTAAATCATTTCGATCACAAAAATATTATGTAAATCAAAGAATGACAGTTTTTTTCGCTTTTAAGTAAAAATTACTTTAATATTTTGACAGATGTCAAAGTCAAACGGTGTACCCCATTAGCACAATAAAAACTCAAGTCATTTTATAATAATATACCTATTGCGATATAATATCGCTTTAATCTTCCACCACGGTGATTTTGATAATATAGACTAATTTATAAATATTTTGTGTAGGGTAAGAACAGGTAGAAAGCCGATTCCGACCCGCGCCGACCGGCGCTTGGAATGTTACTATGCATTTGAATGGGGATACCCACAGAAAAAGCAGGAACCCGCTTTCCGGCCCACTAAATTGAATTCCATAGGGCAGGGGTCGGCAAGTAGTTTTAGTTGGGGTCCGAATACTGTGGGAAAATTCAAACGAGGTCCAGAAAAAAAACAAATGATACTATACCCGGCGCGCTATAAGATTACTTCTGGTACCCTGCTACCCCGAGTTGCACCTCAACACCCACTCCGCAGCCCCTTACCCGTGGTCAGGGATATTCAAATTGCAAACAGAATATTCATTCTTTTTTTTTATTTATTTCTTATTAGGTAGGTACATAAATCACATATTACACATAAATAAAAATAATTACAATTTAAATAAATTATAAGAGGCACTACTTCAAGAACCACGAATCAATACTAAACAATATCTTAATAATCTTTATTTTATATACTTTGTTTTTGTGGTACCTACCTACCTGAATGTTTTTACTTGTTCTATCAAAATTTAGAAAACAATTACTCAAATAAAAGATGTTTTGAGTGCAAAATATTTTTGGTTGATATGCGATAACGATTTTTTGACAAAATATTTCAATTACCGGCATTTTTATGTTTCATCTATAATTTTTTGCAGGTTGTATTTTTAATAATGTAGGTACCCATAATTTTAAATCAGTTAACTAAATTTTACAAAAGGCTTAAAGAAAAGGTGTTTTGAATAAGTACTTAAATGTAGTTATCAATGGGGATGAGGACTTTAAAGATAATGCGGTGAAATAATTTGCGTTTTTGTGACTTACTAACTTAACATAAATTATGGTTTGTCAAAAATATTGTTATATGAATTTAATCTTAATTTAATTTTTTAATTAGATATTTGTTAAAATAATTAAATAAAAAAAAATATAAATCCCTTCCAAATCGTAATGTTGGATACACCTGGCGAGTGCAAGAGATGATCATAGTTCAAAGGAACTCTTCTGCCGCTTTGAGTGTAATATAATAACTATACTTTTATTTAGATATAATTTAGGTTCCAAACAAAGAGTTCTATATATAGAGTGGCTTACTTGCCTTGTATTTTATCAGTCCTCCATTTGGTCAATCGACCCCCCCCCCCCCCTTCCCCTTCGCCCATTAATCTCGGAGTAACGTTTTTCAATGTTTAATTAGGAAAGTGACTTTTTTCACAGCAGGCGATCAAAATTTGGTACAATCCTTGATAAGGTTGCTCTCCTATGTTCATCGATCTTCCTAAAAGTGGAATTCTTTAACGACTGTGGCGACTTAAATTTTTCTGTGTGCTCATTTATATGGGCGAATTGGTGCTTATATCCAGCAGATAAATAAGTTTTACTACCCATTATTTTCTTTTTAACACATAATATGAACCATGAAACTTTACAAAACACTTGGGTCTCATTTTTTCGCCGCACACTAGTTTATGACCACGGTACACCAGTGTGCCGTGGCACACCATTTGCGGAACACTGATCTAGACAACTAAAGGTTCAAATCACCAATGGTTCCAAGGCTGTCTCCTAGTTAGGAGTTACCTAATCTTTGGTAGTTCCTAGCTTATCGTTTTGTTTAAAAATATTTATGTAGTTCCTAGAGCTAGGGACCGTTGGTGAAAGTCACCATTAAAGTATAATACCTAAGTACTTACCAAGTAAGATTCTATTTGTTATAAAAAAAATATTGTAAGTAATAAAGGTATGTACTTGCATTATAATATTTGGCGGTCCGCCTGTTGCGGACCGCTGCCATAGGGTAAGAAAGACCACGTAGAAAGCCGATTCCGACTCGCGCCGACCGGCTCAAAGATTGATAGAATAATAATTTATCATTGTGTTTAAACCAAAGACAAAGTCTATGGACATACCGGAGAGCGGGTTCCTGCTTTTTGTGTGGGTATCTCCATTCTGCCCATTCTTTGCGCCGGTCGGCGCGGGTCGGAATAGGCGTTCTACATTGCAGTTCGGCGTCCCCTGGCGCCAAAGCTGGTTCCGTCCTTGCTTGGAAGCCCCCCCCCCCCCCCCCCCAACTCTGCAAGCGCCCTTGAAAACTAATGATAGGGGTTTTCTTATGATGTCATAGAATTTTCATTTCCGATGTTTTGATGAACTTTGACATCACAATGCTTTCACTCCTACATAAGGAATTACCAATAGTTATTGGTATAAAAGGTGTCTCGAGATAATACTATACTTATAAAAAAAATAATTAAAATCTATATCTTTTTACGTCACAAATAGGCACAAGGGGCATAGACACCTTGACCTTCTTTAAAAAAAATCTTTACCCACCCCCACAGGAACCAAACAAAAATGTAAGTATGCTCTGTATACAAGTAATGTTATAAAAATATTACTTTCTATTATTTCCTATTCTCTCGATTTGTTGGAACACCTGCATGTAATTGCTATTTAAAAATTAATAATATCATATACCTATATAAGACAGAATTGGAAGTAAAATATATAAGGAAAAACTCTATAAACTGAAATGTATTTATTTGAAAACCTTTGCTCGTTGTTAACCATGCATTGGTTGCCTGTTTTATTGTGTTCACTCAGTGTATCATTCGCTCAAGAAATTGTTTACTACCCGTCAAGAGTGGAATTTTTAAGATCGGAATTGAAACACGAACCGAAATTTCTCAGAAATAATATTTACAATGAATTTCAAAAAAATAACAACACATCTCATTATGTCAGTAGCAAAATTGTTAAAAGAGCTGCCGATGCAACTTTTTACGGTCATCCTAAAACCCAGGAAGAAATTTGGGACAGAGCATTCAATGGTCCAAAAGCAAAGTTCGATCAAGTACCTTCGTTAGTGAATCTTCTGCACATGTTAGCAGTGAAGCATTTAAACGAATGTGCCACTATTATTCTTTATGATAAACTAGTGGAAAACAGCGAAGGTCTTTTATTGCAGCAACTTATGAAAATCTTTCCAAAACCATACGTCCATGGCAGAATCAGTAGCAATAATTCCATAGTAGATGCAAAAATACTTAAAACTACAGCTGATCAATGTGTGAATTACATAGTTTTCTGTGCTGATGTCATGAAATCAGCAGACGTGCTTGGACTGCAGGCTAATAGTAAAGTGGTGGTAGTAGCCAGATCTTCACAATGGAGGGTGCAGGAATTTTTATACAGCAAAGCATCTAGAAATTTCGTAAAGCTTCTAGTTATTGCGCAATCATTTAGAGATGATGATACTTTGGTAAGATTGTTTTTTACCATTTTAAAAGTGTAGCTTACCTAAGGCAAAAGTGCTAAAATTTTATAAAGCAAAATGCAAAGATAATTTTCAAATAAGTTATGTTAGAAATTTATGTTTAAATATTGCAGAGTTAAATTTCTATACAAGTTGGTTCACACTTATATATATATATAGGGCCCAAATACTGTTTAAATAAATGATTTGCACATCTACAATCAAATTCATAATTTACAAGTATGTACCTACTTAATCAAAGAGAAATTGTTAAAATATAAAATGATTTTTATTTTTTGCATATTTTAGAAAACTTTATAGATTGTTGTTTTCTACTAGGTACAAACCATTTAATAAAATGATTATTTTTTATGGTTATTTTAAATGTAAACTGCAGTAGACAGTTGTAAACAGTTCACTCAAAAGATTAAAATTTTAGGAAACCCCTTACATCCTGTACACTCACACCCTCTTTATAGACGGACTGGGTTCCAGTAAGCCAGAGGTACTGACTTCATGGTTTGGTGGGAAGCTTGCAAGGCCTCAAGTTGAATTATTTCCAGAGAAAATGACCAAAGGCTATGCTGGGCATAGGTTTAGTGTGATAGCGGCTGACCAGCCTCCATTTGTTTTCAAAAGGTTACGTTTTTAAGAAATATATTTACCTACTTATGCATTTTTTTACATTGCTTCTTATTATTACTTAATTTTATGAACAGAAATCCTGTAAATTTCTCAAAAAAGTTGTTTTGTATTTGTAGAATATCGTTGGATCATATGGGAAATCGTAGGGTCTCATGGGAAGGGATAGAATACAGACTACTCAATTTACTTGCACATAGAAATAATTTTTCGTTGGAAATTAAAGAACCTGAACAATATAACATGGGGTAAATAAATAATATATCTTCTTCTGTATAATTAATTTACATATACATACTTACCTATTTTTCAGCAGACTTTATGTTCGATTTTAATCATCGTTGAATCTTATAATTATAATTGTAGTAATGTTACATACTAATTACATATTTCAGTATCGAAAAAAAATTATTAAATATAAAGTGATAGGATAGTGAGAAAGCTATCTTTTGAAAATATAGAAGAACTAATGTATTAACTTGATTTTGTTGACATCTTTAATATTCAAGTTCCGGAGATGCAGTGAGTAGAGATTTAGTCGAAGGACATGGGGACATTGGTATGGCTGGTATCTACGTCACGTCCGATAGACTGATGAACCTGGATTTGTCATACAGTCACTCCCAAGATTGCGCTGCTTTCATCTCATTAACATCTACAGCTCTTCCAAGGTGAATTGTCTACATCTTCATTGCATTCAAATTTTCAATTTATCAATATAATTGACGGAGTTCCTTGAATTCAGATACCGTGCCATAATGGGTCCATTTCATTGGAGTGTATGGATAGCGCTAACATTTACATATCTATTTGGTATATTCCCGTTGGCATTCTCTGACAAACACACCCTGAGACATTTGATACATAATTCTGGTGAGGTTGAAAATATGTTTTGGTATGTCTTTGGAACTTTCACCAACTGTTTTACTTTTGTTGGGAAAAACTCATGGAGCAAAACTACCAAGATTACAACAAGATTGCTAATAGGTGAGATATCAAATAAGTATAATAATTGGTTAAGAGTTAAGTGTTTTTTTAATATTATTGTCAGTAAATACCTTTTTACATTTATTTTTAGGATGTTATTGGATATTTACAATCATCATCACTGCTTGTTATACGGGTTCCATAATTGCATTTGTTACTTTACCCGTTTATCCCGCCACTGTTGATTCTGTCAAAGAATTATTGGCTGGAAATTACCGAGTCGGAACTCTGGGTAAGTCAAAAATATTCAAAGGCAATTTTCTCTTATACCATTAAGATGTAAGTATCTCCGATTGTCAATGTTGTCTCAAATTTAGGTTCAGATTATCTCATTGCCTTTCCGGGAAACCACTACATGGACCATTGAATTAAGAGGTTATTCTTTGCAGATCACGGTGGATGGGAAAGATGGTTTGCAAATTCATCAGATAAGGATACAGAAAAATTATTAAAACACATAGAATTTGTTCCTAATGTCGAATCCGGTCTGAGAAACACAACACGAGCATTCTTTTGGTCATACGCTTTCCTAGGCTCCAGATATCAATTGGAATATATAGTACAAACTAACTTTACTATGGAGTGAGTATTTTCAAAATTTCTTGCTAGCTGCAGTTGATTACTAGCCAAAAATCTAACTATAAGTCAACTAATTTAAACGGTCCTGTAAAAGTTTTTTACAAGATGGTTTGAATCTGAATAATAAAAATTAATAACTTTGCAATTTGTACAATCAGGTCTACCAAAAGATCCGTTCTTCATATTAGCGATGAATGCTTTACACCCTTTGGAGTGTCCATTGCTTTTCCCAAAGAGTCAGTTTACACGGAGAAGTTAAATATGGGAGTACTCAGAATGCTGCAAAGTGGCATCATAGACAAGATAGAGGGTGACGTGAAGTGGGACATGCTGCGGAGCTCAACTGGAAGATTATTGCAGGTAATATGGGATCAAGTATTCCAGAATCTTCCAATGAGTGTAAGATATTTAATACAAATATCTCGTTACAGGTTAGCGCTGGAGGAAAATTGCGAATCATATCCGTGGATGAGAGAGGACTTTCTTTGAGTGACACCCAAGGAATGTTCTTACTGCTGGGAGCTGGCTTTCTAGCTGCGGGAGCTGCTCTTTTCTCCGAATGGTTGGGAGGCTGCAAAAGAATGTGCAGAAAGCTGAGAAACAGAGCAGCGTCAATAGCGTCTTCTGCAACTTCCAGATCCAGGATACTGCCAACACCTCAAAGTAAATCTGATGTGGGACGAGATTCATTTAGTGATCCTATGCAGCATTTTGACAATGAAGAAAATAAAATTAGCCGGGAGTCAAGTTGTGATTCGAAAAATATTGAATGTGTCATAAATGCATGTAAAGAAACATTCAGGATTCATGTAGAGGAGTATGAAGAACAGAAAGCAGAGGAAGTCGAGTTAAATAAATCCGAGGTCATTGTGCATGAGGATGCTTCGGAGAATGTTGAAAAGACGCTGAAGCTGGATGACGGAACTTACGCAGAGGGCGGACACTCAAGGAGGTCCAGTTATGTTGATTGGGAAAGTGAAATTAATGAGGTGTTTCATGAAATCAAAGGAGATTCTGATGATGAGGGAATCACAAACAATATACTATGTAAGACAGATGAACAAAATGTCATGGATAAGGTTAAAATTGATTCAGCTAAGGATGAATCAGAAAACTCAAAAGCCCATGATATAAATGATGTGTTTGGAGAAGTTGTAATCAAAGTAGAAGATCTTGATGACATTGACGAAAAAAATAAAGCATAGCCTTCATGAGTTACCTCTGATTAAGAGTCTATTAGAAAACTCGTGCTTCACCCTTGAACTTTTATTAAATTAACTAGATTATACCCGTTTTGCTTTACGTTTTTGATTCCGATTGTCAGGCTTGATCGGTAGGTAATTAAACAGGTTCTAGTCTAGCTTCCCATTGCTTAACAGACCTCTATAACTGACATAAGCACAGAAAAAGAAGAATGACTTTTTTACCGACCTCATAATATTATACGAACCTACCGACATAATTTGCAAGTTTTCATAGAGAGAGAGAGAGCTCTGTGGTTTGAATCTTAGCTACATTCCCTACTTTGATAATTAATTGGGCATTCCACCCATAGAGGGTGATTTGTGCTATCTGTCAAACTTCAAAATGGAGGAATCATTTTGCAAATTTTTTTCATTAAATCTTTATTTATTGAGAATAATAAGATTTGAATAACATTTATATGTATAACAAATCAATCTACAATTATTTTATTACATTTTCATACCGTAATACCAAGATTCCATTCAACGTTTACATGAGTAATTTTGTTTCCAAAATTCTTTTTGAGAAATTTGTATGAAGATCCTAAAAAAATAGATTTTTTTAAATAGCTCTAAATATATTAAAGTTAATGCAGCAAATTGTATTTAAGAACCTTCTCCAGCATTTTGTACGGCTCTGGGCATATTAATATCTGACGTAGCATTTGTATTTTGAGCGTGATGTTCACATATAAGGTAAAAGTATTGTCAAAGGCAAATAAAAAAAACAAACATTTCTGAAATATTATGTAGATTATTTGATTGTTAATGAGAATTATTAATATAAATTAATTTCAAATGTTCTTTTGCTTGTATGTAATTCCTGTAATAAAATTGATGTGTTTGGTAAAAATGAAAAGACTTTGACTTGGACATCCAACTCTTTATTAGATTATTCATTCAAACAGTCATAAAAATAATAATTTATAAGAATACTACTAACATGTCCGACATCCACAAGCCAGCCTGTCACCCTGATAATGAATATGTTTCCATGAAGATAACAAAATGCATAAGATTATTCTTTTCTATAATAATTACAATATTACAGTACGTAAACTGAGAAACCAGTACGCTCACGTCATGCCCTTCAACATAGTTAACAACGATAAGAGTAAAACAGATTCACATCAGGATAAAAAACATCATGCTAATAATACAATATCAATAATAAACTGAAGATAAAAACAAGCCAGATTGTCAACTAAAAGCTAAGCTTAGATTCTCATATTAGGATGTACATAATTATTGTATTGGGAACTATTTTTGTTGATCATTTTCACTCAACTGTTGGGCTATAGTTTATCTCTCATTTGACAATCTGCTCTTTGCAATAATAGTAATAAAAAATAACAAGGACATACAATAATTAAGACATTAGGAATATGACTTGAGATGCTTTACAGTTACGGCATCCATTATTCACACAATTCATAACGTAAAAGGTAAAAATAATCTGAATAATTTAACATATTATTTCAGAATGTACCTAATGTTATAAAAAAAATAATTACAATATTCTTTTAATGGAAAAGGAGGGGGGGGGGGGTTTATATAAATTCTTAAACAAAACATTGATACACTAAGACAACCGCAATTTATAATAAAAATTATTATGAAAGAAAGAAAAAAAATTCTAACCCAACTTAATCTAATTTACGTAATAATAAAACTTAGCATAACATTTTGCAATAACTATCGGAATACCAACAGCTACTGGTTAATAATATTGCACTCGCTTAGTTTAGATTTGGCAGAAAACAATATGAGAGAAAATGAGTATTATTCAAATAACAATTATTATCATACAAGAACCTACACAAAGAACGTAAGTAGCTGGGTCCAATCCTATTCACATCGTCCAAAATTTACCAGAAAATAAAACAATGTAACCGTCACATTGATTTTAAAATAATACTTAAATAACAAATTCATGAAACATGTCTTAACGTAATAATAACCTTCTTGTTGAACGTACTTAATATCTTTCCAACGTAAAAGAGTTCTTTAATTATGTGCAAATATTTACAATCAATGGTCGTATAATACACAAATATAATATCTAACCCATAAAGAAAATACAGTGGAAGTAGATACAGAAGGAATTGATCGGTTAGGACCACCTGCTCAGGAGAATCAATTATGTACGGTCATATGAATAGAGGATGAAGCCAGAACACACTACTTGTACTGAGAAGTAGGCGGCAGGCCCACGTCTATTAGAGGGTGCGTTATTATAGCTACTGTATTCTCCAATAATGTATTTATTTGGTAGGTCTATTCTGTGCGACGTAATCTATATACATAACATTCCAATGGAAGTGATTGCCATCTATTTCAACAAACATAATAAAGTTCAATTTTATTTAATAATATAATAATTAAGTAAACATCTCCATAAAACTATATATCAAACTAACAACACCTACCATTTATTCGGGATATGACACCACAATTTTATAATATCTAGATTATTTTAACCCAATATTCTCGTCACACAACATAGAAACAGAAATATTTATCTTTCCAATTCATAATTCATATTATGACACATTTACTAAAACTAAATTTCTCTCCTCTTAGTCAAAGTACTATTTGAAAGAAACATCGAGATGACGGAAAGTTTACAGGTGGCGTGTACGGGGGTTTGCGTAACGTGAACCTCGAACCTCGGGCGGATCGGTGGAACCAACACAAATGGATGACAACTCAAATATTATAGAATGTATTATTTTAACATCATCCAACAGCTATTAAATATTTATATAGTATAATGGACCTTCAACAATCATTTTTTTTTTCAAAATATTCCACATTGCTAAATATATAATATCGTAGAAATAGATTCCAGTGTATATATAAATATATTACGGAGATGATGTAAGGGAATTGACACATTTTTTTTAACACAAAGAACATACTTTTTATATTATTCAACAGTACATATATATAATTAATTTTAATTGATCTCTTTATTAACATATAAACATTAATCAATAGATTTAATTGTATGTGTACGACAATAACAATATGCATACAATAAATATAATATAATAAATGTATTTGATGGTAAATATGAATCTGTTTATATTTTGTTTCTATAATATCAGCTAGTGAGAAACTTGGCAACATCAGTACATGTTGGAATCATCATATTAAATAACTTTTTTAAAGCATTTTTTCATAAAATACGAGGGTGCAATGCAAAGGAAAATCCAATAATTTTCATTTCCATGCACATTATTATAGTATAATTGTGTTATTTGACAAAATCAAATTCCAACATACCAAAGTTTTCAAATTACTGTTTTTTTTTTGCATTATTTATATCACTCCAACTTGATTTTCATATTAAAATATATTATTTTACTGTCATATAAAATTACTTTTTTTTTTAGAAAATGCGTGTAAATAAATTGTATGTACTTACAACAATACATAGTCTAGGTAGTATATACATGCACAATACATCTGCGGGTGTTGTCATACTATACAAATAATACAATACACTTATTATACATGTATATTTATATACTATGCTACATCAGTAGGGTTGAAGATCACATGGTACACAAATGGTACATAAAATGGTTCAAATACATACACAATATGATTAGGCACTGCAAGTAAGGCATCTACAATGATGAAGATATGAAACACAGGCAGGTCAAATTAGATTCGGTTTATACTTAGTACGCTGCCAGCCAATATTCTCCCGTGACTTTTCATCCAGTCATTTCAAGTTACAGATTAATTGTGATATAATAAAAATTCAAATTGCGATATCATATTATTATTCTCATTATAATATGCCAGGTAAAATTTCATTTATCTATAGATTGTAATTTGTTTTGTTTTTATATCTCTGGCAATAAATTGCATAGAAAATTTTATGCCATAGATTTTAGAATAATATTCAAATACTCAATCATGTTTTTATTCATTTTTCTGTGTAAATTAATTTTAAACTAACATTTTAGTTTTGATAAATACATACCGAATCATCAGGAAAATGCTTATTTCTTTTTAAGTGAATATATTTTGGAAAAAGTTCATCAGTAAAAACAGCAAAATAAAAATTGCTTGGCCTGTTTAGTTTTATAATCCGAATCCAAAAATATACTCTTTTTTATTTTTTTTTTATTATTAATACTCTTTTTTAATTTGTTCCAAAATGTAACAATAGATAGACGAGTGTCATAATAATGTTACCAGCTTCATTACCAATAAATAAATTTGAAACCCTGATGTAGTTTGAAGTCATAGACAAAAGTTGTACGAAGATTTTTTTTGTCTTTGAATATATTAAAAGGCAGCGTTGGGTTTAAGAGAAGGGGACCCTGATTCCTTACAGAAGAAATTCATATCTTATCTGGTAATGAATTTGTATTTATAATATTCATATTGCATTGGGAAAAGCTTCGAGATTGACAGGAAAAAGTAAGAAAATAGAAATGGATGCAGTGTGAGTAGTATAGAGATGAGGAGTCATTATTTATACACAGCAGTCAAGACACGGACAAACATGAGGAGAATGATTACACACAGATATGGTTTTGTAAATATTATTAATAATGGTGGATGGAAACATTTAACACCAAAAGCTTTACATAATTAAGTTAAACCTGTTACATGGATGTATATTATAAAGTTTGTCTATGTACAACAAGTATCTTATGGACATAACCACAAAAGCACTAACAAACAAGTTTTCAGTAAACTCTATTACAAAATTTGCTAGCTATGTGTTATTTCATACACAATGCCGTTGTTTTTATGTTTGATTCAAGCTACTCTTTTAAATTTATTTATACTACGGTCCTTTTCCAATCTACAGAATTGAAAAGTCAACGGGAATGAGGTTATTTTGTTTGACGTATTATTAGTGCCACCTGTGAATGTCTACAACGTTCGTTTGGAGAACATGATTACATAATAACATTCAAGTGAGTGTGCGGACTATCATACAAGTGTTTCTAACTATGCTTGTTTTGTACTAACAATAATACTCTATGATATAGACACAGATCATGATAAATAATTATTTAAAATATCTTCGGAAAACTAAACAACATAAATTTATACCCTCTTCATTTTTTATTCTTGTGGTCTCGCCCCATCAAAAAGGGTTTAATTTAAATTGTCATTGCGCTTTCAAAAACGGCTATGTGGTGTGGTTTGTTTCAATTCAAATGAATAATTATTATTTTTGATAAACTGTGTCAAATGCTCCATTTTGTTCAATATTTTTTAATTTTTTTACCATGATGGTCCCTAATCAGTAAAGACATTATTGTCATTTAAAAAAACACCTTCTGAAACTATATTTTGTGCGAACTTCTTCATTTTTTCATAAGATATACAACTTTTTTTTAGTTAAGTAATACATACATTAAGTAGATATTTACAGGAAATTTGACAATATGTATTTTTTTTTTTTTCAAATAAAAGCACGTTTTTGAAAGCTCAACAATGAAATACACTTTTCTTCTGGTCACTTCAATTTAAAAAAATAAATACGCACATTGGTAAATATTATGTTTTTATAAACAAAAATAAATTAAAATCAACAAAAACTTTGTCAGTTCTACTTGAGTAATTGAGTAATACTTGAGTAATACTCAAGTAGAACTGACAAAGTTTTTGTTGATTTTAATTTATTTTTGTTTATTTTAAAATGTTCTACAAAGTTGCTCGCGACAAAAAATTTGAAGATTTGTTATGTTTTTTATTATTTCACGCATTGGCCCACTTGGGCTCTTGAGGGTATCAAAAGTATTTAAGTTCAAGTCCAAGTTGTCACCGATTAGGTAGTTAAAAGTTTGTGTAAATATGTATATAATGTTATTTTATTACGTATTGTTATAATAGGTATGTAAATATATTTCTCCTGGACATAAAAATATATCTTAATTTTTTTTAAAGTTACGACACTTTTGTACATAACACGAAATGTTATTTTTACATAATAAGAATATGTAGAAAAATAAATAGCAGGGCGGATTAGAATTACGGTATAAACCAGTGATGGCAACCTTATGACTCAGACAGTGACCCTACATATTTCTCAAACGACCCACTATATTACCAAGTGACCCACTTTGTTTCGCTATTTTCTTAGCGAATTTAAATTCTATTTTAAAGTGCATATTATTACTTTTAGAAAGATTTCCATCACTGCTATAAACAATGAAATTATGAGTCCCATGCATATGTAAGAGATGGCATCACATAATTTAAAAAACATATTTTAACAAAAGCATCTCACAATTGAAACTAAAAATGATATGCATCGATTTTAAGGAATTTCTTTTATAAAAAAATGAATTTGAAAACAAAAATTATTGTAATCCAGTTATTTTGTCTTTTATTGAAGAAGTTTTTTAGATTCTAGAGTGCTTGGTGCAGTTGAGTTAAAGGTCATAAGAACTTTAAAGCTTGTGTTATCCGTTTAAATCAACTTTTTCACAATATCAACCCGTACGAGGCTACCTCTGTCATTCAGACGTGAGTTGACAGCATGGTAAGTGAGAGAGTTGACTATAAACTCATCCTTGGGATTCATTATCAATACAAAGTATTATGTGATAGTTCTATATATAATTTATCTTCAAAATGGCACATTTAGTGGTAAACTATAGACATATTATTATTATTTTGAATTTACATATAAAACACTATGTAACTAATTATATTATTAAAACATAGTTAACATCCACATTTGCACATTCATCATAATATTAGTTATATAAAATAGTTCCACACTTTTATATTTTTTTTAGTAAATTTTAAGAACAATATTGTCCCATATTTTATATTTCATTTTGAATAATGTCATTGCACCCACAAAGCACCTTAAAATAGAACAATTTATGTCATTATTTTTAACCCAACCAATCGCTCACGACGTTTGTATTATGTGATTAACCGTAAGACAAGCTGATATCTCGTGGCGTGTTCTTCTAAGTGATAGCTACGTGCGCTTTAATTAGACATGTTTCTTTATATCAATTTTAAAATGTCTTTCCAATTAGTACTATTATAGACACGACAAATTTCATTGTTGCACCAAAAATATGAGTGATGTGTAAATTTTAGAGAAAGGATAATTTGCACTTCACTTATGTCTAATTTTGATCTTTATACATTACTCATATTTTAGGAGCAACAATGTTTTATTTAATATTATAGTTTAACATCAAACAACAATGTCGAGTATTTTGCAAGGTGAATTCTATATGGTTAATTCTAATGGTTAACATCAAAGGTAGCTATTTTCTTATTAATACGACACTTATTAAGTTAGACATAGTGCCTCTGATAAGGTTTGTTTTTTTGTAATATAAAGCCTTCCACAAGTATCTATGTATGTACAAGCCCCCATGACCCGACTAGGTCCATACAAGAAGCAATGTTTGCTCAATGCAGTACTCCAGGGGTAGTTGGAATTAAAGTTTTGGTCATTTTGTTTCTAAATAGTTTCAATCACAACCATTAAGCTGACTGGTCATAATTTATTGAATAATAATATAATACGTTTATACATATACATTTAATACATTATTATTTTATACTTCAATAGAATTCTTAGCCACGCTGTGTATCGAATCATACATTCAATTACTTGTTAAAGCTCGATTCAATTAAAAATCCGTCTTCCCATCTTAAAATGACATTTATGTTAAACATAAATGTCATTGTTGTGTATTGCCTTCGCCACAGTATGTTGGTAGTATATGACTAAGTATTGAGATATCAGCGCATGTTAAATAATCGAGATCAAAACATTTATTTCCTATTTAAATCAACTTATCTTAACACTTTGTGTCATCGCCACAATATAGTAAAATATTCCTGTAAATATGGCACGTACATAACATGTGAGTGCGGGATAGAACTTCTTCTGCCGACACTTTATTATGAGTAATTTGAACTAGACACTTTGTACCTCCTGAAACCATGACTGAGAATAAAGCCAGCCATTGGGCTATGGCAGTTCTAGTACGAATACCACCTGATCACACACACACACTAAATACAAGTAGTACACATTTGCAAGCTTCACATTCGGGTTGCTCTATTTGAAATAAATGTTCAAAGTACTGTTCGCGTTCAGTAGCTCAGTGTACTGTTTCAGCAGTAGTACATGGGAGCCTGAGGCTATGCGGCCCATCCCTCGGAGATGCGAGGTCTTTTGGCGTGAGGAGGCTGCTCGTACTCGCTACCACTCCCTCCTCCGCTGCCCATAGGCGACGCTAAGCTTGAGGACGTCACAGATCCTAAAAACAGACACATAATCAATCAATTTTCTCTCTTCATCTTCTCACGAGTATACAAAAAAGTAAATGACAAACAACAGAAAAAGAGGAGTAATACTATATGTAGGCACAGCAGGGGTAAAAGGATGTAGGCTAAGGGTAAGGGACTGGAATAATAATAAAAATAAGTTAGAAGTGTGGTATAAATAATTACCTTCGTTCTGTTGTTGAGTCATATTGTGCGCGTGGTGTGGTGTTAAGTGATGTGAATGATGGCTCGTGGTGTGATGCTGTCTATGCTCGGCTCGAGGTGGTGACACAGGCTCGTCTTTGATTCGCACTGAGGGTGGAGGACTGGAGCCATCAACGTGCAGTCCAGAAGGAGGGGGCGTGCCTCCAGACACAGAAAGCTGAGGTAAACTAAATCAAACAGAAATAGAAACTATATCATGAAGAGCTTTGCAGTAACCTCATAACGATACACTTAATAAAATCTATATGCAGAACTGGTATCAAAATAACACCTGAACTTGATTTACCCAAACTATTTTTTTCCAAGGGGGTATTGTGCGTTCCGACCTATAGTGGTCTTTTGTGCTTCCCCTTCTAACTCATGGTGTCTCCCAATTAGAGCATCCTTAATGTTCCAGGAAGTCCAGAATAAGGAAGGCATCCAAGGCGGCAAAGTGTTTTGCCTCTTTCCAAAACTTCTTGCTCTCGCACAAACTACTACACCTCAGTTTGTAAGGAGCTAGTGACACATTCTTGCTCCTTGAATGAATGTAAGAGCAGAACTTGGCTTTTAAGTTTTTTTTTAAGTGATAAGCGTCAATATATGCGGAGAGTAACGATATTGATTCTTGTGTTAGTTTGACATTAAGGTTTGCAGCATATTTGACCCAGTCTATGTCATACTTGGCATGGTACAAGCATGGAATATTTTATAGAACGTTGTTTTAAATGGAATGCTGCATATTGAACCCATTTCACAGTTCCAATATTTCTATTGAATAGTCTCACGGCTCGCGTGTACCAAGTCACATACGTCGAGACCTAGGTCTAATATGCAGCAGGCGTATATCTTCCTGTTAGGCACACGCTAAACTTACCTCTTGAAACATCTATAAATTTATTTATTACTAAGCGTTTTAAAAGTAATTTGTTGTAAAAAGTTTTTTTTTTCAGATTTACCAAATAGTGAACTTGAAAGTGTTTTCTTCACTGCCTTTCAGTCGTGTAAATTTTACCGGTTGTATAGTTTGCAGTGGTAAAGGAGTAACACATTTATCACTTATGTATTTGCATACATTGCAAAAATGAACTTGTGATTGAAAAATAAATCACTCATTATTTATTTTGAGAAAGATCTTACACACAAAATTAAAGAAAAAACTCTCATAATTTTATTGCATAGAGTATTAAAAAAACTTCTGCACTAAAACAGGTAAGAAGAGCAACAAAAGATGGTTCTTTAGCATCAAGCTCTCACCATGTTACAAAAGTCGAGGTTTCGCTCCTAATATTTAAAAAAGAAGTGGCCAAACAAACCTTGTGTGTTGTAAAGTGGTTGGTAATTGATGAGTTCCCCAAGAAAGTCCAAGTCCCATATCAGAAGTCATGCTAAAGTCCTGCGGTACAAAACTACCTAAACTTGCGTAGCCAAGCGTAGGTGCCTGAAATGATCAACCACATATTAATATACTGCAATTAAATTTTAACTATCCGCAACCTATCTGCTTATAGTTGAATCTGTCCTAGCAATCTCTGTAATATCCTAGCGCCATCTATGTAGTTTCAAAGGTAACAACAAAACATTGTTAGCTTAAAAATGGTTATCATAAAATCTAATAGATGTCCCATCATTTAGCTGATTAGACACACAGCTGGTGGCCTGAAGGTTAGCGTATCAGCACAGCCCAGCAAGAGTCATAGGTTTAAATCCTACTGGTGTATGGAATTTTTCAACATGTTGAAAACATTCATGGTGGGTTTAATGGGGACTATTGTAAACTCAAACCGATTAGACTAAGTCAGCCTTCGAAATAACAGTAGAAGATATTTGTAAGCCTGCAATGGTTTACATTGACCATTAAAACTCTAACACGATAAGTTTAAACCATCCTTGTAGAAAAAAAGGCCAAAAAGAGAGAAAAAAATTGAGGTTAGCATCGCAATTTGTTGGTTATCTGTCATCTGTCTTAATACATTACATTGTCTGAGAAAAGAAAAGAGAGTTATAGTTACCTCAGAATAAGAAAGATCATCAGGAGCAGGAGGCGGCATGCTTTGTGGTAACAAGACTCTTAAGTTGTTGTGTGAGCGCGGGGTAGGAGGAGAGTGTGACTGTTTGTGGTGGCGGGTCGTGTGAGTGTGCGGAGACGGCGCAGGTCCAGGCGAAGGTGAGGGTGTTCCCGTCCCGCCCAGTGGGGATGCGGATCCGGGATAACCATTTGACATTTCCAACATGCCTCCACTAGGATAGACTAGAATAAAAAAATATCAAGTTGAATATGGATTTGGAAAAAATTAAGGCACATTACAGATACAATTTTATTTCGGTTTGTTTATTCATAAGCATAGGAGGCAGCAGTCACTGCATCCCATAGTGGAAGTATTGTGACTCACAGTTTTGGTTATGGGGCTCCATAATATCTCCAATCTTTATTACAAAATGACAAATAGTAAATCTGATAGTTCATTTTGAGAAATAGTATGAAAACTTACCTGAGTCAGTTTCGGAAGAAGAAGGTCTGGGGCTGATAGAGGGATGCATTTGTGGACTTGGCTGCAGCAGACTAGAATCACTATACCCAGGCATACCACCAGGCAGGGTGTACGCTCCACTGGAACCCCTCCCTCCTCCATTCACAACTTGGTTTCTTTGCATCATCATTTGAAATTCCTCGTCAATTTTTGAATATTTAGCTTCTGTTCTGGGTGTTAAGCTGTAGTCGGGCTCTGGATCAGGACTGTCTGGCGACATCACTCCGTTCTTATGCTCTTTCTTTGTTAATGCCTGTGTGTCAGTGAAAACAGCTCAGGGGCTTGACAGCCAAGAAAAATCTTATCATACCAACAAAACTTTATATCAACATTATCTGTAACCATATTCAAATGACTCATTTTCTAACAAACATAAATAAATTTAGGACATCACCACCGCAATAGGTGAAGGTTGCGGCGTGAATGAACAGTGACATTCTGACATTCAGTATGTCAATATGAAAGTTGAACAAACAGGCAGGCTATCAAAAAGTATTATTTATATTCCGAGGTTACAGAGATAAAATTGATACAAACTTGGAAATCAAAATAACTTTTCAATTCTTAAAATAGTAGGAAATTATTTTTATTAATATTATGAAAAAAAAAATGCAAAAAAAAGAAACCATTTCAAGTTTAAAAAAGCTAAAGGTCAACACCAGACTATTTTTTTCTCTATTATGAAAATTCCTCACAAAATAACAATATTGTTCCATTTTCAAATTTTCATAATTCTTTTCATAAATTTTGTTCTCCATTCAGTTTTATTTTTGTAAAATTAGATTTCTTCATAGTAGGTATTTCGTTATTATTCTTTCAATTAAATACTCGAAAATCAGTTGGATTTTATTCATTAACCCATACGCATCTCATTTGTTGGGAGAAATCTATGCACTAAATTCCCATTTAAAATGTACTCACCAAATGTCACACTGGATGTTCATTTTAATTTTGTCAAAACAAAGTTATTGGTTGGAGAATGTTTATAAAAATTGGAAGTTAAGTAGAAAAAATATTCATTATTAGAGTAAATCATTTTTTTTTTGTTTTGTGATTTTATTTTTTGTGTTTTTTTGGGAGTAACATCTTCTTTATCAATATTGATTTAACTCTGCCAAACGATTAGATGAGAAAATATCATCACAGGAAATGGATCTCATATCATAATCTTTACTGCAGTTCTTCAACAAATGTTAAATTATATTTTAGTTTATATCATACAATTTCAAAATAACAAAAACGTGATAAAAATAACATAAATAACACAGCGCGCACGCAAATAAACATCAATAACAAAGATGGCGGCCATACAAACCGCACAGGTAAAATATCTATCCCTTCTTCAGCGGCGTGTATGCGATTTATTTTGTATAAAACTCTAAGCAGTAAAATATTTGAATAAAAAGGTTTGAATCTTATCTACAATAACATTATTCTAGGTTTTGCATAGATGGCAGTAGCAGGTAGTAAAATGGCAATATTCGTAAGCGGATGCAGGTCGGTACCAGTACCGATTGTGAATTTCGGCACATTTCTCTCGGTCGGTACGTAGTACCGATTGTGATGCGGATGGGTTAAGGTGAGGTAGTAGTTTTGATTTCCAATTTTTTATAAATTGATCTGATCATACTTATGAATATTTTAATAATTACTTATTTAAAAGAAAACTAAGATTAATTTATCATGAATAATATTTTTTCACCAATAGATATTAAGAATTTGTATTCAAAATCTAAATAATATATTTTTAACAGTATCTTTTCATAATAAATTCATCAAGTTTACATAATTAACGAACTTGAATTTAAAATTATAATTTCACACAGAAAGAATATGTTTTTATTAAAATGTACCTGGGAGTGTTATAAAAAAATAATACACCTACAGAAACACAAACTTAACAATGTCTTGAAAAAGTATATTAGGGTAAAAATCTTTGGATAAAATAAGCTTCTATATTCATTGTAAAACATCATGGGTTGAAATTTTGCTAAGGCCAGACTATTTTGACGGTGAAAATAATAATAATAATTATTTAAAAATAATAAAATTAATAAGATATCTGAAAAATGACATAAAACGAAAAGTGTTATTACAGAAAATAGGGCAATTTCCGCCATAATATTTTTTTTTGTTCAACTCTAAAGTGAGGTTATGCTATTTAGAGATTCAGCGGTATGAAGAGATCAATTTATTTGTTTTGTTAAGTTACGACTAATATTAAGATTAATAAAAAAATATAGAAACTTTATAGCGCACATTTGTGTGGTTTTTATTGTAAGAGGCAAAGATGCAACACTGACACAAATAACACTACATACAAAAACACCTTTGACACCATAATGCCAACACTATCAAAATACTCGGGTTAAAAGCCATGCTTATTATTTTTCTTTTTTTAACAATATCATTTCAATTTCAACAATTATTATTAAATACACACGCTTGGTTAGTTCTAAAATCTATTCAGAAGAAAAACACAAAACAATCAATCAAATTTTAAAATTGCAATTTTTTTATTTCGCTTAGTTGAAATTTAAAAAAAAAAGGTTTCAGTAATTTTCTATTGAGTTTTTTGGGTGAGGGAGCCTTAAAAAATGACTATGCATCAACTTTTAGTTCATCAAGCTTTCTCTCAACATGTTCAAACCACATCACACTTTCCTCCTCATTACTACGCACGGTGGGGGTACAATCCAGAGGTGAAATAAACGCTGATTTTTTTCATAACCATTGAAACAGTTTAAAATACATTCTACCCACTCAAAGTGAACATACATATACACTTTATCATCATTCACCCGAAACCAAGCTTATTTCGCAAAAGAGAAAGATGGTCAACTGCCCTCAGTGCACAGTATGAAAGTTTTCAACCGAACCGCTAGACTACTGACCACTCAATATTTTTTAACAGGTTTTGATTAAAATGATGTTAAAGTTGGAAAAGTATATGAAAAGTTAAATTTAATCAATATCTTTGAAGGAACAAAAAATGTTTTTAACCACTCAATATTTTTTAACAGGTTTTGATTAAAATGATGTTAAAGTTGGAAAAGTATATGAAAAGTTAAATTTAATCAATATCTTTGAAGGAACAAAAAATGTTTTTAAGTTCTAAGACTCCGAAACCATCCAAACAATGTGATGAAGGGACGATGGTTCGAGACCACTATCCATATGGATACATAGAAAACACAAAAATGCTTCCATCCGTCCGAGCAACAGACATACCCTACACCGACCTTATTTGAAAGATAATAATGTGAAAATGGTTTTAGACCACTAAAACTTATTTTCGCCGCATTTGTGAAGACTTTTAACAGAAAAAATCTAATCTGTCTTAATTCTTATTCAAAGTCATATCATTTTTGATTATTGCATCCATCGTGTCAAACAATCCTAGTAGCACAACCAAGTATCAGCTCGTAGCAAATAATCATTGTCCATTTTTAGTTAAAAAGAGGACATGGGTCTGAAACCATTTCTCTGTTAGCAAAATAGAACAAATCATTTGGCAAACTGGAGTTACAATAGTGATGTTATTTTGTATTGAATTGCAGTGTTATTTGTGGGGCAATATTGCATGAGCAATGCATTACGACGCACACAGATGGCGCCGTACGTTCTGTACCTCGATTATGTTGCGGTTGGTCAGGGACTCGTGAGGCTCGTTGTATTCCGTGTACTTGAGCAGCACCTGAAAACATCCACACACTCTCATCAAGGTATGCACCCAACTATTTTTTTTTTTAATTTTTACAGTTTTTTTACTTCAATTTGGACATTTTTCAAATCAAATAGAACGTTTACAAAACAAGTTGGTTGCATTATTTTATTTAATTCAATTGAAAAATTTATCCATATTCCTACTACATATAGGTACCTTCATGTATAATAATTAAAAAAAAATCCACTCTTCTATACAATGAAATAGGTTCAGTTTGCGGAAATTGTTGCCTTAGGGAATTTTTCCTAATAATCCAGTCCTGTCCATCACGATACAGATCAACCCGGGTTAGAAATTGCAAGTAACAAACAAAAAGTAAAATTCAGACATGAGGGACTCAAAACAGGGACCTTTGTATTGCGCGGTCGGTAAGTATCTGTGTTGTATTTAGAAATTTTTCTACCATGGATTAGTCTATCTAGAATTTGACGGGACCGGATTAATAGGACAAACTGCCACAGGCAATAAATTCAGCAAAACTGTATACAAAAAACAATAATGCGTCCAATTTGTTCGGTGAAAAGTCCAATTTGATTAAATGAAAATGTCTAATTGGTTTGTAAAATGTCCTGTTTGAATTGTAAACGTTCTCTTTGATTCGAAAAAGGTCCAGTTTAAAGTAAAAAGCGTGTAATTAGATAAGTAGGTATTTGAAACTGACCTTATCCATATCAGTACTGGCATACTGATAAAGTTTGTTGTTGGAGCTGAATATGATGAGTGCTATCTCGCAGTCACACAGCACGCTCAACTCGTACGCTTTCTTCATCACGCCAAATTTACGCTTGTTGAATGTAACCTGCCAATGTGAACATTTCTTAATATACAAACAAGTCTAATAATATGTCGATATTTTTCATACAAATTTCCCTCAATAGTTACTTCAAATAATTGAAATGGATACCTAGGCATTACTGTGAATCGGTACATCCCGCTTTTGGCGGGACAGTCCCAATTTTTTACAATTAATTTGTCACATGACATTTTAAAAATTTCCCGCCTCTTTGTAAAGAATGTAATAGGGAACTCCATAAATTTGGCCAAATAATAAAAATAAATAATGCTTAATACCTACACATATATTTTTTATTGATATTTAGTAAATTAAGTTTGTTTATTTTAAAATAAAACATAATAAGAGGTAGGTAAGTACTTAATTTTGTATTAACTGTAGCCTGCATAAGGGTGAAAACACTAAGAACGCTGATTCCGATCGCTGTAAGGAATGTTTTCTATGGTTTCAATGCATTTAAATGTGCATGCCGGAAAGCGGGTTCCTGCTTTTGCTATGCGTATTATTGCGTATGCCCATTCAAATGCATCGAAACATTATTTACGCCCATCGGCGCCGGTCGGAATTGGCGTTCATTGTGTTTTCACCCTATTACTGGAGAGGAGATTGTACTAACTTCTTAATAGAGAGAATAGGTATGTCGTTGGTTGCTCACCTGCCGGTTCCGTTCATCCGTAATCCGGGAGATTTGTATTTTCTTCCGACCCATGGCAGCAATCTTGGTGGGGTTTAGGGGCCGGAGAAGTTGTCAAACAGCGCAGCGCGCACGTGGTCGCTGTGTGAGCGGGATGGCACCTGGCACTAGCACCTCTGTCTGATGAGCGCACACTGTTTGGCTGGCTGCTGCTACCACGCTACTGAAACAACACAACGCACCAATTATTATTCAACTATACCTACTATTATACTACTTGTCACCTATCAATATTACCATACCAAGTTAGCGCCATACTAATTTTCGAAGACAGCAATAATTAATCATAGTGTAAAAGAGAGAATTTTGCATCTCATTTGCACTCACGCACGACTCTTATGAGACACAGCATAAGGCGATGATGAACATCGATTAGTCGAAAACAGCTATGAATTATATCTTTTTTTCGTTAAAAAAGGTTTTTTTCTATAAAATAAATATTTTATTCAAGTAAGTAGGTACCTATATAAATGTAAATATTGGTAGATATTCGTATAAAAAAATCATTAAAAAGATTGTAATAAACAAATACTACTATTGTAGTAAATAGTAAAGTACTGAACTGTACCCACAATATTTAGTTTGAGTTCAGCAGTCTTATAGGTACAGACCGCATTTTCTTCGCGAATATTTGGATGAAATAGGTTTGGGGTAGAGGGAGCCTTTATTAGATCTGCGTGCGAAAAATTCACCTCAGATTGACTTCATATTTTTTTAATTAAACAATAAATAAATAAATACAACGAAAAAGAGTCTCATAGGTTCGCTATCCCTGACTTAGGACATAGAGAAAACTAGCTACCTTCTTACTTTGAACTATCTCACTTCAAGACATTTTACATTCCATAAGTAATCAAATTTTCATGTTCGACCTTGCTAATTATAATGAAGAACCGCCAAAAAATCGCTTTATTTTCCAATCTAAGCAATCAACAAAATGTATACTTAGATATATCTTCTTCTTTTTCTTTAAACAGGTTAATGAGGTGGTTGATAGACCAGCGGTTACGACGCCGGCTTTCGCACTGTTTCGTGCGGAGGTCGTGGGTTCGAATCCCGGCCGTGTCGACCATTTTCCGCTTTCACGACACAAACAATTTGCTTACTGTGAAAGATGTCAAAAGTGTATTTGTGTTCACTTCGAGTGAGCACAGATCCATTTTATTAAAAAAAAAAAAAAAAAGGTCTTTGATGACCTTTTTTATTGTTGAGAGGTTTCCTGGGATATTATGTTGATAAGTAGGTTAAGAGCAACTGAAAAGACCGTGTTATAATCAGAAAGGTTAGTTTGCGATCTTCCCTTCCTTTAAAATACCAAGCCGTTGTACAAATGAAATCAGTCGTGCAGCTAGTGGCTTCTAGTGTTGCTGCTCTGAAGGTGTCCGCGAGTAGATAACAATTATTACACTGTACAGCACAATAATATTTAGTTAATTCAGAGACAACTGTTCAAACAGCGAGATGAGCACACACCGCAATAAACAGTCGCGAATACTATGTGGCCCTGCCCAGTGCCCTGCCACTATACAACGTGTTATCACCGCACTTGGTCAAACGAAATGTGCGAATAATACACAAAAACTTCCTCCCAGTTTAACACAGGCGACTATTCGTTTTAGAAACAAATAGATCAATATTGTTTTAATAAACAAAACAAAATAGGTGCATCTATTTGATATTGAAAAATTCATGCATTGTGTTTCTTCTTTCTCTCTTCAAGCAAGCAGCTATTTTCGTTAAATTATATAATAAGGGCCGTGGGGTTGCCGGCTAAGAATAGCACCTCTGCTCTTTTTGCTGGTTTTTCGAACATCCTGTAAGAGGCAGGAAATCGAAAAATCAGATCGGGACCGTGAGGTTGACCACCTCACGTCCTTAAACCTCAACCGGTCAGAAAAGGCACCATAGGCCTCAGTCGCCTTCGAGCGCAATAGAGAGCTCTTGATGCCTCCATATGCCCCTAAGTGGGGTTCAGGCCCCCCGCATTCCGGGTTGGTTTGGGGGGAATCTGCGGCGGGCTTGATTTGTGTGGAGCCGGCTTTTGGATTTGATTGCTTCGATCAGGCTAGAGGGTTGGTTTCGTGCAGGTCGGGTATGCTGCGGATTTGTCTCCTCCGGGTTAGCTTGCGGTGTGCGGGGAGCCTTAAAGGGAGAATGTATATGTATGTATAATAATAAAACTTTGTAACTAATAAGTACAATGTGTCGAAAAACGATTAATCTCATTTGAAAGCCTGAATGTCTATTTCTAATATCTATTTAAAAAATACATTCAAATTACCGATATCAAACGAAAATTTTGTTGTTATTAAATTGTGAAAAAAGAAAATATTTTTGATCTGTTACCTTTAAATTATAGACAAACTAAATTGGTATATTATCTAATAATTTTGCGTCTATTTCGTTGTGTTGTTGCGATATTCACCACCAAAGTTGACGAGAACAAAAGTGTCCTCATAAAAGAAGTAGAACACGTGAAACTTCCATACACATGCTCCAGTAGGTACATAATACTCAATTTTGTCCATATTTATAATTCCGTAGTGACTTAGGTACACCTATTTCTAAAATGGATATATTTTTGTTTTAATTTAACATTTTAATCTTGAATGTGTAAAAACAAGTTAAAAATGTTACGTTAAAATAAAAATATGTTTGCTGCTGAAATAGAGTAGGTCATTGTTGAAATTATTTATTATTTAAATCAATTTTAATACCCTGACTAGTTTCGCAGGCACAGGTCCTGCATGGTCACAGGTGACCAAGAAACTATTTATATTCGTAAAGAAATTATTTATATTCGTAAGTTAAGGACGAATTTGAATATTGCGGGGCATTAGATTTGAAAGCGCGCATGCGCGTATTTTTGTACGACTTGAGTACGAATTTCAAAATATGGTGTTGTAATCGTAAGTATTTCCAGTCTGCAAAAACCCTCGAGTTGCCACTCTATTTTCAGTAGTATTATTAAACTCTATGGAGTAGAAGATATCGTCAAATTTCGCATTTTCATCGATACATTTTCGTCTATCATTCGCACATTTCGTTTGATCAAGTGTAGAGGTAACACATTGTATACCTATTGTCTTATTCATTTTGCAGGTAGTAGGTACCAACTGTAACGAGCGTTTACTCCAATATCTGCATAGGTACATCACAACATAATACCTTATCTGTATAGCCCGAGTCTAAAGAAAAACACGCAGAGTAGGTAGTGCAACAAGTTTGTTCCATCAATCGGAGTATAATGGAGCTGGAGCCCATGCTGTATGAAGGGATAACACGCCAATGTAATATCTGCTCGAGAGACGCCGAGCTACACAGCGCAGCGGTGAAAAGTATTTTGGAAAATAACGGCCCTTATACGGAGTGTAAAACCTAAATTCGCCAGACACGGAAATTCTAAAATGGACTCCCACATAGGACTCAACATGGGAAACTGTCAAAGGGTTTTTAGAAAAGCTTTTAAATGACTGAAAGACAGTTTGGAATCCACACCAAACGAAGAAGGCAGCCAAAAAATCAATAATTTTCTGTATGCGATGATTTTTATCACGTCTGGACCATAATGCCCTTCGCGTCATTGCGTACAATTCATTCATAGAGCGCTGTCTCTTTTTATTCCTCGTCTCCAGAGGCCTCTTGCAGAGTGACAGTGCCTCTTCTCGGCTCCTGGCCTCCGCAAGAAGTCTCCTTAGTCGTCTTTTTGATGCCCCCTAAAGATAGTTCCTAGCAGGTTTCCCATCTCTCGGTTGCAAAATTTGTTTTCCCCTTTCACAAATGTGGAAGCCCACTATATCCACCACACCGGGTCGCCTCTACAGAGGTGCCAGGTGCATCCTCCATGGCCAGAGCTAGGGAAATAGTCCGCCCCTATACAACCCCGCATGTAGGAGAAAGGCAATACGTTACCTAGAGGTTGCCTGGTATCAGGGAGCTAGTCATATTAACGTGTAAGCTCCGGAGATGGATCTAACAGAAGAGTGTGGTCAAATCATTCGATGTCAGGTGGAAGACCTTATTTAATATTTAAAAAAGAGGTGAGATGTTTAAACACACATAATACATACATACCTATATAAATGGAGATGCATTTGATACAATTACCCGTGAAATATTCAAAAGAGTTGTAGACCACGCGGTGCGGTACATAAATATCTCTATCGCGATATAAATACACGTTTAGGATAAAATTAGCCGGCACACAGCGCACAGCGCAGCGTCGATAGTAAGAGTAAATGTGCGTAGGTATCTGCCCAACGAGGTGAGGTGTAGTCTCAACTAGCAGCCTCCTGTATTACAATTATATTGATACAATGACATAACTAATACTATGCATATGTAATATGTAGATTCCACACTGGCTGAGAGTTGTTACACAACCTGGTGACCTTAACGGTCGTCAGGTTAGTAGGTAGCACAGCACAAGAGGAGAACTCGGAAGGAAATATTGTTATCATCTACGTTCGGAGGTGCGTAGGTATATCAAGAGCCAATCTTATTTGAATACAGTGTTATCTGAAATCCGTACAACACACAAAACAAGCTAATATTAATGTTAATGCACACAGGTAGCCATCTGATTACGCAACAAACTGTAGTGAGTTGCGGGGAAATTCCAACAATGCCATGCAGCACCTAATTTTGCATTTTTCGAGCTTCGGCGTCGCCTATATATCTGTGGCGATGACGAGATGGAATAAGCCTTATGGTTTGGTTTACTAGAAAAACTAAGCGGTCGTAACATTAAGAACGCCGCGCCGTCTTCTTAGAGACAAGTACAGAACATTCTATGTTTATCTCTTTCACTGCCGGTAGTGAAATAATGGAAGCGCGGAAGAGATAGTGTAAAAACGTTATTTGGATACCGCAGTAAACAAGACGTCCACTTAAATAATTACAGCCATTTAATTGGAGTGCGCTTTTCTAGGAAAACATTTCATTAGTCACTAAGTAGCTAGTCCTCAAAGGCAATTTATTGTCAAGAGAAAACCCCAAATGGGAGATTTTCACAATCCATCACTCCTTACTTCAAGAGAGAAAATGATCTTTTTTTCTAAATCCAACTTTTCTATAGAATCTGAATTTCGTTATTTTAGTGATAGGCTGGAAAATTATTTAGAAAGGTAGTGTAACTGTGCTGTGCATGCATCTTTCTTTTGATTGATTGAACTTGACACGAGCCTATATTAAAGAAAGCACCCGGCATATTTGTTAACGGGTCTATTCAGGTGCCGCAGCACACTATATGAATTGGAGAAGGAAAGAAATGCTGTTAAAAGTGGTGCCGTTGGGGAAATCAAGAGTTTGATACATTATCAGCCACGTGTAGCTCGGACAGACTCTACAGCGACATGAGAAATGAGACGACAAGACGCGTGTAGCATCATCCTCTGGAGTGATTGAGGTTGCCGTTGCGGCGGGAGTAGGGGGTGGGGGTGGAACACGGGGCGGACGGGGCGCGCGAGGGAGGACAAGGTCGCACGTGCTATCTACCCACAGGCACATGGGCCTCTCGTGCCTGCCTAGCTCTGTGTCGAACCTCTCCCAACTCTCTATAGTTCTGCCAGTAAACACCATTGGACAAGTTTTTTTTAAATATAGGTATGCATATAATTATGTTATGTTACACACACCAAAGCATTATCGTGAAGGATGGACAGATCTATAGCCGAGTCCAAATGTGATCTGAATTAAGGGCTACCTACTTGTGCTTGTGCAGTTGTACGGAACTGGGGTGGGTTTAGTCGCAACTGATGAATGAGTTGACGAGCACGAGGAGCACAGTGGAGATAGTGTCAAAGACAGAGATAGCTATTTTTATCCATCGGAAAGTGAAATAGAAGATAAAAATAACAATATTACCCAAGTCTACCCCGCGGAGGGAGAGCGCGTGGGAGGTGGGCGGCCCTGCCTGGGGAGGCCGGGACTCGGAGTGGGTTTACCGAGAAGACAGCTGATGCCTCGGTTGGGGCGGCTGGGAGCCACTTAGCGGCCTACCTGTACTGTGTAGGTGGCGGGGAAATGTATGTGGGAATCAGACACTACTCTTATGACGATGTCGGCACCGGATCAAAATTTACGTGAATACTCAATGTATGATAAGACAGGGTCCTCGAGACAGTTACCAGAAAACACGACAGACCTAATTGATTACGTAGGACCATTTATTTTTTGCAGCCGCTAACTGTGTGCAATTATAATGACGGAACAATCGAAGCCTCGCAAAGTGATGTAACCATTCGGAGTGTTTTTTGCGAGGGACTCGGGACTTTTTTTAACCGGCAACGGTGTGATGGAGACACACGGATGGTGCGTTGCAGTGATGCCTTTATCTAGAATAAATTATCAGCACAGAGTAAAGTGACCCGACTGCTACAGTTCACCACCCAGCTCCGAGCCGATACCCGACAAACGATCTCTGCCTGTTGTGTACTATTGTTGTGGTCATACTAACTTATCAATAGGTACACTAAACACACACAATACCTAATATCACTGATACTTAACTTAATGTATGGAATATAATGTTACATTAATGACTCAAGCTAGTGAACTGTGAGAATATCACAGGAACGGCACAGTAGCTTACTATGCATATTGTTCAGGAACTGAAGTTTAGAGAAAGACTCGTCTTCCGTATATTATTATTTAAGTAAAACGACACACTGCGGTCATTTGCGTTGCGAGAGACGCATGGCGTGTTGGTTGTAACAAGATATTCAGTGGCGAGACGTTGGTTGCGCTGGACCGGAGCCAAGTCCACGGGGATAACGCATAACTCAACACGGCGCACGGAGACTGCGGAGGTGATCACCTACACGGGGATGTGGATGGCTGTCTGACGAGTATCCAGCACTGTGCTGTAGCATTTAGCTCAGTTTCTTTTTCAGTTTTTGTATCGACGATAATTTGAAATGACCTGAAAAGCAATACGAACCGTATGCGTGATATACTTGTAGGAGATACCAATGAACCACATAATTTCTTGTGAAGAAACAAGCTAACCTATTGATGGGTGATGTTTTGCACACACAGATCTCGGCTATTGTGTGTTGTGCGAGTTGGAGACTAACTGCAGGCCAGCAGCACGGCACATTTGCATAAGCAAGGAGGACAGAGGTGATATAACAGGGCGCCTGCATTATCAGCACAACAATAATTAGGTACTATAGCAAGATGAGTGCAGGTACTAACTGCATTGTTACAGAGCAAAAAGTGGGGCTACAGACGCCTGAGACAACTGACGTATTGTGTGGGACACCGAACCTCCTCTGGTGCAATCAGCCAAACCACTTCAACATTTATTCGTCTTACGTAGATCGGGTGATAACTATAGACATTGTCACTGTACCCTTTGCACTGAATATTTATTTATTTATAGTCACAGTATAAATTTACAAAAATAAAAGAACATTCAATATAATAAAATTAACAAATTTTGTTCAAAAAAGCGCAAAGTTTGTGCAAAAAATTTTTGTTCGTGTTTTTTGTATGGTTTGTAACATGTGATGATCCCAAGAGTCCCGCAAGGGATCTACGGGTTGATAAGAGAGAATAAAGAATATGGACAATCATTAGTTGCATCATCCCTCCAACAATAGTGACATTTAAAAATATTGTTCAGACATACACGAATAAGATCAAAACATCATAAAATACAAAAAATAGCCTAGAAGCCAAACTGATGATTCGTTGAACTTTATAGCCGATACGAAGTTTCAATACTTGTTGACGACAAAGAGTAAAAATGAATTTGGTATTGCTTTTGTTATCGTTTTTGTATTTTGAACTTACATACATTGGAACGTTCTTTGCACTCAAATCTTACAGCATCGATGATTTTTTTTTATTGCCTACCATATGACATTTCCCGACGTCGACAATCACTCCTACAAAAGCCCCTGTCCACTCCACTCAACTCCTGCAATGCAGTTCACCCCATTTCGAACCAATTACGCACGTTGGGCATTACTAAGAAATTTGCCTTCCTCCAGGCCCACTGTGTTTTTTTTTTTTCAAAAAAATTCAACAATAAACATTAAGTTGGTATCCTTAGTTTCAATAACTTTTTACGTCTCCTCGATTTTTACCATCTTTCAATCAATAGAGTACTGTCCACGGTTTAAGAATATCTCTTCAATCTATACCAATTTCATGATCCATGAACGAACTATCACTTTTAGTAACCTGTAATTTCGGAAATAATCTCTACACCTTTTATGAAATAGAATCATTGATTTATCTCAAGGTTTTCAAACTTTTTCGGTTCCTGGCGCTTTTAATAAATTAAGATTTTACGGGGGCGTCCAAATATAAGAAGGAAAAAAGCCTAAAATTCGTGATTACATTGTCTTTTCAGTAAATTCCCAGTATTCCTCCACAACACCACATTTCAAAAACCTCCGGCCTCTTTCTGTCTCGGTGGGGCAGGAACTCGAGGAGTTTAAACAGAGGTACTCTCTATTTCCAGTGCCATAGCATTTGAAAACAATGTCAACGGGAAATAAGTTTTCACGGAATTCGCTGAAAATCTCCGATGGTTTGAACAAAGGATCCGTTTATATCGTAACTGTGTCACGGTTCCTTACTGTCAAATGTCAGTTGTTACCATAATTGTTATATTATACAGTTTACCCCGTTTAAAGTTCACACGTAAAACATATTTGTAAATATTTATCTATCCAGCAATCGAGCTGAACCATATGAGCACCAAGTATTGTAAAAAAACATTGAGTATCAATGAGCTTGTCAAATTTGTAATACATACCTATTTTATATGAGATATTTCTTATCTTAACTGATAAAACACAGTTCAGACATATATTGATTCCTTCACATTGAAATAACAGCTACGATTGTAAACATGAACATGACCCTATATTGTATCATCTATTGAGATAGGTTCTCAATAAAAGCTTTTAAAAATAGATAAGTGGATTTTATGTTATGTTAGTTGTTGATTGTAAAGGTAAACATACAAACCTGAAGCATTCAGAGTTATGTGTTACACTTACATGAACCATTAAATACGCTACTTATGAATTGGCAAACAAGACCCAGTATATTATGCTGTACTTAAAGGACGATATAAAGTCTTAACACAGTTTTGCTTTTTATTTAAGCATGTCTAACACGGTATGAGAGATTCGTGATGACTGCACATATGACTGGACACCTCTGAACGAAGACGTCTCAAGGACTTTCTCCTGTGGTGTGGGACAAACAAACAAATAAAGAATAGTGAAAAATGAAAATATCGTTTAAGTAAAGATGTGACAAAGGGACTATCCGATAGTTGAGATGGTTTAAACGCGTGACAGGATCCTTCAGTGTTTGGTCGGGTGAACACCTTGCGGGGAATATAGGCAGGCGTGAAAATTGACCGAGCGTGTTCACTGCTGTTCGTGAGTACTATTAAATACTCTGAAAATGAATGTGTTCTAACAATTTAGTTTTATAACCATTTTTTCATTGTATAACCGCTAATGAAGTGTAAAAATGTGGAAAACACCGAGAAGACGAAATATTATAATATAGGGTCTTATCGACGGTTGAGGGGGGGGGGGAGGTGAGAGTGGCGTCTTTCATTCAAGAGATTCTCACAATAAAGATATTATCTCGACGTTGATCATAATTGAATCACGAGATTCCAACCAAGATCTTTCTTTCTTTCTGAAATATAATATATGTACCTACTTACCCCAGATGTAACTTCGTTACTGTCGGCTGAAGGGTGACCAGGCTCACTTCCCTGAAACGCGCACATCTGATCAACTCTATGTTAGCGCGGATGATCGCCCCTATGTACCAAGAGTTCTCCGCAAAATTCATTAACTCACTGGGAAATGAAGGTAATTTTAACCATTCCATGGGGTGGGTTGCGACTTGCGAGTGAAGGTATCAAATATTAATTAGTAGCTTGAAAACAAAATATTGGCTGTAAGTGGGAGACGAGACATTAGAAGGGTAGCGATGACGTCATCCAGAAGAGGTAGAGCACTAGAGGAGATCTGAGAAGATAGCAGAACCTTCTCCAATCTCAACTTGATGACGTCGGAGGCATAGGTACTTCGTACTTCGCGGATTTTTAATAAATCATTAAATAATGTACAATAATTAATTAGTTTCCGTAAATCGCGAGATATGTTACCGGTTTCGATGGAGTCGTATAAGAATATTGTCCTTACACACTGATTTGACTCTCGTGCCAATTTTTTTACAAAAAATTGCGTGTGATACATCGGACCTTGCTAAGGCTAAGAACGCGCTGCCTTTATATCACACAGGTAGGCGCACAAAACATAAACACAGGGCGACAACAATAGCTGATAATACCTAATTGTAGATGAAAAATGTGATGCCCAAGTGCCAAATCTAAAAGCGCTTCGTCCCATTTAATAATAGCAGGCGATATGTGACGGCGGTGGTGCGCTCCTATTTTGAGACGTGTCGGATGCATGACGGCTCGGAATATTGCGCCAGTCACACCTACCCGCACCGTTGTTTACATTCGGAAGTGCCCTATTAGCCCTACAATACCTGATTCTGCCTTTCTTGCAAATCATCCCTAGTAGTCGCTTTTTCTTATCAATCATTTTCGATATACAGAGGCAAAAAACAGCGGTTTCTCAACTCTTTAAGGATTTTGTTTGAAGAGGATCCTTCAGCTCAATGCAACAATGTGGATGGCGATGTGCCGAGATAAGTAGAAGACAATCATTCAAAATGTGATAAAGGCAGTAAGAAGGGACGAGCCTTAGTAATAAGGAAAGTAAGGAGGATTATATTGAGTATCTACTATTGTTATGGAATAGTGCGCTATTTGATGGTATCGATTTAAGGTAGATTTATATGCATTTTGTAATAAGAATATATTTTTATAAGCTTTTTCAAGTTTGCCCTAGCACAGGCTTAGCCTATTTGGGCAACATTTTTGTAGCTGATTAAAAATGTTTGTACTTATAAAATAATTGTTAAATAAATAAATAAAATAAATAAATAAATTTGGTCTGAAATACTTTCCCGCACTGCTTCGATGTTGGTGTCTTTTGGAAACAAATTGTGCAAAAAATCTGTGGATAAAGTTGAAATCCTATCCAACCTGCTAAAAACGTGCTGTTGTATTACAACCAACACTCACATAATATTACGTTCTATTCAGAAGTGTTTGGCATATAAAATGCGGCATAATATGCCATCTTCAAATAATGATCAGGTAGAGAGGCAAACAATGTGATTTGGAACCGAACCCAATACACTGCATTTTTGTCCGAGCTATATGTTTCCTTCATGATGCCGCATTACAGAATCTGAAACTTGTGTGCAGGAAAGCATAAAAATAAAAATATAGTACGCATTCAAGTCTCTACTGGATGGCAGAGCTGTCTAGTATTAAACGATGACACGGCCACATCGCGGAGAACCCTTTGAAAGTTGTGCGTGTATTGTGTGTCGACAGATGATGGCGTTGTTAACGAGTCGTGTGCCGCGTTGGTATTTATAGTGACACCGGAGTTGTATTGTTGCTATATTTGGACAAGTTATTAGGAACTACTTATATTATAAATACTGGGGTAATTACCTCCAAACCTATCTGATCGACGATACTACATAATATCTACACAATGATTATGACGAAGTTTCAGCGATTAACCGGAGCTTTTCTCATTTTTCTTGATTCGATCCCTCCAATCAGCACCATCTTACGCTGGCTTTGGTCTTTGCGTTTGAATTCAAATGTTAAACGTAAATCTACATTATTCTACAATTGAGGATGTCCTAGTTTTGGGAGCTTCGCTGTTCACCTTTGAAATAAGAGGTACTGAATGATAGAGAGGTACGAAAGATACAAGGCCGCAGTCCAGGTTTGGATTATCAGTGTGGATGTATGATTGTGTGAGATTTCCTTGTTGTGAGCGAATCTGAAGATGCGTTTATCTTGGACGATGTGAAGTAACACACAGGGAGAGAAAGAATGTTTGTATTGTCTTGTATGTATTATTAATATTGTGTAAGTAAGTTGTGATGTCTGTTGGTTGTGCTCCTCTGTCGAACACGAGCTTTGCTCTATCGACAGAGTTATTGTATTTAAATATTATGTACCTATTGTGTCATGTGAATTTTATATACTTTGTAAATCTTTAATTTTAATAAAATAAAGAACTAAGGTTCCTGAAATATCCAGGGGTATGAGAGGGCACAACCTTAATGATTTAATTATGTCAGCTTATTACCAGCAATAAATATTTCGCAAGACGATGAGAGCAGAGGTGCAAGTAGGAGTGTATAGGTAGCGGGTAGAGTCATCTCTTATAGGAGAGGCACAGACACACAACCCTCGCACTGTGATGATGATGCGGTTACGCAACGGGACGCCGCGATTAGAGCCTCCCCGGGGAGCTGACCTACATGTCAGGCGCTGCGTCCTTATACAGGCTCACTGGAGTGCGGCCTCGTTAAACATCTCATCACAAACAAAAAACCAACCTATCTACAATGCTGAGCCAATCTACCTAGTACGTAGTCAAATGTGTTTTTTTTTATTTAACGGCAGCTCACCCTATAAGAGTGGTTTGAGGACATGATATTTAGAAACAAAAGTTTTGAATTTAGTTTTTGACTTGTGACATTTCAGAACATTTCGTTGATTCCTCATAAAGACCATCATTACCGTTTTCCTCTCAAACAACAATCCCCCGTGATCACCATGTTAAGATGAGACAAAATATTTAGATTTTTCGTCAATTTTATAACGCGAACCGGTTTTGGAAGACAGAAAGAACATCATGAGTAAAAAGACGTTCCGTTTTTGAAAAGCGACTGTGATTACTTAAATCTGCGAAAAAAAATAATTTCATGTTTCATCGAAATATAGCAACTCGTCACGGTCGAAAATATAAATAATACCAAGTAGTATTTCTTTGACTCGCACTATTTCGAAGATCTGCTCCTCTACATTGTTCCAGTCGAGTTAGTGCAGTATTGTAACGAATTTGAAAACGGAGAGGACCACAGCACAGAAGCGACCCATGTATCGGGGGAGTACCTATCGGTGTGATTGGTCACGTGTCGGGGTGTCTTGCGCCACCACTATGGCCGTAACACTGGTACATCCACACTGTGACTGCCAACGTGACGACCCTTTGGGGAATCTGGATACTGTGCAGTTTTCAAATAAGTGTTACAACTAGCTGAGCGACACCGTCGCGTCACCATATTCAAACACGGTACAATATATCAACAAACCATTCTAAAGAAATCACTAGGACTCGTGAAGGCGCTTAAATAATATAAACCTTTTTTACCCATCACGCCGTGTCCCATAAGGGGTAGGCAGAATGAACGGACCTCCACTTTCTTTCCAAGCACACTTATTTCGCTTCTTTCACCGGCTTACCATTTCTCATATAACCTTTCCTATTTCTCTTTCTTCTTACCTGGCCTTCCTTGAGGATGGAATCGATGTGTTCGATCCACGTCATTCTCGGTCGGCCACGCCTACTTACACCTTTCCTTCCAGCCTTATGAATTCTCTTTGTCAATCTGTTTGCATCCATTCTTTCCACATGCCCAAAAATTGAGCATCGAGCCTAGCCGAACATTAAAAAATAACTGAAAAGCGATTACACAATAATTGGAATCGTACATAATGATGAAAAAAAAATGATCAGGATGCATCAGTGTCAAAACTTTCAAAAGAAGTTCTTAACTGATATGAAATGAGACAAGAAAAAGAAACAAAATACGCAGGAATTCTTCTGATAGTCAGAATTTGAGTGTCCGTATAAGAAATATGGGATGTAGGATGTAGGTTTAGATATGATAATCATAAAAATCTCGGGTTTATAAAATCACTTTTTTGGCACAATCGGGAAAGCTCATTGCGTCTGGTACTTACTTACTTTGCGTTTCCGGTTACACTTTGCCACACCAGTAAGCAGCGACAGTCATCGCCTTGTCGTTCGCAAGGATAAGGGTTTGTTTGGAGGGACATTGCGGCGATAATAATTCATGGAGGAATACTTGGGTTAAGCAAAAGTTAATGCGAACTCAATATGCATAACAAGTATGTGTTTTTTTTAATTGCTTAAAAGTAGGTAAGTACTTGTGAGATTCTCTAATCGGAAGGAAGAACTTGTGTCTTTTGCCACTAACTGACGCAAACACAGTCGATGTAGTCGCAAACATAGTGGATGAAAATCTGACCCAAAAATGAGAAGGATTGTGTAGCTACTGCGTGTTGCAGATCGCCGGGCAAAGTTGATAGCTACCTACCTACCACGTGACGCGCGGGGCGAGGCGAGCTGTAACCCTATTCCGATTTTTTTTTTCACTAACTTAAGTGAGAAATTCACGAGAATTTACAAAAGTATTCGGTATGGGCACTATACACGTTTCTATACAAAAATTTGTTACTTCACGCCAGCGTAAATGTCACGGAAACTTAGAATAGGGATACTAGTCTATTTGATGTGAGAGCTTATATTATTATTAGCGACACGAAAACGAATCGCGGACGACGAATGGTCTCTATACAATCTCGAAGACCCGCCCAATTCTTCCTAAAAAATAAGAACGATAAACTAATATAGCTACTAATTGATACAGGCCGAGAGTTCAGTTTAATAATATAAGTAGACATTTTGAGAAGACATTGCTGTATAAAATAAAGATACTTATCGATCAACAAGATGTAACGAAATGAAATCGACAGGAGGCCCCTGATTACCATCCTATTTGAGTACCCAAGCGCCCAAGCCTAACATGAGGGTTAATTACTCTGTTTTTCTTTATGTAGATACACGACAAGAACAAAATGCATACCTAACTGAATCACCACACACTTGAATCAGTATCGTATGTTTTTAATGAAAATTTATCTTTAAAATATAATTTTAAAATCTTCATCTATGCAGTAAGTCACGATAATCTTGTCTGAATATGAAATTAGCTTGATAAATAAATAAATAAAATGCATTAACTCAAGATTGAGTATAAACGTATGTAAAGTAGGCAAGTATTGGGTTAAAGGAAAATGTAACGTTCAAGGTCGTGTGGAGAAGGTGAATCGAATCATAATATTATTTCAGCGAAGAAAACTGCCTCGAAGCGTAGAACGGGCGGGGCGGGGAGTGTGTACAAGGTCGAGGGGGGCTAGCGGTACACAGCTGAGGGCTACTTACACCCCCCATACATACATACCAACCTATACCTTGCATACACAGACCGGCCGTACGAAGTGATTGCACCATTCAAATGCTTTTGATTGCCATTCAGGGACTCTCTAACTTGAGACTGATCACAAGCAAAAAATGATTGGTGGAACATCCTAGGACGGAAGACTCTGAGGAGGCACGGCGCTTAGTGGGGGAGCGGGGCGAGGTGGGTGTGTGGCCGCACGCTAATACGCTAAATGAATGCGAATTAGTTTAATTTATGACACTTGCAGCGAAGAGTTGGACGTGCCCGGGATAGGGACTACCTACCTACCGGAGGGGAGTACACGGCACACAAACCATCGGAGACTACTGAACCACTACTGCCAGAATTGTGTGTGCAATGACGACACTTCAAACTGAATACCCAAATACTAAGCCAAACATCAACAATGCGTACTAATGTACCCACGTTTCCGTATAAGTACCAAATAGGTATGTTTAAATTATACAACGAGATAATATGTACATACGTATTTGAAAACTGATAAAAAAAAACACGATGTATACCTACTACAATATTGTAGCTATATCGTTACTGAAATACAAAGTATGGTCCCTTTAGGTTCCCTTTTTGACTAATAGGCCGCCTGTGAAAACGTCCCATTGGTTTCATGACCCTGAGTGGCGAGCCACCAAGACAGGAACAAACTTCAAAGAGTGAATACTAAATGAGTCGTGTCCAGCGGCACCAGAGGAAACACGTATCGTGCGGCCATTGCGCTGATCTATCTTCCATTGGATAACCCCCCGAACATCCCACGGAAAGGTTTCTAGTAGGTATGTCAAATAGCTAGTTATAACGATTAACCATAGATACCTATATTTAGTAGTTAGTGTCGGTGTATTTTATCAGAGGCATATTTTTTCCAACTCTCAAGCCACGATGACCCAGCTAGAAAATGAAGTTAGGTATCAGGCAAATAAAGCAGCAGCATTAGCGGAATGCCTGAAAGACATTGTGTGGGAAAATAAATATATGAGAAAAGAGAGTAGTGCGTATATCTACAAAACATGTCGTGTTAGGCCTGTCATGACGTAAGAGAAATATAGTTGGAAGAATAAGAAAATATTTAGAAGAATTTCGAGGCGAATGATGAAACTATCATGAGAAATGAAATCTTTGTAAGATACCACAAAATAATGATCGGTTGGAGGACCTTATCGAAAACGAAATCGAGGAGCATGTTTATATTATGTCTGGTGAGTTTGTGTTTGGGACTCGGACCTGAGTGTGCACCCTGACGTACCGTGTATCAAATTATGCGTAATGAGAGGCATCAACAATAATTATAATTATCTACTCATTTGTTTGTCCAATCTAATTGCTGGTTTAATTGTTTAGCGTCTGGAAATATTTCAAAAACACCAAAGAGGACAGCTTTGACTTTTGATTTGAAATTTCTGGCTTTGTTACTTATATCTTTCAGACCATCGCGATTTGTTTATTTTGCGTGGACCTTCTGTCTAGAGCTAGAAAGAGCAGTGCGGTAGGTATTTAGACGCGGCGCACACTGGCACAGAGCCGAAGTGATGTAAGAGAGCTCGTCACTGCAGACACTGTGGATGTGTCCGTCACTTGGTACAGCACCACGCTTGTTTCGCTAAAACCAATTGATAAGTGGCGTTTATTATCAACATACCTACATCATAGGTGTCGCTGAGAGAGCGGTCACATGTGCCGCAGCTCGGTGCATCCTGATGGGCAACGATAAGGCAGCGTTATCTCGCTCCGCCACTAGCAGGACACGATCGATAAACGTACCAGGAAATTTGGCAACTAACAGATGTTCCACAGAACTACAGTACCTACTTACATACGTATTAACAGTAATTAATTTGATGATTGAATATTCTCACTATTCTCCAACAGATGTCTTTGCATCAAATCAACAAAGAATAGGTATAATTACCAGATATAGAGCTTAAATACACGTATAACGGAGGAATTACCTTAGGGTCGGTTGGCCCATTGGTTAACGTCTTTGCTTGAGACGGCTTGAAATGCGGGTTCGAGTCCTGAAGGGTGTATGGGATTTTTCGTCGAAGATTCCCACGGCGAATTTAACCAACTGAATGGTGTACTTTATTGAAAGGTGATCACACTCAGACAGCCTTCAAAACGGCAATTGAATACGGTGTTGATCACGCAGTGGTTCAAATTTGCAACAACAAAAATAGGTACCTACCTCTTAAAATCGAACAAAAATTAATTTAACGATAGCATCAAAATGTTGGTTCTTTATTATTAAAGTATGTTGTTGTTTATCCTTCGCATCCCAGCTGTAAGGCAAGTTCAGCATGTATCGGGTCGGTAGGATAGATCTGCCAGGACAGCGCCGCATGTGAGCACCACGTGTGGCTGACTGTGAGCAGCGTCGTGGGTAGAGTTAGTATCCCTCTACCTCCTGCTGTGAACTGTGTACACTCCCAACACGCTGTAGCTCCAAGTCGGGGGAAGAGGACACATCTCTCCCTCATCATATAATTGGACGACTTCTTATGCAAGACTAACTATTATAATAATACTTACAATAATTGATGTTAATTCCGCGAACCAAGTACCTGCCTTCCCAACTAGCAAAGTAATCCTATAACGAAAGATTATAAGTCTATCAATACTTATAAACCTCTTATAATGGCATTGTTGTAGACTGTATTACTTATAATAGCATTTTACAAGCCTTAATATTCTCAAGAGCATTCGTTTTTATATCTCAGTCTTATAGTTTGCTACAAAACTATCGCACAGGACAGTTATAGGATACTCTTACTTATAATGGCATTCTACAAGCGTTGATAATCTCAAGAGCATTTGATTTTGTATTTCAGACTTATAGATAGCTACAAGACTATTTTATAGGTAAGTTATAGGAGGACTAATCCTATAAGAGCATGCACTAAGACTTAATAGTCCTGAGAAAAATGCTGATCCTAAAGTAGCATTTTGTAAGATAAAAGAATCCTATAAAATACTTCGCCGAGATCATTATAAGTAATCGTCATAAAGTCTTGTTCAAGACTCATATGAAACAAATAGTACTTCAAAAGAACACTATAAGTGCAAATAGTCTTTAAACTAGATTCTTTAACATACTTGGCTGAGATCATTATAAGTTCTCGCTGCTATAGCCTAGTGTAAGACTCTTACAAAACCAACAGTACTTAATTAATACGTTATAAGAGCAAATGTACACAAAACTACTAACTCAGTCACTTTATAGGTAAACGCCAGTCATTTTGTCGAGGTGGTTCAAATGTTTTTATTCTTCGTGAAAAGTGAGCGTTAAATATGGAATTAAGTGACTGGAAACGAGAAAAGTTTTCATAGCAAATATAACGCTCATGTTGTTTTCACATTAAATAATTAGCGAATTACTCCCGCGTTTATTCCTAGAGGGGATTTTGATTGCAAATACTACATTTTGTATAGGTTGTAAAGCCAAAAATTCGAAAATATCAATTTGAATATAGTACCTATAGTATTATTACATCATACACATTTTCCTATTATAATTCTTATCAATCTAATCAAAATTGTTCTCGATTATGACATCGCAAACTATTTTTTTTTTGTTTTATTGAGAAAAGTTTTTATAGAAAATATAACACTCATGTGGTTTTCACATTAAATAATTCGTGAATTCCTCCCGCGTTACTTTCTTAAGGAAATTTTGATTGCAAATACTACATTTGTGTAGACTGTAATATCAAGAATTCGAGAATATCAATTTGAATTTACTTATATATGTAGTACATATACATTTTCTTATTGTAATTCTAATAAATTCTATTCAAAATAATTGTTCCTAGTAATACTAGTTGCATGTATACATGAGATCCAACTGTCGATGGCCTGAGTCGGTATGTTCATTGTATGAAACGATGTCGTCAATAAATTAATTTTTTACAAAAATTGTTAAGAAAAGTTTGGGATGTACTGATATAATGTATATATTTTTTAAAGAAAATTAAATTATCTAGTTGACATGTTTCGGCGTTTTTCGATATTCTTTTAAAATTCTGAAATATATGCATTGAAACTCGTAAATTTGTCATAAAAAAAATATTTTTCTTTATAAAAAAGTTTGAGAAACCCTGGAACTTTTTCATTAAATTAACTTTGAGATATTGTATTTTTCTATATACATAGACATTTTTAGGGTTCTAGCTTTTATAGTTTTCGAGATATATGCAAAAATTAACTAAAAATTCAAAGGTTGATTACCCCTGACTGAAAGAAAATTTAAAAATACTGAGTATACAAGTTTTGTAGGCTTAAAGTCTTAAATATTTTCTGAAATTTTAGGATCTGTGCATCAAGCGAATCAAAAGTTATAAGGGGGGGACGGACACACACACACACAGACACACACACAGACACACCCTCACACAGACACACTAAATGTTCTCCTCTGAATTCTGAGTAAATCCATATATGGAACATATATGCTGCGAAGCCTCTAAGTTGGTGTTTTTTGTCGTCAAAGTTTGAAAAACCGTTTAAAATGTAGACCTGTCCATACAAATCTCACGTATCTTGGCTTGATACTGCCGATCTGTCTCGAGAAATAATTTCTCTTCAACAAATCGACAGTTGGATAACTTTTAGGTACCTATATTTTTTATTTTGCATACATTGCCTATTATGTGCACCTTTATGTCTACCCAATAATTATTAATGTATTTAGAGACGAGGCAATATTAAAAAGCCCAAATGCCTTTCTGAACTGGTTGATAACAGTGAACTTTTATTTACAAATATTACATTCATATGGGTTTTCTCGATTATGAATTCGCAGACCACTATTTTATTGTTTTATGGACAAAAGTTTTCATAGCAAATATAACGCTCATGTTGTTTTCACATTAAATAATTAGCGAATTACTCCCGCGTTTATTCCTAGAGGGGATTTTGATTGCAAATACTACATTTTGTATAGGTTGTAAAGCCAAAAATTCGAAAATATCAATTTGAATATAGTACCAATAGTATTATTACATCATACACATTTTTCTATTATAATTCTTATCAATCTAATCAAAATTGTTCTCGATTATGACATCGCAAACTATTTTTTTTTTGTTTTATTGAGAAAAGTTTTTATAGAAAATATAACACTCATGTGGTTTTCACATTAAATAATTCGTGAATTCCTCCCGCGTTACTTTCTTAAGGAAATTTTGATTGCAAATACTACATTTGTGTAGACTGTAATATCAAGAATTCGAGAATATCAATTTGAATTTACTTATATATGTAGTACATATACATTTTCTTATTGTAATTCTAATAAATTCTATTCAAAATAATTGTTCCTAGTAATATAACTTTTGGTACCTATATTTTTTTTTGCATATATTGCCTATTATGTGCACCTTTATGTCTGCCCAATAATTATTAATGTATTTAGAGACGAGGCAATATTAAAAAGCCCAAATGCCTTTCTGAACTGGTTGATAACAGTGAACTTTTATTTACAAATATTACATTCATATGGGTTTTCTCGATTATGAATTCGCAGACCACTATTTTATTGTTTTATGGACAAAAGTTTTCATAGCAAATATAACGCTCATGTTGTTTTCACATTAAATAATTAGCGAATTACTCCCGCGTTTATTCCTAGAGGGGATTTTGATTGCAAATACTACATTTTGTATAGGTTGTAAAGCCAAAAATTCGAAAATATCAATTTGAATATAGTACCTATAGTATTATTACATCATACACATTTTCCTATTATAATTCTTATCAATCTAATCAAAATTGTTCTCGATTATGACATCGCAAACTATTTTTTTTTTGTTTTATTGAGAAAAGTTTTTATAGAAAATATAACACTCACGTGGTTTTCACATTTAATAATTTGTGAATTCCTTCCGCGTTACTTTCTCAAGGAAATTTTGATTGCAAATACTACATTTGTGTAGACTGTAATATCAAGAATTCGAGAATATCAATTTGAATTTACTTATATATGTAGTACATACACATTTTCTTATTGTAATTCTAATAAATTCTATTTAAAATAATTGTTCCTAGTAATATAACTTTTAGGTACCTATATTTTTTTTGCATAGGTACATTGCCTATTATGTGCACCTTTATGTCTACCCAATAATTATTAATGTATTTAGAGACGAGCAATATTAAAAAGCCCAAATGCCTTAAAAAAATTCAAACCTGGTTCGTATTTCCAGAGATTTTATTGTTTTTAATATAAAAACAGCCTCCACTGTCATCAACTGACTTGCATATTCCGTACAATTTGTCAGTTATCTAAATTTATCGAACATAAGTCGAAATATTTAACTGAAGACATCAAGAAATAAGTAAAAAAAACTTCTAACAATAATGAGGTTCAAATTGATCTACCCTAATTTGTTAAAATGGAGGCAATGTGTTATCTTGATTGAAACTGTTATAAGTAACAATGTACCTATAATGGTTCTGTAAAGTACTCAATGCAGAGTATTTTTAAAAATGGCGAATTTTCATATAAAACTGATGAAATAAAAATTCTACAACAACTGTAAATTGAGCTTTTTTCCGAAGCGCGTGAATAAAATAATAAAATTGCGGTACATATTTACAGTAAAAATGACTTCCCACGTTCCCAACAGTGGATAGATGAGTGTCCTTTATCAATTATATTTTGCTGTTTATTAATAAATGTATTATATTAATAATAGAAAATGTACTTACATTTTTAGTATTTAATACAAGAACAAAAAACTTCCACGACGCACAAAAAGCATAACAAAACTTACTTTATACAGTACTTTACCAGTAAACATTAAACAAGATTGGTCTGGTAAGATACTTATGGCAGATACTTATAGGAGTATTTATGCTTGTGAATGCATAGCTGAAGATCATTATAGAACCAATTGCGCTTCGTCAAGTGTATTATTTGATTATTTACATTCTGTAAGCTCGTTATAAGATCGATATAGAAATTAATGCTCCTGTAAGTGCGTCCAAATCTTGTGATTGAAGAATGCTATAAGTCTCTTATAAGAACAGATTATAGGATCGTTATAGAAATAAATGCTCCTATAACTGCGCCCAAATCCAGGGTTAAAGTATGCTATAGGTATCTTATAAGTCTACAAAATTTTACTCTTGGGAGTGCTACAAGTACAGATTTTGCTAGTTGGGTTTATTATGTAGATCATCTATTTTTGATGTAGGTACCCACCTACGTATCTACTTATTTATTTATAACATATAAACAATAATATCTTTGGTATTACCTAATTAGTGACCAATCTAAATAGTGACCGAATACTCGCAGATGGGTATTACGATCCATTACGAAGGGCTGAAGGACACCTGACCGCTGAGTAGTATATTTGCGTTTTAAATATTTTTAGCTGAAATAGTATTTAATTTTTATCTTCCCTTTTAAGCAATTTAAAGCTCCCGTGTAGAACGTCCAACGTCCTAGCGACTGATATGATTTTCACCGTGGAATCGAGAGCGAGAGTCCCCATAAAAGTTGTTGCAAAAGGACACATTGCACAGCTGTGCAGTTATTCCAACGTTTAATGGTGTGGATGTGCTGCGTGTGAATATGACAAGTACTATAATATGTACGGCTCTTATGCGAGCTCTCCATGTGGGGGATACCTATCTCATTGCCGAAAATATAATACGGCCAAAGACTTGGTATAGAGGTTCAGATTCCTATTGAGTTGTTCCTACATATAATAATCACGAGGAGATAAGAGAAGCGACTCATACTAGAGCTGAGAAATATATCAAGTAGATAACCACACCAAGTTCACAGACATTTTTATTGTCCTTACGTATAGGTACTCTTTAGTTGAGCTGATTGTCTTGTCACCTATGAATCAATACAGGATATTATAAAGTTGGTTACTAAATGCAAATGAGTTGTAGTTTTAGCCATACCCTCATCCAGTATTGGTGAATGCTCGCCATCGATTTTTAAAGGTCTACGCGTGCTCTGTAATAGTTAATGAGTGTGTGTCTGTGTGAAGTTTGGATCAGCACAACGAAAAGTTGACACGACACTATGAGCCGTCGATAACAATTAATACACGACGAAAGTATCGTTTGTTAGGATTACCAACACCACGGCGCCATATTATTTATTTACAATGTCAAGGACACTTAAATTCCTGTAGAGAGGCTACTGAAGTACCGGGTTATGGAGAACCATGTCGTATGTTGACAAGATAGATTTTGCATAAAGCAAGTGACCTTAGCTTGCTTTGGTTTAATGGATAGAGGATGGTTAGTTTATCAGATTATCACCATCATTGCCGCTCCTTGCAGACATCGGCCTCTTCTGGAACTGTTCATTTTACCCGCAATTTTCAGTTTTTCTTGTAACCAACGTGCCAAACAAAAAAGCTGCTAACCTAGGGTAGCCCAGAACTCATAGTATATTATAACAGCCTTTTCGTGTAAAACATATCTTTGCATAAAAATTCATAATTTTACGATTAAAATGAATTTATCGTTGGAATTATTATATTATAGAAACTTTAAAATGATATCGACTATTGGAGCTTTTTATTATCTGCTTTAGAACTACATATTCAATATTAATCGGTACTTTAAGGGGGACCCACTGAAGTTACGGACCTCAAATTTTACGTGCTTATGTAGGAGCATAAGACCAACCCGTATTCCAAATTTTATGAAAATCGAAGAATTTATTTTTTATTTTTTAGCCCTTTTTCTAGAACAAGTGAAATTTTCTTTGGATACTTTAAAAGGGTTCTCCTGAAGGTACAGATCTCAAAATTTTACTGACTCATCTACATCGAGGGGCTAACCGTTCTACCAAATTTCAATCAAATCGGATAAGAATTACTATGAGTTATGGGTGCGCACACATTTTTGGCGTACGCGTACGGGGACATTTAAAAAAAATATTTTTTTTTGCTTTTTTGGAATCTACACCCTCGAAAACGTCGAGAAAATTAATTTCAGCGAAATCTATTTTTTTTTTTGAAATCCAATCACAAGACATGTATATTCCATATACTATGAGTAATAATAAATAATAATAATAAAAGGACGATTTTTAACGCGCCGTTTCGTGATAATTATCACCTCAAGGGCGCTTTGCAAAATTATTAGGGCCTGTAACCTATAAATAAGTATAAAAATATGAAGATTACTACAAATAGGTATATACATAAATAGAGTAGCTTAATTAACAGCTTAAAATCACAAAACAATATCAAATGAGAACTTTTAAAGATAACCTGGGTACGATTTTGAAAATAAATGCGTTTTTAATAACTTCTTAAAATCTTCCGGGTTCTCAGCCGCTCGGATGTTGGCAGGAAGGTTATTCCACGCCTTAGGACCTGAAACTGCGAACGCTCTGCTCAAATAATTTGGCTTATTTGAGAGATTTTGTTCGTCAAGTTTATAATCTGCTCGAGAAATCGATCTTAAGGATTGCTGTCTATTATTAAAGTTTTGTAGAGTGCATAATTCTGAGATGTATTTAGGAGCCATGCTGTGAAGAGCTTTGAAGATTATGAGACATATTTTGAACTCTATACGCTCTGAACACTTAAGCCAGTGTAGAGTGTATAATGAAGATGAAATGTGAGAGAACCGATCCATTTGAAATATTAGGCGAGCTGCAGCGTTTAAAATTGATTGTAGTCTGAGTATTTGGTATTGGGGTAGATTAGAGTAAACTGCATTGCAATAGTCCACACGAGAAACTACCAGTGCATTGATCAGTGTTTTAGTAACATGTATATTCCATATATTATGAGTAATACTACAACGATACAATTTTGAGGAATCTTTACTGCAGAATTTATTTTATATGTAGAGCTGTTTGTCAACAAAACAAAATACCTGAAATTTTATAAAATGATTTAACGCTGGTTCCGAATATTTCTACCTACTTAAGTGTGTGCTTACATTCTACAATCGCCGCACTGAAGTAACTTCAAATCACAGCTGATCGCCGAGCCACGATAAACATGGCCTGACCCTGGGATACAAGAAATTCTAGTTGAGTCAATGACGAAGTAGGCACCATCGGAAGTAGCGTGACGTAGTAACTGTACTACAAGATACCTACGACTATCATTTAACTCAAATTCATATTATCAAAACAAACTCTCTACACCAGATTTGCATTGGTTGAACGATTCGCCGGAGCGTCTGATGAAAATAATTGAAAGCGCGCTCTCCTCCACACCTGATGGAGATATGCGGGTGACAGCCTAGTGGTGTCTGCGGATGGGTGGGTCACGTGGGTCACCCAGATAACGTGAGCCGCTGGAATCAAAACATACACGGCCATGATTGTTATTCGGTGACACTGGAGTAGGTACAAGACCGCCACTCACGTTGGGACAAACTACTCCAAGTTAAGTTACGTTACGTTAGATTAGGTAACACAACAACACATACCTACCTACTATTGTGCACACATCCTCGGAACACGTACATATATTATTCGAGTCTTATTAGATACAACATTTTACCTGCAATAATGTTAGTACACACAATTTGATATTGCATCTGATCACAACATCAATCACAACACTTTGCTGAATATAATTATTAACATAATGTGAAGTATATGGGGTACCTGATGCTAGTCCAGGGGGTTATGGGTTCGAACGAAGAAGCTGACCATTAACTTTCTTACGCCACAAGATGTCTAATATTATTGACCACAGCGTTTCCAAGCAATGAACATCGATGGACGATCTAAATTATTAATAGAGATGCCTAACATTGCTACACTAAAGATAAATAGTATTTTGTATCAAGATTTGTTTTGTTACAAAAAGTAAAGATAGGTATAGATTAAGAACTACGTAAAAGGCGGAGACAACACCTAAAGCATTACCTCCGATACATCGGGTGATCCAATTATATACTGAAATTGTCATTGGATACAAAACATGAGTTATGTGGAAATCCAAGAGCAAGCACAAACCATTATAAGATTGCAATTTTATGAAATTTTCAAGAATTGCGTGAAAAAATTGTTCAGCATGAAATTCGGAATAAATCCGTATATTTCCTTAACAACGGTTGCGTTATATGGGTGCTTTGATTGAAGTTTTTATCACAGATATTTTATTATCCAAGTTGTGTTTTAAATATATTTTTTATTTTTTTTAAATAATTTGAGCACAAATACACTTTCGACATCATTCACATAAAGCAAAGCTGTGTTATGAAAATGGAAATGGTCGCACCGAGCTTCGAGCCCACGAAAGCCGTCGACTGATACCACTGGTCTACCAACCACCTCCATATTTTCCCGTGTTGGTTGGTAGCCTAGCAGTTCATCCGCTGATTCTCATAAAGCGCACCGAAGGTGCTATTGTGAACACTCTCTAAAGTGAATTTTGTGTTGAGTGATTCACAAAAGTACTAAAGGAACTTAATTAGTTAGGTATTTATTACCAACATAGCTTTGATGACAAACGACCGTTACAAGATATATGAAAGCCGCGACACAATCTCATTACAGCGCGTGTACGTACACACACCTGGCTATGCCAGTGAGATAGATTACACTCTCGTGATTTGATCTACGGCGGGTATTCACCAAAATACATTCATTGGCTTTTTATGCACAACACCTGTCGGGCGGAATACGTGGAAGTGCTAGAGGAGACGGGTTACGTGCCCACCGTACCTGCGTATCAACGAGTGATTATTAGGTTAGGCCACAGCAAAAAAATAACATCTAAAGAGATGTATACAAGTACATGCTTTATACTCTCCGGAAATGGTTCAAATATTTATGGGATAACTACTTGGATAAGATTTGCTCCAAATTCACTGACGTTGAGATACTTACATTTGTGCGCGTGTAAAATAATCCACCTGGAAAGAAGATTGTAAAATGCACCAGAAATGCAATTTTCCCCAAGAGAGATGTCGACAGGGGACGTGTAGGGCATTTAATGACGATTTCGCCGTATATGCTTTATAAATAAATAAATAAATAAATAAATTTAGAAATAACGTTGTAGGAAGGACGCTGTTGTTGAAAGCGGGAAAGAGACAGTGCGATCTTGAGGTTTAGTGTCAATTAGCGTAGCTTGGATTTGGATATCACAGTAAACAAGATGCCGCTGAAATAAAATTTGAAATTCATTCAATTCCTTCAGTATTTTTTTATCACCGACACAACGAAGCCCTATCACTTCGCAGTAGGTAGGTTCAAGTGACAAGGGTACGTCTAATTGTGATTATTCTCGAGATGATTGGGATTACAGTTTATCGATTGGGAGTTGTCACATTAGATATAGACAATTAAACACCAAAATAAGTGACAATGAATTAAGATAAGCGGAGACATATCGGAAGGTGTCGATCATATTGGGAGTTCTGTTGTAATGCGTATGCATTTTCGTTAAGACACGGATTACAATACATTACTATCCTACCCACCTCACCCACAAGATTAAAAAAGTTCAAATGCCCATGTAAAATGTCTAGTGTGAATTTTAGATACACTGAACGCACAGTAGTAGTAATTTTCAAAAAAACACTCAACAAAACTTGTAGGTAATCAATCTCTTTCATTGTTTTATCAATGGGAATAGTTCGTGAACTTCGTTTCTGACTTTACAAGGTATTACGTTTCTACAAGACAATATTGTACAAGAATTACTACAAAGATAGAAAGAAACAACATTATAAGTTTTAATTCCACAACACAGGATAAATTATACACCAAGATCAGTAGATAAAGCTAGATCTTTGTATAAGGCTATAATTATAATGATACATAAATCGTTGATTGTTTGGAAACTCTACCTTCAGGTGAGTCGTATAAATTAACCTTTTTCTACACAAAATGCTTGAAGGTGTATCTTTGAAAGACGCCGGCCGGTTAGTCCCGTCTGAACATGTGCTAGTGCGGGAATTGAATCCGGGATAGCCGTAAAATTTTCTGGAAAATAAGACGTATACCTAGGCCAAATCATATGTAAAGCTGATAGGTACGTGAGTGGCCATCGGAGAGAATTTCGGATATAAACAGTGAACACTAACGTCATCCTGGTACATAATACTTGAGGAATGTAATTGTACCTGAGGATATTCGCAAGGTTGGCGTCATAGTGAGTGAGTATGTGAGGACGGTTTGTGCGTAAAGCCAGAGAACTGGTGAGGAAAGAGCGCTGATATTAGCGACGAAATGCGGCTTATCAGGTTACCACAAACACGTAGGCATGTAGAGGAGAGAAATATTAGATAACTTTTTATCGGTGTATGAAATTTGTGTTCATTTGCAACAAAATATAATAATATATCCACTGTACTGCGTGAGTTATCAGTGCGGTGATACATAGTATGAACACACATACCGTGCATACATATCTACCTACCTAACATACCTATATTGCATCCAATGTCCTTTTACCTATCGCCTTATTTCTCATCAATAGTCTTAACTTTTTTCAGAGTTTCTGAATTAGCGTGCTAGAGGAACACAGATAGACCAATAAACTAAGATATTAGAAAGAAGTGTTGAGTGAAATACCGGCTTAGAAAAAACTCTCAGCTGTTTTTCAAACATCAACTGGGAATCTGGATGTGAATACAATTCAGGAACACAGAGATGTGAGTATCTATGCCTGTCCACTGCAAATACTTAATAATTTACTTCCTGCTGGAGATCTAGCAAATAATGTTCTTATATATAGCTTATCTTATCTGCCCTTTTATATTTTTGTTTATTGGCTTTATAATAAACATACACAAGCAAAACCAGGTACAACGTATGGTTGCATTTTTAAACATCGCTAGAAGATATGACATTAGCATGAGTTTGAGTTCTGTTTCGGTTTCAGGAAGCAAATTTTAATCTTGGCTTTTCCTCTTCTGAAATACTTTCCGACAAGTCGCTTCATAATAATTTGAACATACCTACATAATACGTATCTCATAAAAGCGGTGGATTCGGATTCGGAAAAGGAAAACTACTGAAGCGAACAATAATTAATGAACTTTTAAATTTATATCGGCCAAGATTAACACAATATTTCTTCTTACTCGGTATATGTACAAAATATTAGGTGTTTACCTAGCACGACAAACAAGTTTCGGAATTAAGATTCATTTTCAGGATTCGATATAGTTTTGTTACGGTGGTAACAAATTCTCGTTTTACTGAGGTGAAGAGACGAAAACCTATTCTACAAATTTATTTATTTATTTCCGATTTTTCTTTAATCAGCCGGCATTACAGTATATTCACCTATGTGGAAGGCAAATAATACTGGAAGATGATTTATATAAACCATGCCATATTATTATGTTTAACCTGCCATCCTGAATTACTTTCACGCTAGTTTGGAAAAAATGGGCACTGGTCTGCATGATATGCAGCCTTTATTCAAAGCAATACACACACGATATAATTCCTTATTTATCACGATATCATGAAAATATTTCCCAAAATAGTTTAAAGTTTGTCCGAAATGACAAAATGAAGAAGATAAATTGCACAATATTTGTGAACCCGTGGGAAATCGGCGATCAACAAGTACTTGAGTAGAGTCGTGAAGGCAGAACAAATCAGTGGAAACTGTGGACGAAACCTTAAAATAGACAGCACGTGTGCTGCTACCGGCGGCCAATTAATTATATCAACAAACATCACTCTCTGCCACTATTGGATGTGATGTTCATACATATCATACCCGAGGGCGAGCTGCTCTTGTCATATTTTCCCAACACATAGGTACCTATATTTTTATATTTCAACTGAACACACACTAGTATTCTAACAGAACTGGAGGAAGAACTCACCGTGGTCACTTGACATGATACGACAGACGCTCGGAATGTAGCAGGAACGTGCAGGCAGAGCTTCTTGAAACCTCAACTGTTTCAGAGTATTCTGCTGGTTGAAGGAATCGCTTACTGAAAACACTAGGAACCACGAGAAACTTGAGAACACCCGAAGCAAGGAGGCGCACAACTCTGTGGAACCACTACACCACAACACACTGATAACCGCGCTGGAGCGAGGGAGAGCTTCATTCAAAGAACCACCGGTGCTGGCTGTCGGGGTGGCTGTTCTTCCGGGCAGCTGAGTCAGAGGGTCCGATAAGAGCAGTGCAGTACCGGTAGTGGAGGAGACACTTGGCCCTGGTGCGACACTAGACTGCGAGAGAGATGGCGTCTGGTCGGTTAGACACGGCGATAGAGAGCGACAAGATCACGGAACAAGACGAGTGAAGAGAGATGATAGTGGTAGTGCTGCTGCATATATGAACTCATGTGTAAGACGCCACAGTACACAGTACGATCACGCAAGACGGCCGGTCGCTACTGTTCACTGTTTACCGCCAGAGCACGGGGAATGCGAATGGCGCGCTTGGCCGCTCATTGGTCGATACCACCCGGTGACGTAGGCGTGCGGAGGAGTGGGAGCGACAGAGACGGAGCGAGCGATCAGCTGGCGGGAGATGGCTGCGAGGGAAAGGAAAAGCCTGCGCCCGTCCGGGGTGGGGAAATCGTAGCCAGGGGCGATGGAAATGTTCAGAACGTTCCATTACGACGTCAGGCCGGCCGCGGGGGACGCGGGCCGACAGATCACCACGCGCGCTTCAGGTTTCAGGAGCCGCTGAAAACATCGCCTTTCATACTAAACTTTTTACACTGGAAATCTCATTTTAATGATGCGGTGCTCCGTATTGTTATTTATTATGTCCTCTCATTCAATAAAAACACTTTTATATCGTCTGATGGTTATACAAATTATTGCCGTATATAAAAAGATAATTAAATTGAATTATTCAACAAAACAAATGGTTACTTATTATAAGTAGGTATATATTTAGGTACAATTCAGACGCTTAGAGAGGACTATTCAGTTTTGTAAACAACAAAAAGTCGGAAAGTTTTTAATGAACATTCATAGTACCGGGGTTTATCATTAAAGAAATAACAGTCTGAAAAGAAGTTTGTTTGAATAACTAGGGTGAGGAAATTCTTAGTAGTCAGTTAGTCATGCCTGCCGGTAATACGAACAACAATGCTCTTCTCCACCAATAACAAATACATTTCAGAAAATATATGTAGATATTTATGATTAAAGTAATTTATGTTGAAAATAAATATTGTTTGTTCATATCTAACAACCCCCATTTACCGTAGGTAATTTCCTGTTTTTCAAAAAACCACAAATTCACACGCCACTCTTGGGTTCTTCAAATAGAATAAAAATTTCAAATGTAACTTTTTATAAAAAAAAATAATAACACCGATCATTTCTTCTAGACCAGATTACCGTGGTACCGTGAAGTGGTTTTCACTTGAAATATTATTTGATTACCCCTCGTCGGAGAGCATAAAAAATTGCCACAGGCAACTAAATATGTTTGGGTAATTAATAAGATAATGTTTATTTGTCTACGTTAAAGATTACCATTAATATAATACAATTTGAAAACAGTAACGTCACCTCCCTTTTAAAAATCTGCCTTCCTTTATATAAAACAACACTGCGAAAAACCTGTTTGGGCAATTAATTGTTTGAATATTTTTTTAAAGGTATCATTGATTTTTACTCGCAAAAGGTTTTTTTTGGATCCACGTCATTCTCGGTCGCCCACGCTTTCTTACACCATTCCTTTCAGCCTTATGAACTCTCAAAGGGTATATTAGATTTTTTGTCTATCTTAGAATTTAAAGCATCTCTCTTAAACCTCCTGAAAGTTTCAGAACAGAAGGTTTAATACAGTAATTATGGAACGGGAATACCAGAAAACAAAGATTTTTGACTGAAGGAAATCATTTGTTAAACATACCTCTATTACTATAACACGTGGCTGTAATGGTACCACGATTAGCTAGTAGCTATTTCTTTTTCTGCAAATATGGGATAAATTTATTGCAAAGCTAAGCCGACAGTACGTTGAAAATCAAAAAATGGTAACAGCCGCTGCTTATCTCATCGTGACAAACATGATGAGGTTTCCTCTTACAGAGGCAAGAGGTTTACTCCGGCAGCCATGCATTGTTGGGCGGAATGCAATAGTGCGTGTGGTGTCTCAATTTGCTGGGAGACGAGTGAGGCTGAGGCGGAGACGGTGCGTGGCGGAGAGGCAGACCCGAGTTGGACGTCAGCCAAGCTTCCACTGGCTCGTCTGGACTGGACTGGAGTATTGGGACACCACTCGCATTGTTGGACAGCAACGATCGTAAAAGTTTACTCCGATTAAAATTTTTGAAAACCACATCTACCGAACAATTGTTTAGAAAGCAGCAGGCAAGTTTTCAAATCTTCAAAGTGTTGTTATATTATAATGTCTACGTAGGTATAAAAAAATATACAGTACGATAATAATGTTTGGGTAGATAGTTTGTTGGCCGGGTGTTTCCCCTAAGTGTGCTATTGTTTACAAGTAGTAGAATGTTTGGTGGTTGACCTGGAAAACAACCTCTTGGGATGGTTCTCGCGCAGCTATGCAGATCATAGTAGGTCTGCAGGCACTTTGATCTTTAGACTTACGATCTGTCGCGAATTCTCTGCAATTTGTACATTACCGATTTTTGTCATTTTTATGTAGCTATTACATTCCTACGGCGATTTTAGAATTTATCATACAAATTTGCATGTGTATTTTTATCATATTGATTTCCAATTATTGTTCTTGAATTATTACACATCCCTTTTTTAAGCTAACCTTTTTTATTCTACATTATTGCGCGTATGTAAATGTTTTTATTTTTTATTTATTCAATCAATTTCTTACAAAAGTTCTGTTAACATATTATTTTATTATTACATATATATTCGTAGGTATTAATATTACTAGTTTCTTCCTCTCTCGTAAACTCAGAAAGTTTGTATAGAGAGAGGTTATTATTAATATTCACTTCTCTTCTTCTTCTTCTTCGCCCTCGCCTTTGTCCCATTATTTGGGGTCGGCTCTCCTTGTCCTATTGCGCCAAGATTTCCTGTCTAACGCCATCTCTGGCTCCACTTCGCAGTCTTTTAAGTCCCTATTTATGCTCGTCAACCATGTGGCGGGTGGTCTGCCTGGTCTCCTGGCTGGAGTTTCAATGTCCATGGCTCTCTGGATCATGTTGTCTTGTTATTATTAATATTCACATGGAAAATAAATCGGTACAGATACCTTCAATAAGTTTTATACGAATAAATATTTTACTACAGTGTGTATATCATTTAAAACTAATATTGCAATAGATTATCTCAATACAACCACATACACGCTTAATCGTATGTACATATTATTATATCTCCACATGGATAATGAACTTTGAAGAATAGACAGTCATTGTCTATAAAATTTGCCAGCTGTCTCAAACTGTGGCTGAAAAAAAAACACAGGGTAACGACCCAAAAAGCTTAGAGGATGTCACCACTGTAAAATGTGCGAAGGATCATTTAGTAGAGATCCGATACAAAAAAACGGGGCGGGCGTAGGGTAGGTGCATAGTAGGTACTTACAGTAGGTACGGTGGGACTCCTCTGAAAACCAATCCAGTTGGCGATTAGTGGTTCCCCTATGAGTCCTGAATGCGGTGGAATAGCGGAAGTGTAATGCAAGCATCGAATGGAAGGATCGGGACGTTGAACCCCAACATGTGGCACCACCTTGACTTTTTGGAGACTAAAGCAATATTATGTAAGCATCAACATTTAGGTACATAGGTAGTGTTTAATGTATTAGAGATAAAATCTAAATGAGTTATTTTGAAACGGTATCTGCGATCTCGGCAAGAATGCCGATATGCTCCGTGCAGGTAAACTGCGGCTGAAGGGAATTTTGTTTATTCATTTTTTTTTCAAGCTTGTCACATTCACACACCGCATTGAGAGACAAGACAACCTAAAGCGCCCATTTAGAATGCCATAGTTGCCATTTTTGGTAAAAAAAATTTTTTTTGTGTTTCTTCAATGCCTCTTTGGGAAAGAGAAGCAAAAAAAAAATCACGCGTATTCGTCTATAAGCCACAAAAGTGGTGGTATTTTAATGAACCCCTCCCCTCGAGCCAAATATTAAGTATTTTTTATTTCTTTGGGCAACTAAGGATTAAAGTGGTTTAACTAAGCAAGCCCTCGAAATAGCGATAGAAGATGATCGACAGAGGTTCAAATTTAAAAAAAAAATTAACATGGCAGTGTAAACAGTGTATCTTTGCATAGGATTTGGTTATATGCGTATTAAAAATAAATAAGTTGTATAATTAATTGGAGAATCGGACGGCAAAATGCAGACGAAACGGTACTATCTTAAGCTTTCATAACCGGGTAAACTTCATTATTTTTACATTCATGTGTCATATATTTTTCTACGATACAACTGAAATATCGAGATAATTTAAACATCATATTATTTCATTCGCGTCATCAAGCAACAATTAATGCACTCATTTGGAACCGATATTCTCGAACGCATCCTTGCCGCATTCGTCACATTTTAATCTAGGTGACGTTCGCACCACAGCAAGAGGGGATATAGCATACATACGTACCTATCTTGTCAAGAAATTGGTTTAATAGTCGCCCTGTTGAAGAATAATAATTTAGCTTTTAACAATCAAATCCATATTATTATCAGCTGAAAAAATCCTTTCTCGTAGATACGAGTATATCTAGTATCTCCATAGAGCATAATTAGTTTTAGTTTTATCTAGATTCTCGTGCCCATTTTCGACCGTCTTATACTGCTGTTTCCAAAGCTATAGGTATTGTGTGAACTTTACGGTTACAACGTTCGCTATTATGCAGTAATGTTCAAATATAGGTACCTACCCAAATTCCCAATCATGATAATTTTCAACATGTCGAAAAATCTAATGCTTCCTGCAGTATTCGAATCTGAGTATTTCGTCGTTCTTAGCGAAAACGCTAGCCACTAAGCCACTGGCCGAACTGTCCCAATGCTAATTCCTTCCAGGTGGAAGGAGTGAAAACCCTAATCACAATCTGGGCTTCCCTCGTTTGTCTGTCATATTGAAGACATCGCTATTCCCAAAGGCGAAAGCTGTCATGCTAAGTGGTGTTTTTTTTTGCTGTTTAACAATAATAATATTATTTGGGTTGAATATTTGTGTTTCCCAATGCAAATAATTTAAGTGTAAATTTATGTACAAATTTATATAGGTGGGTACTCATGTATCTACATACTATTAATTTTTTTCCCTTTATCTTCAGGGCAGCGAGGCCTTTGTGTTTGCTCTTCTTGCATGGTTTTATTTTTGTTTGTTTTAATGTGAAATTGTGATGTTTTTTTTATGTCATCTTATAATAACCGTTATCAAAATGTATAATATATTTTTAATGTAAAAGCAACAATTGTTGCGTAGAGAGAAATAAAATAAAATAAAATAAAATAAAAATGAATATGGATCTATGCCATATTACGTATGTAAGAATAGTGAAATTTGAAGAATAATTTTTATTATTTATTACTCTTATGTGTGAAATAACATTCTACACGTGGATTATCGATACTAATCGATTAATGCAAGCCAAGAAGGATGCCTATTAAGTTTGTGACCACGTGTGCCCTGAGAAAGGATATACGAGGTAAGTACTTATCCCTCGGATAGCGCAAAAATGTTTGATATTATTATGATTGTTTAGCGGTTAAGGCACGCAAATATTGGCAAGGCGTACGGCTGCAGATCTTGGGCGCGGGGACACGTGGCCGGGACAGATGTGCGACATTCTCATTTGCGGAGAGGCGTGCAGAATAAAGGGTGGCTGTAAGTATGTATAGTGTATGTATACATCTAGCCACATTATATTTCTGACCGTGATCAATAATTTTATTGCCCTCCTGATACATAAATATGTCTTTATTTCAAAGGCTTTGTTCACACTTATTAATTAAAGGATGACAAAACCATTTTATAAAACAGCGTTATGGATTTTTTAGTAAGATTATGTTCGCTTTATCTTCCTGTTGCAGGGACTACTTATCGGGGTTTTGCTCTTTCTCTAATTAGACTATGTACCTACGTGTTTATTTTTACTTAGACGTGTCACTCTTCAAGAAGTTCAGTTTAGTTGAGAAGATAGTTTTGTAAATTATCAATTTTTCGTTATCTATGTTACCTGTCACGATTTTGTTACATGGAAGAAAAACAAAACACGTCACGTACAGAAACAAAATGAGTATGTCATTGTACTTATTCAAAATGTCATAGAATAAATTAATTTCGTCACAATGCCAAACTAAAATTTTGGCTGTAACAAGATGAAAATTATACTCATTTATAGCCGATCCTGTTGTGATAGGTTGGTTCACAAAGTTATAATCGTTGAAAATGCATCAAGGAGCCAACTTACAGACCACCCCGAGTACGGATCTCTGCATTCAGTACATACCTGTAGGTATAACTATCTTGCAACGCGTGAGATTGTCACGTTTTCAAAAGAACAATCCCCCAGAAAACATTTTATTTTGTTGTACCATGATGAACAGAAACCCGATGTTTGGGACCAGATGTGGATTATCTTGGGAGAGGGCCGGGTAGGGCCGGGACCAACGCACGGCGGCAAGCGGGGGACCTCTACCCAAACATGCGAACTACATTGGTTCCCACGAAGAGACAATCACACAACTGGAATCTCTCCAATCGCATTAGTATCTAGTGGTTTAGCCGTTCACTCCTCTACTTTCAGTTTTCAGTAGACAAGATATAAGAACAATCCTAATTCATCATAATGCTAGTAATTAATACATATTATTATCCAATTAATATTATCCAGACACACATAGGAAGCACTCTGGTCTCTGGGCCACGGTCTGCTCTGGCAGCAGCGCACCTCTTACATTTACAATGCGTGCGTCTGGTTATAATATGTGGAGTGCACGTGTAATTACACAGAGGTACCAACACAACACGGTGGACTACCGTAGTTTGGTAACCGGTAACATGTGTTTTTGTCAGGGTCCATGAATTTCCGGTCTTGCATCGAGCACAATCGGGATACGAGTATGAGTAATATATACCTATCTAATATTTACTCCATTAACCGACACAAAAATTGCCTGAAAAAACATGTGCTGTAACCTAAAGTATTATCATCATTTATAAACTTCACATCCTTAAAAAACTTTTATGGCAACATTGTATCACATTTTTGATAGTGAATTTTATAAAGTGTTGTTATTTTCATACGAGAGCAATTTCGAAAGCACAATTTCTTTTAGAATAACAATAAGATGGTAACAAATAGTCTGATTCATGATTAATTACGCTCACTAACAGACCGCGTTTACAATTTCCTTAGTTTTTTTGGGCTCTTGTTAGTCTACAAACAAATATTTGAAACAATGAATCAAAGATTTTATCAGTTATGTTATTAAAATAAATTTATATAAAAACACATTTCTATACCTACATATAGGTGTCGGTATAGCCGGCGGAATTTAATGCTTGAGCAATTTTCTACCAGTCATCCGATCCCGTCCAATCTGAGACAGGATTCCAACCCCGAGAAGAAATTTCAAATGAAAAAACACATTGAAAATTTCTGACCCAACCGGGAATCGAACCCGAGACCTCTTGATCTGAAGTCGGAGCCTACACTTTCACATAAAACGTTATCGGTGTACTAAATTTGTCTGGTTTTTAAGTTAATTGAAGTATAACTAAGCAACATATACATAAAAATATAATGCAATCAGGCTAAGACAAATTATATACCTACAGGCTTGAAATCTTCTTACCTCACAACATTTCCCTGGGATTATCTGAAACAATAAAACATTTTTATATTAGTTAAGGATTCAGCATTGAAAGAACAACACAATATATTATACAGATACAGAAAAAAATATTGAAGGGCTAAGCAAAAGAGGTAGCTCAATCTATGTAGATCAGCAGCCCGATTCACGGAAAAGTTTAAGTCTAAGTTTAGTTCGAAGTTCGAACGAAGTTCGATTCAAACTTTTGTGAATAGGGCTGCTGGTAATAATAATTATTGTAGGCGGCGACTATCTACAGTCTATGTACCTATTCACGGAGGGTTTGAATCGAACTTCGTTCGAACTTCGAACTAAACTTAGACTTAAACTTTTCCGTGAATCGGGCTGCAGCTATGCGTCGCAAAATGTGGTCGACGTTAAACGTTACATTATACGCCCCCTTCCAATAAACTGGTAATTTCCTCATTGATAATATTTTTTCAGGAAGAACCTCCTACACAATCCAAAAATGTCTAAGGTAGCATCATAACTTATTCACGTTACCTCACTGATTGGCAGCTTGTGTAGAACTACGAGTATATTACTATTTTTCGCGAACGGATAAATAAACTAGGATTTAATTCTAAAAGTACACGCATACAAACGTTATTTTCAGCTTATAAGTTCAAAATACTTTAGGTACACATTATCTGTGTTCGCAGGATCAGCATTAAACAATTCTTAGGATGTACGAAATTAATTGACCAAAAGACACATCGAATTCCTTATTTTGTATTTGGTCATACTGCACGAATGACGCTATAAATGTAATTTTTTTTTTTTTGACGAAATCGAAGAAATTCCATTAGGTATACAGGGTGACTGGTAATTCGATACATTCCTTGTTAGGGCTTATACAAGGGGTCAAATGCCAGTGGTTTTCGAGTTATTTAACTTTTTAGAGTTTTTTTCAATTTTCCACCTTTTGACCTAAAATTGAAAATTGTGAACAAAGTACTCCATTTAGGAAAGTAAAAATACACTTTTCCAATAGCTGAAGAATAAAGAAATGGTTGAAGTAAAAAATTCACAAGAAAATTTCAATAACCTCAAAAATACAACGTTTTAAAATCACATATCAGTGTTTTTCATTATTAATGTCGGTTTTTCTAAGGGAATTACTCCAAAAAAGTATAATATACTTGGCGTACAAAATACACGAAAAACTTCCTCAATTAATAAGCTTTCAGAAAACATATTATTATGAATTTTTCTGAAAGCTTGTTAATTGGGGAAGTTTTTCTTGTATTTTGTACGCCAAGTATATTATACTTTTTTGGAGTAATTCCCTTAGAAAAACCGAATTTAAAAATGAAAAACACTATTTTTTTACTTCAACCATTTGTTTATTATTCAGCTATTGGAAAAGTGTATTTTTACTTTCCTAAATGGAGTACTTTGTTCACAATTTTCAATTTTAGGTCAAAAGGTGGAAAATTGAAAGAAACTCTAAAAAGTTAAATAACTCGAAAACCACTGGCATTTGACCCCTGGTTATTGGGAACAAAATTGTTGCAAATTTTCTCTAGTATGACCCCTAACAAGGGATGTATCGAATTACCAGTCACCCTGTATACCAGTATCAAAACTCTACAGGAGACAGATTATACACAGGTTTTTTTTTTAATAAACTATGGTGTTCTACAATAAAGGACACCAGGAAGGGTGCTCACGAAACGACCTAGTTGCGATCTAATTGAAATCCTATAACCCTTTCAGAAACCATTACATAAATTTTAACAAAATATGTTTTCTGCAATCACTTCTGGCTAATATTTAAACCAGGCATAACATTAAGACGAAATAACATATGTACGTAGGCAAGTTAATTTGGATATATTGATGCAAACACTTCATACTTTGGGCAGAGCTAGTTCAGGTAATTGACATAGTTTCAGTTTTAGTTGAAAACGAGCGAATACGTAAATAGTTTGAGCGTTTCGGCACCAAATTGAGAATCTGAAACACATAAAATTTATTCAGTAGATAACAATACCGCTCTACCCGATTCTATAATAATTATCCTTTGTCTATAAAATATCGTGTCGAAGAAATGCAACATTTTGTGTTATTTGAGTCATGAAGCTTTGTAGTTGAGAAAGAATGGAGTTAACGAACGCCAGGAATATGGGAATACCTCCAGACGGAGGAGACGATGCTGTGTCGCCACACACCGGGTTCATTAACACACTCCCCAACCAAACGCACCCGCTCTTCTTATCCACTTACTTCCACATCTATCAATTACTCTCTACTTCCTTCCTTTACACACTATCTACTCACGCATTCAAACTATACTTACCTGAAATGCAGCGCAGATGAATCATTTTCTGACAGATTTTTGGACATTACCACGTCGTACATCGATTTATACAAAAAATATATTAACATCTTCTTTATTTTTTTATGATATAGAACTGCAAAAGCATTTGGTGTGACTTTAGATTGAATCAACTTCAATACTACAGGAATGTTTTCGATTTGAGCCTCAAGTAAACCATATTCCTCTTTAGTCGCTAAAATCATATCTACTTATCAGTCTCTTTCTCTATGAATTAGAATAGCTTTAATCCTGGTTGGATGTGCGTCAGTGCTTTCCACATCAAACTACTGTTAAGCAGCCTTTCTCCCCAAATTGACAAAGAACAGGGATAAATCTATATACTATAAAGTATCTACAAAATATTTTTGTTTATTTATTTTTAAGTTTACTATGAAGTTAAGTTAACTTGAGCTTGTTTAAAATACATGCATTTCTAATATCTAGATATGATTCAATATCTTGGTTACCTACATATGAATTCACTTCCAACACACAAAACAGAAACACGAATATTCAAATAATGTTGGACCCTTGTCAGCTAGAAAATATTAAACGATGCAGTGCTGGTGCAAACAAGCTGCGTATCACAATATGTGAAGTAAGAACAGTACAACAAGAAGAGGACATAAAAAATAAAAAAAACATAATAATATAAAAGTATGGAATGCAATTGCTCCACGAAAATAAAATACATTAAATTAGGTACATACATACCAATTGCTAAGCTTGCTGTTTAGAAATGTCAGATTAAAGCAGAAAACAAAAAAGCGAATGAGATCATGCTCGAGTTGGTAAATGAAATTAGTTGATAACTCGCGTGAAAAACAAACACCTTTTCGAACTGGTGCACACCGGGCCTTTAGGATCAATCATTATTGAATTAACACACGAATCTTCCAAATGAAACCCACTCATGAATGTCTGTATCCGGGCGAGGTACGGAACCATTCCAGCATCATCAAAAGGATTCTTTGTGCGAGAGGAGACCAGAGAGAATCGTCGTCAGATGCAGATCTTACAGCGGTGGGGGTCGCCTCGGAGGGTTTACTCGATTAAACATTCAATTGTGTGACTAAATCACGTACCCCGCGCTGGTGACACACAGACCGACACCTCCCTGCTCCGAATATCTTCCAGGGCCCTGAGCCCGCATACACCCCTCGCCTTTACCAGGCCGCTGGGCGTTAATAGGATCAGTGCCAGTCCACTAGGCTCATCAGCGTAGTGCCAACTTGCGGGCGGGTTCGTTCATCCAGGTGCTGATCGGCTGGATGTCCTCTCCCACTGGCCACCTCGCGTGTAGCGATAACGGGTCAACGGTTAGCGGATTCATAATTGTTTGTATCTGATTTTGACCCCTTTAAAGGTCTTAAAAAATTCCCAATAGACCAAGAGATTTTATCGTCGTGAATCAAAAAGCTCTCAGTATTTTTAGCTCGTGAGAAAATTAGATACGCGTTAGGTGACTCTATGATTTGATGGGTAACTAATAAATGCGATAATGAATAAAATAACTAGGCACAAGATTCTGTGCACCTTATGAAAAACTGAAAGAACGACCTACTTAGGTAGATTTAATTTTTTATACTCTTCCCTCACGATCTTAAGAAAGCTCAAATCGGTTAATGTTAGCGACGAATGTTTTATTTTTCAACAAACTAGTCAGGATACCAACTCAGTGTAACAAAAAAAAATGAATAGTTATAGTTTGATTTTAATTTTATTGTTAAACTATATGCAGAGAGAATAAACGAAGAGAGAATGACTAAAAAGATTTATAAATCTGAAAGAATAGGTGCACGCAGACGAGGCCGACCTCGAATGACATGGTCCGTCCATATGAAGTGGTTGGTAGACCAGCGGTTACAACGCCGGCTTTCGTACCTACTGATGTTTGGTGCGGACGTCGTGGTTCGATCCCAGGTGTCGACCATCTTCCTCTTTCACGACACAAGCTTTAAGTAGCTTACTGTGAAAGAGTCAAGGAGTGTATTTGTGTTCACTTTGAGTGAGCACAGATTCATTTAAAAAAAAATATATATAGGTGCCGTCTTACAGGAGGGCCAAGTAAGGAGCAAAATGAATAGAAGAGCATGTATGCGGAATGTTATGCGTTTGGAGGAAGCGAAAGAGGTTTGTTTGGATAGGAAGGATTTCCGTACTCTCTGCCTACCCCCTTCGGCAAAGGGCGTGATGAGTAAAAAAAAACTACTATTAAATAAAATCGAAATCGGTTAGATCAGACCCTCCAAGTGCAGCTGTTCTCTTACGGTACAAGGAGAGCCACGTCCATCATTATTTTATTTTATTCTAAACGAGCTTTCCCGACAGACGTTGTCCTGCGGTCCTAGCTATGAATATTGAATTTGAATCATGATAAATTATTACCTATTTAACCTAAAGTAACTCCGACCGATGAATCTGTTTCAAGCCATATAATAATATTTGCCATCCACATTCTGTCAATAAAACCAAATATCAAACAACTGTCAGTTTCTGTCAAACGCCAATTTAGTTTCAAAATTAGAATTTAATTATATTGTTAAAAGCACAAAAAAGTTTACCTACTTTAAGTTTTTTTTTTTATTTCCTAATGTTAACCCTGGATAGCTAACCTCCGTCGAATCGACGGGCATCGCATAGTAATATCGCTGTCTCTTTTTAACGATGCATCCGATCATCTTGGTTCGGCTAGTTAACTCAGCCGGCGATGAGGTTGTCCTAATAGCATACTCGCCGATAGGGTAGGTGGCATACTTTTTTACTTTTTTGAGGTATATGTAGCTGATGCCCGTCGTTTCGACGGATGGTTAGCTTTAACGTTAGTATTTTAGTTTCACTACGCGTGCATATTTTAATTGTAAACTGTTTATTTTTTTTATTTTTTCGGTGTTTTTATGTAAGTGAAGATACGATAACTATTGTGATAAGCCAGGAGTACAGTGACAATGATCTGAATGTCGATTCTGAAAGTGAAACCGAAGACATTTTGGCGGAAGATGATGTCCTTTTGGACATCTCTTTACACGAAAATTATGAACCATCAGTCTCTGAAGAAAGACATTTGAGTCCACTATCTCATACATTTAGACGGTGAAAGAATGTTGTCTTCTTCTTCCTCTTCTTTTCAGCCTTAAGCATCCACTGCTGGATGACGGCCTCCCTCGTATATTATATCCGACCATTTCTGAATTGAACTTGATATATGCGTGGGATAGTTGGTAATACAAGGCCACGCTTGTCAGCGGGTTGGCCTCGGATGCTGCTCCTTCAGAAACCTCACAAAGCAGTATCATATTCTATGGTAAGACTGGCTAAAACAATGATGCCAACGCAAGTCAAAGAAAAGATCGAGAGCGATCTTTTAGGGCAGCTATCCACCAGTCAAGAGCAGCAACCTTCGGGTCAAGGTTCTCTTCAAGTTTAAGAAAATGGAAGAGTCATTACAGAGAAAAAAAATTTTAAAAAAATACTTTTGGGAAGAAAAAGTTGATAACAGTAAGTATTTCTAAGGTAGCAATATGTGGTGAACATTAAGTTATTTTTTGTGTCACATGTGCTATATAAAACAGTTCATTTTGTATTAAAAAATAAAGTTTTATGTTTCCATGTGCCATGCAACGTCAGAAAACTGATTATTTAAAAAAAAAATGTAACTTGAGCATTATAAACATTTTGATGAAAAAATGTGTATTTTTCTATAGAGGTCTAAGAAAAACCGTTATAATTTGAAAAATAAATAAAAATATTCAATTAATTTTTATTCTTAAATTAAGAAACCTATTAAATAACCGTAATATAAAGAAATAAATATCCTAAGATTTCAACTTATTACAAAAAAAAATTAGTTTTTCTAATGCCCGTCGTTTAGGCGGATGGTTAGCTTTAACAGGGTACTCGAGAAGGTTAGCTATCCAGGGTTAAAGAACCAGAACAGGAAAATAGGTCTTCATATTTGTATATAGAAATGAATTAACAGAAAACAATGATGTACCTAAGGCAAAAATAGTTAAACTTAACTTATGTTGGTATCGTGGCAATTCGATATCGCCATAACATTGCAGGCTTCTCAAACAGAAAATTGAAGTGGTACACAATGTGTGAATCAAAAGTTTTCATTTGAAGTGAAACGTATCGGAGGTTTATAATAGAATCAATTTCCAACAATTATGGGTGTAACTCAATCCTTTGTACAACATTAACCGTACAACACCTCCACACATGGGAGAAAGGAGAGCAGCATATCATTGAAAGTTCTATGGGGAGACCAACACGGTTATATTTTTTTCACCTGCGTGGGGGTCCTTCGAGAACGCACTCATCGTCTTTTACGAGCAAGACGAAGAACATTAACCTCAATTTCTATTCGGGCAAAGTTTGTACCCTTTTATCCATCAATAGCTCTGAATTTGGAAGTCATTCCATATTACCTGACGGAATTTTTCGAGTCATCAGTTTGACACATGTACAATAATCTGAACCCGGGGGTCCTCTTAAAAACAAGGAGCAGTGCGGAGAGCAAACATATTTAAATGAACCTTTCTCCCATTTAACGATTATAGTATTATGTTCGAAAATATCTAAAAAAAAATAACAGGTTTTGGATTTCCGAAAAATGAAAAAAAAAAGCTCTGTGATAAAACCTGAATGAAAATTATTTCGGTTTCATTTTTCAGAAGATACGCGCGTATGTGTGTATAAGGTGAAGGAAGGTGAGCGTTGGATGATACACGGGTAACAGCGGTGTGTGGGCTGTAGGGCCGGGCAACCTTGAGGGGGCTGGATGGATGGGGGGGAGGGCAGGCGTGGAGAGACTGGGAGAGACTCTGTCTCATGATTGAGGGTAGACAACGGGTTTACTTGCTACTTGTCATTCTAACTAAATCAATCAATCAATTTATTTAAGAAAAGCTACTGATAGTGACATAGACCAAATAATAAAAAATAGCAATAAAAAATCTGCGGGTGTTGATGGGATTAAAATGGAGGATGTACAAAGTTTACGTGAAAAATTAACACCAATTATAACAGCACTAATTAACCAAAGTATTAAACAATGTATCGTGCCTGACCTGCTGAAAGCCGCTATAATCAGACCAATATATAAAAAGGGATCTCATAAAGATTACGAAAATTACAGACCAATATCCATTTTATCTTCTATCAATAAAATAACGGAGAAATTTATATGTGACCAAATAAAAACATTTTTAAAAAATAACAATATTATTTCTAGGCATCAGTTCGGTTTTCAGGAGGGTAAGGGTACAACGGCACTGATTAAAGAGTTCACCAATTCTTTAAATAATAACCTTAACAAGGGATTTCATATTGTTTCGATTTTTATAGATTTTTCGAGAGCTTTCGATACTATTAACCATAATCTTTTAAATAAAAGTCTAGAGCAGTGTGGTATAAGGGGTCCACTGCTCTATTGGATACAAAATTATCTCTGTGACAGAAAAATGATAGTAAAAGTAGATAACGAAATGAGCGAGCCAATAAGTTTAAATGTCGGAACACCACAAGGCTCAATAATTGCTCCTCTTCTTTATCTCATGTATGTAAATGATATGTCTGACTGCATAGATAACGAAAAGTGCGAGATATACCAATTTGCAGACGATACGGCCATCATATCAGCCTCAAAGAACGTTCGACTAGCAGAACAAAACATACAGGAGTGCTATAACTCAATATGTAAGTGGGCTCATGATAAAGAGCTGGTGATAAATGAGAGCAAAACTCAAATTATGCATATTCATAGTCATCGAAATAAATCAACATACAAAGTTTCTGTACAGTCACACAGCCACGCATGCCTACACCAAGGAATTCAAAAGTGTCCATGTCCTAAATTATCTGAGGTTCAATCGTGTAAATACCTGGGGATTACAATTGATAATCACCTCAATTTTAAACAACATATTGAAAACGTATGTAAGAGGTTGAGAAGCATGAATGCTGTTTTTAAGGTGATCCGTCCTAAATTAACTTACGGCGCAGCAAGATTGCTGTATATAGCCTTATGCGACTCGGTAGTCTCATACGGTCTCTCCTCTTATGGTCTTGCATATAAAACAAACTTAGAAAAGATATCTGTAATACAAAAAAAAATAATAAAAACTGTCATAGGTAAAAAACATTCACACAGACTTAAGTCACAAAATAAATGCTATTTTGCCCATCTAAATGTCTTCAATCTCCAACAGAGAATCCTATTAAACTTACTGACAGAAACATTCAATTCACCAAAAGACAAATACTTGTTGACACATGACAGACTGACGAGACAAAAAACAAACATCAACTACAAACTTCTAACTTCCACAATGACTATGGTAGACGAACGGATGACATTATTATACCTAAAATTTGGAACCCTGTACCATCGGGCATTAAGGAATGCAAAGCCATGGCCAACTTTAAAAATAAAATTAAAGGTTATATATTACATAGAAAAGTTGGCTGGCTGATCTGATTTGCCGGAGGGTCCGGACTTTATTCCTTATTATTGAGTAAATTCTTTATGTATAGTGTATGAGTTATTTTTAAGTTATTTTTAAGTGTATACTACCTGTATGCAGAACAGCCAAAAATCCCGTAAGGGATTAGGCATCTTCCTATTTAAAAATTTTTGTACAAATTTTTTTGTCAATAAATTAAAAAAAAAAAAAAAAAAAAAACAATCAAATCAAAATGCTTCTTACTTACATACTTATTATACCTACAAAGGCACATCTAGTAGCTGACGTTAATAACAAGCGAAATTCTTGGAAAAAGTTAAACAAGAAATTTCTTGTTGAAAAATATTATTAAATTAAATACGATTCAAATCATATTTTGATCATTTCTTTTTTTATTATTATTCAGCTCCGAACCTAGGTTATTTTTTTTATTTACCACCAAGTTCTCATTGCGAGATTTTTCAGGGCTAACCCTTACGTAAAGATTATTCTTTACAAAAATAGAGGAACAAACCTAAAATTAATTAACGGAGAAAGAGTTAAGTGGAAAATATACGTGTGTCGTCTGATAGCGAAATTGCAATTTTATATTTTTAGTATGATTGTGATTTTAGAACCAACGTGAAACCATATTATCTATCCTAGACTAAATTTAATTTACCAACGAGTGGTTAGATGTACTTACCTATATCTATGTACTCTTTAACTTGAGAATCATTCGAAACCGTTAAAATTTGTACAGAATATTGATTGATTGAATGACAATACTATAATTTTACTTTAATGCCTTCTCACCACATGTTCTTTTTTTTTTGTTTATTTTTATACTAATAACTAATGTCACTTTTAATCTATAGCTGTGATTAATTCACTCTCATAGGTTAATTTTCATAATATATTTCAAATGCCTACATAAAAATAAGTTATTATGTATTGTGTAAAAATGCATAGATCTATATAATGTAGTGTCGAATACGGTGTGTTTTTTTTTAATACAGGAACACGCGTCTTAAAAACAAAATACATAGCGTGTAGTTTATTCAAATAATAAAACTATTACATATGTAGATAGGTCATTATATTGTATAGGTAATTCTTAAAGTACGTACGACTTGTAGTTAATGAGTGTAAAAAGTGAGACGAATGAAGTGAAGTGTGTTGACGGAATGAACGCGTTTCTAAATTTAGAGGTAAGAAATGGCCACTGCCAGTGAACACGTGTTTCATTACCATCAGTATGTATGCATGACACAGCACGTCCTCCTCCCTCCTCTGTCCTCTGTCTAGGAAGAGGGAAGCTCTCCCGGATTATCACTATCCTTTATGTCTTAAGTGCGTCCAGTGTGAGCAAACTTCACACTTTCAAGTCCAGACCGCGTGTATCTTAGATTATACAAAGGCTTTTGTTAAGACTGGCCGCTCATGAAAATACAAGATGAATGTAACGTACCTACTTAAGTATATATTATGTAGATATTTAATTGAATATTTGCACGAAAGTACAGGGTACAAATTTTGAAATGAGTGCACTTCAAGGCTAATTACGTGTTTTTTCGTTCAATATTAGGTATGGTTTACAAAGGATAAATCAAAAATCCATTTTTGGGAGTAAAAAAAATACGTCGAAAACTAAATGGATATAAATAATAAAACCTGATATGAACATACTTACTTGTGGATTGGGAATAATAGATTTCGTCTAAAAAGTAAATACCTACTGAAAAAAAATCCACCCTAAATATTTATTAGGAGATAGATACTACATTCCCTAGAAGACAATAAACACAACACGCGAGATTAAGTAGTAGTGTAGGTACATACATAAAGGCATGATGCATACCCAAGGGAACTTCATATTACTCCCATTAAAGACATCTTGAGAAAACAAAATACGTACCCGGCATTAGTAGGTGCTTTAAACCTATACGTACATATAATATTATGTTAATGTACCTATGTACACAAATACATTCATCGATATAAGTATTAAGTAAGTAATTCGATTCAATTCTCTCTTTTTGACCCCACTAGAGGCATAGGGAGGCAACAAGAGACCTCCACCGCGCTCGATCTTGCGCGGCTTCAATGACCTCCTCCCAGAAGATATCCAAACCCGGCATCTCTGCTTCGAAGCAGCGGAACATGCTATGAGATGGTCTTCCTCGTCTTCGGTACCCCGATGGGAGAAAAACAGCGCTCTCCTCCGCCAAATGTAATTCGGCATCCTTTAGAAATATCCCAGCCATGTCCATCTCCTCTCCACAATAAATAATCGAAGTGAAAGAGACTGATGAGCAGGGTGATGCGGTTGTACTACCGAATGCCCAATATTATTCTTGAGTAATTCGTTTCAAATCGTGTGTAGGCACGTATATTTTCATAAACACGATTAAAAGATTTGTATAAAAAAAAAAAAAACAATACCTAAAGACCCATCTTAAATAATTTATGCCTAATGAAGTAACGACGCGACGGTGCATTCCAATGATGTCGATAAAAGTTTTTGAAGAGACAGAAATAAAAATGAAAAGAATGCCTAGTGGTGATACTAAGAAGTTGTCTGAAGCGTTCGGCTAATCCAATGACACTTAATAATATTGAATCCCTGTGCGCAATCCCTAGACGCGTGTTAGTCATCCAGAAACGTGTGGCCAACTATATACAGCACAATATAGCCACAAACCATATGCGTGAGTTCCTGATGACTACTATAGCCGTGGCTGTGGCTACCTACGCCGGCCGGTGATAAATCGCACCACGCGTCTGGATTCTGAAGAATAATATGTTGTTCATATTATAGCAGTTCCATTAACCGGTGCTCGTATATACTTTATATTATCCCAAGGACCAATCATCTTAAAGAAGCATTGGGTCACTTCAGAGGCAACGACGGGGAAGCGGCTCTACCTTACAACTGTAAATCTATTAAGATCATTATGTACATGCGCAGTGCCAACTTGTTGCAATGATCCAATTATTGTGGGATCAATAAAATCATACTACTAACGTTAATACGAGTGAATCATAGGTATTATGATTTGAGACATTTTGTATAGGTATGTTGTAGGTAGGTACCTAATAATATGTGAATGACGCATGAAAACACATTTTGGAATTCAATCCAAACACGTGTGCTTAGGGATCAAAAAATATAAAAAACTTACAGGCGGAAATTGTCGAGATGCGTCCAACCGTACAGAGGAGCAGAAAGGAAAGGCGGGACCTAGTTACAAATAGTATTTGTACATACGTGATCAAAATGTGTCCCATAACCGCGATCAAGAATGTATTATTCATACATGTTATCATAATTATGTAGGTAAAACATGCCCTAAATGGGAAAAATGTATTCCATACATACACAATTTGTAGATGCACCATGAACAAGAAATCCAAGAGAAAATTTTTCAAAATTGGCAACCTATGTTGTTTGTAAAGACCGGCAACATTTATAGCAAACGGACGCTTTCCTACAATTTCCTCCCATTTTACGTTACCTGGGTAATTAGGTCTGAAATTAAATAAGAAAAGGCTGATTATTTGGGTATCTCAATGGTTATAAAAGCTGATGTATACCTTATTTTTTTATGTTATGCTCTCTTTTTTATTTATTGCATTTACCAAATGGCATTCGTAGACAAATGAGCATCACGAATTCAAAAAAATTAATGTTTTGTTTTTTTTTAAGAAATTTTTAATCCAAAATTCACAAAAATCTAACCTCAGCAATATGGTCGCTGTTAACTGTCAAAATTCGAAAAGTTCTTTTTGAAGAAAAAAACCTACTCAAAAAGTAAATTACGAGCATAATTTCGTTGCTATTATGTACTATTAGCAACAATTTGTTGCTAACATACCTATGTAAAGTTGTAATTTACAAAAAAAACGCCCAGTAAAATAATTTACCTATTATTTTTCTTAGTTTATATTTTTATGAATTATATCAAACATGGTTTTTTACAAATAAGAAGGGGGTAGTTTAAAGATGTAGCCCGCGTAACGTTTAAAATATTTGTATGATAGTGCTAGTATGTGGCCCAACGAGTATAAGGTAGAGTATGACAGCTTCATAGAGATTGCAGCTGAAGGTATTCTAATGACGCGTCAGAAAGCTCACTAATAACTTGACCATATTTTCAAACTACCCTAACTAAAATTGACGTGGGTTGTATTGTTCCTTGACACGTCCAAAACTCCTAATTGCTGACAGCCCTTCAAAGCCATCGCTGACATGTCGGGAGGTTAATTATTCAGGAGCGGACCACAGTTGACCTAAATACTATCTGGAACTAGATAATATACCTAATACATGAGTGATACTTTATCCATATAAGTAGGTTTGTAAATCTGTTTATTGGTGCATTGCAATAAAATTGCAAAGTGTTAACATTTGGCTTTGTTTGCCAGTGTGCACGTAATAATTACTGATCTAAGCCCTATTTTATTAAGAGAAATACAAGAAAAAACAATCTAATGATGCTCGCATACCAAAACTCTTCTACATCTTTTTGAGCTTCTTCTTCGGAGGTTGATGATTATTGAGATTATTGCGATCTCCAGTGCTCCAAACCGCTTTTGTAGGTTTCGCCACCACGGCCCTGATTTCTTTCAGTTGTTCCGTCTTCCAACGCTCAAACTAAGCGGTCATTCGTTTCTTCAAAGTGATCGGAAATCCCCTTTCTTTTTACCATAATAGAAAACCGTTAATACAGAAAAATTATAGCACCCTTTTAAACAGCCTCATTGTTAATACCTAAATCACAATGTCAGACTTATTAATGAGCATTTATAAATATCGCGCACTCATTTACCTTTCATCAAAAACAATATAAGAAGTTGATAGAAGAAAAGTGATAATCTTTAAATTAAACTGAGATAAGAAATAAATCAAACATTAATAAAATTCCAGAGTTAGGATTACGGTTAATAAGAGAGACGAGTGTGTTTAGATAGAACAGAAGGGGTTTTCTTGAAACGATCTTAAATCTAGTTGCAATCGAATTCAAATCTTTGCCCATTCCGATATCATTTAATTGTAACAAACCATTTTTTTAGAGAATCACTTCAACTAAATCTATATCGGTTGCGAGTCGAATATTTTGTTAAAATTTTAGAGAATCACTTCAACTAAATCTATATCGGTTGCGAGTCGAATATTTTGTTAAAATTTTAGAGAATCACTTCAACTAAATCTATATCGGTTGCGAGTCGAATATTTTGTTAAAATCAAATGATTTCAATGTGATTTGAATAAATCGCCTCACAGCTCGTTTTTAGCCCGTTTCATGAATACCCCATCAGGGTTTGAAGAATCTACGCTCAGATGGAAAATAAAAGGCAGTGTGAAACGGAGAAATTCGGAAGTGGCGGCTGGCGGTGTTCGTGTCGCATGAAATATTCAGAGCGGAGTTTCACCAGCTGCCCGCGACACCCTCACTTGGCAAGCATCATCGTGCCCGTTGGACATCTGATTCACACCATCTGAATCCCTTTATCGATTATGTTAAGGGAAAATTCTTTAATTTTTATCTTTAAGCCAGTGTTAATCTGTCAATCATTTTAAGACGAGGGATTTACTTAATAAAGTTGATCATTTTCGCCGGTAAATCGACATCCGTAGCCTAGTGTCATGGGCGCTGACTTCAAATCATGAGATCCCGGGTTCAATACGATGGTCGGGTTAGAAATTATATGTAGATCCCCCACATCTCCGCAGAATGGACAAAGGCAAAAAATAACACCTATTTACTGAACTTATGGCCTTGGCTAACACTCCAGACACCAGGCTCAAGTCTAGAAAGCCTCTTTGGACTCGAGCAGGGACACTGGAGAGCGATGGGTTCTCAGTCGAACAGTGTGGCTAGTACGAGTTTTATCGAAAACTAATCGCACGCAAATAAGAGCTTATTAGCGTGCAAATAGTTTTCGAATATCAAACGATCGAATCATTCGATCATTTTAGTATGACAATTTTTCGAAACTTATACTAGGGCTTCAGGCCTGGAGGGCAGAGTGGAGCAATGCAAATCTGAGGAACAAATATTATAACGGACCCATCAAAAAGAGTTGCCGGACTGGACCGCAGAGAATGGACTGACTACCTTGAATTATATCCGCTCAGACTGCGATAAAAGTGCATCTGAGCTTCATAGATGGGGATATTCCAACAACCCCAGCTGCAGCTGTGGCGAGGAGATTCAGACTACCAGCCATATCGTTGGGTCATGCCCGCTGTATGGGATCCAGTGAGTGGGAGGTTTACACGAATTGCCGACTGAAGCCAGGATATGGCTGGGGGATCTTAATATTTCTTTATAAGCGTCTTATACCATAAACATATTATATGGGTCAGACATTTTCCGTGTTTTTTTTTTTTACTTAAAATTTCTACTCGTGGTTGAAATCCTGTCCCAGATTGGACGGGACTGGTTTACTGATAGAGAATGCTTCAAGCGTTAATTTCCGACGGCTCTACAATAGAAACATGCTTATTTATTTAGGTATTATTTTTTGGAAATAAGCATTGCGACTTTGATTTTATTCTAGCTTAGTTACATGCCTTCAACATTAATGATTAAGTACATTGAGCAAGTGATATTAAAATATAATTAAAATTTATAAGTTAAATCCTAATATTAACGATAATTATTATGGACATAATTATTTGAGTATACTTCTTTCTTCTTCTTCTTATGGTCGCTCACAAGCTGACCTCCAGAGACCGAAGCCATTGGATCGCGTCATCCGTTAGTGCGTGCAAGTCCTGTAGTCCTTCTTCAAATGCGTATATGGGGCACTCGTTAATCAGATGGTCGATTGTTTGTGTAATCCCACATGCGCATGCTGGTGAGTCCATCCATCCCCATTTATGTAAGTTGGAAGCGGTGCAGCCTACATCACATCTTATTCGGTATTTATTAACCTTTACAAATTCACTGTTTACTAGTTTTAGTCTATGTACCTACTCATGTATTTTTTATCCCATACTGCCTTTAGATTCCAATACGTTAGTGAGTCCATCACATTTGATAGTGAAAGTGGAAATTTGTAATGTCATCAATGGTGACTACTGTTAGTGAACTTTACATAAATATGTACATAAACAGTTGATAGCTGTGAAGCACTCGCTCACAAAAGAAGTCGTACACTCGGTGGGCCACTACTGAACGCTGAGAAAGTAAGACTGCTCGCACCTAGGCAAATTGTGAGCTACATGACTCACATAGGCCTGGATGACTCACATAGCTGTAACATTGAGGGTAGTCATAATATATGTACCTATTCTGGTCGCAGTGACACAAAGGGTAACTTGGTCCCTTAACCCTCTATCAAAAAAAAAAACCATACGGGTGTGAGGTGTGCATCCAAGATTGCATAGGCTACGATTCACTAAACATGGGCAGAGATGGCATTCTATCATCGCGGGCACCCAGGAGAATATGGATGGACACCCAGGACCCGATGAAACATTGGCAGACCATGTCTGCGATGGGAGGATGAATTCAGGAAGGATGCCTAACAACTTCTTGAGTCACGAAATTGGAGGATCGGGGGAGAGAACAGTGTTATCTGGAGGCGATGAGTATTGAAGGCCAAGGTTCGAATTGAGCTATAGCACCATCGAAAGTAGAAGTCGATATTCGTTGCTATGATGACAAGCATAGTGTCTGCGGGAAATATTATATCGAAGAAATATGTAATATTTGATCAGAGGTTCCTACATACAAATGTTATTACGGGAAAAAATGCTAAGTTTTCCGCAGTTCCGAAAGTGGTAAAATAAGATTGGGAAATGATAAACCTAACTGATTGGAAATCAAAAAATTAATGACCCTTTTGCATGTGCTAGTTTTATAACAAAACTCGTCATTATCTGAATGTATGTGTGCGTATATAGGCTTCCAGCTCCCCTTAGTCAGAATTATGCACACACATCCAACCATATTGCAACCGATAGTCCCACATGGGGAAAATCTGCTAGACTCAATGAATAAAGAGTTGTGAACCAGCAGTAGGAAGAAGAGAGCGCACGCAGCGCACCTCTGATGTAATTTTCAAGATCATCCAAATATACAATAATTATTTGTGTGTTACGGAGGTATTTTTAATCTCCCTACTACGATCGTTTCATTCATAACTCGAAATAATTTTATTATTAGGTGCCACGCGGGTTGTATGCAGATATATCGGGATCACTCCACGTCAGGCTGATCGGTGATCACCCATCCGCGTACCGTCACTCCACCACCAGCATCTCGAAATAGTTTGATCGGAAAGCGTTTGACCGTCCATATCTATACCTATCCACATCCACCCATCCAAGACGAGGACAACAATGAGATACATCAGTAGGTAAGATATGCACCAACGGGCTGCCATACCTACTTATCCTCGGGAGTGCGATTAAATTCTGTAGAAGATGTTACAAGGGTTGCAGTTGTTGATGTTAGCGCGAGACATTTTTTTCTTGTTGTCAAGCCATTAAGGTAGGTAGATATTTAACACAACAATAATAATATGTTTTAGAGTTTTATTTAACTTGGCACCGCTTCGGACGTAATTTATTGTAATTATTTGGAGTAGGTATTTTATTATCAAAGCGGACTATCTCTTATTTACAACAAACATTCAAACTTTTGAAAATAATTAAATTTAGTGCGTGATCGAGAGGTAGACTATCTAATAAAATATAATAAGAAAGAACATCTGCTGAAGTCACAACTTTTTCAAGGCACAAAATACGCTAAAAAAACGATGACTTACTGATATTTTCTTCAATCCAATATTATGCCCATAAAGGTTCTGTCAAGGATCATAAAGAAGCTAGCAGGGCCAATCTTTCCAAGGAGATCTACAAAAAGCCAAATAGGTTTTCTTTCCGTACTCCACCTCATTTATGCTGAACAGCAGTAGACGGTCAACCAATAATAATATCTAAATCATGAATCTTGAAATAATATGCTATATCTAATCGCGATACTAAGAGGAGACTAGTAATTAAGAACTAATTCTTTTTTTATATAAGCGTGTTTACACATGATTGTTTAGGTATAGAAATTGCCAAAGGCATTAAGCTTCTCTGACTTTACTGAAATCTTTGCATCAAAAGCGTTTTTATTTATGAAAACTTAAAAACGCAGGCAACACGGAGCCATTTCAAATGAGTGGTGCTTGTGGCTACGATTGAGAAGGTGGAGCATAATAGAGCTGAAGTCAAGACACCGCTCTCCAAAATATGTCTTATAACGGTCGTTTCCGCTTCTTGGCTCTTGACAGGGAAATTATCATGGATTTGATCAAGACCGCAGCCAGGAAAAAAAATCGAAAGGGGGGTTAGCTTAGAAGAAAATTGAAAAAAAAACGGGTCCGCAGTAAGTAATTACAGTCTCATTGGTACTTAGGACATATTTTCATTGCGGGTGGGATACGGACGGATAAGGATTTGGCTACATCCTTGGGTTTGATAGGAGATAATGACTGGAAGCAAAAAACAGAGGAAGTGAGCACATTAAAGAGCTAGTGACCTCAGTTACAGCTCTCAGAATTGAAGCAGCCATGAGAAAAACAAAACACAATTGTTATTATTTACACAAATAATGGATCAATTCATTACTTTTGTAAGGGTTTAAAAAGCCACTTAAATTGACGAAACGACTCCAGTGTCCCTGGGTAATAAGCTGATAACGGTCGGAGCGTCGGATTCCCAAAGCGTGTAGGTACGCATAAGTAGTAAAGAGAGTGTTGAAAAAGCGACAAATAGGACAATCATTTGTCATTAAAATCGGACCCTGGGGGGAAAATAATCCACCTAATATGTGTTTGTCCACACTGGTTCCTCTTTGTCCATTACTTTATCACGTAAAAGCTTATTAACATTCGTACTCAAGATTGACTGAATTTTAGAAATTACAAAATATGCAGTGCCGTGATACTGTGGCTCACAACCAAATATACCAACTCTAACGAAATGTGTGATTCTCATAGTAGGTATGGCAGTCGCGAAAGACAGTGTTCTTTTATTTTGGCGGCAAAAATGTCTACCAGAACGACGATAAGAGTAAATACTTTATATTGTGCTATATAATAACTAATTAAGTTCGTTCGTAAGATACGGTATTCTCGTTGAAACACTTGCCCCACGCGAAATATTATTCATACAGATTATAAAAAAAATCATGACTACGGGAAATAGTCTGCATACTACCTACTATTTTATTCGCCTATACGTTGATGTTCGTTAATAGGATCTATCAGAAATTTTTTATCGAAGTAATATGTGATACTTGATAAGAGAGGTTTCTACACACATAACCGTCTGTTACTACGGGAAGAAATTTCAAATTTTCATCAGGTCTCAATGTGGTAAAGTGAATTTGAGACCCCTTAAGGGACGGTATAACGAATTTATAAGACAATCAAGAATGTAATGATATTTTTTTGAACGTGTGGTCCGACGGGTTTTGCACTAAATTATTGATACTTGTAACGTTCTTTAATTTCGAACATTCTGGTGGTGGTTCGAGGACAGAAAGACGCTGTTATTGATTGTAGCGAGCGAAGGATGGATGCTAAATTACGAACAATCTCTTGACAATAACCTCGCAACATAGGTAACTACTTTTTTAGGGATTAAATTGGTATCGACTGTCCTTACAAACCGTGAACAAAATTACTCTCAGGTAAGTAGGTAGGTACTAACGTACATACATATTATCCAATGAGGTAAGTAGGTACCGTGAATCCGTCTTAACAACCGGAGTGTATTGGTTGGTACATGTAGCGTATCTTTCTCAAATATGTTTGTAATCTCTCATTAGTGAAGTGTTTCAGACATATGACATGAAGGGAATACACTCCACCCCAGGGCCGGATCCTAGCCAGATAAACTACTAACTTGTAGGTTTACATTACGGTATACTCTCTATAACAAAAGTAATTGTTAAGATTTTCTAAGCCCAGGAGAAAAGGACACAAAAATCTGTAAAAAAAGAACACAATATTCTGTTTAACTATGAAATGCAACGATCGTATCCTGGCTAGGTTTTGTGTAAATTTTCAAAAATATCCTTAAACTGTCTCACAAAATAGCCCGATAACTTTTTTTAATAACAACCGACGTTAAAGAAACATTTATCGCGTAAAGTCTGCCTTTGAATCTCGAAACAATTTATTGTTTATTCAATATCAATAATGTTTTGTTTTGTTTTTGTTTTATTACTGCACCACTTAAAATCGCGTGGTGCCAGCGACTTTCCAACTAATGTTGATTCAATATCTCAGTCTTTGCAACATTGTGCGAAAAATATTAGCGGTGCATCTAACGGTTGCTTAAAATGCATTGTTTGCGTCTAAGTTCTTTTACTTACATTACATTTGTTACAATTTATTTATCTTATGATAACAAATGTACTGTAAATGAGAATCTACTAGTAAAATAAAAACTGAACATGGTAGGAATTGGTCAAGGTACATAGCAATATTTTTTACTACTACTGCAATTGTCCAGTAATGTGCAGTGTGCGGTGCTGGAAGATAAATGAAGAAATGACCATAATTGTAATGAATAAAACGTCTACTGAGCTGGCGCCCTTAATAGGAAGCACGTGATCAAATTGGTCGTAGGCTGTACAGTATCGTGGATATGGATGAGTCTGGAGAAGGATCATAGCTCTCCAGAAGTGGACCTCCATGTCGTAAATTAACAAAAAATAATTTTATACTGAAAAAGCCTCTCCTTTTCTATGAGGTCGGAAAATGACTGTTTCCTAGATAATTCAGGGGAGGTTATTCTTTAGGAGGTTATGAAATATATCACGTGGAACAGAGCGATGCAAAAGAAAAGCTCGATCTGATTTCGGCTCTCGTTTACAAGATTCACAGGCGTTGGTGTTATCTCAGAGGGGAGAGATAGTCGGTGCAGAGTAGGTATACGGCGAAGACGGAACACGAGAAGGCAGGCGGACAGAAATAGAACGGAGTGCGGCCACCACGAGCACGTGCCGAGCAGCGCCGGTCTGTACATGAGGCGAGGCAGCTGCGTGAGATGGTGGCTCGTACCGCATCGCTCCTGGCCTCGGCCGCACCATTACCTAAACTGCAGCCAGCTGACGGAGCACATGCTTCTCCTAAATTACCAACGGGGGAGAGAGACATCTTTGGGGGAATCATACAGAATAAGAGTATCTATCTATCTGGTAGCAGGGAGCATCACAAACAATGCTTAATAGTTAACAATGGAACAAAAATAATAATTAGGAATTATCATAATGAACTTTCACCACGTAAATACACAAACCTTACAAAAAAAAGTTTCTAAATAAAATTGGAATCTGCTCAAGATACAACTCTTTAAAGCTTCAACCAGACTACCAAACGTGTAGGTATAGCCATCACAGGACCTTAACGCATGTGGCAGTTTTTCCACTAGACACATTATACCAACAATACCAACATGTGGTTAAAATTTCAAGTGAAAAACATGGCGTATAAATAACTTATTGATAAACGACTTAATAAAAGCGTTATTTAATCTAGTATACAGGTTGACTGATGTTTCTACATATTCCTTGAAAAAGGTTTTCCCTACAGAGCTAATTTTGTTTTCCATTAACCAGAGATCGATTGACAGTGGTTTTTGAGTTATTTTTTTTTTTTAATTTTCAGTATTTGACCTAAAATTTAAAATTATGACAAAAGTAGGTAGGTACTTATTTATGGGAACTCAAAATATTTTTATTTTCAAAATAATTGACGTGAAAAAGGAAGTTGATCGGCACCTGGGATATGTCAATATCCCAGAAATATGTGAATTACACGAACTGTAGTAATTAAAAATACATAGAAAACATGTAAATATAAAAAAAAAATAAAGAAAATAAGAGTTGCTGAAAAAATGCGGACACAGCATTTGAGAAAAAAGTTTGACGTTAAAGTAAGAATATTATATTTGACGTGTAATATATTATTTTTTTTAGCTCTGCACTCGTTTCCGAGTGATTCGGCGTATAATATATTAATTATGTATGTACACCCACGTATTTCGCATACACAATGCACGCGATTGATTTTTTTTCTCGAGCTCGAGTTAGAATATTTGGGCCAGGGCAACCGGTATTGGGACAGTACTATATACTTCTACCCATATATACGCAACTGAAAACAACAGATGCACAGAACTAGGAAATAAACATGAAAAATGAAGAAAAGATATTGAAATCGAACAAAAAGCAATGTGCAACAAAGTGTAGAGTAACGGCTATCGGAAAACTGAAGGAAGGAATGCAGCTGTTGGTGCAATAACAGGGAACTGAAAACAAAACAACGGATCAGTTTTCAGCGGTGAATTTGCGAAACACCGAAGAACCTTTAGGCAGTTATTAACCCGTGCAGCGGCCCATTCACTGGCGAAGAGTCGCGGCAGCTGCGGAGAAATGTAAAAGAGCCGGCAGCTGCCTAGTGGAGCGGAATGGAAAAGCGATACTTTTTTACCATAGTGGTGCAAGTCGCAGTCGAGCTGAACTACGGGAGAGAAGTAAATGTCCGTGTAGACGCTGCGTTTGAGAGGCCAGAAATAGCCGCAGTTAGTCATGCGCGCGCACCTGGCTCGCGGCCAGAATGATCATCGCGACCATTTGGCTGGGAGCCAGGGTGGTGGTGATGAACGTGTGCGTCAGCTACACAGCATCGCGTGGACCCTACACCACACCATCACTATGCCGTGCACTCATCAACAACAACACGACATCAATCTGGACAGCGCGATGGCAATCTGGATGCGACAGCTGGACCGACAAACCGTGCGGTCCAAATCTCAGACTGCAAAATAACTAATACATACATATAGGTACAATGAATATTCTGTATTCTTCAATAGCCTTTACTTTTTAGAAGACGGACGGAGTAAAACGGATGCGGTTGAGTATCTTCCTTTAACATAAAACTTCCCCTCCAGCACATTATTTACCTTCTTGACATAAAAAAACTTATGAAAAGTTGAAGAGTTTTCTTTGGAAACAAAAACACTCGTTTAGTACTTTCCAAGTAGGTTCTTAAGTAAAGTTTCTTGTTTCTTTTAGATGGCTCACTAACTCATATCGAATCTTACTTCAGAGCTAACTCACTTAAGTGTTTTTACCAAACAATTTAAAAAGGTTTATCAATGATCCTATTATTACTTTGAAAGGCGGTGATAAGGCCTATATTCTTGAAAATTACTTCCTATTTTGTATCAGCTCCAGTTTTCTAATTCACGTCTTTATGTCGTCGGCTAGCTTCTTCATCTCCTCGTCCGAGCTACAACGTATGATCTCTACATAGAGTTGTTTCTAGAGCGACCTCTGCAGTTGCCTCCCTGTTTTTTTTTTTAATATTGGCAACCTATCTGGGATGATGTATGCCTTATGAATTGCCTCCCTATTATCGTTACATTCAAACTCAATGATCCATTGGTCTTAATCCAGAATAGTGTCTGTAAGAAATGCAAGGGTAATTTCAATTCTCACATAAACATACAACATGGAAAGCGGAAGATAATTCGAAAACTCGAAAATCCTAATGATTTTCTTCAGAAGAAATCGTTTCATAAAAGCACTGTGATAAGGTTCTTCTAAAGGTGCGTTAACACCAAAAGAACATAGAGCCAGAGCTAGGAAAAATCATTCTTTCTTAATCGTTGATATTGACACCGTTCAAACAACAACGAGCAAGAATAAACACCATGAAATAATAATTAATGGGCGACGACAGATTACGCGCGCCAACTGCCAAAGAAGAATAATTCTTTATTTCTAACTCTGGCTCTATGTTCTTTTGGTGTAAACGCACCCTTCGAGGACGTAATCCAACATTGTTTCCAGTTACAAATTTTAGACAACATACCTATAAAAAGATAATTTAAATAAATCGATGAAATGCAAAAAAGCTTAATTTGGAAAACACGATTTCTGACCCAACTGCTGAGAGGAATTTCCTTCAAATGTGCCAATAAATACTTCAGTTTACAGTATTAAAATAATAGGATAATCATTCAGCCAGCCAGAGTGATTGATATACATTAACATTTGAATCGCTTGCACCAGAGAATCATGAAAAGTGTCAAGTTTGGTGTTGCGTGTGAATGTGGCCGGGTAAGGGGAGATGTAGGAAGCAGCAGCAGAGGCAGATGAGAGAAGCTGCTAGAGACGCCGCCGCTGGAAGTTTGCCCAGAGCCGGAGACACGACACAACACTCAGCCCCTGATGTTTATGATGATATTGTAATACCTACTGGGCCCCTATATACTACCGGAAAACAACAAAATGTTTTCTACGGCACGTAACTAGCAGCTAGATACGTGAGAGCGTTTACATACACACACCGAGGTAGCTATTCATGTGGGCGACCATTCGATTGTTTTCACACATTTCTGGCTTTCCCGACAGACGTTATCCAGTCTTCACCACGAGTATTGAATTTATATGATAAATTAATTTACTTATGCTTGACAAATGCCAAAAAAAAATTCTCAAAAATTGGAAAAATACATAGCTTATTGTCTCAAAAAACTATTCATATAAGAATATTTCGCTGTTTTTTAAAGTATTTAAATGAAATTTATGAAAAATAATGTTCTTTCTTGATTATGCATATTTAAGGGAAATATAATATGAAGAGTTTTTAGTGTATATTTTGGCCTTTTCAGTCCATATCTGCAATAAGCAGGGCGAAATGGCAACTATTGCTTGAGGAGACCAAGGCCCACAATGGGTTGTAACGTCATGAGAAAGATGGATGGATTAGTGATAATTGGATATATTCTCTATAAATATCCAAAACTTAATGGAATAAAAATATAGGAATGTTTCGATATTAAAATAAATAATATCTAAAAAGAAAATTTCGAAATTTTGTTGCACGCACGCCGTGGAACTAGTTAATTTGGTGGAATGTTGGTCTTTTATTTTTCATAACTAGCAGAATTACATAATAATTATTTATTTATAAAAAAATATTACTGAGTTATCTTATTCCATGAAATCTTTTCTTATTTTTCTATATCAGTATATCGGCCTAATAACAAGGTTATACGCATCGACCGGAGGCTGCCGTCTCGACTTAGAATAGATAGGGATGTGGGTTCTTATCCTGTCGAGGACATGCTACTTTTCAACATCCTAATTCATTCATTCTCCCTTAAAGGCCCCCCGCACACCGCAAGTTGAGGGAGACCAATCCGCAGCAAACCAGACCCGCACGAAACCGACCCCCTAGCTCGATCTAAGGAATCAAACCAAAAAGCCGGCCGCGCACAAATCAAGCCCGCCGCGGACCCTCCAAAACCAACCCGCAATGCGGAAGGCCTAAGCCCCATTCAGGAGCATAGGGAGGCATCAAGAGCTCTCCATTGCGCTCGAAAGCGTCCGAAGCTCGTTTTTCGAGCATCCTGTAAGAGGCAGGAAATCGAAAAATCAAATCAGGTTGACCACCTCACGTCCTTAAACCTCAACCGGTCAGAAAAGGCACAACATCCTAATAATGAAGTTTTTCATGACAGCCTCATATTTTAAATTCGCTAATTAGAGTTCCTCATAATGTGACCACACTAAATCGGCCTCTAAAAAATATCAACAAAAAACAGTCGTACGACTATATATATATATTTATTAAATTCTTTATCCACATATTAAAAAAGAGTGCATAAAAAAGTGTATAAAAATAGTGGCAATGACCGAAGCAATCTCTAACATCCAACCACAACATAGCAGTTCAAATAAAAAACAATGATGTTTTAGATCGATCTGTTTGTGATGCTAAAGCTGGCATTAATACTACACAAGGTATTTGTTTATGTGTAAGATTGGCATTGCGACGTGAAAATATTCGAATGTTTGTGCCGATGGTGGTATTTATGTGAGAAAAGAAAATCGGAGTATTACAAAATAAACGTGATATTACAAAATTGAGACTGGGATCGCACCCTACCGTCAAAACTGTTCAGAGAAAGAAATACATTGTTATGCAGTAGGTATGTTGAATTTTTATGTATATTTATTTATTTAAAACTAGCTTTCCCGACAGACGTTGTCCTGTTGTCCTTACTGTGAATATTGATTTCAAATTTGTAATTTATACAAAAATACGTTTAAAATAATATGTTTGAATGTTTAAAGATATATTTCTGAAAGCGCGAAAAAATCCATAAAAAAATCTGCGTACCGATATTTTTAACGGCAATGGTTGTCCGGTTAACAATAATTTTGTTGCTATAGAATTTTTCATAAATTGCGTTTACGTCGCAGGATATCCGTTCCATACTAACTTTAATAATATATTTAATATTATTTCCTTTTCAATTTTTTATGATTATTTTGTTATCCGGAGCGGAGAATAACTCAATAAATCAAAGATCGGAAAAATCTGTCGCGCCGATCTCGAGTTATAAGTGTTCGCACTAACCCGACATATTTTTATACTATAGAATTTAATGTCCATTCATTAATTTATTGTAACATCATTCATGCTACTTTTTTGGCAAAAAAAAAACTATTAAAATGGGTAATTGTTAAAAAAAAAATTCAGTGAACCATGATACGTCTGAAATCCTGTCCATCGTAAGTATCTAACTAATGGGATACGTAAAAAAAATATTGATTTGTTTGTTTTCCAGTAGTTTGATTCAATGTAACCATGCATAAGCAGATAAACTGACAGATATTCAATGAAAACTATACAATTATTATTATTCAGAAAGTGAAGATACGTGCTGGATGTAAGTAAATAAATTATTATCCATTAGATCGGTCTGAAAGATCAACAGCATAGTAAATACCTACTGTATGTGATGTGTTTGGCACTCTTCCCGATTTACCGATCTCTTGACCTCCAAAACAACACTCGCAAGGATAGCTACCTATATAATGCGGTGAAATTGGAGAAAAAAAGACAAATTTTCCGGACACTGTTAATCCATCTGTAGACCAGAATGAAATTTACTGTAACTACTTTTTAATATCAGAAATGCACCAAACATCGTTTGAACAATTTTTTTTTGTCTCATGTCTTTTTGTAAGACTCGTGTCTGTTTCCTCAGACTTCGGCTAATAGTCCAGTTCTACCATAGGCTTTCACTCTTTGGATCGTAGTTAGATCAATATCAGTATCTCCAGTTTTTTTTTAAACAGGAAGATAATGTAAAAGAAGCTAGTACGACAGTACGTACATACATAACATAACACTATAATTCAAGCTTTTAAGAAAAAAATGGGGTACCTTATATGGGTCATATCTATGAATTAATGTTTGTAAATAAATAAATATTAATTCAGATTTTCGTCAATTAATGAATGAATAAACTGAAATTGAGATAAAAAAGCTAAGAGAACTGGAGGGGTTTTCACGAAACGATCATAATACAAAATATTGCGATTTGATTCAAAACCTAGCTTTTTCAGGGACCATTTGATTTTAACAAAATATTGTTTTGAGAATCAATACTGACTAATCTCTAAACTAGTCCAAACTTGGCATTAAATTAAGACGAAATAATATAGAATGACATGTATTTTATCTGTTGGCTTATTAATTATTTAAGAAGTTCTGAACAAGCGGTTTTTTAATGATGAAGGAAGGCATGTTTTATGCACTCTGGCATGTGCAGAATCGTTGAGAAATTTGCAACCGATTACCCAGATTTAGTTGAAGTGATTCTCTAAAAAATATTTTGTTACAATAGTTTCGGAATAGACTAAGTTTTGAAATTAGACCTCAACTAGATCGTAGACCGTTTCGGGAACAACCCTCCTCGCTTGTTTGAATAAAAGTAATGTAATGCTAGCCTGCTAACACCTTTGTTATACCCACATACAGGCTATTCCTCATAATAGTCTACTATCATTTTAAGGTGAGTGGTGATTGATGAGGGTTGCAGCCCAGAGATCCATCCCCAGGGGCCACCGCAAGGCATATATCCCCGGCTGGAATAAAGAGTGTGAGGAGGCATTGAGGAGGTACGAGGAGTGGGGCGATGAGGCAGATGCAAACAATCTTGTGCGACTGCTGGATAACGAGAGACGAAGGAGGTGGACGGATAGTGTGGAGACAATGGACTTCACACACTCCAGTCGAAAAAGTTGGACTCTCCTGAGAAAGCTCGGCGCCGCTCCGCCATCAAAACGAGAGCCCACGGTTACGCCAAACCAAATAGTGAGTTCCATTTTTAATACGTCAAATATCAAACCATCCAAGATGCAGAAAAGGCTCCTAAGACAACATTTAAAGGAGAAGATAAAATCATGCCCAGTTTCCCACCCAATAACTAGTGAAGTCACCATTGAAGAAGTGATAAGGGCTGTGGGAAGGCTAAAGTGTGGAAAGGCTGCGGGAATGGATGGCATTCTTCCTGAGTTTGTTAAACATCTCGGGGAACGAGCTGTGAGGTGGATCGCTATGTTTTTCTCTCAAGTGCTGCAAACTGGAAGCATCCCCAAATCATGGAGAGAGACAAAAGTCATAGCTGTCTTGAAGCCGGGAAAGTGACCCAAAAAATTATAGGCCCATCGCTTTGATATCTGTCATGTACAAGCTCTTTGAAAAGGTCCTTGCGAATAGAATGTCTTCGTTGGTGGAACCCCAGCTCCCGGTGGAGCAGGCCGGTTTCCGCGAGGGACGTAGCACCTGTGAACAGGTTTTGTCATTGACAACCTGCATTGAGAATGGTTTTCAGCGAGGTGAAAAGACGGGACTTGTTTTGCTGGATCTGACGGCGGCTTATGATACTGTATGGAAGGCGGGGCTCCTGTTGAAGACACTGGACATGATAAATAGTAGGGCACTGATTGTCCTATTAAACAATATGCTTTCAAATCGAAAGATCAGGGTTTTCCTCGGAGGCAAGGTCAGCGGAACACGAATACTTCAGAATGGTTTGCCCCAGGGCTCAGTATTGTCTCCGATGCTCTTCAACATTTATACAGCAGATATTCCAACAACTACATCTAGAAAATTCATATACGCTGATGATATCGCGATCGTCACGCAAGCAAACACGTTTGAAGAGCTGGAACCCGTTTTGAATGCTGATCTACGCATCCTGGAAGATTATTTCGGAAACTGGCATTTAAAGCCAAATCCAAGGAAAACAGTATCAACAGCTTTCCATCTGAATAACCGTGAGGCGGGCAAAGAATTGAATGTTTATATGTGTGACGAGAGAATTCCACACGATGCAAATCCTAGATATCTTGGTGTAAAGCTGGACAGATCCCTTACTTTCAGCCCCCATCTGTCAGCACTTAGAAATAAGGTCAAGACAAGAAACAACATAGTTATGAAACTGACCGGCACAACATGGGGAAGTTCCGCAGAAGTATTGCGAACATCGGCGACCTCTCTGGTATACAGCACAGCAGAATACTGCGCGCCGGTATGGGCAAGGAGCGCACATTGTAAGGGCCTTGATGTGGAACTAAACAGGACAATGCGGACAATTACCGGATGTGTGAGATCTACTCCAACTCATTGGCTGCCTGTTTTGTCTAATATTGCCCCACCAGACCTACGCAGAAGTCAGGCTACAGCCAGAGTACTGGAAAAGATAAAGAGTAACCCAGAGATCCCCGCTTTCAGAGACATCTTTCAACCCCCACACCAGCGCCTCAAGTCTCGAAAACCTGTTTGGACCGTAGATTCAAATGATTTTGAACTGTCCCGGACCTGGAGAGAGAGATGGAATAACTCCGAACATTTTGGGAACAAATATATTATAGAAGACCCTACACTAAGAGTTCCGGGCTACAGTCTCTCTCGAAAGGTCTGGGTTCAGCAGAATAGGATACGGACGGGACAAGGGCGCTGTAATTACCTGATGTGGAAGTGGGGTAAAAGAGACTCTCCTGAGTGCGAATGTGGAGCCGCCATACAGACTGTACAGCATATGGTGGAGGAATGCCCTTTGCGGAGATACCATGGGGATTGGATTGACATCCACAAGTCAACACCGGGGGCGGTGCGGTGGTTGACAGAGATTGACCTCAACATTTAGAGTTAAAAATGTACAAATTTGAAAAATGAAAAAAAAGAAACAAGAAAAAAAAAAAAAAAAAAAAAAAAAAAAAAAAAAAAAAGCCGAAGCCATACGAATAATATAATAATAATATATCATTTTAAGGAATATGTAACAACTAATTTCATTACTGATGTTCGATTTTTAAATGAAATAAACCACTACGGGCTTACGACCGTATTCTACTCTTTCGAAGGCTGGCTTAGTGTGATCACTTTACGTTAACAACGTTCGCCATTACAGACAATGTTAATACGTACGTGCTATGCTGTACCTACGTATTAACATTGTCTCCCTGTTTTTTGTATATATTTGAGAAGTTTACTTATTAATGTTACAAAATTACAATATAAAGTGCGAAGTAGTGAGAAAATCAAACATCAGCGAGTCTAGAATCTAGATGGCTGCCTGTCTATAGAGAGGTAAAGTATATAATAATATGATGTTAATGGTGGTACCTACATGAGTAGGTACATAATGTTGGAAGGTACCTGCCTGCTTCTCAGACAAGCGAGACAATGTAGATAAATATTATTGTATCACCGTTAGCGCAACAGATGTGCTGCTCGAGTGTGTATGTAGCTCCCGTACCTACTAAACCAACCACACCTCACAGAGCTTCCTCAAGTTTCCAGCCACGGGATGATCGTTTATGCTGGTTGATATTACAAGTAGTAGCTCAGCTACCCGAAGCTGAACTTCAGTAGCGTGTCTTCTTAATAGAAATGAAACTTCTTTCTTATTCAGTCGTAACCGACTAGAATATAATACGGGCCACTTTGATACGACAGTATAACAATTCGATATTATTATATCCAATACACCTTTTCCTAACATTATCAATCTTGTAAGATAGAAAGAAGATTGCTCCTGACTACTGTAGATACTGTAGAAAAATATTCCCTCCTACAACTTATTATTCAAGGAAAAATAGAGGGAAACAGGGCTATAGGGCAGAGGGGAGTCTCTTGGCTCAAATATATTAGGTAGTGGTTTGGATACCGAAAGCAGCTTTATTGATAAGTCTGGCTCAAGACCGCGAGGAGTTCAAAGGGATGGATGCCAACCTCCGTTAGGAGAGGCACACGAACTTGTCGAAGCATTGAAAATTCATTTCTTAGACAAATCCGGTGGTAAGGTGGCTCGACAACGATGCAAACCCCAGTAACAACGGTAATCCTGAATCGTAGACTGAGCTGGCTTGACCATATCCTGCGTATGTCACCCGAGTCCATATATTATGGAAGCCGATTTTATACACCGGCTGGTACAAGAAGACGTGTCAGAACAAGACTCACCATAAAAGAGAGCTTTCGATGAAGACCTTCGGAATACCGGCTTAGATTGAAATGACGCCCTGAATGGAGATGCTTGGCGAAGCTTTGTGGCGACCACATGCTCCACTCAGGGACGACGACGTGGATTTGAGTAAGTAATTACAACAGAAATTGTCATACTTCATTGTTCCAATATTGTATGTCGTTGTTTTTCAATTGTGATATCTTCTAATTTCCTCATTTTTATATTGTTATGCTATGTATAAATCGTCAAATTTTCTATGTTTATTTATTGAAAACTATGATTTATTGTAATTTTTACATTATTGTAATTGATCTTTTACAACCTGTTTGTTAAATGCACGGTGGTGCCGTAAGGTAAAAGTTTCAAATAATGTACTTTTGACAGATTGAGAATCTCGTGTTAGACGATCGAAACATGCGCACGCGCCGGGATGCCAACGACGCCGGAGAACTTTTCCAACGTTTAGTTGCGGGGCTAAGTCAGAGGGGGAGGAGTTTCGGCGTGAAACAAGATGCTTGGAGGGGCAAGGGAGGGGTTACCAGATCGAACCATAAATGGACTCGCCAGGCGCGTCAGCCAAGTGTGCGACGTGCTTGCCCGCTAGCGTGTCTCACCGAGAAGGCAGATTAAGGTTTCTATACCTACCGTCCAAGGAAGATTTCATACATTGACAATACCTATTTACCTTGGCAACAACCATTTACCAAACACGTTTCTGAATAAATCAGGGTAACTGATCCGAAAACTACGTGTCATAGAATTTTATTACAATATTAAAATCTTCGAAATTTTTAAAATTAGTGTAAGTACTCCAAGTAAGTACGAGATTATTGTTAGGGGTTGAACGCAAATTGGCTCTTACAACTCGCTAAAGGAACCAGTTTCTAATCGAATCAAATAAAATGAAAATAGTATCAACGCTAATATAAAGTGTTAAACTAATAAACATAAATGCAACAAAATGATCAAAATTAAGGACAACCAAATGAAAAATTGTGCCACACTTCTTATTCTTTTTCTCAACACATTTTTTAGGTGATCTCGAATAAGAAATTTTCGCTTCCATATACCTAAGTACTTTTAAAGCTAGTTTTTTTTGTATTTGAGTGAGAATTGAAGTTTATTTATTTTAATCTAGGTCTAGACGCCCAGACTAATCTAATACTTAGGGTTAAGTATAGAATTATCTACTGCTCAAATTTTCAAGAATCTCATAAAGGTATATGTGAAGTGTATTGTAGGTACACTAAACAAACCATATCCATTATTTAACTATTTGCATGTAAAAGCAAACGAGTTATGGAAAAAAGGATCAATCCGATCTAGTTGCAATATAATTCAAATCTTAGAATTGCCTGTTCAAACACCATTTTTCATTTTAAACCAAAAAATTTTTTAAGACAATCATAATTCAACTAAAACTATACCAGTTGCGGATTGCTTTAAAAAGTACCACATTCTTCAAAATCACTAACGGCCGATTTCAAAAAAAGCGACTAAAGAACTCTTTAGCTAAAGGAACCTTTAAAATTTAAAGTCCCCTTTAAGTTGATTCATAAAAAAAACATTTGAAAGTTAGTAGCAGTTGATAGTGTTACCATGGAAATCTATGGAAAACATAGGTGGTTTACTTATATATTCGCGGAATTTCTGTTAATCTGTCAATTTCATTTCTCAATAGAGCATCAATGTGCCGTTATTGTTGTTAATTTATTATATGATTGAAATACATATACACTGCAGGTCGCCAGACAATTAACATCATCAATTTCCTGGCGTACATCACATCACAGAGAAGACAAGGAAGATATTGAATATTGGTACAAGAAACTGCAAGCCATTATAATATATTTTAATATACAATATACTTAATTATCTGTATTGTTTCTACCTGTGAACATGTGATGTACATATGACCATACGATAAATAATAATAATAATTATATGATTTATGAATTAGTAAATGAAATCACTAAACAATAACATTCTTCCCGTTTTGCCATGTTTTCCACCCTAGTTTGGTCATTTTTGTCCGCAGTGTCAAGAGTGTCATCGAATACAAATGTTCGCCATTTGTGACGGCGCCACGAAATTTTCTAAGAACTCCGGTGTTAAAAGATTGAACTACACTAAAGTAAACTTTAGTGCCAATAACGAGACTTTAACATAAAGTTGGCTTCAAATGTCATTTTGTTGTTATGAAACGCGTTAATTTTTAAAGGAAACTTAAAGTCTCCTTTATTTTTTTTATGAAACCGGCTGTAAGCCAACAAGTAAGTAACTAAGTTTAATTTTTACGCCAGGTTTAGTAGATATTTAGCAATAACTCGTAAAATATATATTTTTTAAAGTAAAATGGTGTCTGAATGGGCTAAGATTTGAATAAGATCGCAACTAGATCGATTCATTTATCTTCAAATCCAGTTCTGTAAGATCAAGCAGTGTGCAGGAAATATGACCAGCTTGAGCCTTGTCGTGCGTTAGTGTGTGTTTAGCTGCGCCACCTACCATTAATTACAGAATCGTTAATCGATTTATGGAAGGTACACGATTCGTGTGTCATATACCTATACGGACATTAATACTAATCACCCTCACACGCAGGCTAAGTATCATCAAATCAAATCACTACCAGTAGGTACCTACTTACTTTACTTGTGCATTAATAATATCGGGGTCGCTATTTCTACCCCTTGGTTTCCCGCGCTTTTTCAAATTAAAAATTTTCCCGCCATAAAAGTGGTTATTCCTACCAATTTTCTGCGACTTCTATGGTTTACAAAGTAAATAAGCGTGTGTCACTTGTTATATACTTCTCAAAAGTGGTTTATATACTGTCATTTGACGTCTGTGAAGTTTTGTTCGATATTTTTAGCTACATTTGTGTGCAAACTTTATTTTTATTATACTAGTTATCTACTTTTTTTATTGGAATTAATTTCCTTACATATTGTCTACAAATTAAGTGTTTTTATGTCGCTTTTAGGTTAAATTTCTGAATATCTTGGATATTTCGTTCTGTGCAACTATTATGAAGTGTGTCATGATTATTTTAAGTGTAATTTAATAATGTGTTGTTATCCAGTATTTCTGACGAACTTTGTATTCAAGCAATTGATTTATAGAATAAAATAGATTAATTATTACACTTCGTTTTTGTTATTTTTTCTTCGATTCATGAAGAAGACAGGCAGAGCTGGGCCCTAAAAAACAGAAGAATTGATTACATATTCATATATCCCTTCATGCCTTGTCCCCCAAAGGAATAGCAATAGTGCTTGCCAACAAATTTTATTACTATGCACAATGAAAATTAATGATTTTTTATATTAAATTATTGATTGCAGATCACAAAAACTACAAATTGTGTTTGTTATCCATTAATTAAGGTTAATTTTTCTATGATTCTATGGTAATTGTGACAGCTCCGTTATATAATGCCGTTATTTACCTTTTGATTGTTTTGCATAGTTTTTGTTTCATTTAGAAAGAGAAAAAAATAAAAAATACGTTTATTTTCCTTTGTTGTTTATGGTAAATTGATAAAAAAAAATAAAAAATTTGACACTAATGACGGTTGAAGTGTAGAAATAACCACGGCCTAATAATATTTAACCCATATATCATCAGTGTCTGCCTGTATATTTTGTATTAAGGTGCAATGACTTCACTCGTATGAAAATCGCCGCTTGATATGCGAGAATCGAACACAAAATAAGGATCAAATTCTTTAAGACTAACAGAACTCAGGGTTGAAAACATTTTGAAGCCCATGATGTTAATAACGACGGAACATAATGAATAATATATTTCTCACTCAAATAACTTTTTACAACCTATGGAAATAAGGCTAAGGTGAAATTTGCATTGACATACTGACGTTCAAGACAAATTAGCGTTTTATTTTATCGAAGCTCTTTTTTCAACAGAAGTATTAAGATATTCGTATGTTCCATACACATCGTCCTTCACTACTTTCTACTATTCTAATTTTATGGTGGAACACTTACAGACTTAAACTGCTAATCGCCCTACTTCTTCCCTTAACTTTACTTCCCCCTAAAAATGATATTGAACAATTGAAAAAGTGAAAATAAAAGTATAAAGGATAATTATTATTAGTTTGTAGTCGGATACACAATATACCTATAACAAAATAAAATTATTGAGATTTTTTTTAAATTAATTAAAAGTTGTCTGTATCCAATAAAATTAAAAAAATAATTATAAATCAAATAACTAATTTCAGGCATATTAAACTAATGTTGTTGGATGTATGCCCAATGAAATCGCTTCCAACATTTTAGAAAACATCACTTTTATAATGGCTGAATTAATGGCCACAGAAAAAAACAATAGGTGTGTTATTTAGTTAAATTTACAGATAATTTATAGATAGATACACACTTGTAGGAATCAATATCTAAATAAACAGCGGACTTATTCTTAGCTTGAGAAGAAATGCATTAATTACTTACAATTCTTCAACAAAGCCCTTAGTGACACTTTACACATTCCAATAAGTTACGTTCCATCAATGAAAATTGTTTTTATTTTTGTAAATCTGTACTGGCTAATTCGACCTATTCCTTGAAAGGGGTTATACTATAAATTATTTGCAATAATTTTATTCCCATTAACTAGGGGCGAATACCAGTGGTTTTAGAGTTATTTAAAAAAATCAGTTTTCCACATTTTGACCTATATTTGACCTTTATACATTAGAAACAAATTTTAATTGCTTATCAATGAAGGAATTTTCTAAATTAAACATCAAGAAGAAAAATTCAAAATCCAGGAAAAGAAGTTCTTAAAACACAAGTCAGTTTTTTTTTTTTCATTTTTAATTTCGAATTTTCGAAGAAAGTTACATACTCGAAAAAAGTATAATATAAATGGCGTAAAAACCATAGAGAAAACTTCCAAAGAGGTAGAAATGTTGTCCACTTTAATGCAGGTTTGGAAAATAAACCTTATAAAACGATTAGAAAGCGCTATAAAGAGCAGCAGGCCTACGATCGACTACAAACGAATTCTTCGACAATGTAGAGTAGGAAGAAAATTAACTGTGCACTTTTTATATTTTTATAGAAGTGTCTTTGTTTCCTTTAAATAATTGTTTATTTGTTCCAGTGGACAGGTCATTTTTTTCGCACTATACATGGACAAAATCTTCGTTTGTAGTCGACACACATTTTAATTTGTCTAGACCGGCAGAAAATTGTGTTAATTTTAAAATAAGTTACTCGTATTGTTTCTGTTTGTATCTACTACTAGCTCTCCCGACAGACGTTGCTCTGTGATCTAACTACGAATATTGAATTCGAATTTAAAAGAATGATAAAAAAAACTTTTAACCAATGCATCGATGCATCTGTTTTAAGCCACATAGTTTTCATCCGAATTCTGTCAATAGCTGTCAATTCTGTCAAACAAGTGACAGTTTGTGTCAAAGGACAATTTGATTTCAAAGTAAAATTTATTACCTTTTCGCGTTTTAATTTACAAAAAAAAACCCATTAAAAATTTACGTGCCAATATGTTTTAATGTCAATGGTTGTCAGGTAAATAAAATTAGTGTTTCTGTAAAAAAATCACAGATGGCGTTGTTTTATCTAAATTTCCATACTGATTTTAATGTTCTATCCATTTTTCGATGTTTTATTAGTTATTCTGTTATCCGAAGCGGAGAAGAATCCAATAAACCAAAAATAATAAAATTCTCTTCAGCCGATCTCGAGTTATAAGTGTTCGAACTAACCCAACTTTTTTTTATATGTTTAGATATTATTAAAAAAAAAAACATAGAATGGGTATACAATGATTGTTCGCTATATTGTGTGACCATTGATTACCTAGATTTTTTCCGTGATTGTTTCAAGTTTTGAGGCATAATAATATTACAATTCAAGTCCACGGCATTATGAAACATTATTTTAATCTCTCGTGACTCCAACCACGTTTCTCTTCACGTGATTCCACCTTGAACGGAATCTTCCCACAAACTTTTTTCCCTTCTACCATCGCCATAACATTTGAAATGAAATTTATTTCCTTAATACAGTTACAGTGCACGAGTATTTTTTACACACAATACAATATCAATTAATTGTTTATTTGTTTATTGTATTTTATCATCGTCATTTGAATATCATTTATCCAATAAAAAAAATAAAAAATACGACAAAACCAAGAAAAAGCATAGACATAAATAAATAAATATAACTTTATTGTGAAATAAAAAACAATAATTATTCATAGAAACATTGATTGAGTCAAAGGGCGGACTTATCCCGAAGGATCTCTTCCAGCCAACCCAGAAATAGAAATATACATGGAAAATAATAATTAATCTCAATAATTATTTCCAATTTTTATCCCTATATTTCATTGATTATTAAATATCTACTTGTTGTATACATGGGATTTTTCGACATGTTGAACATGTCGAGAATTCTCATGATTAGAAGTTTCGGAGACCTAATGGCGTACGTTGTTAACGTAAAGTGACACTAAGCCAGCCTTCGAAATAACATTAGAAGACGGTCGTTGGTCCGTAGTGGTTTGTTCCATTTAAAAAACTAACATAAGTAATGAATTGTTAGAGCATTAGTTGTTGCATATTCGTAATAATTAATAGTTTATACAGAGGCAGTCAACAGAACATGATACAAGAGCAATACTGGTTGCAGTGTAAAGAGCTCCGACCAGCATTTTGTCAGATAGTTTATATACAAAAAATATCACAATTTAGGAAATGTAACCTTTATAATGAATAATCAATGTAATCGAACGCTGGGCAGGGTGTTTAAGTTTCTGGCCAGCGTTCACGTCAATCGTTACGTGGTACAAAGGAGTGCGAGACAACATAGTATAAGGAAGTTGCTGTAAGGGAAGGCAGACTGTGTTCTTCCGTTGTATTTTAAGGAGGTACTTCATCAATTCCGTCGCATAAATCAGAATGGATAAGTGTGATTCGCGCCATTTTTGTCGAGCTTTTCTTTCAGTCGTATTATATTATTTTCATTGTTTTCTTAGCATTCATTCTGATGCAAGTCTCAGGCACTTTTTATACTTCATTATTCTTACAACGCTAACTTCCAACCCAAACTTGTCCTTTACATCTTCACTCTCTGCTTTATACCAAATGATATTTTAACACATTTATTTATTTATTTTATTTATTTATCATTCTCATCCCTAGGCCTTTTCAGGCACTTGGAGTCGTCAAAATCATAAAATATTACATTAATGAATTCAAACAAAAATGATACAAAATAATAGGAAAACAAACAAGAATCGCACATGAAACAATCTTCAAAAGTACACAACGAAATAGACAAATGAATACGTAGGCGAGGCTGAAAAGGTGTAAATGGCCCTCTCAGTCTCCTGTCAGCAGATGTAATTAAAAATAAATAGGTATATTATGTAAACATCTTGAAAGTCACAAAAATCTCAAAAGGGTGATATTATATAGTACAGAAAAAGGCATATAAATAGAAAAATACATAAGTGGGCGAGGCTGAAAAGGTGTAAAGAGCCTTTCAGTCTCCTGTCAGTAAATGCAGTAAAAAAAAATACAATCAATTAAAAAAAAAAAAAAAAAAACCATAATAGCGCGATATACCATAACAACCCAGGTTTTATTCGTATCTGCATTTATGTTACTTTCTTTGTTATCTATTTCACTCATGACTTATGGTGTTGATTAGGTGGTTCAAATGCATCGTTTTATTATTTTTAATATATTTAATTGATTGATTTAATTTTCTTATTTTATATTATATGGGTACGATTAACTATGATACAAACGTTACACTATTCGATTTTTGGTGATTTGGTCGAAGTTTGTATACATCGAATATACTTTCCACGTCCCACTTATTTTCAGATTATGCTCCGTTAAAACATTGGAGGCTATTGAAACCATTGCCGAGTTTCTGCATTCTATACTGAGAAATCTACGATTCGAATTCTGTTTCTTCTATCTCTCAACTAGAAGCCTTATTCTATTAAAGAATCGAATTCTCATAAAATAAAAGAAAAAACCTATTATAAATTCTACATTTCACACTAACAAAAATAGCCTCGTGATAGAACTCGCATTAAGCATATTGCAGTAATAAATACGAAATGGGCAAACACAAATAAACCATTCTCATAAAACAATGTCGCTAAACAACGATGAGTTTCAGATTGTAAATGTAAATAAATAAAAATTATTAATCCACCGGGAATCGTTTGACAAGTTTCGTTAACATTTCAGCGTAGGTACCTGTTGTCATTCAACTGAAAGCTGATTTTCATTCTGCCGTAAGCAGCGGCCACAGCTGGGTGTGCGCGGGGCTGCATCCAATGGTGGCTCCAAATGTGTCATCTTACATGAAAGTTTCAACATCAACAGACCACTTCACAAAAAAGTATTCTACCTTTTACACCGCTCACTAGCATACCCGCGCACTGCGTGTTAACCCGCTTGTGTGTTCTACCCACAATCGTCAAATGGCAACACAACGAAAACAAAAGGCAAGTATAGGTCGTGGTTGAATCTGTCTTCTTCACTTGAAAACATGGCTGGGTGAAGAGGGATGACCCCGAGCAGAAACATGAAAGAACAAAGATAAGAAGCACAAAGAACCAAACACATAAACACAAAAGAAACTGCTTTAAAAATGTCGTTCAGAGAAGATATTGAGATAACATGAACACAGAGGATACAAATGATTGAAAACCGTCAGAAATAATCGAAGCTGAAGCTAATAAATGCACGCGAAGAGACCAATCATAAAACACAGCTGCGATCATACTGAGCCAGAACGGAGCAGTAGTCCGTTGAGCCGGGTGCGTGGCGATGCTTTTTAAGTATTTTTGAACATCTAATTGTAGACAAACTTACCGTGTGTCTGAAAGATTTTTTTAAATTAAGACATAAACAGAAGACCAAAAATAAGAGTCTATGTTTAGAGATGGTGCAAAGGCGGAGAGAAACGTCATGTGTACAGTCAGCCGAGTCTGTTCCTACAGACGTGGTCGAGTGCTATTCTCGGGCGAGGGCGCGACCAGAGCCGACCTTCAAACATCTGCGCCTCTTCTCTTCTTCTCTCCTCTAAGCTACGTACACATTTATTTTCAATCGGCATCTACATACACCGGCGCACGATGCCCTCGGAACAGGCCTATCCAAGCCCAGGCTAGAGTTGGCCAACAGACAGCTTAGGAAATATGTCTCGAAGGTTCATATGCCAATAATTTTAAGGGAAAAGAATTTGATACAGACATCCGGCCGGCAGGCAAGATATTAAATTCCATGTATAGAGCAATAATAATAATATTATGAAACATGATCCTTGAAATCATTAACATTATTGATTATCAAAACATTTTAATGACTAAAAATATGATAATAATATTTAACTTATTATGTCTTCTACTGTGAATTTAAATGCTGACTTTTATAATTTTTCTGGGCTAACACAATCACTATCAAAAATGTATTTTCACAAAAAAATATCGCATCTACATTGGATCAGGAAAATCCTCGTTAAGAAATCCTCAAGGTTCCCCGAAACCTTGTTCAAGCTTGAGTTCAGCAATCTATTACAACAACAGACTGAAGTTCACGTTATTATGTGATTCTTTTTTACCTTTGTGTAAGGAAAGAATTATTTTTAATTTGTATAGGTAGCTAGAAAATAAACGAATTACACACTTATGGAATGTATAATTACCAACGAGGGGGCGTTTTTTAACGGTTGTTTTTTGATGCTCGAACAATTTCACCTCAACGAGGTCATGGAGTCTTTTTCATTAACAGAGCTCTTATACTGATACACGACAACGTACCTATTTCTGTTATCCTGATACATTTCAATAACTTATCACATTTACTCCCAAACGTGACTTGGGGCGGAAAGCATGTAGGTTCATATTGGTTTGAAAAATAATTCCTTTAAGTCTTGAAAGTAACCCAAATGGATGACATCCATTGGAGAATTCGTGAATGGGGGGCTTTGGATTTCAAATGGTACCAAATATTTAGTAGGTATATAGAAATGGTCAAGTAGATGTTCCTTCCTAATTTGATACAGTATGGTGTAAAACTAAGTATCTTGGCCCTATTAAGTGGTTTGTTCAGGACGAGATTATGCATTTTCTGAAAGTGCACAAGGTAATTAATTATATTGAGATGTGATAAGAGGACAAGGGGGTGCAGATAAGAGAACACATGGTGAGATGAGCAACAGCGTAGAGGTGGGCTTGGTGGGCATGAAGGCAGTCGGTGTATCCTCCAGCTAACGGCAAGATAGAGGGTTATGTCCCTGAAATGTACGAACATTGCGGAGGCGGTGGAGTATCGATTTCCGGGCGGGGAGCGGTGCCATGGAGCCCACCCCCCATTACCCCCCGGCCGCCCACGCGCCCCCGTGCGCACTGCTCCTCTTCCCAGCGCCACTCTCTCCGTGTCATCTCTCTCCCTCCACGAGGAACGCAAATTGGCCAGAACACGACAATCATCTCGCATATGAAAACAATACCTCTGACATAGGTACATAGGTTCTACATATCATTGCATATCACTCTAACTCGCAGGCATTTCGTAGATCTAAATAATTACTCTAAATGGGTACTTAAATAAATAATTAATCTCAATTGGATCTAATCAAAGAGAAAACTCTCCCAAGTTACTGAACTGATTTAGTTTGAAAAATTATAAATTTATCCAACAATCACCAAGGTGAGCGAAAATGTCCCTCTGAAGATTTCCTTATTTTCGATATATTTTATTTCTTCTGCAAAGTATGTAAATATTAAGATATGATAATAAGTACCTAATTCAGGGCCCCCACATGCCCGGTGCTACCGATGCTACGGCAACGGGGCCCGTGGGCCAAGGGGGCCCGCAAGGATGGGGGAATAAATTAAAAAGTAGAACTATAGAAATCATAGAAATAAAAACAAAATAGAATCACTAGGACTAGATTTATGTGAATCAATGCTTATAATTTAAAACATGGTGATTAATTTTGAGGCGGTACGAAGTGTGCATGGTCAGCTCGTTAATAAATAAAATATAACCATGGTTCGTAATGCATGGTTTATAATGTAACCACCAATTTCCTACGACAGTTATTATTTTATATGTGTGAATAATCAAGCAAACAAAAATATTTAAGATTTTATTTGTTCAATTATGTTTTTACCAGTATTTAAAATAAATGAAATGAAATGAAAAATAATTCTAATAAAAGTTAAAAAATGTATATTGTAAAAAAGGGTCGAAAATTCTTTTTTTTGGTAGTGAGAGGGGGGCCCGGGGCCCATCATGACTTTTAGCAACGGGGCCCAGGAAATAATGTGGGGGGCCTGACCTAATTAGAAACTCATATAAACAGACTTTTATAATTTTAACAAACGAATAAATTCCCAGGATATTCTGTAGCGCTTTTTAACTCTCAATTTCGTCTAAAGGAACAGGATGGGTAATGTTCATCAGGACCTGAAGGGCTATTCTCGTAATCAATCAGTTTCAGTTTAAGTTTAAAAATTGCAGGCACGGACCTACATGCGTTCGAATTTCAAAAAAAAATATGAATACAAACTAATTGAAGAACGCGGGCTAGTCCAATCCGTCATTTTAAGAACAAATTTCAGTCAAGTTCAAATTAAGAACGCTACGAGAATACTACCACTGGTCAATCTGAGAGTCAACATCTATAAAGTAAAGAAAACGTACCTTTGTTTTATTTCTCAAATGATGAGAGGGCTGCAGTCTAACTCCTAAGGTGGAAAATTAAATCCAAGGGCTAATAATAACTGGAGGCGAGAGTTAGCTGAGGGCAAATCTCGAAATTATATTGAGTATCAACGGGGTGAGTGCTCTGACAGAGATCGTTTAGTAAATTTATATGACAGTTAACAGCTGAAATAATATTTTCTAGGAGCAACTTATATCTAGTAGGTAATTAATTAGACTCACCCGCAGTGGAAGAAGCCACGATTTCTCCTCTCTTCCAGGAGAAACCGTGGCAATGTAATTTCTTGGAACTCGGTTCAGAAGATTAAGTTCCTTCTCATTTACCTGGAAATAAAAACAAGCATAAGTAGAGGGCCGTAGTACACCTAACAAAGGCACAGATAACATCACACTTTACTACAATGGAGCCCAACTTAACCTATCGTAAGCAGTAGGTACCTATGTCAATTTGCAAACTCAATAAATTTGGAAGTGAAGCTTTTTACCTATAACTTATTATTGTCGAATCTACTAAGGACTTTATACATGTAAACTGTAAAAGATTATAAATATAACAAATATAGATATCTTCCTATTCGAAAGCCTTTCATTAAGCCCGCCATTATCGATCACTCCAAATGAATGTCATCCAAAAATTAGTCCCATTCACGATCACTCCAAATGGATGTCATCAATTTTGACAGATGTGAAACATGATTTTTTCTCAATCATTTTAGAGAAATTTCACTACGTCAATACACGCATTTTGTTATTGTCAAATTTAAAACAACAACACGTGTACCCTGTTGGAACGATGATGACAAAATGAGACCAATTTGGACCAAAATTTTAACACTGACAACCACGCGACGTGACAACTTGAACCACGTCCACTCAAATTTCCCCATTGACGATCCATTTGGAATGATTTGGAACGAATGGCTTGACGCGATTGTATGACTGATGGACATCCGACCCACCCATCACCCTAGAATCTAGATCAGCGATGCACAAACTGCGGCCCGCCGTAAGTTTGTCTGCGGCCCACCGGCGAATTAATATATTGGAAAATCAAAAGAATAGTTAAAATATACCTGAGAAGATAATTTTGTACGTTTACCTACGCCGCGCCGGGAAGACGCGAGAGTCTGTCATGTGTTTTTGGATTGTTGTGCGACATGTGAAATTATTTAAATATCTATTATAAGTGTATTGTACCTATGTAAAAATGATTCCACGACATTTCAGTGTTTAGTGTTGTGTACCTATGTAAAAATTATTCCACGACATTTCAGTGTTTAGTGTTGTTGTGACAATTATATTTTCCTAAACAACGTTGTTTTATATTTTTGTTCAATCATCATGTACAAAATTCATAGTTTATTGCTCTTCCAAAAGTTTTAAGTACCTAGGTAATTTGTAACATGCCATTGATTGTTGCTTTTTTTTTGTTTTTTTTTAAACTTGGAATTAATGACACATCGTCCCTACACGGACGTACTGCCGTGATAATAAATAAAAAATATGATTATAGTAATTTTTTAATTTGTACAAATCGAAGACGGCGTGAAGTTGTATAATAATTACCCGGGAGAAGAAGAAGTGTTAATTTCCCATGTAGCGGCCCGTGCTTGGCTCATAATCTTCCCCAATGGCCCCTGTTACCTAAAAATCTGTGCATCCCTGATCTAGATCATCAATTTGGTTTTCCCCACTCACGCTCATTTTCATCGCTCCATTTGGAGTTTGGACGGATGAAGTGATCGTAAGTGGCGGCGGGTCATCAGTGGTTACTAATTCAAAAGCTTGCTGCTTCGAACGTGTCAAACAATTATTATTATTGTATCTATGTATTTACGGGAAGGTAAGCGTTCGACGAAAGTTCTATTTCTACTGCGACCAAAGAGATACAATTTACATGCAAGTTGACGCTTCTCACAATACAAGGGTTGAAGTATTTTAGATTTGATACAGGATAACATTCAAAGATGAATGTTAAGGTTAAGTACTAAGTACCTAGTTATCACACAAAACAAGTCTTCGAAATGACAATAGAACTCGGTTTTAACTTGTAGTGGTTCACTCTCACCATTGAAATTTCGAACTTCATACGTGAAATATTTGGAGATTCATCGGAGGATAATATTTTTAGATGGAAGATTTTTTAGATAATAATTATAGTATAAGATGGGGATAGTCGCCATTTCTTACGACTTTCTTTCATCAAAATCGTGGAAATTTTGTGTATACAATGTGACTTCGATACATTCCTTGAAAGGGGTTATACTATAGCAAATTTGCAACAATTTTGTTCCATTAAAACGGGGTCAAACACCAGTGATTTTCGAGTTATTAAACTTTTTAGAGTGTTTATTCAATTTTCCACCTTTTGACCTAAAACTGAAAATTGTGAACAAAGTATACTCCATTTTGGAAACTTAAAATACATTTTTCTAATAGCTGAAGAATAAAGGAATGGTTGAAGTAACCGTATCGAATTACCAGTCACCCTGTATACAAATAATTATTGATCTATGATCGAAAATTAGCCGCCATTATAATAAGTATTAAAGTTAACGATGTTGTACCAACATGTAGGGGCATTTTAGCAAATGTTACTATTTTAGTAACTATTTTCACAAATCACATTTCTAAAGCTGTTAAACGGAAAAATCTTTCTAAAAATGTTTGTGAATAATGAAAATCTAAACAGTAACTTGACTTGGCTTATTATTTCTCAATGTAGTCGTTTTGGGTTAAAACTTCCTGCATGGGGTGGTTTTTCTTGAACGCTGTTTTCCACGGGGTTTGCTGTTCAATGCAATGAGAAAATTTACCCGGAATCGTTTTAGTTTTATTTTCACATCCTACTATGTTCTCGCCCTCGCATATTTCTCATACTATCTTTGTTGTTATCCTATTATTTCTGCCAAAGGAAATGTGAGATTGAATAAGTCAAAACAATGGGTTCGTATACAAAAAAAAACAAGATATAAGAACTAAATAGGAGATAAATAGATTACATATTATTATTGTTACCTGTTGTTTATATAAGCCGTGTGTGAGATGTGTTTCAGCTTGAAAAGATGTATCGGTTATCATTAAGTGACAGTTGAAAGAGGACAACAAAACGGGATGTCTCTGAGGAGAGCGTCAACTAAGAGGGTGGGTGCCCCCTCCCCCCCCCCACGACATCCGCCACTCAACTGCCACGATAATGAACGTCACGACGGTACATCGGCACGGGTGTCGGGTAGTGACTAGGCGGTGTGGTGTAGTGACATCCAGGGAGAACCACAAGACACACTCACACTAAGTTATGCAATCTAATGATGAAGGATTGAATTCGGTTGTGATTTAAGGGACGGTTCAGTTTTTTAAACATTGTGAAAAGTAACACATAGGACAGATCCGCGCCCATCAATTTTAAACCATTCGTGTTGAAAACTTTTATTTTGTTTTTCTTTTTAAATTCATCATCTTGTTTTGCTACTCCTGTCCGATTCGCGAAAACTCCTTTCGATTCTGAACCTTCATCACTGTCCAGAGTTTCCAGTTTGCCCTGTATTTTTTCTTACCTAAACAGTAATTGGAAAAAATGAACTTTTTTGTGGCAAAACAAATTATTTTATTTTCATTTAATTTTTGAAAAGGTTCTTCCAAGAACTCACATTTAACTCACAGTAGTTGTAGCCGAAATATTAGCCTTTCGTTATTTTGGTAGGGGTCAGAGCCTCTCTCCTTATACAGGTTTGTCAAGACCTTATTACGCATGCTGTTTCTTCCTGCGATAGGTATAGAGCATTCTCTTTTACATAAATATTAGACTCACGTAGAAGATTGATCCAAGCCATCACAATCTTATTATGTCTATGCTTGCGGTGATCGTATATTCAAGTCAAACAATTCGGAACTCATATTGTATTTTGAGACCACGTGTAAAAGTGTTAAAAAATAATTAAATACCTCTGAACGTAGAAGATCTTCTTCTCTCGCTCGAGGCAGCTTCAGGCTGGGTGCAAACATTATATTGTTTGTTGTACCCCAGGCGGAACGCGTCGTGTCACATGGATCGCTTGAGGGTATATTATACACACGAAAACGCTCGACAAATTAAAGAGGAGATGTACTAGAATATGTATTTCATAAGCTTTTTTGATCCAATGTAACCATGACACTTGGCTGATAGTCTAAATGGAGTAGCATTCCTCAAAACCAGACTTTCAAAGCTCCGCTACATAACAAATTAACACTGAACAAATTAACGCGATTAAAACCTCAAATGATTTTAGGAGTTGGTTGTATTATAAGACACCGTTTAGAATCTTTTTAGAGCGGCCGTGTTTTTGCGGCTCGTTATTTGCCGTTGTTTAATATTTGTAAGAAATAAGAGGTGAATTAATCAAACATACACGTGTAACACATAAGAAAATTTAGAGCAATTTGTTAGAAATTGCTGTTAGAAACAAGTTAAGAAACTAAACCGCATTAATTTCATCAGTAAAATGAGCTCGGAATATACATACATTAATCAAATAATTCATGTACCAAATGATAGTTTATCTAGTGATAGTTAGTGGCTAAGGTTTTATTGTGAGGTAAATATAAGATGAGTTTAAATTTAATTTCTTTTACTTCTTATTATTGAAAATGATTATGTTTTAATCTAGTTTCATTTATTTCTTTTGACTAAATACTTTAACTCTGTTTAATAAGGGCTCAAATCGTCCAAAATTGGACAGAGAGCCGGTAATTATGAAAAAATATATAAGATGAAACAAGTTTCCATTGAAAGATGCACTCGGGAACTGCGTGAATGCAAGACAAGTAGTTCTCTAGATTCTACATAAATAATGTGAAGAGAATTAAAAGTTATTAGAGAAATAGAATTATATTCAATTTAGATATGGACGGCTACAGGATGAATATTATTAATATACAGAAGATAACCAATCACATTTTTATAAAACCATTTCATAAATCAATACAGCCGGAGCGTAGGGGGGAAATAATCGGATAAGATGAGGTGACAAGTATCGAAGCAAGACATTTTGCTTTTAGGAATCGCTGCAAGATTCAATATTGTAGGCTGCGGCGTAAATGCGAACGTAGGCAGGGCTCGGCCTATTTCTTCAACCAAGTGAGTTCATTATTCAAGACTCAAGCATTACAAATACATATACAGAAACTAACTTTATTGAAAGATAAACATTAAACTTAATTTATAATATTCAGGAATTACTGTCAAATTGTAAAAAAATACGCAACTGCGACTGAGTGCTGACATTTCAAAGGATCTTTTATGAGTATATTAGCTTTCCTGACAGACGTTGTCCTGTGGACCCTGTGATCCTAACCAGAGGCGGCCCGTTCATTGTGCACTGCGCCTCCAGAAACAAAAATAAACTTATGAAATAATAACATTAAAATATTTATTTCTAAAACGTCAATATTTCATTCGTATTCAAAGCTCAGACAGGATCAACGCGAGAATATAATAATATGCGCGCAATTTGGTTGACATTGTATGAAAAATTTCTAAAACCCCCGAAACGGTGGAGTAAGTGGAATGGGCTGCTGTAAGAGTGGAAATTACGTATGCGAGAATGAGAGGGTGCAGGTGCAGAAGATAATAATTTTGTTGTTAGATTTTTTCAAAGATGGCGTCGAATGACATTCGTTCCATACTATATTTAATATTATATTTTATATTATTTTTTATCCATTTTTCAACTTTTTATTAGTTATTCTGTTATCCGGAACGGAGAAAAATCCAATAAATCACATATCGGGACAATCTGTTGAGCCGATCTCGATATAAGTGACCCGACTTTAATTTATATTAGAGATTGCAATAAAGTTCCCCATTTCCCAACGCTATATTTTAAAAAATACTAGAAAATATTAGAAAATCAGTATATATTATGTAGTATATTTGATTTTTATATTTGATTATAAGACGGTAGGTACTTCTATTAATATTATTACGGCAATTATGTTTTTTTTTCAATATCTATACTAATATATAAAGAGGAAAGATTTGATTTTTTGTTTGTTTGTTTGTTTGTTTGTTTGTTTGCTTCGAATAGGCTCCAAAACTACTGAACCGATTTGAAAAATTCTTTCACTTTTGGGAAGCTACAATATCGGCGGTGAACATAGGCTATATTTAATTTCCAAAAAAAAGTGGGTAACCTACGAAAACTTCAATAATGTAACCCAAGGTGTAAAAAATTTACCTAAAATATTCTTTTTATCGCGAACGCTGTGAAAACTAATGATGATAGAATAAAACAATGTTCTACAATTTTGTAAAAGACATCATTATTTACAAAAAGTATCGCGACAGCATATGTCTAACTATTATAGTTATGCCACAATAAGTGTTTTTTTATTTAAAAAAAACCCAATAAAATGTCACCTTTAGAAAAAGCTCTTTATTGGTATCTTGGTATTACTCCTTATTAAAATAAATTAGTTCATATTCAAGTCTGCTTCAATATGTTTGTATAACTTTTTGAATTATTCAATTCGGACATTCCATTCGAAAGTTATCACGAGTTTAAAAATGTGAGTATTGGAAAAAAAGCATAGTCTCTTATCATCTCAACTTATCCGATGCAGAGTGCGTATGGGAGCCGGGGAGGGCTGAGGGGAGTCGTGTCAAGTTTAGTAGAAATACCGCGCAAAGTAGTCACGGTGGTAAAGTGACGTGACACGATACATTGCAATGCAATTATTCCAGATTAACATATTTATGCTATAAAATATTTTGAAAAAGTTAGGGATCTGTCTGAAAACTAAATTATTTTTAAGTATCTATCTACCCGTGCGAAGCTGGGGAGGACCTCTAGTTTGTAATAAAATAAAAACTATTTAGAAAATATTCATAACAAACTTCCAATATTAATTAAGTAGCGTTTGAATTTGACGAAACATACAAATTCAAAAGACAAATATTTGTTTAATGTTGGGTGTTTACAAACAATGGAAAACAGAAAAAAAATATCTCGTTAACTTTGCGCGAAACGTAACAACTTTCGATTTGATTTTATTATATTTCACAAGCTCTCCCGACAGACGTTGTCCTGTAGTCCTTACTAAAGAAATTCTTATAATAATCTGCGTGCCGGTGTTTTGAAACTCTATGGTTTAAAAATGTGTTCTTATGGAATTTTCATAGATAGCGATGGTGTTGTAAGAAATCCGTTCTATGCTAACTTTGATATTATATTTCCAAAGGAGATTGAAAGAAGGAAACTGGCTGGTAGAAGGTTTGGCGGTGCACTAAGACCTGTAATGAGAAATAAGAACGTATCTCTTAAATCCAAACAGCCGAATATGCACAATGCAATCCTGATACCATCCATGATGTGTGGACATGTGAACATGGACATGGACGAAAAATCTGGAAGTTGGAATAAATGCTGTGGAAATGAGATCACTGCGTACTGCGTAGGATATGCGGAAAGAGACTGATTGATAAGGTGAGGAATGAGAATATTAGAAAGGAATGTGGAGTGGATGTTAGCGTAGTGACTAGAATGAAAGTTAATAAAGAAAGAAGGTTTGGGCATGTAAAGAAAATGAACGAAGAGAGAATGACAAAAAGGATATATAAATCTGAAAGAATGGGTGCACGCATACGAGGCCGACCTCGAATGATATGGTCCGATCATATCGGTTCAGTCTTAGAGGAGGGCCAAGTCAGGAGCAAAAGGAATAGAAGAGCATGTATGCGGAATGTTATGCGTTTGGAAGAGGCGAAAGAGGTGTGTTTGGATAGGACAGAATGGATATCCGTACTCTCTGTCGACCCCTTTCGAAAAACGGCGTGATGGGTAAAAAAAAAGTAAAAAGGAATCTCAAAATTCCTGTAGTAATCGGGTGGTGGAGGGTCTTATTCAATGTAATCCTGGGCGGAGAAGAATCCAATAAATTAAACATCGGAAGAATCTGAATTACCTCTTAACCAATGTCATATCAACTGATGCATCTATTCTAAGTCACATAATTTCCATCAACATTCTGTTAATTGTACCAAACTATCAAAGACATTTTTTTTTCAAAGTTTGATTGAAATTATATTGTAAAAAGTACTAAGAAGGTTACCTACTTAGAGTTTTCTTTAATTTTCTAATTTTCCCATTTTTTTTCTTTCATTAGAACCTTCTCCTGATAAAAGCCAACACGATGAAAAAAGAATTAGCGAAATCGGTTCAGCCGTTTTTTAGGCGTGATGCGTTGGCCACGCAAAATCGGTCTCCATTTTTATAATATAGACTAGCTTTCCCGACAGACGTTGTCCTTTGTTCCTAAATATGAATTCGAATGAATGGTGTATGGTGATGAATTAATTATCATTTTTTGGCCAATTTGATTCCAAACGATGCGTCTGTTTTAAACTATGTACCTATATTCCATCCGCATTTTATCAAACGCACTAATTGACAATTACTGACAAAATTTCAAAATTGGAATAATAATTATAAGGTAAATAGTACTAATAAGGTGTCTACGTAGAGTTTTCTTTAATTTTCCATACATTTTTCTTTATTCTTCTCTCTCCATTTTTATATATAAGATTTGAACAAATCAAAAGTATTCATGGAAGTTTTATAGACAAAATAGTTTTTGCAGGAGAGCTTAACATAGAACTTGTTTTTTTTTAAGTCGATGAACTTCTGTGTTGTTTGTACTGTTCTGTGTACCTACCTTTGTATGTTATTATAGACAATACATTATAGTGATGGAGTCGTATAATATTTCTTCATTTTATTGACTTTATAATTAATTATGCTAAGTTTACTCCCTCTCCTCACACGAGCCCTGCTCTATTGGAGAGGTAATACAAAGATTGATGACTTGATCTTTGTAATTATGTTACATTTTCTGTTTATAAAGATTTTTTTTAATTTGAATATCGCAAAAAATTTGTACCTACATATTTGTTACGAGTTTCAAACGACTACAAGTGGAAAAGGTTGTGTCTTGATAGAATAGAGCGGATGTCCGTTCTCTCTGCCTTCCCCTTGATGGACACAGTGTGATGGGTTATAAAAAGGAATGATTAACTATTTACGGGTACTTACTCAAAGATTCAAACATAATATTACCTTCTGTACGTAACTAGAAATATTTCACGTTACTGAGGTTGCATACATACTCCTGGAAAACAATATGCGGAATGGTTGAAATTTGAAATTATTTTTAACAGTAAATAGTGATGTATAAAAAACCGCGTAGTAACAACAGGACAGGACCGCGTATATAGTGTCAATGCAACTAAAGGACAAGAAAAAATCATTAAGTTTATGAATTACAATTTGAAATTCCCAAAAATATGATTATATTAAGGGTACAAGCTTTCTCGACAGACTTCCTGCCCTAAATATGGATTTTAAATTTGTAAGGGATTTGTAAAAGGATAAATTAATTAGCTATTTAACCAATATTATACGGGTCACATCCTGACAATAATTTACCAGCCATCAAATAAACGACAGATGTCCAACTCAAATTATAATTCAAAAATAGAAAATTTTATAATGTCAAAAGCACTAAGAATGTATTCCGCAACTTTCTTCCCTTTTTCTATAATACAAACTTTCACCTGACAATTTAAAACACAATAAAAATAAGCGAAATTTGACCAGCCGCTCACACGTGATGCGACGACCAAGAAAAATAGGGCTCCACTTTTATATATAGAGATTATTGACAACATTCCCAAATATTTTAACCTCTTTCCAAATCGCGTAAATTTCCTCGAGGCCTTCGGGTCTTTTAGTCTCGAATAGCAATTAATTGACTATTATATATAAATTTCGAGTGTAATATTAAAAAAAATACATTCCAAGAAAAAACAAAAATTAGTTAGGTATGTACCTTTAAATAAAAATTATATGCAATAAAGCGTAAAAAGCTTTCTTCAACGTGAAAATACAACAACTTTGTTAAAATCTATAAAAAACGAACTTTTACTACTCGATGGTGGAAATCTTTATCATTATTTATCTTACTGAAAAAAAAATAGTGATTGACAGCTGGATGTACGCGCTTAGTTATATTGACATGGATCAGTGACGCGATTTTATCCTTAAAATTATAAATGAACTAAACAAACGGAGTACCTACGTACCAACTTGGAATAAAACAGTAAGCAGTTCTAAAAATAGCCAGAGAGCCTAATAATAAGTGGGTAGACTGGGCGGCGATGGGTCGCGGGGCCATGGGCTGTGGGGCGGGCCACATCACTAGAGGCTCATTCCCTTGTTCAAGTTCAACGGAGATCGTTACAGCAGGGTTATTCTCGTAGCGCTTGAATTGCAATCTAGTTGAAAAGATATCTTAAAGGGCGGCTCGGATAAGGATCGGACCAATCAGAGAGGCTACATCGTATTGTAGACACTCCCTCTTTCTCTCTGATTGGTCCTATCCTTATCCGAGCCGCCCTTTAAGATATCTTTTCAACTAGATTGCAATTCAAGCGCTACGAGGATAACCCTGCAGTTTGTAGTAGCGGTGAAACTATAACCGCTAAATACCTTTCCTATCGATTTTAAATTTATTTATTTCTTCACTCATAATACAATCCAAGCACAAAATGCACAACAATACGGATAAAAACAAATCAAAAACAAATCAAAAACAATAATGAAATGACTCATTATTCAGGACCTTAGGTACAATTAATAACATGTCATGCAGGTCTCGCCGAAATAATTTTGGAAAAGGAATACGTACGCTCAATATTTTATATTTTAACACTTAAACAGAAAGAACGTCTCAATTTTGCAAAAATCAGGCACTAGAGTTAGATAATCGTTTGTATCTCTAAAATGGAATAATCGTGTGCTTTGCTCCAGAGAGGGGGGAAAGTTTTATTATGTTGCGAGAACACCGGGAGTAAAACCTAAAGTGAAATCGAGCGGAACATTGCTCCATTATTGACAGGCAAGTCTGAAGACGACTGAATGCAAGTAGTAACATTTTGTTTACATTCCGAGAAAATCGAAAATAAAGCTCCTTCGTGATTTTTTTAGTTTCAGTCAAATAAAATTAATGGTTGAAATCGCTTGACATTGCCCGGGAAATTCTAAATTCTAGTTGATACTAAATTTTAGCGGATCTGATAGGGAATTGGGGTATATCAGTGTGTATATGTATATAAGTTGTGGGAAACGTTAACATCTGAAAGACGCGCTTATTTGACTGAGAACGAGCCTCGTGAACACACTGGTAGGTACCTCCTGTAGTTGGAGGTCAGCACGCTCCACGCGGCGGTGGATCGATATGGACTTTCAACATTTCAATGCATAATTGAACGTACCTCTCCGAGTGCCCGCTCCAAAGAGGAAGAGTCGATTTTCTTCAAGCGAAACTGATCTCCGAATGTTTCAATCGTGAGCTAATTAACTATTAACGAAAGCGCTGAAGGTCGCGAATTTGACCCCCGGAGTAGACCTTTTCTTCTTCACGACACCATATTTTCTTAGTTAATGATGTCTAATGTGTACTTGTGAGCACAGATTTGCCCTTGTTTTTCAGGTTTTTTTATAATTAAACAAAATTATTAATTTCTGATCTGCTATGTGGTTTTATATTTTCGTCTTGTACTTTTCAATCAATTTTCTTTTCTTATCAGTCATCTTTCTTTTTCTCTGGGGCACCATTGACATTGGATGCAGTTATTTCAGCCAGCCAACTCGTTCTGAAGGTCGTAGATTCGATCCTTGGTTCTTACCGTCTTCCTCTTTCAAAACACAAGCTGTGCTAAAAAAAAATAACGATGGGTTATGGTTTGCAATATAAAGGTAACGGGGGTCTGAAAATTAAAAAAATAATAAAACTAGCACGTCTATTATAGAAATAGTGACAGCACGGTTATTGAATAATTAAGTTGGAGCCTACACAAACAACGCTGGTCCTCTACTCAAGATGAATATTAGATGGGAAGCGGGGGGACGGGGAACCCCGCGTTACGCTGAATGACGCACTGCCATATTTCCGAGGGGCGTTCACACGGCACTCCAATCTCTCCAAACCCACTCTGCTTACCTAATAACTTTCAACTACAAAATTACCGAAAACACATCCACTAGATTTGTATCGACTGGCTGATCTTGGCAGAAAACGAATCACGCCAAAAGCGCTGGTTTTCATAGATTTTATAGGTATACATTTTTTGTTTAAGATAACTCATACTCGCAACTTATAATAATAATAATAACTTTATTACATCAAAATAAATATGACATGAAAACAACACAAACAAAATCAAAAATCATTCAAGACAAATAAACACCTTCAATTGCGACCTCGGACACCCTCACTAGGCATAGCCTGTGTCGAGTTATGTCCGTAGAAACAGCCTTCTTCTAAATCCACAAAAGGAAAATGATCCAATATATTCTCAATTAAAAACACATCATAACAGAATATAAGATAAAAAAAAACAAACGAAGGAGAAAAAAAATATAATAATAATAAAAATGAATAAAAATAAAAAAATAAAAAAAATAAAAAAATTAAACTCATAGGTATTGCGCCTTTCAGCAGAAAAAGAAACAACGTAAGTGATGTTGTTAAGCCACCTTTGAAAAAGCAGTAGAAAAATGTTTGGGAAAAATTTACGAATTATGGTAAATTCATCGAATTTGCAGTAAAAATCTAATAATGCACCTTCATATTAGTGTGAAGTACTCTGCCGTATTGAAAGGAACTAAATAGCGTGAACGTCTTGAATGGCACCTTCAAAAAAATTACTAAAAACGCATTCCCAACGATCCCTGATCAGGGCAGTTACTCTGCATTACAATCACAATACCGATCCAATTTCAATCTAATTAACGATGTCACTTTTCAATATCACTTATTTTAATAAAATTCCTTAGTGATATTGCATTTTTTTTTTATTTCGAACTCAATACAATTACATACCTATTCGAATGCGTAATATTCCGAGCTACAATTCATCGAAAATCAATTGTCAGAGCGACAATCGTCCGAAAGTACATTTGATGGAAAACCAACTTCACGATATTCAAGTTCATAAAATTGAGCATTTGAATAAATCTCCTATCACTTAGAACAGTATAGAGGCAGCTACGTCTAAGAATGATGATTATAAGGCAATGAAATGTTAGGTAGAGATGAACTGATACAAGACCTTCTGTCAGTTAGCGAGGTATTTCACTGTTAAGTCGACGCTATTAGATGTTAAGTCTAAATGACGCAATACTAAGAGATGTAAAGTGAACCTAGGCCGCCCTCAGGTGTGTGAGGGTGGGATCCATGTGTGCTGCCCCCCATACACGTCATAGCGACGTCACGGCCCTCAGCCAATCCCATCCCGACCCTGAACAAGGCCCACGGGACTATTGTTCCCAGGCTTCTTTATTTCATGACCCGCTTATTAAAGACCGCGATCTCATCCCAAAATATCTACCTATTTTCAATCTCCCGTTTATAATTTATTTGATTCTTTTTAGTTTTATAATACCTTGTGTGTATGCATGGACGATATGATTTGAACTCTGTTTGACTTTTCTAATTTATACAATAAATAATTACAATAACATTTTTTTTAAAAACGACATCCCAAAAGTGGTAGCCAAAAATTTCCATAACTTTTCGCAAAATTTTAATTGCTCTGTTCTAACGGCGATTTTTCAATTGCAGGATGCTTCTTTGCTTAGTTACGTATACTTTTTGTCGTTTAAATATCCCCGAAACGGAGACAGAGAATGTGATGGCCAGTTGAAAACGTTATAATAATAATAATATAACACTTTTCTATAGAAATGTGTTAGTATAGCCGGCGGAACTTATTAACTAAGGCAATTATTTCCAGTCAACCGGTCCCATCGAATCTGAGACAGCACAAATCCGTGTAGAATTTTCAAGTGAAAAAACACTTAGAAAAACTCAGTACAACTAGGCTACCGAGGTATATACGCAAAGTTTACACGCTTGAGTCAAATTAAAAAAAAAAATCGAAAACTTTGGCTCGTTGTTCTATTGAACACAAAGTAAACAATTAAAAAAATAGACCATCATCATATTTTAGCCATCAAATTTCAAACTCAATTAAACCATTGAAAATTATCTTTAATAAACAAAGTTGCTATTTTATAAAAACTTAAAACAAAATACACCATTCTCTACAATGTATAATTAGTTTTTCCGATGTATAACTTTTATGACGGCTCAAGAAATATTTATAATTTTTACACACAAATTTGTTTTGTAAAGTATACAAGGCACGAGAAATAAAACAAACAACCGAGTGTTCCTTAAGATAAGCGCCACCCGATTTTTAAAATAAATAAACGTAAAAGATGTTGCCTGCGAAAAGGTTAAGGGGAGGGGAACAAAACACAAGTTAAGAGAGGTCCAGATAATTGATACAGGGAGATAGAGGTCGTCCCGTACTCCTCTCTCTTGTGTCTCCCAGCTTTTCCATTATTCGTCATGACAGACCCACTTTATGGGCCAACTTAAAGGGATAGCTAAATCAAGGGGAACAAACACAAGTTAAGAGAGGTCCAGATAATTGATACAGGGAGATAGAGGTCGTCCCGTACTCCTCTCTCTTGTGTCTCCCAGCTTTTCCATTATTCGTCATGACAGACCCACTTTATGGGCCAACTTAAAGGGATAGCTAAATCAAGGGGAACAAACACAAGTTAAGAGAGGTCCAGATAATTGATACAGGGAGATAGAGGTCGTCCCGTACTCCTCTCTCTTGTGTCTCCCAGCTTTTCCATTATTCGTCATGACAGACCCACTTTATGGGCCAACTTAAAGGGATAGCTAAATCAAGGGGAACAAACACAAGTTAAGAGAGGTCCAGATAATTGATACAGGGAGATAGAGGTCGTCCCGTACTCCTCTCTCTTGTGTCTCCCAGCTTTTCCATTATTCGTCATGACAGACCCACTTTATGGGCCAACTTAAAGGGATAGCTAAATCAAGGGGAACAAACACAAGTTAAGAGAGGTCCAGATAATTGATACAGGGAGATAGAGGTCGTCCCGTACTCCTCTCTCTTGTGTCTCCCAGCTTTTCCATTATTCGTCATGACAGACCCACTTTATGGGCCAACTTAAAGGGATAGCTAAATCAAGGGGAACAAACACAAGTTAAGAGAGGTCCAGATAATTGATACAGGGAGATAGAGGTCGTCCCGTACTCCTCTCTCTTGTGTCTCCCAGCTTTTCCATTATTCGTCATGACAGACCCACTTTATGGGCCAACTTAAAGGGATAGCTAAATCAAGGGGAACAAACACAAGTTAAGAGAGGTCCAGATAATTGATACAGGGAGATAGAGGTCGTCCCGTACTCCTCTCTCTTGTGTCTCCCAGCTTTTCCATTATTCGTCATGACAGACCCACTTTATGGGCCAACTTAAAGGGATAGCTAAATCAAGGGGAACAAACACAAGTTAAGAGAGGTCCAGATAATTGATACAGGGAGATAGAGGTCGTCCCGTACTCCTCTCTCTTGTGTCTCCCAGCTTTTCCATTATTCGTCATGACAGACCCACTTTATGGGCCAACTTAAAGGGATAGCTAAATCAAGGGGAACAAACACAAGTTAAGAGAGGTCCAGATAATTGATACAGGGAGATAGAGGTCGTCCCGTACTCCTGTCTCTTGTGTCTCCCAGCTTTTCCATTATTCGTCATGACAGACCCACTTTATGGGCCAACTTAAAGGGATAGCTAAATCAAGGGGAACAAACACAAGTTAAGAGAGGTCCAGATAATTGATACAGGGAGATAGAGGTCGTCCCGTACTCCTCTCTCTTGTGTCTCCCAGCTTTTCCATTATTCGTCATGACAGACCCACTTTATGGGCCAACTTAAAGGGATAGCTAAATCAAGGGGAACAAACACAAGTTAAGAGAGGTCCAGATAATTGATACAGGGAGATAGAGGTCGTCCCGTACTCCTCTCTCTTGTGTCTCCCAGCTTTTCCATTATTCGTCATGACAGACCCACTTTATGGGCCAACTTAAAGGGATAGCTAAATCAAGGGGAACAAACACAAGTTAAGAGAGGTCCAGATAATTGATACAGGGAGATAGAGGTCGTCCCGTACTCCTCTCTCTTGTGTCTCCCAGCTTTTCCATTATTCGTCATGACAGACCCACTTTATGGGCCAACTTAAAGGGATAGCTAAATCAAGGGGAACAAACACAAGTTAAGAGAGGTCCAGATAATTGATACAGGGAGATAGAGGTCGTCCCGTACTCCTCTCTCTTGTGTCTCCCAGCTTTTCCATTATTCGTCATGACAGACCCACTTTATGGGCCAACTTAAAGGGATAGCTAAATCAAAACCCAACATTTCGGATTTTTAATAAATGACGATTTTATTAGGTTTATTGTTATATTAGAAATACTGAAAATCTAAGAATTCCCCCATTGCAGGATTTGCAGGACCGGAAAATTTCATAGATACACAAGAATGAGAAAGGAGTTTTAAACACAATATTCCCCCCTTCAAAAAAGTACAAGCATTTGTTGTGTTGTAAATATAAATTCCATTAGGTATGTATCTATTTATTTTAGTTACGGCAAGCCTTATTTTTCGGTTCATTAGTGTGCGTTTACACCACAACGAGCATAGATCCAGAACTAGAAATAGGGCATTATTTCTTGATGGTTGATATTGTCACCAAGCAAACAACAACGAGCAAACACTAGAACTCTGGTGGCATCAGACATGCAGAAACAATTTGTATGTAGAAACTATGTTGTTTTTAACATATTCTGAGCTACGGCAAGCCTTATTTTTCGGTTCATTAGTGCGCGTTAACACCACAACGAACATAGATCCAGAGCTAGAAATAGGACATTATTTCTTGATGGTTGATATTGTCACCAAGCAAACAACAACGAGCAAACACTAGAACTCTGGTGGCATCAGACATGCAGGAACAATTTGTATGTAGAAACTATGTTGTTTTTAACATATTCTGAGCTACGGCAAGCCTTATTTTTTGGTTCATTAGTGTGCGTTAACACCACAACGAACATAGATCCAGAGCTAGAAATAGGCCATTATTTCTTGATGGTTGATATTGTCACCAAGCAAACAACAAAGAGCAACAACTAGAACTCTGGTGGCATCAGACATGCAGGAACAATTTGTATGTAGAAACTATGTTGTTTTTAACATACTCTGAGCTAACACAAATATTTCGCAAACAAACTTAGCCAAATCGGTCCAGCTGTTCTTAGCAAGACACATGCATGTTAATCTTTATGTATAAGAAAACGGTAACGTCTTTTTGATATTTTATGATGGTCCATAACGAAGTGGTTGATAGTCTGGCGGCTAAGTCGCCCGTACTGTTTCGTATCGGAGGTCGTGGGTTCGATCCCAGGTGCCGACCATCATCCTCTTTCACGTCACAAGCTTTAAGTAGCTTACTGTGAAAGAGTCAAATAGTGTATTTGTGTTCACTTTCACAGATTCTTTAAAAAAAAACTAACTACATGCTCTGTATTTATTATGTGAATCAGTCTTTGGACTGGCAATGAGCTATAATGTTAACCTTTAAAGGCATAATCGAACAATAGTCGACATCAAAAAATGTTAAACTTTGGTTATCCCTGACTAAAGTTTATCACCACACCACACCCACACCACTAGGTATATATTGCAAGCTTTCATAGTAAGACCAGCCAACTTGTCTACCCAGAGCAATTTGTCATCTGAATAAGCGGGGAAATGTTTCCCTGGACGAATATCCCCGTGAAAGGTAACAATGTTTCAAGAGAGCTCTGTGTAACGTAACTAAGAGGCGTCTATTCAGTCGCGGCACGTGTACGATTTTTCACAAAGGATCCTCGTTGCGAATAAAGGACGAAAAGGCTTAGATGGTGGTTTGTATGATTTATAAGATTTGTACATTTTCATTGATTACGAATTATTCAACAGCATTTTTAGTCGGCAAGGACCGGTTCTATAATCGACAGACTAAAAAATATCCGAAAGTTAAAAATATTATTACCTACAAAGTATACAAAACCCCACTAAAGATGAAAGCTTACAGCCGGTTTCATAAAAAGCTTCAAAAGAACACTTTAGTTAAAGTTCCTTTTAAAATTTGAATACTCCTTTAAGCTGGCGCGTTTCATAAAAGATATTCCAGCTAAAATTTGAAATGTCAAAAAAATATTTTAAAGTTGGTAGCAGTTGGTAGTGGTACCATGGAAATCTATGGAAAACATAGGTTGTTTACTAATATTTTCGCGGAATTTCTGTTGATCTGTCAATTTCATTTCTCAATAGAGCATCAAAGTCCCGTTTTTTTTTTGTGTTAATTTATTATTATGGTTTATGAATTAGTAAACGAATATTTAAACAATAATATTCTTCCCGTTTTGCTATGTTTTCCGCCCTATATTAGTCATTTTTGTCCACAGTGTCACCGCATACAAAATGTTTATCTTTGTGACAGAGAAAGCGCCTGCTCTATAAACTCCGGTGGTTACAATTTGAACTACCGAAAGTCGATTTTAACTAAAAATAATAATCAATAACGGTACTTTAGCTAAAAGTCGGTTTTAAATGTCGTTTTGTTGTTATGAAACCCGTTCCATATTTTTGTTTACGTTTTACAATTTTGTAGTAGTGACGTAGAAAGATTTGCCTAAGGAATCAACGACTTCAACTTTGCCTAAGCGTCCAATCCGAAGATCATTCTGTTTACCTACATAAGCTTCCACGATGAGTTTTAATAGTAGGATAAGAAAGAGATTTTCTACAAGGAAGTGTTGGAGGACGGGCTATAGCCAATGAGAAATATTTGCATAAAACCTAAGTTGATGATGCTTTCGGCAAGACTTGTGAGAGAAGATGGCTGTCTCTGATGCCAGATTTCGAAAACGCAAGCAACTGAAGGAACACAACAGGTATTACATACTGCCGGCCATACATGATCAAGCCTACGAATTTGTAGTCCATCCATATAGACCACACACACTTGCATGATGATACAGCAGAAAAACACGACTTTATCGTCCGTTACGACGAAAACTCCATTTTAGAAATAGTGGCGTCCATACTGAAAATGAATTATAAAAATATTGCTCTGTTTTTGTTTTGTTTTATTTACGTATTTTAGCTACTTTCACCTCAGACTAAAAATGAACCCCCTACTACCTTAACTGTTATTTGGTCAATGTTTTGCCTATTTAATAGCAAGTGTTACCTTTTTGAATAGCTAAAGAGACGTAGAAGTTTTTAAAATTATCTGCAGAACAAGTTCCATAATTTAAAAAATAAATAAAAGCGCTTCAAATTTAAAAACACTTACTGAAAATTCTTTAATCCTAACCTTTGTCGAGCTGTATTTTAAAACTGTTAGTAATTCTCTATCACCTTGGCGTACTTCACTGTTTTAATATCAATATTAAAAGAATTGTATACTTGCAAACCTTCATTTCCAATGCAGTGTAGCAACTTGGCTATTTTCCTCATGTCTTCTACTTTGTCACTATCAGTTGCAATCAACATCAGTTCGAATTTTTGTAAAAATTCTTGCCACTTCTCGTTTTCCATCTTGTCTAACGATGACATTTTTGTGTTATATGCCTCGCGTGCGTAGTATTTAAATTCGATTTTTTATTCGTCTCTTCCATTGCGTTTACGGTATTTAAATAATTACCCAAATGTCACATTATTTTCACAAATAATTAGCTCTGAATCTCTGAATTCTGACACCATATTTAATAGTCAATAAAACACGATGTTATAACTGAACACTGATTTTATTTAATTACATTCGGTGCACATATTATTTTAGTTCATCACGCCATGACAGATACAAAGGGAAGTGCTTCTACAAACCAAAGTCACTTCCTCTTCTGTGGGCCATAGACAAACATCATAAAACAATAATTATATTATCAACAGTAGGTACAGTTTTTGTTAATCATTTTTATTAAAAGATATGTCCTCTCACTAGATACATAAAAAAACTGGACCCAAGGACCTCTAATCCGAAGAAATCGATAAAAAGGCAAGAAAGGATTTTTTTTCAAAATCTTTAAAGTTCAATATCTCCATAACGGTTAAGTCTCGGACACCATATTACGGAATCAAATCCATCAGAAATGACCTAAATAACAACGTCCTTTAATATTCAGTACGACTTTTCCTGTAACCCTGTATAACAACTAATGACTCCAACAATTCAACAAGTTTTTAAATTTGGTTGCTCCCTTGTTCTCAATAATTTCCAACTTTTATCTCTATATTTCATTAATTATTAAATATCTAATTGTTGCATACATGATATTTTTCGACATGTTGAGAATTCTCATGATTAGGAGTTTCGGAAACTTAAACATTATCACCTAATGACGAACGTTGTTAACGTAATGTGATCAGACTAAGCCATCAGCCTTCGAAAATCGAACATCAGTAATGAATTGTTGGAGTCATTAGTTGTTAGATATTCTTATTGAAAAAACTGTTTATTGAGGCGAAAAAATATTTGTCATGTTATAAATTTTCTGTAAGAATAGAAAATAGCTTTAGTAGATTATCGTTATATTTTTTCAAGCTTTCACGCGTTTGCGAATGTTATAGATCGTTATAATTATACACTACTTGTGGTGAAATCCGATTTGGAAAGAAGACACCCTCATGAAAATTGCTATTTGGCACATGAAGGATCAATAGTAACGATTTCTTTTACCAGGGATATCATAAGTGCCGTAATTTTTCAGCAATAATATTATTATTATCAGAATCTTGAAACTAATTTTCTGTAAAAATAATTGACTTTTCTATGTAGTATTTTGCGACATGGTGCTTATCACATGCATGAGCGCGTCTTCGTCCTCCGATGCAGACCGGCCGCATACCTATTTGACTGACCATACACACGGTAAAGTTTACGTGACGCAGCAAAACCGATCAATACAATACAATACAATTCTCCCTTTTACACCCCACTCAGGGGCATAGGGAGGCAACAAGAGCTCTCCATTGCGCTCGATCTTGCGCAATGTTTATGACCTCCTCCCACACCATGTCCATGTCCCTCAGCTCTGTTTCGAAGGAGCGAAACACAGTGTGAGAGGGTCTTCCTCGTCTTCGGGACCCTGATGGGAGGAAGAACAGCGCTCTCCTCGGCCAACTGTCATTCGGCATCCTTAACACATGTCCCAGCCAAGTCCATCTCCTCCCCACAATGGTAGAGGTGATGGGCTCACGCTGGGTGCGCCGGCGTATAGCGTCGTTCGTGATGCGGTGGTACCATCTTACACCCAGAATTCTCCTTAGGCACTTCATTTCAAAAGCTGAGACTTTTTGTGCCTGGGCTTTGGTCAGGTGCCAGGACTCACACCCATAGAGGAGAATGGGCAACACACACGCATCAAACAGTTTACATTTCGTCTCGACACTAAACGCCGACGCTTTCCAAATCTTGGTCATGTTGTTAAAGGCGCCACTTGCCATACCGATACGTATCGGGAGCTCAGCCCCGAGGTCACCAGAGGTGGTAATGGTTGCTCCCAGGTATTTAAATTTATCCACCCGGGAGACCTGGTGACCGTCGATGGTTATCGGTAGCTGTTTATTGGGGCAGGCATTACTCGCCATGAGCTCCGTCTTACTGGCATTGACTCGAAGGCCAAGGCGTGCTGTTTCGTCGCAGAGTCTTGAAACACTGCGCTGTAATTCCTCAACTGTCGTACTGAACAACGCTAGGTCATCCGCGTACTCCAGATCGCACAGTTCGCAAAACCGATCAAGTCAGCAAAATATCCGTCAGTCGGCAGGATGAGCTTGATGAGTCGAGATGACGCTTGCTATTCCAATTGATAGCCAGGCACCATCAAATGAGACAGAACTATACAAGACTTTGTCATTTTTATTTTATTTAGCCCGCTGCAGGCGTGACGATAAGATTCCGGCGTAAGTCGCATAGTTAACTTGTAGATGCTCTGCAGAATAAGTGGATCAAAATAGTTTCCTTTCCTGCAACCTGCAAGTGACTGAACTGCCATGACGATATTTGGGGGCAAATTATTCGGCTCAAAACAAATAACTATAATTGGAAAGCAGTCGGTGAGGGTGAGGAGAATAATGCAAGTATTCTGATATCCGCTAGTTTTCCGGTGGAAGCCAACGATAGTCCTCTGAACCGAGAAATTAATGAAACCGTTCATTAAAACTTTAATTTGGCGCCACAAAAAAAAGAAAGTTGAAGGGGGGAAGTCCGGAGAACAATGGAGCAGGAAGGCGGGTGGCGGGTGCGACCGTAACGATTCACGTGAAGTGTTCACGAGACCGGCCCAGTCACGTGCTCAGCCGAGTCACGAGACGAGGGCCTACGCACGAACCCGGAGAGGTAACGAGACCATTGTCGGGTGGGAAGTCTCGCGAGTGTAGCCCCACAAAGGGAAAACTTTAATCTGCTTTTTCTTACGAGAAATTTGTTTTTTGATGTTTACCTGACAACAATTATTACTGTTATTATCGAAAAGTTCTACTTCTTTTTCACCACTTTATTTCGCAGAAAATTTCGATTATGTAAACACTCTCTTGCTAGCTGTTAACTAATCATCAATCTTCCGCACACACCAAACCTTAGCGTGTTATTTCAAATCGGCAGTCTTTAAATGAATCAAAGTGGACTTTTTAACAAACGAAGTAGAACATTTTTAATTCTCCTTTTGAATTGAAACGTTGTACCTATTTGATTTGTAAAGTCTATTTAAGGAACGTCTTCTACTGCTGTTTCGAAGGCCGATTCAGTTTCCAAAACATGGGAATATTCGACAAGTTAAACATGTCAAAAATATTTATTTGAAATTTACACAACCAATGGTTTCTTTTAAATATGAATAATTATTATTGAATAACTTTACTATAAAATATAAATAATAATCTAGGTATTATTGGTAAGTATGATTGAAATAAAGATGAAATGTAATTTCGAAATACGCATCGTCAAACATTACCTGTCAAATATTTTAATAACCCAGATTGAACTACGAGCTTGAAATCTTATTCGGCTGTTGTTTAAAATCGACTTGAATTTGGGCTTTGTAGATTTATTAAAAAAAAACGTGTGGGATGCATATTAACATACTTATTTTATTTTTTTATTTTTCTTCCTTTGGTGTCAAGTCTCCCAAATTTTGACCCTAACAACTCAGATCAATACAGTAAGGGTTTGTTTGTTTTTTAATTAGGGTAAATCCATTATGGACACACAAAATATGTGTGACTGTGATGCCCCCACTGCGATCAAAATAGTCAAATTGTGACATGATACATAATGTGCTGACTTATATTCTAAGAGTAGGTACTTTTAAAATATTCTAAGAGTAGGTACTTTTAAAGTAGGTACAAATATTAAAATTGAAGTGATCAAACATAAATTAGTTCATTTTGGCTAAAACATAAAGGTTTCGTGTGATTTCATAAGGACTTAACAATATTTTGATAATATAAAATAAAAAAAATAAGGTCTGGCACCGCTTAAGCACCGCGTAAGCATCTGCTTAGTCTAATCTTGACATAGCACAGTACTTCCAAATGTACATAGCTGTTACTTATTTATAATAAAAAAAATGTGTTCTAGTTTTTGATTTTATGGTGTGGTCATAATCACAATCAATCAATCAATTATTTAATAACTTCTTTCTGAGTGTAGGTAGAAAATTGGCAAATGAGATACAAAAAAACAACCCAAACTCACAAGATAACGTGCCGATATCTACAACTACAAATAACAACATAGCATTTAAATTCTCTACAATAACTAAAAATGAAGTAGAAAATATTATAATGACCCTTAGAGATGAATCATCCCCAGGATTCGATGGCATAAATGCAACACTTCTAAAAAGATATAAAACTTATGTTAGCGTACCCTTGACATACATAATAAATCTAAGTTTTAAAATGGGGAAATTCCCTTCAAATTATAAAAAAGCTATAATTACTCCGATTTATAAAAGCGGAGAACCGGAAATAACCACAAATTATAGACCTATATCAGTTATTTCTAATATAGCCAAAATTATAGAAAAAATAGCCAAAAGACAGGTTGGCATATATTTTAATCAAAATAACATATTAGATTCCAATCAATTCGGATTTAGAACAGAAACTGGGACACACGATGCCATAGCAAATGTAACATCTGAAATAATAGCCAATATAGACAACAACAAAAAAAGTATCGGGATATTTGTGGACTTATGTAAGGCATTTGATAGTGTGTCACACAAAATCCTTTTGAGCAACTTATCACAAAATGGCATACAAAATAAAGCGTTGTCATGGTTTCAAACATATATATATCCGATAGGAGACAACTCGTTAAACTACACGATATATATAGTGATCCAGGAACTCCAGACTATGGGGTGCCACAAGGAACAGTATTAGGACCCATGTTATTCATATTATACATCAACAGTATTTTTAAACTAAATCTGGAAGGAAAATTGTTCACATACGCAGATGATACGGTCTTACTATCGACAGGAAATACATGGACGGAAACAATAGAAAAAGCAAACAATGACATTAACATAATAAAGAAATGGTTTGACATAAATTTACTATCTTTAAACACCCAAAAAACAGTTTTCATACCTTTTGCAGCAAGTACCCCTCAGATTCCTCCAAACATTATTATAAAAATTCATAGTCCTAATTGCAGCAACAACTTATGTGACAGTATAAATTGCAGATCGCTTATTCAAAAAACAACAACAAAATATCTAGGAATACACATAGACCAGGACATGAAATGGAAGAAACAACTGGAAACAACTGTTAATAGAGTACGAAAATTAGTGTATATATTCTTGAGACTGAGAAACATTATGTCAAAAGAATCAATGAAAACAATATACTATGCATTTGTACAATCGATTCTATTATACGGTATTATTGTATGGGGTGGAACCTACCCAACTAACTTACAACCGATTAATGTGGCACAAAAGCTAATAATAAAAATAATCCTTAGAAAAAAGAGAACTTTTCCCACTGAGGAGCTTTTTGATATATTTAAAGTACCGACAATAGAAAAAATCTATAAAAACACTGCAATACTCCAAACACATAAGGAGACATATGGCCGAGAAAGAGTGAATACTGTACACAGCCAAAGATCTCACATATTCGGGAATTTAACTATACCATTATGTAAAAAAACAATTTCACAACATCACTACAAATACCTAGGCATTAAATATTTCAATGAGCTACCTAACTACATTAAAACTATTCAAATATATAAGACATTTAAAAACAAAATTAAAACAAATTAAATATTCCAATATCTTAATGTTTTTTACTTTCATTATTTAAAATAAATCACGTTATATTTCATTTCATCAATGCTCATATACCTAATCACTTTAACATAATACACCTATTCGACTATAATAGAAAATAAACTATCTATACCTTTCACATTTCACACAAATGTATTACATCATTAAAATAATCTTGGATAACAAAATTTGTATTTATCTCAATAGTTTTGTAAATTAATTCATATAAATATGTCATTGCAATATCCATAACTTCATATAAAATATCCATAAGGTCAAGTAGAAAAAAATAATATATATAAAATAAAAAATAAAAAAAAACTGGTAATATAATATTATAACAAAAAAATGTACCTCTGCTCCATACACAAGTTATATGCTTACAATGGAGCAGTAAATATAATATTATACAAATAGCATTAAGTAATTATTGTATGGTAATATATCTTTATAAAATTGTACTATTATTATTCTTTAAATAAATAAAAAAAAAAAAAAAAAAAAACTTTCCCTTTACACCCCACATAGAGGCATAGGGTAGGCAACAATAAGAGCTCTCCAGTTTATGCATAATAGGTTATAGAGATGACTTTTTTAACGTTTGAGGTGTTGTGTTTGCACAGAATGAAACCGAGCAAAACTCGCATTAGACATTTTAAGGTGTTGGCAAGGGAAAACCTAAAAACTTCGACAGAGACGTTGACATAATAAACTAATGTTACACAACTAGGTTAAATACAGGTAAGCCTTTGCAACTAGTGTTATCAATAAACCGTATTACAGATTATAGTTCTGTACTTGTCTTTACGGTCATCGGTGACATTTTTAAACACTTCAATTACATAACCATGACTCGAAATACTTCGATAAGTTTCAGAACACAAGTGATACATTTTGAAAATCTCCATGTGCCCTCGAATTTTAATTTTTCATTTTTGAAGACCAAAAGCGATTACGAATATTCATGAACATTCATGCTTTTATTATTTTAGACATCTTGTATTGTTTGTTGGGGTTCTGTTTTATCACACCACTTAGGATGCGTTTACACCAACGTACACAAGAGTCAGAGCAAGAAATAGAACATTTTTTCTTGATGGTTGATATTGACACCAAGTAAACGCACGCGAACAGTTCATCGTCAGTACAATTCATCGTGAGTAAAATTTATTGCGAACAATTCATCAATCGATATTATAAACTGTCAAATTATTTATCACCTAAAGATAAGGTAAAGCTCCTGTATAGTCACTCCTACAAATTAAAGATGGCGGCGATTTTGACATACGCTGGAGTATTACCGTGTTATCACTCGGGGAGGTGTCCAAAAAGTATAGGGGTTCCCCCCCCCCACCCCCCATTTTAACTACGTTCCAACCTTAACCTAACCTATTCAAATCGTATACAAAATAACCTCGAAATCATTAGGAGTGACTAAACTGAAGATTTACCAAAAATAATTAGTATATACCTATACACAAACCCAGAACCCGGAATCGAATTGCATTCTAAAAGTACTCGCGATGAATTTACCGGCTACCTAAACGCAACCTTAGAATTAATATTGTGGTGCCGGCGCTTCACGCATAACTACGACCCCTCCGAACGTCTCACGCGTCACAGTTAGCTACTAAAAGCTTGTGTCGTGAAGAATCCACGATTCCTCCACTCCAGTACCAAAGTCGGCGTCGGAAACACTAGGCCACCAACAACTTCATTATAGACACTTGGACTTTCTCCGCATTGATTGATTTATAAATGTACTTTACAGACCACTCTATATTATAAATCGTTTCTCAAATTACATATATTATTTTCATCCTTTTTTTGTTTTTTTAATGAATCTGTGGTCACTCGAAGTGAACACAAATACACTTTTGATGTCTTTCACACTAAGCAAAGGCTTGTGTCGTGAAAGCGGAAATGGTCGGCACCGCCGGTATTCGAAACTACGACCTCCAATACGCTGTAATCTCATTGTTTTCATGTTCGTAGATATTGTTAAATGTATTTAGATAAATAAATCTACTTGTTAATGGGAGGAGATACCTATTCTCATTGTATCGAAGGTGAACGCTAATAAATGATAAATTGAGGTGGTTGCTGGTCCAGTGGTATAGGTCTATCCTTATACTTGAATTATTCTTTTATCCTCTTCATCAAATGTGATATTACAAATATCACATTTGATAAAGAGGAAAAAAGAATAATAATTCAAGTAAGAGAATCATAAACATATTAAAAAAATAAAGAATGCGGGAACTAAGAAACAGCACGGGGTTTGCGTCGAAAGACAAAGACTTGAAGCGAGCTGAAGAATATACCTACGCGAACATATCGTATGACCGAACGTTGGATCGTTGTGTCATCGCACAAGATCATGCTGGAGAATCCATCGATCCCCATTTGTGTAGATTAGAAGTGGTGCAGCCTATACATATCACGTCTTATTCGGTTGACTCCACACCATCTGGGTTGTGTTGAGCCAGGCAGGTCTTTTATCGGGTCAGCTACACCTACAGAATACGCCACAGACAGAGAAATAGAAAAACCCATCTCAGCAATCGACTGAGGTTATAAGAAGACAACTTTCTATAGTAGCTGATATTATTTATTGGTGTGTCATCCCTGAGAGACAAAACTTGTCCACTATAGAATCACAAGATGACACAACCCGGCGCTAGTATATAGTGGTAAATTACCATATCCTGTGGAATGTGCAACGTTACGCATACATGAAGACTAGCCTTACAGATTACACAAGAACCATTTTAATTGAGCCGTGTGGACTAGTGATTGCCTCTGCGACAGCATACCTCAACATGGAGATGCCAACCGGATACATGTTGGACTCTCGTAGGATTCTAGTTGGATTCTGCTATACTCGTTATGTGGGTATTGTGTGGAGTAGTTTTTAGTCACTGGGAATTATGATACGTCTAGCATCTATTGAAATGTGAATACAGTTGGTAGGCACCTACTTACCTGATCCAATGACATGAAATGCTATTGCCCTTCCTAGGCAAAATGCTAGTAGCACAACAACAACAACGAGGAAAGAATGCTAGACATTGACTTGATTAAAAAACATAATACATTCATTCATTCATCCACGGCGGTTCACTTAACAAAAACAAGCGTAGAGGTTAAACGAGAGTGTTGTCAGCGGTGTTGGAGTTGCGCACAAGACGGAGACCGGCACACTGCGCATAATAATCACAATAATGATAATATCACATCACATTACATAGGTACTTACATGTTGTGATCTAGTAATAATTAGGCGGCATTATCAATATTGGTATTAATACCGTGTACCGTGCATAGTATTGGAGGCGGAGGGGCTAAAGCAGTACGGCAGACTAGGTGCGTAAACAAACACTACTTCACAAGGACTGCCACTGGCTATATGGGATGGATAAACTGAGATACGCGAGAAGGAAAACACGGAAGATAATATTCCAATATCGTATAGATGACTTAGTTCAGTTGACACATAGGTACTACACTTGCATATCGGGAAATATAATATGAAACTATCCAACTTCAAACTAAACTATTGTGGGGTGAGAATTGCATAATTGGCGCCTAAACAAACATGCTTTTTAACCTAATATGTGCAATGACACCGAGACAAAGTAGTGATGTCATAGTGACATCATTTAATTTATAAAGTTCTCTTGCCGAGCAGCGCGCACTTAGATAATACCTATTACATATGTACACCGCTGTGTTAGACATGTATGAAATTCGCACCAACTCCTGGTGACCTTGGGCGATACATACGCACTCACACACACATGAGGGTAATATAAAAATTACACACATCTCACCAAGCAACAAGTATGCAAATACATTCCACGCTTCTCCATACATTTAATTTAATAAATGAAACCACTTACTATCTATTCATTTTCTTCTTAAGCAGGTCGAATTACCAAGGGCCCAGCGACGAATGGAATTCACTGATCGATCTAATGTTCACAGCGCGCGACCCGAACCATGTTGACACTTGTTAGTAAATACGTACGATTTTCCACAATTTTGCAGTATTTTTCACGACGCAAAAGTGAGTTCCACTATCTTTATAGAATTACGATACAAACACTGAATGTTAGTCGTTGTATTATCTCGTAAAATAATGTAGCACGAGGGCGCAACAGTTAAATAAATGAACAAAACAAAATAAGGCGAATATTATCGCATGCGACCATTATCAATTCACCAACATCTGTTGTTGGTAATGTATTAGTTAGATTAGGTACAATGTGGAAAACCAGTCATGTGTCTCCATCTATGGGAGCAGCACGTGAACATATTCGGACAGCGTTAGTTCACTCAGTCGCCGGAGTCAGTCTTTGCGTTCACAGACTCTTGTATTTAAAAAAGCGGGAAATTCAAAATTCATGACAATTTTAGGACTATTAAATAATACTTTTCTGTGTCAGTCTTCTCCATCCACTGCTTGATAACAGAGTCTCTCACATATGTCCAGATATCTCTTAACTGAACATGAAGACAGGGTTAAAGGTATTATAACCTAACCAAGCAATCATAACCCAGGGTGAAATCGTCTCTTACCTTTTCAATATTCGGACAACCTTGATTGAAAATTCCAAGGATCTTGAAATGTCATCAAGATAAGAGATTTATACTCAAGTATGGTAGTGATATTCATTTTCTACTAAAATTTATTTAAGCATCTTTCAGGAGCACTCTGTCAAATGCCTTTGGCAGATCAATAAACTTTTGACTGATGGAACCTGGGTGAAAGTATTCATTTTGGTACATATATTCGAATACATGAGTGTTTGTTGAAGCACAATTCACCGAAAAATCAGTTCGACGAATCACAATTGATTGAAAAATCAATTTTACAAATCATAATTGCTCGAGAAATCAATTATACGAATCACAATTGATCGAAAAATCTATTTTACGAAAACCATATTTTGCAAATATATATATTTAAAAAATTAATATTTTTAATTCGTTTTATAAAAAGGGTTTGATATTATTTGCTCAATTATTATTGTCGTAATCATACTCATTGTTTATTTGTTTACATCAATATTTTGTTGTGCCACCTACTTATGTGGATATGGACAAAAGTACTACGAATGTCAATTTTTGTCTACCGAGAACGAGGCAGTGAATTTCGTTCGCATTGTTGATTTGTCAAAATTTTAACATGGCCATAAACAAAAGTAATAATTTAACTGCACTCAGGTTATGGCAGTAATAAATTCGCATTCGACTATGTGATCTTCGTTGCATTTCGATTGTTTGGGCCAAGGTGCTAGGTGGTATTTATTCATTACTAGCTTTCCCGACAGACGTTGTCCTGTGGTTCTAGCCCGAAGTGGCCTGTTAATATGCGCATAATGTGCACTGCGCCCCCATAAAACAATACAAAATTAATTCGATTGAGTTAAGCTAATAAAATAATAACATTAAAAAATTTCTGAAACTTCCATATTTCATTCGTATTCAAAGCTCTGGCAGGAACAACATGAGACTAATGCGCTCGCGCACACACCCTACCTCGCCTATGAAGTAGGTACATACCAACACGAATGTGCCCGATAATATTGTTGACTTTGTATGAAAATTTTCTAAACGCTCGAAACGGTGCGGTAGAGTAAGTGAGATGGGCTACTGTAAGAGCGGCAATCACATACCTATGCGAGAATGAGAGAGATGGCGTGTACGCGTCGCAGGTAACCGTTCCATACTAGCTTAAAAATATTATATTTTACATCATTTCTTATCCATTTTTTCAACTTTTTATTAGTTATTCTGTTATCCGGAGCGGAGAAGAATCCAATAAATCAAACATCAGAAGAATCTGTTGAGCCGATCTCGAGTTATAAGTGTTCGCACTAACCCGACTTTAATTTATATTAGAGATATTAGAAATGAAAAACGAGTCTAAATTTTGTAATACCACGTTTTATTTAGTGTATTTGTTTTCATTTGTTCGTTGTATTTGTTTTGACAGTGATGGAAGCAAGAAACCATCATCATTTCTCCCACTCTCATAGCAACACTCATGTAGATGTATTCATACTACAATGGTACCAACATAAAGCAGGTATTTTTCGGTGAATTTGTAATTTGACCAATTTACTTGTCACCCATACATTCAAAGGGTAGTTACTTATTGACTGATGAGACTATATAGATTCCTATTTCAAATTGAGACTAGCTCTTCTTTTTAAATATAGATTCAATGAATTTTCCCCTTATTTGTCTCAAATTGATGGATTTTCCTTTCTTTTTTAAAGAACACTTCTTTAGATATTATTTTTTACCTCTGCTGAGGCACATCTTGGGAGATTTATCAAGTTTACATCTTGAAAGCTCCGATAAATTGGGAATATTAGGACACAAAATGGTGATTTAACATTACAGTGGTAGAGGTTCCAGAAAAGTAACCAAATTAGACATGCAGAGTAAATTTATTGTGCTTATAGGATACAAATAATACTGACATTTATTATTTTAATGTAATATATAAGTACATATACGTGAATCAATTAAACTATATGTCATCATCCAACATTCATACAGTACCCGTATTCAAAGTTTTATCGAAAGGTTGTCACGGAAGTAAAGTAAGTAACACGATACATTTTGTATGGAAAACGTCTATACGTATCGAATGCGAGAATCGCTTTTGTTTCTAGAAATATCCTTGTGACGGCGCTATACACGTTTTTCATACAAAATGTATCGTGCAATACTCACATTACTTCCGTGACTATCTTCCAATAAAACTTAGAATACGGGAACAGATTTTTTGTTTGCTTATCTATACTAATATATAAAGAGGAAAGATTTGATTTTTTGTTTGTTTGTTTGTTTGTTTGTTTGTTTGTTTGTTTGTTTGTTTGTTTGCTTCGAATAGGCTCCAAAACTACTGAACCGATTTGAAAAATTCTTTCACTTTTGGGAAGCTACAATATCGGCGGTGAACATAGGCTATATTTAATTTCCAAAAAAAAGTGGGTAACCTACGAAAACTTCAATAATGTAACCCAAGGTGTAAAAAAATTACCTAAAATATTCTTTTTATCGCGAACGCTGTGAAAACTAATGATGATAGAATAAAACAATGTTCTACAATTTTGTAGAAGACATCATTATTTACAAAAAGTATCGCGACAGCATATGTCTAACTATTATAGTTATGCCACAATAAGTGTTTTTTTATTTAAAAAAACCCAATAAAATGTCACCTTTAGAAAAAGCTCTTTATTGGTATCTTGGTATTACTCCTTATTAAAATAAATTAGTTCATATTCAAGTCTGCTTCAATATGTTTGTATAACTTTTTGAATTATTCAATTCGGACATTCCATTCGAAAGTTATCACGAGTTTAAAAATGTGAGTATTGGAAAAAAAAGCATAGTCTCTTATCATCTCAACTTATCCGATGCAGAGTGCGTATGGGAGCCGGGGAGGGCTGAGGGGAGTCGTGTCAAGTTTAGTAGAAATACCGCGCAAAGTAGTCACGGTGGTAAAGTGACGTGACACGATACATTGCAATGCAATTATTCCAGATTAACATATTTATGCTATAAAATATTTTGAAAAAGTTCTGGGATCTGTCTGAAAACTAAATTATTTTTAAGTATCTATCTACCCGTGCGAAGCTGGGGCGGACCTCTAGTATAATATAAACTATATCATATTACTTAACTTGCATACACATAAATATAATAATTATATCGGGATCTATTATTCTTTCAGGAAGCATACAAATATAGTTTTTCATCATCAGATATGATTAAACTCTGTACTAGAGTTTTTTTTTTTTCAACATTGCACATTTTTAAATCAAAAGGAATTTTTTATAAATCTAATTGAACGTTTTCAATCAAATCAAATAAAAACTCCCTTTGAAGCCCAGTCAGGGGCATAGGGAGGCAACAAGAGCTCTCCATTGCGCCCGATCTTGCGCAATTCTTATGACCTCCTACCATACCATGTCCAACTCTTAGTATCAATTGAAATCATTCTATTTGTTTATAAAATTTTCATTTTGATTTGAAAATTGTCCAATTTAAAGTAATAAACCTCTATTTTCTCTGATACTTAAACCTTGTAAATAATTACTAAGGAATGTGCGTGAATTTCCTTAAAGTAAAATCGAATATAAATATAAATCGAATATAATATACCTTAAAGTTAATAGAATATAAGAATATATAATATATGAATTTATTTAGGATATGTATTCATATTATATTTTAATATACAAAATAAAATGTTTTCAATATTTTTTTTTATATGAATCATACATATTTGAAATATTTGTTAAAAATATAAAATAATAATTAATACATTAGTTATTATAACAGTGGAAAACGGCTTTTTGGCTTTTAGCTATTATCTACTATTACTCAATAGAAGGTTTTGTAAATTAGAAAGTATTAATAAATTGTTATCAGATAACAGAAAGAAACATTAAAATACTTTTTCTCACAGTTTACTAATTATGATTATAATTTAACAACTTCTTTCTCACATTTGATTTATTCCATATTTTATTTTTCTGATTATTTTATAAATAAAGTCATTATGGACCTAAATGAAAATAAGACTTTGTTAATACAGGTAGAAATGGTAATAATTACATTTTGTAAGAACAAAACAGTCATGTATATTTGTTAATTATTGCCTAATCAACAAATGGATATTGTAATAGCTGCCACTTGAAGTAGAATTGACCAAGTTTTATCATAAATTAGATGTGAAAATTATGTACAATCAAGCAATCAAATCTCCCTTTACGCCCCACTTAGGGGCATAGGGAGGCAATAAGAGCTCTCCATTGCGCTCCTCCCATACTATATCCAAAGGAATGGAACACAGTATAAGAGGATCTTCTTTGTTTTCGAGACCCTGATGGGAGGAAATTATGTATAGTTTAAGTTAAAATTATGTATACATCAAATCCTTTTTTTATTTTACTTTATGTTTAAAAATGAGTCTGGGCTCACACAAAATGAACACAAATACTATTTGGATATTTTTCACATATAAAGCAAAGCTTCAAAATGAATAAAATTTATATGATAAACCAAGGTCGAATTGGACATTAAACATTGGATTTAAAACATTAAAAAATGTACACTTAACAAGATCTCATCTTCTTCTAACACAAAATTATTTTTAAGTTCAAAAATATAAAAATTAATATAAAATGACTAGAAAATTGCATGTGTCCACTAAAAAATAAAACAAATAACATAAACTTTAATAAACAGGATATAAACAAGTAAATAAGAAAGGAATCTTAACAGTGTATCTATTCAATGTTTAGTGAACACGGAATTCAGCATTCGTGTAATTGAACATACACACCATTAAAATGGGGGTCCACCATCTTTATGTATTATAATGCTAAAACGGCAGAGAGTCAAATCACTTAACTTTCGATACGATATTGGCTAGCAAAGAATTTAAGTAGTAACCATTTTCTTTATGACATCTTCCACTATTATCAAGATCCGTAAGCAGTAGATTTCCTAAAAGTATCTCTGCCACAATTGATAGGAAGAAAGAACTGACCACATCCTCATATTTATACACATTGCAATCAATATATTTTGGTCAAATATTTCCAAGTTCAACCAATGACGAGAGCCACACATGAAACCCTTAGACAAAATATTTCATTACATATTTTTACAAATAATGGTATCATAGTACTGGTCAAATTTTATCATAAATTGTATCAGGTAAACAATATAAAGTTGGACTAAAAATAATTACTAGGATAAATCTTTGATTCAAGGAGAATTAAACATATCAATATTCCCTGTAGTCGAATTGTTAAAAAAAAAGCTTTCCAAAAAAGAAAGGAATTGTTTTTCAAAATGGAAAATAATTAAGATATATGTAGATAGAATAAATAGACTTAACCTAAGTCACTCGAAGACGAGTTGAAGAGGTAAATAAAAAAAATATGTACGTAAAATATGTATGTAAAATGTTTCAAGTAACTCGTTAAATCAAAGATCTGGCCTGACAAAATAATTTACTAATATTATTGACTCATTAGTGTATTGGTACTCGACTTTCTGTTTACAATGTGCTGGCATCCTCATTGGGTATGTGTCGAAAACTTGGCTGTTGCAGCGACCAGTAGGACATTGGGGGACCACGGCTGAAGCAGTATTTGGTGTTTAATGGCTCATCATTTTCCACATAATACATCAAATAAAAGTTGCACATTTCATCGTTATTTGTGGATCTGAAATTAATTTCTAAGTCAGTCCATTGTATTGTTGCGAATTTTAACATTTTTATATAAACAAAATGTTATCATTTGGAGACCGAATTCAGTTAAAGTGAACGGTTTTCGGCCATTTGAGCAAAGCATTTAAGTCAGCAATGCTTCAAAACATGAAAATCAAAGTCTTTGAGCATTGTTTTCTTCCCACATTGACATATGGGTGTAAAACATGGACTCTCACAAAAAATACCATAAATAAGACAAGAGTCGCTCAGCGCGCAATGGAAAGATCAATGCTGGGTATTTCAATAAGATACTACATGAAGTACAGTACCCTCGACAATTTGAAATTGCCATTCGACTACAACGAAGATTCTGTCTATGTAGAATGCGAAAAAAATGAACTGTCCACTGGAACACTGGACACTTATATAAAAATATAAAAAGTGGACAGTTGATTTTCTTCCTACTCTACATTGTCGAAAAATTGGTTTGTAGTCGATCGCAAAACGCAGTTTGTCTAGGACTGCTGATATCCAAAGGCATACATGAGTCACTAATGTGTACGATAAAATTTCCAAGCTCAAATGGAAGTTGACTGATGGTCATATATGGGGGGATTTTTTGGTATAGTAAATTTTTATAGCGAAATTTGAGCTGTATGTAATATATTTTGTAATTTTACCCAATCATAGTCCAAGTTGACCGATTGTTATACATGGTGCATCTTGCTGCCAGGATGTCTCCTTTTTGTATTGGCTCAGAGTCTTCTATTGGATAAAACATTTGCGGAGTCAGAGGGTCTCGTTTACCCAATAGGCTCCAAATGTCATCGCCTACCTCGTTGAAGCGCACATGATAGCCTGACACTACTTTGCCTAGAACAATACGCAACAACAATTCATAAAACAATATAATTGGTTCTGAATAATTAGGATAAGGAATTGATATTTGAAAATCAAGGCTATGAGAATCACACAATGCAGATTGTGTAGGTACCTATATCTAGGTTTGTAATTCGTGTTCTAGAAAAACAACACCTTTCCAAATATTTGATTAGACAATATGTGTGTAACGAACGTATTCAGTTAGTCAGCTGTACAAATACATTTTAGTGTAGCTCCGTGATGAAAAATCCCTTTTCAGTGTTCAAATTAATTGTTTTTTTTTTTTCAATATTCTAAATGCTCACCTAAGCTATGAGTGTGTGTTCTATAGGCAAACGGGTGAAGAACTTTATTTTCCGTAATGAGACAAGAGGTCTCCATGTGCTCTTCAGATTTGGGTTTGATGCCCCCACTCGTCCCTAGCAACAGCACGCCGGCTTGTTTGTTCATTCTGGAATATGCAATCATGATATTATGAAGAAGAATATTTAAAAGTAAAAATGAAATTTTTTTTTTTAATATGATCAACTTACGGAGTTTTAGTGTAGTGTAGAAAAACACCAGAATTATCGACGGCGTCAGCTGTAAAGATAAGTATAACATTAATCAAATAGTAACAATATTAAAAATGACACAAGTGTTTATAGACAGGTAGGCCTAATATAAATATTTGTAACTGACACCCATGTAATAAAAACCATCATAAATGGCGTTTTACTATTTTTTTAAGTAGGTACTTATGTAAGTTTATATCATTTTGAAACCACATGAGTGTAAAATAAATGGTGTCCTACTTAAATAAATGCAGTAATTTAAATATAATAATAAAATTGCAAGGTAAGTGCACTTAACTTGCATGCAAATTAAGAATGGAACATATACTTTATAAATACTTAGAGAAATTTGTCAAAAAAAAAAAGACTGAATGAAGGGAATAAGTTACCTGGAAATTTATGCATATAGTGAACTTGAAGGACAAGATATTTTATGGGGGAAGTTCCGCCCACTTTGAACCCTACTCCCTCGGGAAGAATCAGAGTGGGAGCATCACGAGCCCAAGCATAGATGATCTACAAGAAAAATACAATAGAAATTGGTTAAATATCAGAGTGTGAGTATACATTTTACTCGTAGATCACTTAATTGAGATTTTTCATTCCAAATTTTCACCCAACAACACTCCTATCAATTCCTGTGCCATTTTTTACACTTAAAATGGAAAAAACAGATCATTATAACACGAGTATATACTTAGTTTGATCACAAGCAACATAGAAATAGGAGTTTAGTAGTCTTGCGATAGTGTTACAAGAAAGCAGCCCGCTATCCGACGTTTCATTCGGCTAGTATCAGTTAGGAGTAAGGGCGTGTACAAACAGTTGGATCATAGGGTTGCATGTTCAAAAAAAACCCTCAATGAATACTGAGTTAACAAAACTCTCAGATTAATAACAAAGTGACCATAAAAATGTACTAGAGCGTATTCCATTCCGAATATAATTTTATTAGAATAGAGTATAAAATAATGTACTTCTATAACTGACGTATTGCATGTAAAAACGTTGAATATTACATACTTTTTGTATGCATATTCAACATTTTTTCATGCAAAAGTCAACTATAATATATTACCTGTGAGCCTGTTTTGCAAGGACTAGCCGTGGGTCCTTCATCAGAATTTGCTGTACTTCTTTGCATTTCACCACAATTCCTAAAAAAAATCAGAATCGTGCTTGCAATCAATTACAACATTTTCTAACAAACCAATGCAAAATTAAAATATCTTTAAAAAGAAAAAAATTAATAGTATTTAATCCGAATTGTAAAAACTTATCAGCACACTGAAATATCGTGATGTAGATTTTATACAAATAATCAACCGGAAGTAATTTAACCATATATTGTGATAGCGTTGTGGTAACAAACTAATTGGTCAATATACCTACATATTTTAAAAGACACTTAATACAAGTTAACAAAATTATACAGGTGTGAAACCACTGAAAACCTCTTTAAGATGTAATTATGTTAGCTGTAAGTATTGAGACAAAAAATATTTATTTTTTTCCACATGTTTTATTCTGCTAACCAGATCTTGAAGACAATATGTCTTTTTCTTCAGGATACCGATAGAAGGGGCAACAGGGAATAAAAAGTGGTTGGTAGCCTTTTCTTATTCCCTTTACGTGTCAGTCGTCGACTTTCTTTCCAAAGATTACGGGTTTGATCCCGGTTGCTGATCATCTAACTCTTTCGCAACACAAGCTTTGCTATCTGAGAAATATTTAAAGGCTTCAAATGAACCCAGAGTCATTTTTATAATAGGTCAACTTAGTAGTCACCCTGTAAGTTAATTAGAAAACAAATATAATTGACACATACCATACAGAATTATCCGTTCCAGGCTCGGTGCATCCGTACAATAACATATGATGCGCTGTGTGCATCGTCGCATTTGGTTCAAAACCAGCTAAAAATAATCATAAATAAATTTACAATTTGTATATTTTCATCAAATTTACATATTATAATATTGGATTTATCCTCTTTGTGTATGAAATCAGTTGTAAGTTTGGAGCCAGTCTCTTTATACAGCTGTGTTTATGTTTGATGGGAAAACGTAAAGAGAAACTAAAACACTCTTGCCAACCGTAGATGGTCAATGACTAAAGGGCTTTTATCAAGAAATAAATTGTACACATTAATACTTTATAATTTTGCACGCAGTGTAAGCACATTATTTATTTATTTATTTTTACATCCCGCCATAGACTCATTACGGGCACTTGGGTTTGTCAGAATCACAAAAATATCACAATTTGAATAAAATTATATATAAAATGTAATTGAGAGAACAACACTAATAATTATATGCAATACAGGGGCTCTGATTTGGATGTAAAGGGTTCAAATCAGAGTTTTGTCAATTACATAAAACATACTAAGATAAACAAGTAAGTACAAACAGTTCGACGTGTACAATTAGACATATGATGATCTATCAATGCTAAATGATCACATCCAATTTTCAATCAAGCATGATGGTTCATTTAGCATATCGTTTATATGTATAATATACATCAGATCTTTAGTATAAGGAACCCGAAAACTTTGATACAAAATTTATATTTATACCCAAATTATTCGACAATGAGTGCAAACAAGCATTATATATAAAAGAGTGGGAATGGTGCTTTGAGGAAAGCTGAAAAATGGATCGAGTTCATTGCAAAGGCGTTGAAAAAATTTCCACGTGAATTTCATTATTCATACTGATTTTTAACCTATACCTTTACGGAACTAATTTTTGAAGTTCTACAATTTCAATTAAAATTTTTAGATGAATTATTACAGCATTTGGGTTTCACCCGGTCAAATAGAAGTCAGATGTTAAATGATGAAATTAGAGTATGATCATATCCGCTCCTTTTGCCTATCATAAAAATGCAATCACGTAATAAATACAAAATCAATATACTGAACATAGATAAAACTTACTGATATAGTAACTGGTAGCCGGATCTACTTTGATCGGAGTACACAGATATAATTCATCCTGTAACAAAGAAATATTGAAAATATTACTACGGAAGGATTCCATTAATACAACCAAACTCCCTTTACGCCCCACTTAGGGCATAACAGGGAGGCAACAAGAGCTACCCAAGTTTATAACCTCCTCCCACACCATGTCCAAATCCCTCAGCTTTGCTTCGAAGGAGCGAGACACAAAATGAGAGGGTATAGGAAAATTATTTTCTTAGTCAGCAAATAAAATTAAAAAAGTCAGAAGTCACGAATTTATTGATGGAAAACTTAAAAATAAAATTTTGATCTTCATGGTTTTAGTTTATCCTAAAAAGTCAATTTCAAGGCAGGAAATAAGATATGCGTATAGTTTGCAACTATTGGACAATGTAATGTTAATTATCCGTTGATATAATCAAGTATAGTTGTTAGCAAATTAATTATTTTTATCAATCATTTCATTAGCCATTTTATAATATAAGTACATAATTATAGTTATCATTACAACATGCTTATTTACTTAAACATGACACTTCACACAAAGATTTTTTTATACAAACTTGACAGTAAGTTAGCTTTTTTTTATCAACTGCTCCACTTCCAATCTGAGACAGAATCTCTAGCCCGGTAAAAATATATAGGTACTTAATGAAAAAACTCCTGACTCAACTGGAAATGGAATATGAGCCTCCTGGTCAGAAGTCTGTTCTTAGCCAATCAGGATACCGATATAAATAAATAAACTAACACTTGTCTATACAAAGTTGTCAATATGGCCGGTGGAACTTATTGCCAGAGGCAATTTTTCCAGTCAACTGGTCCCGTCCAATCTGAGACAGGCCAACCCCAGATAGAAATTTCAAGTGAAAAAATGTCTTGAAAAACTCTTGACCCGACCGGGAATCAAACCCGGGGCCTCTTGTTCTGAAGTCCAAGCCTATACCACTAGGCAACCGAAGTCTGTAATGACATATATACAAACAACAAGTTTAGTATCTCTATGATCTAGTGATAATCCTGATAGTCCAGGAGATAAGACACTCAAGTTTTCAGGATCTAAATAATAGGATTAAAATTAAAATATACTGTGCAAAGGCAAAAGCAGACTAAATTGAGATACTTAGATCACAGTGATGCGGAGTGCCAGGTTTATAAAAGACAGCAAAACTGGAAGGTGACAACCAAGGGTTATGAACTTTTGGGGCATTTATGAGTTCTTAGACCCATCATCAAGGATAAATTGATGGATTTTTTTTTTGAAATTTTTCATTTAAATCTTCATTTTCAATAAAATAAAGTTGAAAAACAAAATCTAGAAAAGAACCCATCTAACAACTTGTTAACTAAGAAAAAAAATGAAGCATTGCAATATGCAATTTACATTGTAATAACACAGGTAGGTGTATTGCGTGTAATAGGCAGCATCATAAAAAGATTACCTAAGTACTATCATTATGTACAATGTTATCATATTTCAAAATCTAACACATTAATTATGGCGACATTGTAATGTAGAGTGTCAACTCTCTGCCCCAAGTGAAAAAAGTCACAATAGATAAATAATTATTAAGATCACAAATATCAATAAAGCTTGGTTTTCTCTACATAAAACTCAAAATTAACATGTTGTAAAATGTGTTAAAGGTCGAAAAGTTGAAATTCTGGGGGAGACTAGACTAGGTATAGAGACAATTTTTAAAAAAAAAAATGAATCTGTGCTCACTCAAAGTGAACACAAATGATTTCTTTGACTCTTTCACAGTAATCTACTTAAAGCTTATGTCGTGAAAGAGGAAGATGGTCGTCACCTGGTATGGAACCCATGACCTCCGCACGAAACAGTGCGAAAGCTGGCATCGTAACCGCTAATCTACCAACCTTTTGCCAAACTTGTTTATTAAAAGTTCTAGAAATACCTCGGAAAGGTTTTTTTAAATTTTCAGAGGTCAGTATAGCCGGCGGAACTTGTTCTTGACTCATTTTTTTTCCAGTGAACCGGTCCTGTCCAATCTGAGAAAGGCCAACCCCGAGTAGAAATTTCAAGTGAAAAAACACGTAGATTTTTTTTTAAATGGCTGAGATGGCTGGACGGAGCAGAAAGAGACCTCGGACTGATGGGGGTGGACGATTGGCGGGGCATGGCGGAGGACAGGGTGGCATGGAGGTGTCTTCTGGAGGAGGCCAAGACCAACACAGGGTTGTAGCGCCACGGATATATGTATGTAAATTTAAATCGAACAGGACCAATAATAAAATATCACAATATATTTGAGCAAAGTCTATTCTTTGTAATAAAATAAAAACAAATAACAGTGTCTACTTAATGGATTCCAATTTACAAAACTTGTTATAAAACCTGTTATTATGAAATTCTACCACTCGAAACCTACATAATATCTCTGCAGGTATATAGATTAAAACCTATATACCAAAAAATACGACAAAACTAAGAGGTTCGAAGAAATGACGCAAGATCTTTGGACTTCCAAAAGTGTTTCCAAAGTCGGAATTTGTTTCAATTATTTATCGCATGAAATTACTATTTTTTAAATGAATCTATGCTCACTCGAAGTGAACGCAAATACACTTTTTTGACATCTTTCACACTAAGCAAAGGTTTGTGTCGTGAAAGCAGAAATGGTCGGCACGGCCGGGATTCGAACCTACGACCACCAATACGCTGAACATACGAAAGCCGCCGATTGATACTACTGGAGTACCAACCATCTCCACTTTACATTAATATCTTTGTTGAGATGGGACAGTTTGGTTGGGAAAAACTGCTTTAGTAAAAAATTACCACTAGTGGTGATAACAATAAAGAATGACAATATGAGGTATCTACAATTTAGTAGGTAGGTATAGTCTACGCACGCATGTTGATAACCTTTTGGTATCAGGGTTCCAGGCAAGTACATTTTCAATATCTTACTCTCTAATATATTGTGCAAACGGGAATATCATGATCAATATTTCTCTTATCTGTTTTTTCCATATTTCACAATTATTATTTTTTAACCCATTACACAATGTCCCTGAAGAGATTGACTTGTGACCTATTTAAATCAACTACACTCACATTACAAACATTGTTGGTATGGAAAAAGAAAGTAAACAAAAATTAAATAATAGATAGAGATGAAGAAAAATAGAAATCAGAGCTTTTTGGCTGAAAAATCTTAAGACGGTGGTTTGGTTTGCAGGAAGCTGCCTAGTTCATTAGAGTGACTCAGGAATCTTTACTTTACTTTGTGTATGGCTTCGGCATGAGTTTGTCTTCTTAGCAAGATTGCTGCGTCTTTTTGCTTTCCAAAGTTATATTCTTGGTTCCCGTTCAGAGAGCCACTGCACCGCCTCTGTGGTCGACTTGTGGATGTCCGTCCAGTTCCCTTCATACCTTCTTCCTGGACACTCCTCCACCAGGTGTTGTATTGTTTGGGAGGGAGCCCCACAGTCGCACTCAGGGGATTCCCTCTTCCCCCATTTCCACATAAGGTAGTTGCAGCGACGAGTTCAACACACACATATGATCAACAGCATTAAGCAAGAAGAAGGCTTTCATCTGATATTTGAACATTGGAACAACCTAATAAGGTCCCCAAGACAGGCTTGACCTAGTGGGAGATTCATTGGTTGAAGTTTATTGAATATCATAACTCAATGAATATAGGGTGACTGATAATTCGACATATTCCTTGAAAGAGGTTATTATACTAGAGCTTATTTGCAATAATTTTGTTCCAATTAACCGGGGGTCTAATACCATTGGTTTTCGAGTTATTTATGTTTATTAGATTTTTTAATTTTCCACTTGACCTAAATTAAAACTAAAAATACATTTTCTATGAACTGAATGATGAGAGAATGATTATTATAAATTGTCAACGAAAAAAAATTAAAAACCTCAGAAATAAAATATATTGTTTTTTAAATTTTGATTCTTCGAAGGAATGTACAAAACTTGAAGTAAAAACCACCGGAAAAACTTCTCCAGTTCAAAAGCTTTCCTAAACGGTACAAATGACGTCCACTTTAGTAAAAGTTTGGAAAATAAACCTTATTATGATAATAAATGATTTTGAAAATTGTGAAATACATAACTTTGGAAACTAAAAATATATTTTTCTAATAGCTAATGAATGGAAGAATGGTTGAAGTAAAAAAAAAAAAAACCTCAGACAGAAATAAAACATTAGACCCAAGGGCGGATTCAGCTTTGGCGCCAGGAAGGGTCACAGCCTGGACCCAGCCCAGGAAGGGTCATGACCCCTTTGTCCCACCTGGATCCACCCTTGATTAGACCCCTGATCAGTTGTAACAAAATTATTGGAAATAAGCTCTAGTATAACCCCTTTCAAAGAATAGGTTGAATTACCACATACCCTGTATATTATTAATAAATAAAATAAACAAATAAAGTTTTCCAAAAAATCAATACAAGAATGAGAAACCAACTTCAATGGACATCAGATCTTATTGCTGTGGCACTATATTCCTAATGATATCTGGAGAATCGTGGATATAAATAGCTGATCAATAAGAAAATCATAAGGCAATCAAACTCATATGAGTCCAGGTGAAATGATTTCTGTCCGTAACAAAAAGTGAGTAATATTTTTAAAAATATCCCAGACTGTCTCGTAACTATTTTTATCTCTATATTATGAAGAAATCACGTAAATAAATAGCAATTATACAGTATGTTAAGTACAACATTCAATAAACGTTTTTATTTACAAAGAGATGTAGGTAATAATATGGTGGGTCAATATTTGTCCGGGCACTTGAATGACAAAAGGCTCGAGGCAACAAACATACATAATATACAGATTAAAATTGAGTGTAATTTTTATACAAAAACATTTTTATAACATGTAATTAACTTTGATTCGAAAATATATAAAAAAATCATAAGAGAAAAAATGAAACCTAAATTTTGCATATAGCATAATATAGCATTTTTATGGAAATGGGTTTTGCAACATTATGTATGAATTCTTCTTCTCTGGTTTCAATCCTAAGATTGGTTTGCAGCAATTCCCTCAATTCTTCCCTGTCTATCGCACGTCCACCGATAGGTACTCTCATCGTGGGCGTCCCCTGAAGTTGTCCCCAATTTATCGGAGAATATACTCACATTTTTTAATATGATTACAAATTACCTATGACTTAAATAAAATAATAGATATTTTTTATTTCAGAAATATACCTATATAACATGTACCTACCTACCATATTGTTCAAATATATGTAGTTAATATTTATAAAACAGGCTTTCTCACACAATCCTCAATTTTAATACTATGTGATTTAGTTGTAGAATCAAATAATAAAATAAAAATTTACATAAAGTTTAACAGACATTAATCATTTTAATCCTGGCTCGTGTTTTTTTTTTATAGTACAAAATTAGATCATCTACTTGTGGAAAACATTTTAAATATTTTCCATATAAATTAAAAAATAAACATTTTGTCATAGTCGAATAATTTATATAATTGAACATTTCCTATACCTACAGACGAATATGATGGCTAAATGCTAGTTGAATATTATTATTTTTTTTTTTTAATAAAATACACCCAAACTACGAAAAAAATTTTAAACGGATAAAAATCAAAACACGAATAGATTCTTACCTTATTTGGTTTAACATTTGGCATTAAAAGGGAATATTTCTGTGTTTCTGTAGCTAAAACAAGAGCAAATATGGAAAACAGCAGCAACAGATTGTAGAGCTCCATTTCGAAATTCTTCAATATTTTCTTTTAAAAAAATACAATCTCTTGCACAAAACACATATAAAACAATAATTATTTTTCAATTTTAAACAATCAACCAATTTAATTGAATTATTATGTTATTAACTGGTTGATTCCTTTCGTTCTACACAACTTTAACGGTACTATGACAGACCGAATCAATGAACAACTAAACAGGCGTATTATGTGTTATGATGGTTGTATTGTATGTACCTAGCAGCCACAACAAAAAGCACGTAACGTAAAGCCTTACCGGTCAGTAAAGTTGTCGAGCGAATAAGTTTTTCGTCATAAATGGGGAAAATGAATGTTGCGTATATGTTTATAAATTACTGAATTAGGTACTAATAAACGGAAACTTATTTTATAATTAGATGAAGAGTTCTATTTCTAAATATATATAATTTTAAATTCAGTAAGAATGTAAAGCACAGCCATTTTGTTATCATATCAAATCATTACAAATAATCCCTCCACACGTTAAAGTAATTATAGCTTTTTATCTTTTTGCTATGATTTTTCATAAATTGAAATTCATTCACAAGATGAAAATTTTACATAATGCTTCTTTCTCACAACATGGTTAAATTAAAAGATGGAACATTGAAAACATATCGAGTAAGCTGTGATAGAATATTTTATTTTTATTATGAAAAATAGCCAATTGTTTGCTCGAGCTATGGCAACTTTATTTCATTGACGTCATTCATGGCGGGAATCGATCTGCGCGGTAACATTTTAATAATACCTAAAAATAGTTAGTGTATTTTTAGTAAAAAAAAGTTATAACATAACGACTGTATTTGTTATAGGGTGATATGCCTAATTAATTGAAGAAAAAAAAACAACTAGATATAAGGATATAATATAATAGAATAATATAATAATTATTATTATCCATTATAATAGAATTTTCTCAATGTGGATGTTATTAAATGTGAAAAGTTGTATAATTATTTTTTATAATAAACATTTGAAACATTTCACAGTGCATAACGGATTTTTATAATTGTTAGAAGATACAAGCCGTGCCTTAAAAACTATTTTTTTTCTATTAACAAATTTTGTTCAACATGACTAGGGAACCTACGTATAATCATTATAAATAGTTGGTACCTGCATATTATTAATGCTTAGCAGTAGCACCACCTTAGTACTGACGTCATCAACGTTGTAATTACATGGTAGGTATACTTTATCAATACAGATAAATAAGAGAAAATCAGTCAAGTATCCAAGAGAAGAAAACATGACGCGAAAGCAAGAAATGTTATAAAAATAGTAGGTATATTTTATAAATATTTAGTTGAGGACCCTGGCGTAACTATAAGGTGGCAGAGCTGGCACAATGGCCCACGGGCTTCTGACCCAGGGGTTCCCGGCCCATGAGGCCGCGAGCTGAGAATATCCTACAAAAAAAATCTAGATAGATTAGCTAATACCTATCTAGAATTTTTTTTTCGTACCTACCTAATTATAGTTAAAAAATTATAATTTTATCAAGTAGGTAAATACTTAAAACCAATAATTGAGGTTAGGCAAAACTAAAACCATACTATTACACCTACTTATTATCAAAGATTTCATTCAACATTCAACACATTCCAAACAAACAGATGTCGATGGATTTCAGAACGCATGCATTGTTGCTTTACTTTTTTCGCGGTACATTGGTGTTTCGGGCAAGCTATAAAGTGACGGTCGGGGAATTCCCACATTTTTGTTAACCAACAAAATTAATTTTTCGTGATGCTGTCACTGGGATGAACTAGCAAAAAGTTTAGTTTCTAGATACCAAATTTTGGAAATGACCTTTTTTACTATGTCGTGACCCCCCTGGCGCCAATCCTGGATCCGCCCTTGTTAGCATTACACTACTTATCAATAGACCCACGTGGATTTTGACATTAGCCGGGAGCAGAGCTGTGCGGTACTCAATGAGCTAGATTATATAACGCGGTACTCGAGTAAAAGTACTCGTAGATTGTACTCTGAGTACTTTTGGTGTACTGGTACCAGGGTTGCCAGGTTTTTTTCAAAATTTTACCGAACCAAAACAAAAAAAGGTCATTTTCAAAATTTGCTATCCGGAAAGTAGAATTTTCCCCTTAAAAAAAAAAAAAAAGGTCATTTTCAAAATTTGCTATCCGGAAAGTAGTAATTTCCCCTAAAAAAAAAAAAAAAAAAGGTCATTCTCGAAATTTGCTGTCCGGAGAGTTACAAATTCACTAGGAAAAATAAATATTATTCCCGAAAGTAAAGATACCGAACACTCCATAGTTCGGTATTTTTTTCATACCGAACACCGGACATGGGGCAAAATTACCGAACGGTTCGGTAAAATACCGAACACCTGGCAACCCTGACTGGTACTCAGTCCAGAGTAGATTTCTCAAACCTGTACTTGTTTTCGACGCGTTTTTTGAGCCTAATTAGTACACGAGTACCTATACATTTTAAGTCCTCGAGCACATGAATGGATTTAGTCGAGTACGTAAAACCTACTACGCTGCGTAGGTAATATTATGTATTTTTTAGGTGTTGCAGTAATAGGAAGTGGTAAAGTGTGGATGTATGGTTCTCGTTTCTAATTCGAGAGTATTGGTAACGAAATTGTTTTTTTAAAACCCATATATTATATATTTAAATTGGTTATTTCAAAAACTAAAATAAGTAATTAAGTCAAATAACGTTACTTTTAACGAATATACCTATAACAACCAGTGACTCTTACAATTCATTACTGATGTTCCATTTTTAAATGGAACAAACCACTACGGGTTTATGACCCTCTTCTACTGTTATTTCAAAGGCTGGCTTAGTCTGATCTCTTTACGTTAACGACGTTCGCCATTAGTTGGTAAAGTTTAAGTCTCCGAAACTCCTAATCATGAGAATTCTCGACATGTTCAACATGTCGAAAAATCTCATGTAGGTATACATCCAAATCCAATCCAAACTCCCTTAAGACCCCACTTAGGGGCAGTGGCGTACCGAGGGGGGGGCGCCTCTATTAGCAGGGCGGCAAAAATTATAGAAATGACCTTTTTTTTTTTTTTAGGAAATGACATGTTTCCAGATACCAAATTTTAGAAATGACCTTTTTTTTAGGAAAAGTTATGTGGGGGCGCCAAAGGGTGTGGTTGCCGCCCCGGGCGCCAATAACCCACGGTACGCCACTCTTAGGGGCATAGAGAGGCAACAAGAGCTCTCCATTGCGTAGATATCTCCAACACAGTAGATACAAGTAGATATTTAATAATAATTAATGAAATGAAAATGAAAAATTGGAAATTATTGAGAACAAGAGAGCAACCAATTTTTTAAACTGCGACAGCTGTCATGTATTTGGCGCCTGGATATGACTATATTCATTTTTGTTAATGTCTCATCTTTATTGCTTATTAGCTTCGTTGGTGCACAACATTCTAATTATGTCTACCACTTGTGACCATTTTTCAGCCGTACTCTCTGCCTACCCTCTTCGGGAAACGGCGTTAAGGGGAAAAAAAGATTTTGCATTTCATTAATCACTCATGTACTCGGTACTTTGTACTCCAGTATTTCTCACTGAGTACTTGTACTTGTACTCGAGTAGGTACATTTTGTGCGTAGTAATTGTACTCAGTACTCGAGTATTCTTTGCCTGTACTCGGAAAAGCTCTGGCCGGGGCAGTGGCGTACCGTGGGTTTTCGCCGCCCGGGGCGGAATTAAAATATGGCGCCCCCCCTCCTAATAAAATTTGGCGCCCCCCCCCCCCCTATATAAATTGAAAAATAACACGAAAATGAAAAAAAAAAAGTTTGCATACCTATTTATTTTAATAAGTTGTGGCCAGTGCTCGAAATTCGACCACAACAGAACTAATTTAAATTATAAGTTTGAGCTTTAGACCGAGGGACTGCAATTTTACAATTTTCTTTTCAGAAAAATGACATAGATACGTCAAATTTTATGAGGCGCTTTGCATTTTAATTTTTTTCTACATGAAGTTGATCTTCTTCATAAGTAGTCTGTAGAAGTATATGTGAGTATCAAATACATAACATTACAGTCACATTATTACAGTAGTGTTTGTAATTTTTTTATTTAATCTATGTTTATGCATAATTTTAGGAAAATATTCGTATTCGTCACCCCTCCTCTATATAAACTATAAGTGTGCGAAATTTCATACTCCTCCGTCCGCGCATTTTCCGCTAAAATAGTCACAAAGTTTTTCCTTCGCGTATTAATATAATAATAGCACTACAATAAAGTACAAAAATTCAATTTTAGGACAGAGTGCGACAGAGCTAACTTCTGACACAGATTTTTTTTTGAACACAAATACACCAACACAAATACAATGTACCTACCTGGGATTCGCCGCAAATGTTTTTTAAGACCTCATCCCGAAATCAAATGTTATTTTTGGTAAAAATAAAAATTGTGATTTTATTAATCTGGTCGTGTATATAGCACAAGCAGATTTTGCCGCCCTTTCAATAGAGGCGCCCGGGGCGGTCCGCCCCTCCGCTTCCCCCCCTCGGTACGTCACTGCCGGGAGGCATAAACATATAAACAAAAAGTTTAAGAGTTAGTATGAGTGTGTTTATACATAAACCCATCATCCTTTAATGGTCTATTTAAAAATCGTCCTCATTTTTATTTAATGTCCGCCAGCCAATTGCGAGCGATCCATGACATTTCGATGTCATGGATCTCTCGCAAATATTCATAAACCCCTGGAAGTCGATATGGACCTTTTTGAAAATCACTGAGTTAGACGAAATTCATTTTAAAAAATGAGAAAGAATTGCAATCGCGTTTCATTTAAATTCAATATCATTTCGATTCGATTCGTATAGCTCATAGACCATTAAAGGATGACGTCATCTGACTTTAGGCGGGCGGCACAATGGCGGCCATGGCGGCACACACACACCACACATACACAAACCATAGTGATGAGTAAAAAATCACTTTGCATAGCGACCCGAACTGCCCAAATCAATAGTCATAGGAATCAGTTATCCGGTTCACTTTGGTCAGTTTTGAGATACCTTCCACCAATACAACACAATAATAATACTTATATTATTTTTATTAATATTTTTGGTGTTAACCGTGTAGTAATTCATAATATGAATGAAAAAACACTTGTCTTATACCACACAAATTATTTATTGCAGAGACGCGCACAGGACGAAACGCGCGTTTCGTCCTGTTAGAACATTTTCGATCGAAAAGTGTTTTTTCATTCATATATTATTTTTCTTGTAAAATACAGAAATTTTAGATTGTTTCTATTGATAATTAGATACGTACACATGATATATTTTATTCCAAATTATCGATGACTCTTGAAGTTTTTGAATTTTTTGCGTATAATTTATTAAAATAAAATACTCTGACTTCATGTTCATGTTCCTGTAAGGGAGTGGATCGGCATCCGAACTATAAAGGAGCTGTTCCAGGCAGCACTGGACAGGGGAAAGTTCTCCAAAGTGACCTCCAACGTTGGTGCGCGGGGACCCGACAAGGCACATAAAGAGAAGTACATTTATAAAAATCTTGATTTATCAATCAATCAATCAAACTTCCCTCGGACTCCACTCAGGAGCATAGGGAGGCAACAGGAGCTCTCCATTGCGAAATGCTTATGACCTCCTCCCATACCATGCATGTCCAACCCCTTCAGCTCTGCTTCGAAGGAGCGGAACACAGTATGAGAGGGTCTTCCTCGTCTTCGGGACCCTGATGGGAGGAAGATCAGCGCTCTCCTCGACCAACTGTCATTTGGCATCCTTAACACATGTCCCAGCCAAGTCCATCTCCTCTCCGTAATGGTGGAAGTGATGGGCCTGCGCCGAGTGCGCTGGCATATAGCGTCGTTTGTGATGCGGTATTACCATCTTATATCCAAGATTCTCTTGAGGCACTTCGTTTCAAATGCAGATACTTTTTGTGCCTAGGCTTTGGTCAGGAGCCAGGACTCACAGCCATACAGGAGAATGGGCAACACAAACGCATCAAACAGTTGTTTACATTTCGTCTCGACACAAAACGCCGACGCCTTCCATATCTTGGTCATGTTCTTAATATAGAGCCCTACCGATACGTAGTGGCAGCTCGGCCCCGAGGTCACCAGAGGTGGTATTACTGGTAATGGTTGCTCCCAAGTATTTAAATTTATCCACCCGGGAGACCTGATGGTGACCGTCGATGGTTATCGGTAGCTGTTTATAAGTATTATTTTTTTCGCAAAACATTACCGGAATTAAATAGGCCAATTTTACAGTTCGTCGTCTGACAAGATGTCAGTCTTTATAAATAATTATGACTACCTATGTTATTTGTAACTACGGTAACAATATTGACAATGTTCTAAACTGACACATTTTTCACTGTTTATCGCAGTACCGGCGTATTCCGAGGAAAACACACCATAACATGAGAGCCAGCAAAATGTCAACTGACTTCTTTAATGGTCTATTGAATATGCCTGGCCATCTAAAAATGCATAGAGGCCCCAGGTCAAGCCGTTTCCGATGTATGGGTAAGAACACGTAGAAAGCCGATTCCGACCCGCGCCGACCAGCTCAAAGATTGTTGTCTCAAGGTAAGAACACGTAGAAAGCCGATTCCGACCCTCGCCGACCGGCTCAAAGATTGTTGTCTATGGTTTCAATGAATTTAAATAGGAATGCCGGAAAGCGGGTTCCTGCTTTTGCTGTGCGCATCCCCATTCAAATGCACAGTAACATTCTTTGCGCCGGTCAGCGGGTTTCGGAGTCGGCTTTCTACGTGTTCTTACCCTAAGGTTTCAATGCATTTAAATGGGCATGCCGGAAAGCGGGTTCCTGCTTTTTCTGTGGGTATCCCCCTTTAAATGCATGGTAACATTCTTTGCGTTGGTTGGCACGGGTCGGATTCGGCTTTCTACGTGTTCTTACCCTATGTATATACACGGCTCAACTGTATGGTGTAAAAGATTTAGCCGGAATAAATAACGATAAGCTATCGATAAGTAAAAAAAATATGTGAAAATTCTTATTATATTTTTTTGGCATTGCATCCAAAAAAGGATGATACAACCAGACTCTTGTCATATTAAGTCAAAACAATTCTTATTATGTTACGCAATAATATTTTTGTGAAGTGTTAGCCAAAATAAAAAGTTAATATATATCAGTGCTTTTTTCAAATTTTTGACATAATTGGTGTATGAAGATAGGTATACAGTGGGTATACAGATCATTACGTGCAATACTGCTCATACTCTAATTGAATCGTAACATATCAGACTGTAGATTCACTCTATTCGTGACCCGATAAACACACTCATACCAACTCTATGCCACCCCGCTAACGTCAAAATCCACGTGGCCGTTATTGGTCTATTGAAATAATTCTAAAAAGTTCTGAAATAAAACATGATAATAATAATTAATATTGGATTCTTTTCATCGTAAAATTAAAGGGAATCCACTGGAAAGGGTGGAAATAACCAAAGATAACACATCACTCTTTATTGTCTATGATCAAATTATTGTCCATGTCTTTTGCTCATTTTCGGTGTAAGGTATTAGGTATATTCTCTTGAACATCCTAGATTTCACAACATTATTGGCCATGCAACATGGCGTATACGACGAGTTCCCTATTTGCACCAAGGAACATGGTCCCGAAGTGTAACGAAGAACGACTGTATGAATGTATTAGTGTTCAATTTTATTTTACGTTAGCGTTAGCAAGCTTTCTACTATTTATATGATTGAGTTAGGTTAGGTTATAATTTTAAGGGGGGTTTGGGGGGCGGAGCCCCCCATACCTATTCAAACTATCCCCCGAATTTACTTAAAGTAATAGAAATATCATCAAATTATCATTGTCACTAATACAACCATACAGTCGTCTCGTTACACTTCGGGTTGGTTCGGCAGTTTCCGGCGACCATGTTCCTTGGTGCAAATATGGTATCCGCCATGTTGCATGGCCAATAATGTTGTGAAATCTAGGTTGTCCATTCTCTTTGGGTGAAAACGTCAGAACCTTAGAGTAAGAGAATACTATGGAGGGAGCACAATTGCGAAAAAATGAAGCCTAAAAATGGCGGACAGGGCCATAAAAAGTGATAAAGTGAAGTTGGCTCCATATGGATGCCAATGCTACAGATGTCATCGATGATCAATGTATGACACAATTACATCGAATTCATAGCCCATTAAAAACCATCGTATGAGAACGCTTATATCATAAATTGTTTTTGAAATAAAGTGCATAAGTAATTTTTTTTGTTTTCACGTAGGTTATGATATGATGTTAATTTTGTTAAGAATTACTTCACAGCGTGTGTGTGTTATCAAAAATCTCACGATGCTTTGACCAGTGAAAGCAGGCTTCACACCAAGGCAGTAATGAAGATGATGAGTGCTTGTCGAAACGTGGCGGAATTTTTCATCATACACATATTCATATTATGTACTTAGTTTAGAAAACTGAAATGCGTAATGGTTGTCATTAATTATAAGGTTATGAAAAATAAAAAAAAGATGTCATTTTATGGAAATGTTTATATTCCTTTGATAATTAATGTTACAAGAAAAATCATTTTATTGTTACAATGCCAATTTTTGTATAATATATCCACTAGGACTAGGGTGGATATTTGATGGATGGAAGTGTACGGACCCGACGATATACATGAAGTATGTTTAGGTGTCCAATGTTCCCTTTTTACTGCTGCAATCCATTGCCTTTGCCCATCATCCATCATCTTTGGAAAATCTTAAAACATACAAACAGTTAGAAAATAAGACAAGTGTATAAGACATTTAAATTCACATTCAATATTGTTTTCTGTCATGATATACTAAAATGTTTACACAGAATCAAGCTAACAAATAGCTCATTATGTCGTACGAAATTACTATTTTTTCACAGAAAGATAAATATAATATACATATACATATTTTATTTTAAATATACAAATGTAATTCAATATCGATAAGTAAAGCTTTACAGGTCAAAAAATTATCAAAAATAATTATTCGATTATAACATCGATGAGCCGTTTTGGCGTCACTACACATAAAATGTCATACACACAACAAATCATTATTTTAAGTAAAATACTATTTTTAATTCAATTTTTCAATAATAAATGACGTATAACAATAAAAGAATACATCTTTATATATCAGGTTTATGAAATATTAGAGAAAAGTTGTTATATATGATAATATATTACAAATAAACTTCGATACTCGCCCTTGCATGGAAATACCCATTTTTTTATCTTTATCGCCGTTTGTTCACCCAAAAACACTACATTTCCACATGATGTTTAATTTTGAATATTAATTCACAAAATAATGCAAACAAATTTATGTTTTGGAGAAAAAAAACAGCTTTTATCATGAACAAGTCACTTTGACACAACGCACTATTCAAATTGATTCAAATATCGCTCCACAGACTGCCATAAAAAGTACAAGAGTGAAGTTCGTGCAGGTCTAAAAATCGGCTTCATGCGAGAACAATAGGAAATATACCTATCGCTCCCTCCATAGTATTCTCTTACTCTAAGGTCAGAACTGAAAAACGTAGTGCATAGATAATATAATATATACTGACGTAGTCATAGACATAATGTAATAATTGTAATTGTAATAATATGTCTATGACTGACGTAGTGTACGAATGTGTGCGAGCGAACGTGTTGGAATGAAAACAGTGCACGTTCATATGTACACGTAATAATTTTGTATGTAGTAAAGAGTGGTAACACACACGCGTGTGATTTTTATGTAATGTTGGGTTTTTTATCTCTGTATTTGTTTTGTGATTGAATTTGACATTTCTATTTTTCAGACATGCGTTGGACAGTTTGTTTAGGTTATAAAACTTTCGGTTATATTTTGCAAGTTTCAAAAGTTCAACGAATTAAGTAGCAATACAAGAAAATGGATGAAGAAAGTAGTGTGATACAAAAAGCTTCTGATTTATTTGAAAAAATAACACTTAAACCAGAAAAATATCTAAGGTTTGTATCATTATTATATTTTCTAAACATTGTAAGTTTAAACATCCTTACTCGATAGATGGAACTAATGTTTCAATTAATAATAATATTTCAGTGTTCAAGAAAATGAGTCTAAAGACGCAAAAGTTCTCGGCAAATTAATATACGATTATATGAAAAGGGAAGAAGAAGGTGTGAGTAAAAACGCCCTTCCCAGTTTAATTATAGAAGAGTTCGACGAGGAGCAAATTTGGCAAGAAATAGAACTTCAAAACAATGACAAATGGAGTGGACTTTTATCTAATGTTTCAAAAATACTAAGTCAAAAAAAAGGTTTTGAGATACCTATTCAACTGGCTCAATGTCAAGACGTTCAATTGAACGGAAATGTTAGCAGTGAAGAATATAATGAAACAGACATTGAAGGTGACAAAACCTCCGAAAAACCCCACAAAGTAAGAAGCAAGAACAAGGATGTAACAACAAATAAAAGAAGTAAGTATTTGTAAACAGACACGATTTACCTACTACATTTTATTTATCATCATAAACTTGTTTTCGTAAGCAACTGTTCTAAGGAGGTCTGACTACGACCTTGGTGTTAGCTCAGAGAACTCTGAAATACTATCGTTTGACCTGCCAAACTCATAAAATGAATAAAGGAAACTACTTCAAAATCAGAAGGGGTCCCCACGTGTGAGCTTGATGTGAGGGATTTATTCAGATGTGTTATTCAAAATATTGTTAAGTCATTATTTGAAAATTTGGGAACGCGATGGTAAAGAGTTTGAAAACCAGTTGCTTCTTTGTTTATGACAGATTAGAATTTTTGGTATTTTTACATATTGAATGGATGTACGGCGAAACCATTTTTAGAAAAAAATGTTGTTTAAAGGGATTAGTAGAGAAGGCAAGGCTTCTTTGTTTTGAGATAGTATATTTGGCCCTCGATAGGACAAATGGTTTTTTTTAAGTTTAGTCTAGATCCACGCTCCGATGGGAGACGTTCTTAAATGTTGTGTTGAAGTGTTTGAGTATGGAAGCTGAAATATTACATTTGATAAATTCGCGTTTGATAAAACTTAGAGTCTTCGGTGTTGGATTAAGCCTTCTGTTTAATTATTATAATATATTGACTGTTCAATTGGGGCTGGCCAATGAGGGGAGGTCGTGTGGCGGAACGTTAGATTGGACAGCCCCCGTGATAATTTAGCTTCCAACTATGAATGTGACGTGCTTTATTTTCATTGGTGCTTTGTGCTTTTAGTTTTTGAAGGTATGCTTAACTTTGGGTGAGTGACCAGATTTTTTTTATATTAGAATTTGTATGAACACAGAGAGATGTTTTTTTGTGTGGTATTTTGTTTGTTGCTTGGTTGCCCCGCCAAGCATGCTTATGAGCAAGTTGCTCGATTAGTTTTAGCTAGAGAGATATATGGCCGATGCGTTACGGCATTGTTTTGAATATTTGTGATCTCTGTGTGCCATTGGGCTTATTGTATTGCAGCATGTACCTCCCTGTATTGTTTTCACACGTCACATGTCAAGCACACGTCGCGAATTGTTATCTGTCATTCGCGGGTTACCCCATTTTCCGATACCAGTGGTGTGACCTATCTTTAATGTTTATTTTTGAATCCGGTTAGGAATTTCATATTTAGAACCTTCCAGTAAGCTTAGTGTAGAATTTTCATTTGTAAAATTAGGTACGTCGGCGTGTTCCCCGAGAGAGTAATTTTGTTATGAATATCCGGTCGCGATAGTATGATATTCTGAGCTTGTTATTGCCCGCGCATAAGATAGATTAATATGTATTTTGATCGCGCCGTTGTAAATATATTGAAGTTACAGTTACGGAGCCGTATAATAATATTTAGTATGTCGGGTGGGCTGTGGACTGAAGATATACCTCACATGACTCTCCAAGAGAATGGGCTGTGGCTGATTTGGACGCTTTTCAGCTCAGTTCATGAGGTTCACGGGCGAAAAGGTCGCGGGCCAAGACCGAAGCAGTTGAGCGATTTGGAACTCTAATGAGGAAAACTTGCGGTATTATGACAGCCCGCGGTAATTCGACTGGAAGGCTGATTAGTTCGTCGATAAAGTGATTGCACGTTTATTTTGATAGTGAGATCGATAATAATTAAATGCACGCGAGGTAGACATTAAAATTGTTAATAGGCAGGATCGTTTTGACTGCAGCTAGTCGTGGCATATTTTTCGCGTAGTAAAATTCTGTCCTATTTTGAGTCTCAGCCGGAAGTACGTTTAGGTATTTAGAGTCAAGAGTTAGATAGTTAAAATATAGCTTTCAGCCCCTGTAGTCTGTACACCATCAGGAACCTTTTCCGTTTGTCTATATACACTATATCTGATAGCCGAATTTCGGCCCCCTTTTTGGTACCTGTTCGAGGCGTGAGGTCGCATCGAATTGGGCCAGTCTCGGACCTTCGGAGTTTTTTTTTTTGCCTGAATTTTGGCAAGAAGGTTCGTTTGACATGGAAGGCCCTCTTTCGGTGGCTAATTCCTCCCGTAGACCTCGATCATGCTTATCAAGCTTATCTCTTCATAATTATAATCTTCTCCAGGTTATAAATGAGCTTGCTCATCAGTGGAATACATCGTCACTACCTCAAACAACTATTAGAAAGAGGCTACCTAAGAGATCAAGGGTTTGTTTATAAATTTGATTAAAGATTCAAATGTTTACTGTGTTTCGATGTTTTAGGAGCGAAGATTGGCAAAAAGCGGGGCTCAGTAGTAGATGATAGGTTTTTTAAACTCGATGAGATGGAAGCCTTTTTGGATTCACAAGACAAAATTGAGATGAAAAATGATAAGAAAAAGGGAAAGAAGCGTAAAAAAACTGATGAGAGCAGTGAAGATGATGATGATGATGAGAGCATTGACTTATTTGCAGATGTTGATGATGAATCTGTAAGTATTAACATGATCTTTCGTGATTTGTTATCAGCTTTTCTCAATTTCCTTTTCATTTGACTGTTAGGCTCAAGAAACACATTATTTATACACACATATTCATTACAGGAAGAAGAAATAAAGTATGATGACTTTTTCGACAGTGTACAAAATGATTCCGATGACAATAATGACAAAGACAATGATGAAGAAGACAAACAGAAGGATTCAGGTGATGAAGAAAAATCTGTCACAGAAGATGAAGAAGACAGCGAGATAGATTTAAATGATAAAGATAACAACAAGAAAGTCAGGTGAGAAACATATTTATCATCGTGCTAGATACATCATTTCAACATTATACTTTTTTAACCGTGTTTTATTTTGTTTTAGATTTAATATGCCTCAATCGTCTTCGGACGATGAGGACTCTGCTGTAGATGAAAGTAAAGAGACGGAAGATATGACAGAATTTGAAAAGCGCCAACAGAGGTTAAAGAAGAAAATAAGTCACATAGAGAATAGTATGTTGGAAGAAAAGGCTTGGCCAATGAAAGGAGAAGTAACCGCTTCCACTAGACCACAGAATTCTCTTTTAGAGGAAGTAGTTGACTTTGATGTTGCGAGTAGACCGGCTCCAATAATAACTGAAGAAACAACCATGAAACTACAAGACATTATAATTCAGCGGATAAAGGACAAAGCATGGGATGATGTAGTTAGAAAATTCAAACCTGTTAAAGAAATAGAGGAGTATAAAAAAGAACTGGTTTTGGATCAGGAAAAAAGTAAATTATCATTAGCTCAAGTGTATGAACAAGATTTTATTAAACAACGAGAAGCCTTGGATCCTGATGCAGATGATAAACCTGAAGAAGTACCAAAGGAGCATGAAGAGATCAAAACTTTGATGACATCTTTGTTTGCCAAACTGGACGCTTTGACTAACTTCCATTACACTCCCAAAATGGTTGCACCGGAGGTTAAAATAGTGAGTAATATACCTGCAATCGCCATGGAAGAAGTTGCCCCAGTGGCTACTAGTGATGCCACACTTTTAGCACCTGAAGAAGTCAAAGGTATTTGTATATTTCATTATTATGCATGCTTTTATTGAAGATTATGTTTGACATTTCTAAATGCGATTTATTGTGCAGGAAAACTCAAGGGTGATGTCATTAGCAAATCTGAAAGAACCGAAACTGATAAAAAGAGAGAAAGGAGACAAAAGAAAATTAAACAGCGGCAGCGCGAAAAAGAAAGACAGAAAAAAGACAAATTATTGGACAAATTGCGGCCAGGGCTTGGTAATAAATACAGCCGAGGAAAAGTGTCTCAACTGCTCGAAAAAGTCACTAAAGATCGTAATGTCGATAAGGTAATCTTTCTATTTACTGTCGTAACAAAAATGAAATTTTATTAATCATGTTGTTTGAGTATCCCCGCTTTGAAACTTATCCTTCTGTAAGGATTGCATCAAATTCTTTATGTGCCCAGATGAAATCAAAGAGTTGAACGCCAGCAAAATCCTCCGTTTCCTTCAGGGGGCCGGGCTAAGCGATGAACTCTAGGTGCAGGGCCAGTCACAAAAGTTCCATTATGGGACGCAGTGACGGCGGCGGCAGGCCTAGTAAACAAATAATAATAAGGATTGCTTTGTATACTTCCGAAGGATTAAGTCGGAGTCACCAGTTGTGGGTTTGGAAGGTCAGTAGAATGAAAGGTTGTTTCAGGTCACATGGAAAATGTTTATTTCTGATAAGTACAAATTATTTGATTTGATTCGTGAGAGGACCCCGGGCTGGACTCATAGACTTTCTGTTCATGCCGTTGTGTGTCTCTCGGCACGGGTGCGTAGCTCCGCCTGGCGTGGCTCCCCCACTCCTCCTGGCGTGGCTCTCCCACTCCTCCTGTGTGTCCCAGGTTGTCCCCACACAAAGATTCAACATCAATAATGATCCAAAACAATATTTAATTTTTTTTTAGATGGAGACTTTTGGAGATGGCAAATCAATCAAATCATCCAAAGCATTCTTCACGCAGTTACAAGATGAGGTTTCGGGCAAGGTCAAATCAAATGTATCCTATAATAAGAAAACCAAGAATGTCTTGACGGCAAAAAAATTGAAATTGTAAATATTTTATATTTAAAATATAACAAGTTGAAAAGCTGAATAAAAATATATTTATATAAACATTTGGAAACCTGCACTACCTTTTGCCTTCTACGTTAAATAAAGATATTCTTAATCGTAGAATACTTTATGTTAGTATAATATTGATTATGCAAAAAGATGAACTTTTAAGGTTATGGACAGAAGGTACTTGTTGGTAATCCATTTCAAATAAAAGAAAACAGAATCTTATACAATAATTCTATCACATTCATAATGCACCAATGATCTTTGGCTTTCTTGTTTGATTCACACTTTTGTTGTCTTCTCTTAGATTTTCTTCTTCTATTAATTATTGGCTTGCTCCCATTCTTGGGTGATGCAGCCACAATGCTATAAAAATTACAAAATATTGAACTACACAACAGCAAGTTGCACAGGTTTATCAATTAAGAAGTATAAACAAACTATAATTAAGCAATATACAATTACAAAAATTTGTCGACTGCTTATAGAAAAAAATGCATAAATGTTAAGAAGAGAGTTACGTTGTTAATATAAAAAATAATGAAAGTACCAGCAGTGTGCAATACGTGTACTATCTTGGTATTATCTATGATACAGTGTTTCAACAAAACGGACATTAAAAACTGAGTTCACGCATTCTCTTACTTAGATCATCCTCCAAGTAATACGTCTTCCGAACTTGATTATTTTGTAATTGTTCTTCGTTTTTTAATATGTGGTAGAACCACATGAGAGTGTTTGATTTCATTCAAGATTATCTATTGTGAGCCTACTTCAATACAGTTATATATAAAGAAGTATCGGGCTGCTGACCAAACTCAGGGTGAAAAGACAGTAACTTTATGGACCTACAGGATCTTGCTTGGCCATCAGCTACAAGCTGCTCGTCTGTTATCTAAAATTATACTCAAGAGTAGTAAGAGCCATTAGTTAGTGTTAGACTACTTGATACAAGGTGTGTCCACATGGAAGTATTATGATTCAAGTGCATATTAGTTTAACGAATAGGTATATATAACAACTAATGATACTTAACAATTATTCATTACTGATGTTCGATTTTTAAATGGAACAAACCACTATGAACTTAGGACCGTCTTCTACTGTTGTTTCGAAGGCTGGCTTAGTGTGATAACTTAACGTTAACAATGTTCGCCATTAGGTGGTAATGTTTAAAAAAATCTCGGACACTAAACTACTAATTAGTTTAAAGATAATAAAGTAGCAATTACTAGCATGAGTGAAAATTTTGTGTTGATGGGAAGAATGGACAATTTATGTTATTTCTGGAAAAAGAGCATTAAAAAAATATACATACTTGCTTTGAAAATTTCGGAAAAGAACATAATACCTAAGTGGCAAAGCCACACAAAATAAATAAGTGCATTGTTTTATTGCATTTTTTTAAATAATCCTATTAAGTATATTTTTTCATAGGTGGTAATAGTCAACGAGTTTTGCAGTATTACAATAATCGTAATACTAACGCATTATCATAATACTACAAAGTTCGTTTTATTTATTTCAATTGGTACAATGGCTAAGTATTACAAAGTTACAAAAATAATGTGTTTGAAGAAGATAATAGTCAAGTTTATTAATAAAAAGAGGTCTATAATAAAATAAAAAAAAGTTTATAAATATTTTTAGGGTCTAATATAATAATTTATTATCACCACTATAATCTTACAAAGTAAAAATATATCTATTAGTTGATATTTTTGGAATTGGTTAAAAATGGTTAAATATTTTTATACTTCTATGTACGTGCGTTTTATTTTAATTTTTTTTCAAATGTAAGTATTTGATAAAATGGAAAATTGAGTATTCCTCCTTAATGAAATAATTAAATCTTATAAGAAGAAGGATAAGAATAAAAATATAAAGAAATAATATTTTACGATAAAAATAACATTTATTTTTTATCTTCAATGCTAAAAAAATAAAGATAGTAGCCAAATAAATAAAGAAGACTAAAATTTCGTCACTGCCTGCAACTAGCAAGTTATTTCATAAAAGTTATGTAAAATATAGCCAAACTAATATGAACAACGTATTGAGGATAAAACTCTTTTACTGAATATGGTCAACTTTCACTCGCATGAAGTTTCCGATTCCGAGATATTCAAGATGGCGTATGAAATGTTGTAAACACTAGATAGTTATTTATGTCATTGTTGTTTAATAGTAATAAATTGTTCAGTTTTCGGGAGTGAAAACGATTTAACTTTGTCATTTATAAATGACAACGCGAGTGTTTGTTGTCAGATGTCTACGGCAACACATTCTTATCCAGGTTAGTTGCTTTTGAATGTCCTTGGAGCTTGTCAAATATTCTTACAATTTCGTGGCTTTTTCTACAAACAATGAATAAAAACATTTATTTAACCGTTAAATTAAACAATATTTTCATTAATAATCATATTTGTGTTTATAATATCATGTATTTGTTGTGAAATCTCAACACAAATGTTTGTATTTCATCAAGCCTGCAAACTGAATTATAGTGAAATTACAAATACCTGAAGCAAAATATCTACATGTTTATATTTCTTTATAGGGATAGACCCAGCTAAGGTCATCCATAAGCGCCGAGCAGGCAGTATAGGGTAAGTTCAATGCTTTTTACAGAATATGAAAATGCTTAACACTTAAATATTTATGAGTTCTAATAACTTACTTGAGTGCCTGATTTTAAAATTGCATAATTAATTTAGAATTCCACATTGTATTAGGTCGCTATATCACATGAGATCTGCTTTTCTGGCAGTAACATGATGTAAAAAAGTGTTATCACTATACAATTTTTTGTCATCACTTCAAATCTGAAATCATTTCTCAATTGATTACCCAGAGGTTAGGTTCTTATTCCCATTTACATTTAAAGAAACATGAGGGTACTCTTCAGATATTTAAGTAATTATATAATCGAGATTTCAAGCATAATTTAGAATTGAGTTGGAACCAAAACATATGGTCAATCCATATTAAAAAATAAGTTCAATTTGAAACGTCACATCAATGTTTGTAAGAATATCAGAATCTACCCATTTCTTGATAATATATAACATAAGGTTGTTACCAATTTAAATAAATTAAAAAGGTTTTAACATCGTAATGGTTCTAATTTTTAATTACGTAATAGGATTACAATAGTAATCCACGCACTTTCAGATCCCCCTACGTCACAAACCCCATGCAACCGACACTTGCGCAGCACTGAGCATGTCGGCCAATTAGAGATCTTAAAGTACCTAGAAGAACATTGCATCAACTTTTCTCTATTTCAAGTGATTTAACTTTTAATATGACTGGATTACATATGTAATCCACGCGACCGATCCAGGGTTAACGTAGCTTCCCATGTCCTGTGTCGTCCAGAAACTAACCTCCCTATAATAATTATCCTCGTATATAATAATATGAGGATAATTTAAACGCGCCGTTTTGTGACACAATGACCACCTCAAAAGCGCATGCTTTCTGAATATGGTTTTAGAATTTTGTAGAGTCGATATTTCTATTGTCCTATTCTTGTCTCGTTCCATGTTTGTCCAGAAACGAATCTCCCTATGCTTTCTATATATCCATGGTTTTAGAATTTTGAACAATCGATATGTCTTATTTCTTGCCGAATTTTTTTCTTAGTCTACTTTTTTTTATTATTTTTAGTTTTTTTTTTAACCATGTTATATTATTGTTTCTGTTTTTTTATATTCTTCTTATATTTCTTGTAATATTTATGTTGTTGTTAAAGGGACTTGGTGCCGTATATCTAAATAAATAAATTGTCCTATTCTTGTCTCGTTACATGTTTTTTTCCACTTTTTCATAATAGCTTGTGATTGCTTTCCTGCTTTTAATGTTTGTGTCGTTCATAGAAATTTACAACCTCTCTTTCACCAGAAAGCTTTTTGGGACCTTGTTCGTAATCACCAGGGCAGTCGGTGGACAGTGTTTCGTATGCACTGCATACTTACTGCTATCGGTCGTTGTGTGCCTCTAATATGCAGTTGATTGTCTGAATGTCGGCTGTATGTGTACCTTTATGAAGTATGGATTGTGTAGCCATGGCTTTAACTCGTTTTTTTGTTTGGTTCGCCTTTCTTGTGTTGGGGATTATGTTTCCACATTTATTTATTTAAAGTCACACACGGCCATTGGCCATTAAAATACATTTACAAAACATGTTAAAACATCAATATGTCAGGATGTCATGTCAAATGTCAATATTATGAAATGAAACACAACGAGGCAGCCGAAATACTTCTATATGTGATTTTAAATTTTAGCCATGGATCCAGCATTACTCCTAAGTATTTTCTCTCCTTGTACAGTGACTTTCTTCATCCCAAATACAAAGGCTATCTCATTCACTTTTTATGTCCTTGTCTTCCCTATACTGAATATAATAATTGTTGCAATAGTCTTTTGTTTGGAAACTTCCAGGCTATTCTTTGTCATCCTTCTAATTTCTAATTACTTTGTAGGGTAGTTTTCAGTCTGAAGTTAGCTCCTTCGTCAATGTAGTTACGGAGACCAATATTGCTAAATCTGTGATACCTTAAAAATTGACCATAACTACTGTTTATCTCAAATAATGGTTAAAAGATAGTTCAGATATTAATATGTTTCCTACATTATCATTAAATTTCCAAATCCAACACTCTTCCATTACTGAAACATTCGAAAAAGACACAGCATGCCCACAAAAACATTCACTGCCATTCTCAATCGCCATCATAACCATAATTATTAATGTTGCGGATGTAGGGCCCCGATGTAGATTTGTACAGTTGATATATAGATTGTAATTTTTTAGTAGCCATCACATTCATAGTTATTTTTTTGCTTACAGCACATTTTTATTTCAAAAAAAATTGGATGAATGCAGTATGTGCGTAGGAAAATTATAATCTAACAATTCATTTGGTTTATTATAATTTTACTATCATGAATAGTTTCGTAGGCACTCGTCCTACAAGATCACATGAGATTAAGAAGGAAATGTTTCTAGTTGTAAATTTTGCCCCGCCATGTTCGATTTTACGTCAACTGACAGCTGTTTCTAGTATACAAGAACGCTTTCTGTAATAAATACACTGTATTTGAGTTTTTTCCCTTCCAATTATGTGCTCCCTTCATATTTAGGTCCATTGTATTTGGTTTATCATATCAATCATAGAAAATTTAAGCAAATATGCATTCCCGTAATCATTCGAGGGCTTACAACCGTGATGCATCAACTAAAATTATAAGAAATATAATGGCTTTTTGAAGAAAATACTCAAAGAATACTTTTTAAGTAGGTACAAATATTAAAATTGAAGTGATCAAAAGTGAATTGGTTCATTTTGGCTGAAACATAAAGGTTTCGTATGATTTAATAAGGACTTAAACTATATTTTGATATAAAATAAATAATTAAAAAATAAGGTACCTATTCTGCATCAACACTCGTTCAAATCTGACATAGCGAATATTGGCAGTTACCACTTGCATTGCCCGGCTACTATTTGTTTGTTTACAAAATTTTGTATGAAATGTCTTCTTCATACATAACAAACGCGGATTAAATATTTTTTATAATTGAAGAAAAAACTGATCAGTGATTTATATGTAATCTTACGATTAACGAAATTTTTATAAGTAAGACGGCTAGTGATTTGTAGCCTAGCGATACAGTTCTTGATTTTCATATTTTCGATCTTTGCTTTCTAAGAAAATGGTAAAAGTTTACTTGGGTTCACATTGAGTGGAAAACAAATTGTATTGAAACCTTTACTATGTTGACCCTTAAAATGAATTTAATGTTTTTATCAAATTATACGCAACATTTACTAATTTCAATTTTATGAAGTGTGTTATCTTACCTGGTGTTGCTCAAGACAGTTGTTTTCCAAACGCTTTAGGAATGTTTCAATAGATGGCAGTGCCTTTATTGTTTCTGGGACATTTTAAAAGTTCTTATAATTTACAAAATATTATGCACACATAAGTTTTTGTTTTCAATATTCTCAGTTATTTATAAGCAAAGTGGGTAAATAAAAAGAAACTTATTGCCCAATTCCTATCTTTTTTTCATATCCAGAGATTCCTACATATATGTTTGTAGTAGCCGTCCCTTAAAAGTTTTCAATTTCCCTTTACCACGTTGAGATATCTTCCCGTAGCAACAGTTGTAGGTAGAAAACTCTAAATAACCTTAATAATCGCATTTTTTTTTACTTATCACGCTATCTTCACAAAGGCGAAAGCTGCTGATGGTGTTATATTGTAATTTTGTAAATAATAATAATCTTGCGTAAGGGGTAGGCTGAGAGAACGGATCTCCATTCTTTTCTATCCAAGCACACTTCTTCCACCGACATAAAATGTCTCATACAACCTCTCCTATTTCTCTTATTTCTGACCTGGCCTTCCTTCGTTCCACGTCATTCTCGGTCGACCATGCTTTCTTACACCTTTCCTTTCAGCCTTATAAATTCTGTTTGCATTCATTTTTTCCACATCACAACCATCTCAACTTATTGACTTTCATCTATGTCACAACACTAACCTTTATACCACATTCTTTCCTAATATTCTTCTTACATAATGAAGTGGTTGGTGAACCAGCGGTTACAACGTCGGCTTTCGTACTGCGGACGTCGTGGTTCGATCCCAGGTGCCGACCATCTTCCTCTTTCACGACACAAGCTTTCGGTCGGTAGCTTACTGTGAATGAGTCAAGGAGTGTATTTGAGTGAGCACAGATTCATTTACAAAAATTTTTTTCTTCATTATTATATTTCACGTGGATACGAACCTGTCGATATCAATTGGCACCAGGGTTGCCAGGTTTTTCCAAAAATATACCGAACCAGTGTTCCCACTTGGTATCCGAAAAGATGAAAGTTCCCCAAAAAAAAAGTCATTCTCGAAATTTGCTGTCCGGAAAGTTACAAAATCATTCCAAAAATACCGAACACCGAACATGGTGCAAAAATACCGAACACCTGGCAACCCCGATTGGCACAGCAACAACTATCGGATTACCCGCCAAAATTCTGAGTATGAAAAATATTTCTCATAGTTGAATTGGTGTTGTCATATTATTATGTATGAAGAATATTTCGCGTTCGGTTTGTGTTGTTTGCTTGATGTGAATGTCAGCAATCAGGAGGGAATGCTCTATCTGGTTCTATGCTCGATCGTTGTAAACGCACCGTTATCCTAATACGAAAAAGCTTAGAATATACCTAATAGTAGCCGCGTTCTGCATACATCTGTCTCGTCCCTAGGTATCACAACCACGACGGCTGTGCAAGAAGCGGGATTACTGGATGAGATGGTTCGGTTTATCATAATAATGTTATGGTACCCTTGCTTGTTTGATGGATGGACTGCCAGATCCGTGAGCTTATTTTGCAATACATAACTTACCCCCTGATTCGCGGTGAATTGTTGACATTTGGGGGCGTTTCCTGCCCTCTTATCAGATTAAGACATAAGAATTTATTTATACGATGCGATTTTTTCTTTACAACCATTATTCTAACGTCATTCACTTGACATCTCAACCAAACGTCAGATCTGTTTTTTTTATCTGGCTGTTTTATTTTTATGCAGACTTCTCGTGTCTATTGTTGAACAACTAGAGGTCATCCGTCACCAAGACTACGGCTCCCGTTTTTCTCATTGATTATTGATTCGACGCGTTTATTTAGCCAGTCAGTGCTCTGGGCTATTCTAATATACTTAGATGGCAGTAGTCTAAATCAGTGTTCTTGAATTTGACCACCTAAGTAAGAAAGTTTGTTGTTAACTTGAATTTATCACCTAATACAGCCTTCATGAGAGCTCTACGAAGAATATGTGGAAATACTCTGTGGGATATGGAAAGGAATGAGAATATTAGGAAGGAATGTGGTATGGAAGTTAGTGTTATGACAAAGATGAAAGTCAATAAGTTGAGATGGTTTGGGCATGTGGAAAGAAAGGATGCAAACAGAATGAAAAAGAAGATTTATAAGGTTGAAAGGAAAGGTGTAAGAAAGCGTAGCCGACCTAGAATGACGTAGATCGAACACATCGATTCCGTCCCCACGGAAGGCCTGGTCAGAAATAAGAGAAATGGGAGAGGTTGTGTGAGAAACGGTATGTCGGTGGAAGAAGCGAAGGAAGTGGGTATGCTTGGATAGAAAGGAGTGGAGGTCCGTTCTCTCAGCCTACCCCTTACGTGACACGGTGTGATGGGAAAAATACAGCCTTCGAAACAGCAGTAGAAAAGGTTCGTAATCATTAGTCCCTGCCCTAGTGATCAAATTGAATAATTATTAGCCACTTGAAATCGATCTTGAAAATCTTTTAATATTTACAAAATTGCAAAACGTCATATAAACTTTGAATTTTCTAAATTGCAATTAGATATTGATACCCACATGTAAATGTACATATGAATAAGACCAATCATATTGGCCGTAATTCAAACTGCCCAATTTCTTATTTTTTCATACAACATGTAAGTACCTAGTTGTTAGATACATTATGGTAGGTAGGTATGTGTGTTTTATTTTGAAAGTGTTCACCGTGCAGGGGTGGCAGGTAGGTGTGTGTGGATGCGAGCTAAGGTGAGGTGTGTGTAGTACCTCTGTTGAATATTTATGGGGTTTTGTAAATAGGAGTAATAGTGTAGCGGGGTAGGTGGGGCAGGGGGGAGTGTGTCTGCGGTAATGACGAAGGATCGTCCCAAATCCCCGGGATCATTCTTCATCTCGTCTTACAAACTCCTTGACGTTCTAGCCCCACCGCCCCACCGAGAGAAATGGATTTTATTTTCTTTCAATATTTCCCATACCAAAAATCTCATGTCGTATCGTGTATCTATATACGTATAATATTTAAAGTTTTCTTCATAGGTTACCTCACCCATACACGATTTGTAATAACATCTTAAAAATTTGAACTTAAAATATATATTAGGGACCCCCCCCCCCCCCCCCAATGTTTTGAAACAAGATACATGACATGCATAACAGTGTTTTAGCACAGCATCATAATATTATACAAACTAACTATTTAATACTAATATTACTACGATTTTAGTGATTATTTTAAATTTGAACAGTTTTGGGCTTTCAACCTTCTTATACTGCTGTTTCGAAAGCTTTCTTAATTTTAATAACACTTACAAAGCTCTATTTATAAAGTTTGTAAAACGACAATATTTGAGGGATCTTTTTTTCTATAAATATAATTTAATAATTATTATTAAAGTGTTAGTCTCAACTACCATCCAGAAGGCAATCGGAGACGTGGTAGGCCCCTCCGAACAATTAAAAGGCTCTACGAAGCTGACCTTCAGGCCGTTGGTGTTGACTGAGATGCGACTCCTGGAATCGCAGGAGACAGGACCGCATGGCGAGGACTTGTGGAGTCCATATGCTCCAACTAGGGAGCGGACATGGATGAAGAAGAAGTATCACTATTCACATAGTGAAAGTTCATTTTAACACAGTTGCACTTTCACGATAAATTAAATGAAATCGAGCGCTTTTGTCAATTTCAAGAGGCAACGTGAGATAGACTTTTGAACTCATCTAATGTATGGTAAAATTGCAACTACGTTGTTTTATTCTGTTTAAATATTTTTTTAATTTGGTTCAAATTAAGAACGTTTACGATTTTTTTCCAATAAGCCAAATAATCAAAATACAGTAGATAAATGTGGTGTGGTGAGGTATGAGCCAGCATTATACAATAAATTGTCCATGTATCGCTGGCTCATTATGTTGGTGTTCATTGTAAGATGTCAGTGTATTAAAGTTGAGCTTTATAAGCCATTCCGCTAAGACGAGTCAGCTCAAAGTGTTCCAGAGTCGTGTGTTGTTTTAATCCTGTCTCCTCATCATACGGCGGCGATGATCCTTCGGCTGAGTACAGGTGACGTGCCCCCCTAGCAAAGGAGGGGCGCACGCCGCGGATAACTCGGCGATTCCGCCTCTCATTTCACGGCTAGGTGACTTTCTTTCCTTCCTCTCCCCGAACGACTAAACCCTGTCCTAAGGGAGCTTCAAATATCTTCTCCTTTGATTTATCGACGACTCATTACGCTAATAAATAACGAAAATATAAAGGAGAGACGCTGGTCGAACAAATATATCACACGAATATGTAACAACTAATGACTCTAACAATTCATGAATAATAAATATATCACACCTGCCTCCAATATGTTGCGAAAGATATCGCCTTGGTTTTTCCCTCCATAATCAGGTTCGCAGGACTGAAACCTTAAATAAAAAAAATCAACATTTTCTGTACATAGCCTGCGGGATTAATTGCCGAAGCAATTTTTTGCAGTCAACCGTTCCCGTCCAATTTGAGACAAGCAACATCGGGTAGAAATTTAAATTGAGAAGCACTTTGACTTGACCGACCGGGGAACGAACCCGGGACCTCTAGATCGAGATCCTTACTCTACATTTACATCGTGATTCCGATCCAATTCTTATCTTAGGTCTTCTTATTTTGAATCCGGTATTGCTTTGCGAAAAAAATGTAGCCCCCTAGAATTTAGCGTCTACGGCGCTATCAAGGTTCTTAATTTCTTTGATATAGAACATGGGATGCAATACTTCTAAATATACACATTCTTTGTATCTAATAAAACCCACTGTTGAGTTTTTTTTTTACATGGTTCAGTAGGTATTTTCCATATTTTCCCACTCCGCTCTATCTTGGAATTTTCTTTACCACTTTCTACCCGTGACAGGGATGATTTCATCGGCTCATCTTTTTTTCTTTCTTAATTTGATATTTTTTTCTTGCGATATGAACGTTGTTTTCTACCAAGTCTTGGGGGTCGTAGCGTCTGTAGGAATAAGACACCGCATGTTTTGTGGTACACCTTGTATCGCTCTCTTGGCGTTTGTATAATATCTATGTATACCTAATAGGGTAGTAGTTGGTAGGTAGACACACGTGTGCATGTAGATACAAGTGGTGATGATAAAGTTGCGTACACGGCAGCTAGCGGGGGAGGCATGCCGTGAATGCAAAATCAGATTAGGTGAGGGTGAGGGGGGGGGTAGGATCTTAGACTTTTGAAAAGTACTACCGCGAGGGCCCCCTATCGTGGGAACCTCACTCAGATTCAAAACACCGCATATTTTTCGCACCCCCTGTCGGACATGACCAGTAGTGCTGTCAAGGGCCACTTTGATTTAAATCTGAGATCACTCGGACCGGACTGGACTCAATTACACTTTGCTTAATACGTTTAATAATCTATCTATATATTAATACGTGAAGGAAAAACGAATATTGCGCGGACGGAGGAGTATGATATTTCGCACCCTTATAGTTTATACAGAGAAGGAGTGGCGATTGCTATTTTTTTAAATTATCCGTAAAAAATTGATTAAATCAATAAAAAAAACATCGCAAACACTAATGTAATGTTATGTATTTGATATTCACACACACTTCGATGTATTTGACGTTGAGACAGACGCATATATTCTTTTGTTTATTTATTTATTTATTTATTTACGGCCTGTTGGGCCTTTTTTTAAAAAAGTGTGGTCAAATTGGGAATATATTAATTAATATTGTTTTCTTTAATAATAATAAAAAAAAACTTGACGTATCCAATAGTATCCGTGTCATTGACGATTTTGAAAGAAAATTATGAAATAACGCTCGCTCAGTCTTTGACAATGGAACCATTATAATGTACAAACGTATAATTTGAATAAGCTATGGTCGAATTTCGAGCAATGGTCGACTACTAGTATACTTCGATTGTAGATGGTAGTATCCGTAAACGGATTTATGGTTTAACGAACCGAATATGTGATAGAACTATTAATTATGGGAGGTTGTTATTCATTTGAGATGGAACATAATATATCGTTTGCCCAAAACATCTAATATCTTTATCGCACTTTCGACGTCTTTCACCCTAAATTAACCCTGCTTCGTGAAAGAGGAAGGTTAGGCCTTGAGATTCGAACCTACGACCTCCAATGCACGTTTAGAATAAAACCTACTGGAACACTCGACTGTTTCGATATTTTTTTTTGAAAATTATTGGATATCTCGACTATTCCGAGCTAGAAGTTAAAAAAAGTGGTCAGTAGATCATCGAAAAAGGGGCTCGACTATTAAACTCTTGCGTGATACAAGCATGCTTGCTGTATTTGTTTTGTTCGCTAGAGTCAATCCAGAAGCATTGAAAAAGGCTACTTTTGAGATTCTTATTTTGTGTTTTAGTCCAATGAAATGTTTTTCTGTATAATGATATTGAAATTTCTTCCACATCACAATGCTTTCAATATTTTCTTTCCACCTGGAACATAGTCTTATAGAGTAACTTCCTACCTTAAGTAGCTAACGTCTGTTTTAGAGTAGGTACATCTTGAGGTTGTGTGCTTTGGAGATTTACCACAACTTTCCTAATCCCTATCCCTCTCCTCGGGTATGTGGTGTATGTAGATATGAGGCATTTAGTTAAACCGAAGAACCTTTAGTTAAAATTCAAACGATAGTTACTCAAACTTTGTAATGCTTGTGAATTAACACAAAAATAATCCCTACTCTGCTTACGATATGCAGTTTAAAGGTTTATAATGCCACAAGACCTAGTAGCTATACTCTATTTCTAGAGAATTACCAAAAAAGTATACGAAAATGTTTTGCGCAATTAAATACGGATCACACACTCATCATTGAAATCTGACTGTCGAGCGTTTTTATTGGACGCGAGTGCAACGGCAAGCTTTGAATTAGCAAAAAAGTTTTAAAGTTGTATATTGTTTTGTAATTCTTTACAGAAATAGGGGAAATACGGATATCTTTTAAGGTCTACCTTGGTACGGGCTTTGCTCAGTTAGGTGGATTCAAATACTTGTAAAAATTATTGTAATACTATTATCTATGGATAAAGAAAGTTATTATTATTATTAAACTGTTTGTAGTTTCGGCCGAGGGTGCTTAGTAGTAGTTCATTTTCACTGATGTAAAAATTACGAATTACTTTATTACCATAAACATGTTTTAGGGAGCGACTGCTCCCTTCCTCAGATGGACAAAGACTATCCTTTATATAAATATATCTTTTCACTTATTACTTATCACAGAATAATCCAAAAATTATTATAAAATATATTCATACTTAATTCTGTCAAAGTCTATTTTTACAGGACGTAATATCGTCGATGCATATAAAATATTACACACTATATAGCTTTCCCCAAAAACATTGTCCTGTGTGTTAACTAATCTCTTGAATATTAAATTCGAATTTGTATAATGATAAATTAACTGGGAGGAAAAGCGTTTATTCTAAGTGTTTGTGAATATTACCTATCTATGTTATGGATGAAATAAATAATTTTAGAGTAATTCTTAAATAGTTATATAGTTTGGCCCTTGTTATTTATTTTCATATCTGCGGCCTAAAATTGAGAAAGAAAGAAAGCGTTTTAGCAGTAGGTACCCCTATTCGGCCTATTCTTAATATTTTTATTTCTCACTTAGCCGGTGATAAAATACCCGCGAATTTCGTATGTATATCTACTAATCACGTTTTCCTACAAAAAAAATATATTGTTTTTTAACCCATATCTTCCCAGACATAGAAATAACCGTTAGATTTTCATGAAAATCATATCAGGGACTATTTTTGGTCTATGTATTGATAAATAAGTGTCAAAAAATTTTTTGGATTTTTGGATTTTTAGTTATAGAACCGTTCCAATAATGGAACACTGGGAAGATAGATACATGTAACATTTTGGGATTTTGTATGGGAAATCTAAAACGATATAGAGCGTAGTAAAGTACTTTATGAAGATTTCTCAAAAATTTAATCCACAATTTATAAAATATAAACCTTGTATAAAATAATAAAACAAAAAATTTTCTTCTTCTTCTATTTTAAAGACACGGGAGTGTGTTTTATCAGGGTTATCATCTTGACTTGCGTTATTCCAGGTATCTTACCATCGCTTGACGAGTATTTTTGATCGGCGCAGCCCATTTGGTACCTTCATGCAGGGCTAGTTATAGTATTCTTCCTTTTGTTTAATTTCTCAATACACGTTGATGCCAATAAAATATATTATAGCAAATTATGACGTAGCCACCTGACCACATTGTTCGACTTATTAGATCTCTCAAATTACTGTGTTTCTCATTCGATAACGCAGATATTAACCATGGAGTGTTTTCATTTTAGATGTTCTTAGCATGCTTTTTATTTTGACAGTGTCTGCCCTGGATAAATACCATGTGTCTTTCTTCATGAACCTTTCTGTCTGTCCTCATATCCTTGTTTTTCATATTATGACATCTTTCAAGCAGATTGCTTCTGTGGCAGCTTAATCAACCTGTGACCTTACTTATCAGGCAAGCAGGTTATTTTGCTATTGACTGTAAAGCAAAGCACTTCAATAGCTTTCTGATGCAGGATTTTCTCATGTTTTGGAGATATAACATCTGCTTTAACGTTATTCATAGCGTTTTTGACGAAAAAATTCATCACCACATCCTGGTGGTATTGTCACTCATCAAGTCCAATGAATTAACTTTTTTCTGTTTTTGAGCGTAGCAAATCTTAGGTGGAATCCGATGGTTAAGATGATTTTGCAGATCCTTTTTGAAAATTAACAACATTCACCTTCAAAGTAACCATACGAACAATGTTTTCTTACTGTGTAAGGTTCAGTTCTACCAGCTGTGTGTGCATATTTTCTTTACATAAAATACTTTTTTCGTTTCTAGATGTTAAAATACTTAGTAAACTATTAAACTAAGACCAAAAAAATAAATTGCCAACAATAAATACATTTATTGCATGAAAATAGTACAAAAATTTTACATTGGCATATTATCCCAGTGTTCCAAAAATGGAACGGTTAGGAAAAAGGACATGAAAATACCTACTTATAGTCATCTTTATTTTTATTATTTTTTATAATGACAAAAGAGACAGCAATAGAACTGGTAACGTATTATTTGAATGTTAATTATAACAAACAAAAAATATACGGACATTTTACAACGAGCAATGTTTTTCCACAAAATCTGCTATAAAGAATGTTTCATAACAGAAAAAAGCAGACGCGAATATCATGCAACAATATCTCTAACTAAAGCCTATTAATCGAAGATTTTAAGCAGAAAAAAATAAACGAGTTGTGCTTTTCCAAAAAAATAATAAAAATTATTAACTATACCGTTCCAATAATGGAACACTGGGAAGATATGGGTTAACCTCAGCGTTATCTCACGGAGATTCAGAATATGTACGACGAAGATAACTGTGAATTCTGGTGATCCCGGTCGACATCATTGTCCATCTCGATCTTGTGCCCTCACCGTTCCTAATTGCGCTCAAATTTCGGATCTTGGGAAACATTTACGGATTATTTACGGAGATTGTGTTCCCTCTACCTACCACCTATACAAAGAATGATTAGTGTTATCTGAATTGATTCGAATACGGCATTTTTTATGAAATAACTTGTTCGTTCTAATTACGTATTGTAAAAATGATGCGAAAATAAATACCTAATTGTTACCGAATGATATTGGACAGACGTTTTTAGATTATACAAAATAAGAGTATACGATAAATGTTGCCATTGCTTGAAGTTATGTATGATGTTTTTTTTATGCCATTTTGTATGATATATTTTTGTATTTTGATTATAAATTAATTTCTTGCATCGAAATTTGAAATATTATGCAAAGTATCATGTCTAGCTGTAAGTTGATTTTTGTATCATAAAATTGTTATAGGTCTTATTAAGACCGTAAACTTAATAAAATAAATAAAATCAGTTGTAAGAAATATGTAGTAATGAAAAAGCGATCGAGCTTACCTTGTAACTAGCGATGGGCATTATAACGATAGCTGATAAAAATATTAGATAAATAAAAATAACATTATTAACTTATACTAAACGATATTTGTAAAAAAAATTGTCGAAAAAAATGATAGTAATAATAGGCTACCCCCATTTCATTAACATGATAAAATGACAGCCAATATTCTTCTTCTTTTTTTTCCGGCAATGCACCCGATCTCGAGTGATTTATGCCCTAATTGATTCATAAAAAACAAACAAAAAAAAAAGAAAAATTAAACAAATTAGCTATAGGAAAGAACCACACACCTCAGTAAAAAAACAAATCCCCCAAAAAATAGTAGAATTAAAATATTAGGCCCGTGCTCACTCTACTAAATAACCTTTTTTGGTGATAGCGTACCTTTCCCTTTTTTTTTTAGTTGAATGAAATTGCTATAACGTTTTTCAATTTAAGCCGTTATTCCCACCTCTACTTGTAACTCCCACATTTAGAGGGGTATTCAAGAAACCGTCCAAATAATAATATAACACTTTTCTATACAAAAGGGGTCAGTATAGCCAGCGAAACTTATTGCCTGAGGCAATTTTTTCCAGCCAACAGGTCCCGGTTATACTATCTATTTGCGATCCAATTCAAATCTAAGCCTATTCCGACAGCGTTTAATTTTAACAAAATGTTTTTTGAAGAATCTCTTCAACAAAAACCATACGTTAACCATTGGCTTTTTATAAAAAAAAACAGTGTCTCTGATTTCAGATAGCGGCAGAAAAATGTCTGTACCATCTGATCACCCATTCTGAATATCTATATTATTTATGTTTCTATGAGAGAGAAGTGAGTCAAGCATGAAAATACTATTTTGTAAACTCTCACTTGTTTCTCCCATATCCTTGTCAATGCTGTGATGGTATAGATATAGGTGTCGAGATAAAGTATGCTTTGTTATAATACGAGTACTTGAAGGATAAAAGCAGCAGTAGGGTCCACGCTATTTGGGCGTTGCCTCCGTCATACAGTAGAGCAGACGGTCAGTCGATTGTGGGAACACTCGGCATGAACCTTCACCACATCGCGCCTTACGGAACTTGCCGGTGAGAGGGCAGAGGCGTTTACCATTACTAGCATTATTATGATAAAGTATACAAAGAGGTGATTATCCCAGTTAATCTAATTACCTATGGATTTTTCTGAACTGAATGGTACAAAAATACGAAGAGTATTTGCCATTACAACACAACGCTTGCCAGACGGGTTGGCGAAGGGATCTTTTTACATTTGCCCATGGCCATATCTTCTATAAACCATAGTTCTGGTATAAATCTATGTCGAGGAGGTGTGAATAGATATTTGAGGTGAAATCAACCCCTGAATAAAACGCGGAAACCATACAATGACGAGCTGAGCCACATACTCGTAACATCATTTACCATATTTCTCACTTGTTAAAGCCTTAGGACCGATCTTATAAAAGAGAGACCAATTATCCGTAAGTTTATCGATGGTTTACTAACAAATTGTCGTACTGAAATTTGAATAAGGAATTTTTTTATGACGGAAAAACGAGCAAATGGATCATATTTCGGTTTATTTGGTTTGACTTTTAACTAACGGATGTTTATAAGACCGGCCCTTAGTGTCTTTCTTTTGCACCATTCATATTTCCTTTTGGAATCTTCCTTTAGACCGCTTGATTAGAGTCTATCAATCCTTATTTCTAAGTATCGTCACATAGTTTCATTGGTGATGGCTCACACGGAGATTCGAATGTTTTTATTTTTTATCCTTCGGAGTTATAGAACATTTTTAAACAGTCTATTTGACCTCCGCCTCTTTTCTTTTGTCCAACAATCGCATCGTCCAATTATCCCATTCATCTCGCAGTGTAAATCTCCCGTGATTAATGATCCGGCTGAGGGACCTCGAATCTCCTAGTGCGCGACCTTTACCCCTCCGATCTTCTTCTCCGGTGCTGTTTATTAATTATTGTACCATTCCACCATGCTTATTTACACACGTCCGCATAATTGGATGGGAATAATTGATTTTTTTACCAGCCACGCCGTGAAATATTTATTGCTTATTATGAATGATGAGTGATGTGTACGGAGATAGCTAGCCATATAATAACTGTCTGTTCATCTATAAGCCATTCAGTTTATTATGTTCATATTGAGAGTTCTTCAAAACTTCCTACGTATGATATAGATATTATGTTCTCACGTAATAATGGGCACATGTGCAATGTTTTTAATTAAAAGAATGATTAAACAAACATTAATGTACTTCAACCACTTTCTCTGCGTATTTACATAGGTACTTTGATGTCTTAAAAACTCATGCCGAGCCCTGCAATCATTCGTCTTTAACTCACCAAGGCTTCGACCGCAGTTTTTCAATCTGTTTCTTGATCTCACCCTCTCAATACCGTCCGGGTTTGCTTATACTCTTCTCGTTCCGCTCAGGTAGCCTTTTAGGTTTCTCATCGGCACGCTTTAAAACGGCATGTGCAGAGATCTTTAGAGATTTCTAAATGCTGTGCAACTCATCATCGTGTCGTATTCTTCATCATTCACGGGCCCTAAAATCTGACGAAGCACTCTTCTCTCAAATGTTTCCATGCTGGACATATTTAAGCGGTTTTTGCATTCAATCATTTTTTTTTTCATTTCGACGTCGAATATGGAAGTAACATAAGTTTTTATATCCACTCTTATCGGAGGTTAGCGACCATCTACGTGTACTACATCCTATTAGGTCTGCAGCATCTGGTACACCGAAGTACTGTCGTAAGACTTTGAAAAGATTACTTTATTAAGGGTGTTAAATCTTTTCTTCTTCTTTATCAGCTGTCTCTTTAGGTCTCTTCTTAAGTTTTCCACCTTTTTGTCTTATTCTGTTCTCGACCAGCTTCAATTGTTGTGTTACTTACTTATGTTTAAGTTTCTGTTGTGTGGACTCAATATTTTTGTTTTGGAGTATTCATATCCAGATCTACTCTTAGGAAATCATCATGCAGCTCTTATATTATATCATTTAGTTCTTTCAGGTCTCCATTAATGAGTCCAATTTCACGTAACGAAGGTGCCATCAATCTTATTTTCATGATCCCAATCAAGCGTCATAAATCTTTATTCTTGTCTTATACATTCGGGTACTAATCCGCAAGTACCTAACCTACAAAATGTTGGATTAGCATTTTCACTGTCCATTATTTTTGTTTCTGTACAAATGGAATGGTTGTTCAGCAATATTCCTACCTCGTTGCATATTCTGCTGTGCCGTAGTGTTTGGTTGGCCCCATATCACCAATTGTGATTGTTGTCATTGTTTGTTTGTTCTGCGGTGAATCAGTGCCGCGACCTTGACACACTAAGAGCGGCATCAGCTGCAGGGCGGAGTGCATTTCCTATGGCAACCTTCGTTTTTTGCTGACGTTCTCCAACAGTACCTACATACATTATCACATCACACAATTATTTTGCATACTTAGGTACCTATATCAATGTTTTTTTTTTCATATTGATATTCGCAGGATCTTGCATGCATATTATGATAGCGTCGTTGGTATATCTTATAATGCATTCGGAAACAGATGCAATGAAGAAAATTTTCTTTAAAAAAAAACCAACAAAACCGACCGCTGTAGTCTAGTTGTCTTACCGTAATATATATTAACTTTCTCGTACAAATAATATTCGTTATATGTCTAATTAATAATTAAAATTATTAATTCAATACTATACGTGAAAAAAAACTGGATATATTGTCATTGGGTAAGAACACGTAGAAAGCCGATTTCGACCTGCGCCGACCGGCGCAAAGAATGTTTCTATGCATTTGAATGGGGATACGCACAGAAAAAGCAATACCCGCTTTCCGGCATGGCCATTTAAATGCATTGAAACCATAGACAACAATCTTTGAGCTGGTCAGGATACGAACTCCGGGTAAAAGTATAGAAGTGAAAAAAAGTTAAGACCCGACCGTGAACAAACCTGGTATCTCTTTAGCAAATTTTGGCGTTCAGACAACTTGGCCATCGAGGTCACTTGTATGATTTATAAAATAACAATACATTTTTTGTCATCTTCGCCCAATTAATTCTCCTCGTCATCGGGAACAAGTTTTCCACCCACCATTTCAAAGTCCTACCTTCCTATCCTACAGCTCTATTGCGCGCACCGAGTTTCCTTCAATCTTAACAATTTGACTGGCTATATTCACTATTTTATATGATTCGTGTATTAGGTGTGCTCGTATGTCTTTGGGTCGTTCTACGTCTTCTTATGCATTGATTTTAAGATTGAATTTATCGTCCTTACATATCTGTTAACTTAAAGACATTCGTAATTATATACTTGATGTCATTTTCTTGGTTGGTACCTAAATTGCTAGGTATTATTGTCGAATCGTGACTTGCAGCAAGTCATTTTATGTCTGATGACGTATCGAATCGAGTTTCCCATTCATAATTATTAAAGAGAAGACGCCTTACCATAAATTAATTACATCATTTTGGGCTGCGTGATGCGCTTATGTGTCTCAGCCGAGGTCTTTAAGAGGAATTATTTGTCGATTCACTCAGCCCGTTGTCCAACTGAATACTTGACATCCTTTCAACTCCTTAATTAATTGTTCTTCCTGGAAAGGAGGCCTTCATTCATAATATCTATTCGAATACTTCTTAAACCTATGGTAATGTCTATTGAGAATCAATCACTGCTTTTTTTCCTTAACTTATAATGAATCGTGTACTGGCAACAATTCGATAAAATCAGTAGTTACAAATTATTCAGCTCTGCTTCGAAGAAAGTATACACGATTTAAGATGTTTTTTTCGTCTTCGAAACCCTGATGGGAGGACAAACAGGACTCTTTTCCACTATTTACGTGTAGTCTAAAAATCACCTTGTAAGTGTATAATATGTCAAAATAAAAATTTGTGGCGTGCCAGAAGTATTATTTATTTATTTATTTATAAATTAACGGCAAATTGCCTTTTAAAGAAAATAAAGATTACAAAGAGAGCAGCAAAAACACAAAAAAGAACAAAAAAAAAATACAAAACACACAATTGCTTTCCATAAGCACTACAGTGATAAAAAGTACACGTCTGACATTTGTTCAGTAGGTATAGTATTAGAATACAACAATATGAGAATAGGTACATTTAAAAGGCTATTGGATGATTGACGACAGTTGCCAGAGAGATGGTGATTATCGGTTTCATATTATATTTAGTAGGTATGGTTAGAGGCATATTATTGTTTTGTGATGTGTTGTGATTCTATATGAAATATTCTTCTGGCGCGCCACATCACACCACAACAAAAACATGCAGGGATTTAAATAGCCTTTAAAATTGAACATAAAATACCTACCTACTAATATTATTCTTTCAGTGTTATTAATAATCTTGGTATAAAGTTATACAATGGTTTATACCGTGGTCTAAGAAAATGTTATTAATAATCCAGGTATACCATAATAAACCATAGAATAAGCATATAACATCCTCGTTGTACCACGGTTTTAGAGATTTACTAATTCTATGGTTTATACCAGTAATAAGGTGTTTTTATTAACAACACTGTAAGTTCATATATACGAGCTCTGCATAGTTCATGTACAGCAGTGGTGTGGTTTAATTTGAATCAGTTTACCTTTCTATGATGAACTGATTCAAATGAAACTACAAGCCTGTTATGTGTGTAGGTATGATATAGAATGCTGTATTGTTAGGTCATACCTAACCTATAATGTACTTTGTTATCCAAGGTTATCCTGATGGACTCCAAACAATAGGATTTCATTCCAATACGATAATTAGTAATCGCCGTGGCTTATTCATAATTAGGTATGAGATTATGATAATCTCCTACCATTCTTTGTTAGTATACTTATGTAAAAATATATCGATCGAATTGAATCGTTTATTAACTAAGATATTTTTACAATAATGTATGGGTAAACTCTAAACAATATACCTACAGTACTTACCCAGTTCTCCTCTTTGTTATTACAATAATTAATTCTACAAAACGACACAACCCTGTGGTTAGTGTGAAAGATGTCAAAAAGTGTATGTGTGTTCACTTCGAGTGATCACAGATTCATTTAAATAAAAATAAAATGCTGGATGGCAGGGGTGTTCGAGAAAATGTTCAGTTCGAACTAAACTTAATTGTTTGTGTCGTTTCCTAAAAAAAAAAAAAAAACTTTTTTGGTAAATGAAACAATATTCCCATCTTATTAAGATTTATTTTCATATTGTCCGCAATTTTACTAGCTAAACTATTTGATTAAAGTACATTCTGCAATAAAACGTAAATTTCAGTTTCATAATATATGTTAAGGAATCTCGGAGTCATTGAGTAAAAGCGCCAAAAACGGCTATTTTGAGAGAATGGGCCCAAAAGTCTCGAAAATTTGACAGGTTCTAAACTTCTTTTTCGTGAATAATCATGCTGAATGAAAGATACAGTAGGTAGGTACTTATCCGAATTTGAGCATTACAGAACAACAGAACGCTACTTAAATATTTTATAAATAGAAATATTATCGTATTATAGTTATATAATATTATATTTATGTTCAAATACCCCTAGTTTTTTTATGATTTGATAGGCACAAATCGTCCCTAGATGGACGCAATGCCAATAATTAAAAAAAAAACAGGATTTGGTCTTTCAAAGTTTGCTAATTTCATTGTTTTACCATTTAATATAAAATATTTAGGTACAATAGATATTCAAAATGTCGCAATCGGCAGCAAATACTCTTTGAGTAGTCAGATTTGATTTTCCGCGTCTTATCAATTTTTTTTTTAAATAAATTAATGAATCTGTGCTCACTCAAAGTGAACACAAATACACTCTTTGACTCTTTCACAGTAAGCTACTTAAAGCTTTTGTCGTGAAAGAGGAAGATGGTCGGCACCTGGGATCGAACCCACTATTGTAGAATGTCTTTCTATAATTGCTGGACATGAGCCGCAAAAATGCTGGATTCTATGGCCAAGTCAAATTATTCCACCGTTGAGGAAGAAAAAAATGCATTCTCGACATGTGATTTTTTCGTAGCCGTCATACATATGATAATCCTTCCAGAACCAAATATTAAGTTCGACCAGGAGGGACGAGGATGCGGGTCCTTTGTGTTTTTGCTTTATAGCTGTAATGGTGGCAAGGGATGCCGGGACATCGATTTTATAATGGATAATAATTTTACGATTACGATGTTTATATAAAACTGTTAAATAGTTTACAGTTGTATGTTATTAAGAATGCTAAGTAATAAAAGCTCATATTGTGTAATGAAATAATGTTGGGATGTATAGATGCTGTGGAAGAAAGAGTTCATTTTTATAATTCGCAAGAATATACCGGAATAACGGGCTCTGTTTTTTTTTTTCATTTTATTGATTCTCATTATGAATAACTACACGGTAAACACCAATTACATTAATTGATTACGATCATTCTATAAACCTATCTACTTTAGTTCCAGTAATTCACAACTTTGTATGAAAAATCATACTTAATTGTTAGTTTTCTCTTTTCTCGCAATTTTCCCATCATTTTATTGATTCTCATTATGAATAACTACACGGTAAACACCAATTACATTAATTGATTACGACCATTCTATAAACCTATCTACTTTAGTTCCAGTAATTCACAACTTTGTATGAAAAATCATACTTAATTGTTAGTTTTCTCTTTTCTCGCAATTTTCCCATCATTTTATTGATTCTCATTATGAATAACTACACGGTAAACACCAATTACATTAATTGATTACGATCATTCTATAAACCTATCTACTTTAGTTCCAGTAATTCACAACTTTGTATGAAAAATCATACTTAATTGTTAGTTTTCTCTTTTCTCGCAATTTTCCCATCATTTTATTGATTCTCATTATGAATAACTACACGGTAAACACCAATTACATTAATTGATTACGATCATTCTATAAACCTATCTACTTTAGTTCCAGTAATTCACAACTTTGTATGAAAAATCATACTTAATTGTTAGTTTTCTCTTTTCTCGCAATTTTCCCATTATTTTATTGATTCTCATTATGAATAACTACACGGTAAACACCAATTACATTAATTGATTACGATCATTCTATAAACCTATCTACTTTAGTTCCAGTAATTCACAACTTTGTATGAAAAATCATACTTAATTGTTAGTTTTCTCTTTTCTCGCAATTTTCCCATCATTTTATTGATTCTCATTATGAATAACTACACGGTAAACACCAATTACATTAATTGATTACGATCATTCTATAAACCTATCTACTTTAGTTCCAGTAATTCACAACTTTGTATGAAAAATCATACTTAATTGTTAAGTTTTCTCTTTTCTCGCAATTTTCCCATCGTTTAAAATGCCTCGAGTCTAACCGAATATATCGAAAACAAAATGATCTAAATCCGTTCTCGTCAACAAGTTCACGATGTTGCGCCTACAATCGATGAATATTGACATCCCTCTCATTTAAGGGTTGGTGGTTCGCACGGGTGCGTGAATATTCCCACGGTTTCAGCGACCCTCTTCCTATCTGGTGGCGCTCGACTCTACACCCTGTGTGTGTTTCCTCTGGGTTTGGTTCTCATGCTGTCTCTCTATTGGATCCACTCGGGAAACGCTAGTTTAGGAAGTGCCGGATTTTCCCAGACACTCTTCCGGATTCCGTTTGTCGTGGCATCTTCTCATCCTTTATTATTTTGGCTAAACCTTTTGAACTTGCAATGTTCAAACTTTGCATTATGTAAACACAATGTCATCAGACACTTAATTGTCTTAAAATTTGCTCCTACTTGCAGTATGGTACGCCAGGAAATATAATGATGCTCGAAAAGGTTTAAGAGTTACCGGAATTACTGAGGTTTATTTTAAATTTCAATCTTCTTTCTATTTTGCTGAAGTTGTCAAATATTAAATTAACTCTGAGACTGGTTGCAACATCGGATAGAAGTTTTTAGTGAAAGAACTCTTTAAAAGCTCTGACTCCAACCGAGAGTCGATCAAGGAACCTTCATGATTAGATTTTGATCGGTTTGTTTGAACTCATTAAGTGGACCACCTTTTCTGATGACATCATTATTTCATCCAGTGAAGGTGATAATCGCAAATTCGGTAAAGTTTGCGTTGCTAAGAAAAAGTTGACACTAGTAGGGCCTCTAGTAGAAGGTAGCGATGTACCAACTTGCTTATTAATCGTATTTAAACATGTTTATTGTTAGGCTATGATTGTATTTAGAAATGGTTATTTCGAGGTTTGGTGTTCCGGCAGGCAGGCTCATTAGGATCTCCTCGAGTTGTTCGGAGGCTCCGAGACACGCTCCACACCGCTCCAGATCCATATCTCGGGATTTATTGCTCTCCATTCGGATGTTGTGTCTGCGCTCCTCATGGAATATGGCTACGTGCTCCCTCGCCGCGTTTTCTGACAACACTTTAATTACCACCGGTTATCTGGTCCACAGATGCTCTCTATACTTTGGATTGTATAACATCTTTCATTGGATGCCGTATAACTTCTTCGGCGACCCCGTTTTTTTTCAAATCATCTTCTTAAGGTTAGTCAATGGTACTCGGATATCAAAAGCGCATTAAGTTTTGTTTAATAATGACACAAATAATATTTGGAATGTTTCTATATACCTATCTGTGGGAAAGAGAAGATTCTGTGGGTCAAAGAAAGCAATGCAGATATTATGAAAATAACAAAATTATTGTTTACGCGACAACCATTGACATTAAAAAGATCGGAATGCAGATTTTTGATGGAATTTTTTGTGAGTTTTTAGAAATAATGTTTTAACATTCAAACATATATTCGAAATAAATTTTCATAGTAAAGACTACAGGACAAAGTCTGTCGGGAAAGCTAGTAAAACAATGGTCTTGTAATGTTTGTAACAGCTTGCGTAGTTTGGGACAAATAGTTGTTGTGAACGCAACTGCAATACAACGTGATATATTTTCGCTACGTTTTCTTTCAGCGCTGTCAACTCTTTATTTAATTTATAGTTTCATTAGTACCTACCTACTGGCAAACAGTTTTTGAATTACGAGTTCAGTTTCAGCTTTAACGAAAGATACCGGTTTAAAAGAAATCAGTTACATATTTTCATTTTCTCTACTACATTGCTAAATGCTTTGTATAATTTTCATCCCTAGATCGCATTTAATACTAGATTTATTCTTTTTTGTTTTATTTGTGCATAGCGGCTTACATCGGATCCCTTTTTTTAATTTCCATGACTTTATTGCTAGATTTTATTACTTATTGTTTTTGTTGTTTTTTAACAGTTTTCTTATGTACATGTTTTATATTGTTAATGACACATAGCCGTGAATAAATAAATAAATATAAGATTTAAATAAATAAATTTCGGCTTTGATTATTTCCTCGTCTTTGCCCTAAAATTACTTACCTCAAACGTACGTTTTCTCTCTTGCTTTTTGCTAATTTCTTGTCAGAATATTCAATGCCGGGTGCATATTGAAAGCACGAGATAATCGTACGAACAGTGACTAGCTACAAAGGTCTAAATAGGCTTTTACTGAAGATGCGGTCCAAAGCTCTTGAAGAGAAGAAAGAAGAGATTATAGGAATAGCTCCAAGGAATGAGTGTCCTCCAACTAATCTTAGTACCTGATATCTTTATCGTCCTATTAGATTCATCCTTTTACCTTTCTACATACCCCATACTGTCTTTAATCGAGAAATCTGTAGCTAAACCGGCAACTAACTAGGATTTAAGACTAGAAATTAGCTATATACATACCTACGTAGTGGACACATGTTCCTACTTGTTTTTATAAAATAACTTTAATGGTTAGATATCAAATGTACCTAAAAGAGATTATTTTTTTAATGCATTTATTGTAGTTGGTTATGGCCTAGTAAGTTCTAATCAATATGCACGGCCCGGTGCAAGGAGATGTATCTCAGGTGAAATCCTTTCCGTCTGAGCTCTGCCTGAATCACCTCACCATGTACAATATACATAGTTCCTGCGACGCTCATAAATCTTAACCTAGTGTCACCTGTTCGATGCTCCTGGCTCATCCTATCTTGAGTCCCTTATCTCTCGGGCCTGTACCCGGACCCCGGCCCCCGATGTTTCGCGAGATAATATCGCCTTTTTTTTTTTTTATAATTAATTAGGCATTCCACCCATAGAGGGTGATTTGTGCCACTATCGATTCATTTTAACATTAATAAGTGTTTAAAAATTAACAAAGTAAATGGGAATAACTAAAATGTAGACAACTTCAAATGGGTAAAGAGAAATTATATTATGTAAACGGTAATTTAAATTTTTAAATCGAACTTTCTCAAAAAATTTACAACGTATTTGTAGGAATCTTGAGGACGCATAGCAAGTAATGAAATAGAGCTTAAGGGAGACGGTAGGCCCCCCTGAGTAAAAATATTTCCATATCCTGTCAAAGGACAAGCCAAAAGAATGTGGTCAATAGTTTGAATTTCTTCTCCACATTCACACCCCGGGTCTGGCAAGATTCCAATTCTATGTAAGTGCTGGGCTGTAAGACAGTGTCCTATTCTAAGTCGAGATATAGTTGAAACGTCCCATTTATTTAACCTGATTGTTTTAAACCAGGGAACTTTAGGAATTTTGGGTTGTATTGATCGAAGTCTTGAGCCCTTAGATGTATTATTTCTAATCCAGTCTAAAGACCACTCTTCCAAGGCTCTGCCTCTACAAATATTATAGCTATCCCAATAAGGTCTAATGAAGTTTCGAGGCTCTATTCCTTCAAGACATGCATTGCGGGCCAAAAAGTCAACATGTTCATTAGCAGCGATTCCCTTGTGTGACGGGATCCATATCAGGATGATATCTATTCCTTTGGCAGATTTAGCATTAGAGATCAACTGCTTTATGGTCAGAATTGGCAGATTATGTGGATCTTTAAGGGTGTTTCCTGTGATTGATGTTAAGCAACTCAAAGAGTCGGTAAAGATAGCAAACTTTTTAGCATAGTCAACGTTGGAGCAATAGCGTACTGCTTCCAACAGAGCCGTACATTCGGCCGTAAAAACGGATGATTCGGGGGGTAATTTAATCATCACAGAGTGATTTTTTGAGGGAATGAATATAGCCGCTCCGCATGAACTATCTATTTTAGAACCATCCGTAAAAACAGTTGTATATTCGTTAAGTTTTGATTGAACTAAACCATTGAAAAATGAATTTATTCGTGCAGGAGATAGATTTGTATGCTTATCTATACCGAAGTCTTCGATAACTTGTGGTGTAAAAGTGATACAGTTATATGGGATATTAAATAATGGTGGAACTGTTTCAATATTTTGTACGCTTGTATTCAGTGAAGATATGTATTCAAAGCTGGACATCAATGTCGGTATCTTACCCTGCGTCCTTTGTCGTGTTGACAAGTGTAAGGCAGAGTTTTTTAGTATATCTATTAAAGGGTGATTGGCACTGTTAATTTTTTTTATCAAGAATCTATTTGCTAAAAATTTCCTTCTGATGTTGAGAGGCATCTCTACAGCCTCAACTTGTAAAGCGTTCACCGGTGATGACTTCATCGCTCCCAAAATCAATCTCAGACATTTAAACTGAATGCGGTTTAATTTTGTTTCAAGGTACTGAGGAATGGGATCTAATAGAAAGCTTCCGTAGTCAATTCGACTACGGACCAGAGCATTATAGAAAAGTTTCATGGTTAAGGGGTGAGACCCCCACCAAACACGCGATACCGCTCTTAACACATTAACACTGCGTTCACAAATATTCACAGTATTATCTATCTGGGAGTTCCATGCCAATTTTCTATTTAGGTGCACCCCTAAAAACTTTACGTCGTTACATATAGGGATATTCTCATCGTTAATTGCGATGCTGAATTCGGGAGGATTACGCTTTTTACTAAAAAAGACAATTTTACTCTTATGGCATGAGAGATGTAACCCATGTTGGAACAGCCATTCATAAATATTTTCTAGCGCTTTTATGAGATTTTGAATTAACAGATCTATATTTTTTCCAGTGGTATATACAGCTATATCGTCGGCATATTGTAATATCCGGCATTGAGGTGGTAGTGTCGAGTCGATATCTTTGCAGTAAATACTGAACAGGATCGGGCTAAGCACTGAACCCTGTGGAATCCCCCGCCACAACGTTCTAGTAACCCGATCCTCTCCGTTTTGAATTAAAACTTTACGTTCACAAAGTATATTATGTATTGTTTTAACTAGTTTTTTAGGAAGGTTTAAATCTTGTAGTTTTCTCCTCAAGATTGGTAATTGAACGTTGTCGTATGCTCCACCGATGTCAATAAATGCAGCGAGTGTGTGTTCTTTTTTATTAAACGAGTTTCTAATTTCGGAAGTGAGGATTGACAGATTATCAATACATGATTTTGATTTGCGGAAGCCGAATTGATATGAAGGGAGGAGTTGATTATGTTCCACAAACCACTCTAATCGATTTTTAATAAGCCGTTCAAAGATTTTTAGGTAGCAAGACGAAAGTGCAATAGGACGGTAAGATAGAGCTTGGGATGGGTCTTTGTTCGGTTTCAGAATGGGGATCACTTTTTGAACTTTCCACTCTATTGGTATTATTCCTGAATCTAATATTGAATTATAAATTGTTAGTAAAACCTCCAAAGCGTTGTCGGGGAGTTGTTTAAAAGTATAATAGGTCATTTTATCTGGCCCTGGTGCTGTGTTTTTTAAAAAATTTAGAAATAGTTTTAACTCACTTATATTAAATGGAGAATCTAACCAACTCGAAGAGTTAGATCCGTAATCATTACAAATCTGATTCGATGATTCTGATTCATCACAAATTTCATCTGCATTTGGTACATACAGCGGAGCAATATGATTAGCAAATTCTTTGATGCAATTTGGTGTGATAAGGTTCCTACGGTTTGCATTTCGGTTTCGAAATCTGTTTATGGTGGACCATACATATGAAATGGGTGAGGAAGGTGAAAGCGACGTGCAAAAGGATTGCCATCCAGCTCTCTTTTTCCTTCGTAATAGTTTTTTGGCTTTTGCTTGTATGTGTTTAACTTCCAGATAGTTTACATCGTTTATATTATTTCTATATCTTTTTGTTATATCTCTCCTTTCCTGAACAATATCGCTGCACTCCTGATCCCACCATGGAGGATTAGTACGTGGTAATTTATGTTTTTTAGTTGATGTAGTGTTTGTATCTATTGTTTTTGTTAGTTTATTATGCAGTTCATTAAACATTTCGTTTACATTGTCATGATTTAAAACACCAGAAAGATTAGAATTCATAAGAGCTTTAGATACTTGCTGCCAATTTGTTTTTTTAGTAGAGGTAGTGCATCGTGAATGTTTTTTATTATTAGGTATAAGAGAAGTCGAAATTTTTATCAGTATTGGGAAGTGATCGCTTGACATTGCATCGGGCAACATCTCCCAGCATAATTCGGGAGCAATGTTATGTGTGCATATGGATAAGTCCACAGCACTTGGTCGATTTGAAAGATGGTTTATCCTTGTGGGGCATCCATTGTTCAAGATACACAAGTTGTGTTCGTCAACAAATTCCAGAATGTTTTTACCTGATTTATCTTGAGAAGCACTCCCCCAACTAGGTGAGCGCGAATTAAAGTCACCTAATAGAATATAAGTTGAGGGTAAAAGTTCAACAACGGCATTCCAAAAGGAGTTATCGAAGCTTGTGGATGGAGAGATATACACGGACACTATTGCCCAATCATTAACTTGTATAGCAACTACTTGGATTGTAGTAGATTGATATGGTATTGCTATTCTTTTAAACGGGACAGAGTTGTGAACCAGGATCGCCGCACCCCCTCTTCCATCCGCGCGGTCATCCCGAATACATGTATAGTTCGTAATATTAAAATAATCATCTCCTGGTCGGAGCCAGGATTCTGAAATTGCCGCAATCCTTATATCATATTGTAATAATAATAATTCTATATCTATTTTATTTGAAATTGCACTTCGGCAATTCCATTGAAGTATATTGCTTGACAGAGTATTGTTATTAAATTCTTGGTTTAGAGCCATTTTCAATTATTGATTTTAAAAAAGGTAAAGCTTCTACTGCGTAATTGTCGTCTTGGGAGTTAATTATATTAAGTAAGATTTTTGCGATATTACATATCAGAAGATTGGACACATTTGTATTTTTTGCGGGATAGTTGGATTCAGTATTGTCAGTACTCGTACTGGGTAAGTCGTTTGGTTGGTGAGGGTTATTAAGTGCAAATCCGTCGCTCAGATTACCAGGTTGGCCATTGTCATACATTAGATTGTCTATGTATTCCTTACGATTATAAAGCGGTTTTGCAACTTCTTTCTTTTCCGTCTTTTTATTAGAAACTACTCTACTATAGAACACTTTATTCGTTTTCGGTACTGATTTTGCCGCTTGGGCAAAAGATATACCTTCTTTTGCCATTGTAGATTTTATTGCTCTTTGTCTGATAAGTTCTGGACAGTTAGCACTTGTGGCTTCGTGTTGACCGTTACAATTAGGACAAAGGAGAACGTCTTTAGAAGGACAATTGTCCTTAGAGTGGTCTGCTGAACTACATTTGGCACATTTCGGTGCAGAGGCTCTACATTTGGTCATTGTGTGTCCAAAGCGTGCGCATCGGTGACAAATAATTGTTGGGTACTCATACAATTCTACTGTAAGAGCATTATAAAATAGAAAAACTTTAGGTGGCAAGTGTTGACCCTCAAATGAGAGGACACACGTGGTGGAAGGTTTCCACTCCACCTTACCATCGGAAATAACTTTTCTATTGAGCCTTCTTATTTTATTAACACGGCCAAACCCAGCCGGAACTTGTACAGATTCAACAATTTCATTATCAGACAGATCAACCGGTATTCTTTTAACAATTCCTTGTTTAAAAAGTCGGTACATTGGTATGAATGCGTTCAATTTATTGTCCTTGATAAAAGAAGAACTAATAAATTGATTGGCAGATTGATACGATTGGAATTTAATAGACAGCTTATAACGGTTTTCTATCTTAATTCCATCTTCCATAATATGTTTTACTCCGCTTCTGAACAGGAGGTTACCGAATTTCACAGGGTGAATAGGTTCTCCCTCAGAGTGGTTGACATGAATTTCATATGGCCCTTTATTTGAACTTGAGTACAAGATTTTAACTGCTTGTTCTTTTTTATTTATATCCTCATCGTTTATTTCCGATGAGGTAGTACGGGCTCTTTTATGAGGTATTTTTTTAATATCCGGGGGGGTACCATCGGGATCGGGAGGACGGTCTTCGTCCATTGTATCTATTTAATGTTTAATATTCACTTTGAATATCTAAGTAGACAATACATAAAAAAAAAAACAGAAATGATATTGTTATCTTACTAAAACAGTGGAAGTAACACTCCTCTGTTAAGTTTGTATGTAACGGTAATAAAGAATAACAAACAAAAAAAAATACTACTATAGAAAAAAAGAGGAAAAAGAAAATATAAGTCCGTCAGTCGCTGTGGGCGAGGTGTAAGCACGGCCGGCCGCGGGCCGCGGTGCACGATGTCTCGCGAGATTCCTACCGCACCAGTGCAACAACACTAAATAATAATTAATAATAATGCAGGTAATTTTAAATGAAAAAGAAATATGTAACTAGTAATAGTCTAGAAAGAAATGTTAGTAATGAATAAAGTGTAGTAATGAAAAAAGTTAGAATAGTAATTTGAAAAAATCTTATCCGAATCCAAGGCGAGTTCAGCAAAACACACTGTTCACTCCACGACGCTTCACATTCGAATGATAATATCGCCTTATTGAGTTATCCTAAATATTAGTAAATATTAAATAACATGTGTTTCTGCGTACACACACACGTCTCGCTACAGCTAATACTAAAATTTGCGCACTCTACTCCGCACACCCACATGTGTGTATTCCTTTACATTTTTAAATGCTGTATTTTCAAATCATGCGTTTTCGTTAAGTGAGTATCCTTTTTAATGTTTAGTTGCTATATTTAAATGGGTTGTTTGTGTTATTTTTTCGCCAGTTACAAACAGGGTGCGCGCTCTTTCACTAGCGGAATTCTCCGATCGTGGATGCTCAGCCTCGCCAAAAAAAACTCACTTTTATTGACTGTTTGATAATTACTTGCTGTACCTACACACTTATGTGATAGTAATCAATTAAAACTTGCACTTAACAAAGTGTCGATACGCCTTAATTAATGTGGATACCTAAAAGTTTGCACACAAAGTAGCGAAAAGCAATCAATCAATACTCCCTTTTACACCCCACTCAGGAGCATAGGGAGGCACAAGAGCTCTCCATTGCGCAATGTTTATGACCTCCCCCCACAAATACCCGCTTCTGAAAAATAAACATACCTAATGATTGTTTTAATAGTGGAATAAAGTGATTTTTCTATTATAAACATTGTTCGACTATGAAAAACTAGGTATTTTCCAATATAAAAAATGGCCGAGTCGACCGTTTTCCGCTTTCACGACACAAGCATTTGCTTACTGTGAAAGATGTCAAAAGTATATTTGTGTTCACTTCGAGTGAGCACAGACACATTAAAAAAAAGATGTTAGTCAAGTTTTTGACAGGCCCGCTTGATTGTTAAGATTGCGCATAGCTGATCTATCAGAGCATCTTTGTTTCAAATGTCTTGGGTGAAGTGTGCGTGGTTGGTGCGCACGTGTGCGCCTTGTGTCGCGTTATTAATAAATTACAATGTTTTATAACAGTGCCTTAGTAGCTACGCTACGAGGTATGTTGGCTGTTTATCGGTGGATGTGTGTTTAGTGTTCATCCCTTCCTAGAGCAATGTCGGCTCGTAATATTTTTATATTTACGATATTATTGCGTGATGGCATCCCGATCCGGGGCTACCTCTCACCCCTCCCCTCCCCTCCAGAATTTTTATTATTAGTGTTTGTCATTTGAATGCTCCGACATTCACCCCTGTCACCGTACCTTTTGGGGTGCCCATCCTTGCCAACATGCTTATTTACTCCCTTATTGGTGTACATTGAAGAATGTTCATTTTTTATGAATGATCACTCAAAGTGAACACAATCTTTGACATCTTTCACACTGAGCAAGTAAGCTTGTGCTGGAAAAAGGAATGATAGTCGTCACCTACGATCGAGCCCACCACTTTCATTAAGAAACAGTACGAAAGCCGGCGTAAGCTTGGCTACCATCTCCCTACTTTGTTATAAATGGTAATTTCAAATTTGTGCTATTGCAGGGCTATGACCGTCGTTGACTCCTGTTCTGAAGGCTGGCTTAATGGGCCACTTTTTCGTAACATTAGATTGTAGAGTTTCAAATACCCGAAAATTCAATCATTGAAATCTTCGACACGTTCAACATAAAAATCCCGGTGGACTTGAATACGTATCCTCTACTCACAGAGACGCTTGCCACTGGACCAGCTGCCCTTCGTTGTTGTTTTTTTTTCAAGCTGCCTTCTTTTCAGGTATAATGCGGAGACACATCTGTTGGAAATCGTGAAACCATTTTAGCAACCACTTTCTCAGCTCAACAGGTAACAGAATGTCTCTTCCATTTATCTCAGAACGTTTCTTTATTGATGCTTTTTTATTCATTCCATTTTATCTGCCCATCTCTTCTCTGGTTTACATACCCGTGGTCGCCATTTCGGGATTCTACTCGTTCATCTGTAGTCTTGTTTTGTCACAAAACCCGCGTATGTCCGTGACTTTGAGGTGTCTTATATATTCCTTCTTTACATTGTGCATTTACTAACGAATTCTACAAATCATGTATCCACCCAATGACAACTTAACAATATCCTTAACGACGATGTGTGTCCATATTATGCTCCATGAAAAGACAAAATACGTATTGGGTATCCTAGTTCTGTATCTAACCCGACCGACTGTGTTTTATAGCGTATATCGTGGCGATCCTTGTCATATCGGATCTTTAAAATGATAACTATCGTACGTGCTTACACTATTAAGAAGCTGTTATGATACCTGGTTCTTGGAATCGTAATATATTATTCAATTAAATTTGTATATATTTTTAAGGAGCTTTCTCGGAATTGAACAACTGGTAAATTATAACCATACGAACTGACTGACAATGTCTATCTCTGTTTTTCGAGTTACTAATTTTCATTCGGTTTGTTGAAGAGAACAGCCCCACTGGTGCATAACCTGTGCCCCGATGCTCACCCTACTGTGGGAGACAGGAAGGAGCGAGAGAGGGTTGCAGGAGGCCCGCTCATAACTCACACAACCTGACATTAATTTCTTCTTCAAGCGCATCCTTCCACTTATCTTATTTGCTGTACATTTTTTTATATCAACGGGCGGATCTTTCTTAAATATCTTTTTTAATTAAGTTTTTTTTTTCGAGTTTCTTTCACGTTTTTCGCGACTATTCTTAAGGCTGTAACAACTTGATGAAACGCAGGTGTTGAGACTAAAATAATCTTTTTCTCCTAAAATTTTATAAAACTAACCGGGAGATCAGAAGAATTTCTATTTATTAATCTTCGAAAACAGGATAACTTTTTCATTGATTTTGTGTTTTTTTGTTTTTTTTTTTAAGATTGAAGTTGGCAGAGAGTACGCACTTCCATTCATTCCTGTTTATTAATTCTATCACAGCTACAAGATGGACCTCTTTCTACAGTTTTTTTTATTTCATCAGAAAAAAAAATTACAGATAGCTATTTAAACAGAATTTTGACTATTTATTTTGTTTGAATTCTTTGGAATTTAAAAACTATTCTGCCAACACCTTTCTTCGGGGCTTGGCTGATTTCATTCCAAATTTATCAATACTCTTGAAAAACTCAATTGAAATTTAAATTTTTGGAATTACTTTGTGTATTTATTGCAATGTTCACTTTCTTAAAGGGTGGCTAGACATCGTCCCTTTTCACCCACCCTCTGAACATTGTGTTATTCCTGTAGTAAGTATTGTTTGTTAGCGAATTTATGGCTGCACTATATATGTACTTACCTACCTTCTATAGGTGGTTGGTTTATGTAATTTGAATTTTGTTTGTTTTTACGTTTCAGTTCATTATTTATTTATTTGGGTTGCGTGCGGGGCTCTTTGTGCTTCCAACTCGCTCCTGTCACACGGAATTATGATTTCTCTTCTTTATTTTATTTTATACTCGTTGCACACAAAATTTGACTAATGTGTAACATTTAGGCCACTGTCCCACGAAGATACTTCCAAACGCCTTGTGTTTCCTACACGTAGCTCGTTAGTCGGCACCATCATCACGATATCTTTGATGCCAATCACACACTCTGCTCTGCATTTTCATCGCGATTCCAATCCTTTTGCAATCTCAATAAAGATGTTAGGTATGTCAATTAAAATTTGGTTAAAAAATAGTTGTGGTCAAGATTGGTCAATTTCCGGTATTGCGTGGCGAATAAAAATTGTATAAAATAAAGATTATAATATGACGACTTTCCAAGTAAATTCTTTCATGAATAGCATAAAGTTCCGCCAGCTATCTAACACCTTTGTATTGAAAAGTGTAAATTTAGAAAATAGACTCAAAATCGAATCACACACTTTATTAATTTTAAAATGTATGGTAATAATACCGTTTGTAACGTTACGGACAGCAATATTTGAAAAATTTCGCATATCTTTTAATTTTTTTTACTTTTTCTCTCTGCGGAACCTTTGTAATTTGATAGTGATAGAGTAGCACGATCAATAGTTTGCATCTCAGTCGCGTAGCCTGCAAGTATCTCCGTAGGAGAACGGCCTTAGTGCCTTTCTACCTTCAAAATTAGATTTAAGAGCAATTATTTTAAACAATAAAGACCATATTTTTTTTCAGAATTATAATTCGATTTATTACTTATTTTACGTGCGCTGATATTCACACATGACTCAAATTTTACGTGCAACCACGCTATGTTTCGTTTGCTGCACCACCTTAGTTTTAACAAACTTGCTTTTTGCCTTCTAGTTGTTTGTACTATATAGATATTTTAATAAACCCGTATATAGGTACATAGCTCGAGTGCTTTTTGTGGCGTTTCGTGTTCGTTTAACTCTCTGAACCCGTGAGTTTTTTTTCTGGTTTTGCTACCCCTACTTTACCCCTTTAATCACTGATTCGAATTATTAACTTAAGTACATAATTTTAAATGGTTTGTAAAATATTGGAAATTAGATTTTTCATTGTGTAACGATTAATCAATTGGGGGTCCGGTTTAGGTACTACGAAAACATTGCACAAGTGACTAGTGGGTAATTTAAATTCGTACTTTTAATTTAAAATCTGGATAAAAATATAGATTCCTATTGTGATAGCGTTTGCAATAAACAAAATAGATACCCACACATATATCAAAATGAACATTATTAATCTTAATCGTAGTCATTATAAAAAGTGTCGTTAACAAGAGCTCTCGAGTGAGGTCCTCTCCCGGACGTGCCACGAACTCGCCTAATCTCCGATAAGCCACTCGAAATCGACTACGTTTCGAGTACTGAACAAACTTTTCGATAATGCCAACACAAATGTACCGTGCACCGTGCCACTTATCGAAAATCTATCTTGTAACTCGTCGATTTTGGCGAGTTATCATCTGGGTATAATACTTATGGGGATGTCTCTTTGATACACATTCAATGATTTTGTACACTGTGACATGCTTTTCCAATAATACAATTGACTTTACATAATTTGCAAAGTTCGTATTTTTTGTTTATTCAAACAGTATTTATAAATTATAACATTAAATCTATTTTAATAGATATCCATTCCTATATCGTCCATGTGTTCCGCTCCTTCGAAGCAGAACTGAGGGATTTGGACATGGTGTGGGAGGAGGTCATAAACATTGCGCAAGATCGAGCGCAATGGAGAGCTCTTGTTGCCTATGCTCCTTAGTGGGGTGTAAATGGGAGTATTGATTGATTGATTGATATCATCCTACGCCGAATTATGAAAAATTAAGAGAGCGTCGACTCACATGTGTTAAAATGCGACACTTGGAATATTTTGAACAATTCAGTGGTTACTTATGTTCAAATCGAATTTTGAGATTTATGAATCTGCCAGCTTTCAGCGTTGCAAGTACATAATAATATGATTGTTTAACTAACAAATTTGGCGTGCGACTACCCGGCACATGTGTTGTTTTGTTAGTCTCCACGTGCGATATGTTCACGCACTGGCACTAGACTAATCACTTGCAATCATTCACTGTATTTTTTAAACGATCAAACGTGCGCATCTCCACTGCGCCAACGACACTATAGGAAATGACTTAATCCCGACCGTATCTCTCAATAATTGCATTTGTATACTTAAAAGATCCTTGTATTCTTATCTCGGGTCGGGTAAAGAGATGGATGACAGATTTTCACTTTTTATTAAAACGAATCATTTTTAACAGAATCATCGAACACTCCGTGTTAATAATATAACACTTTTCTATACAAAGGTGTAAGTATAGCCGGCGGAACTTATTGCCTGAGGCAATTTTTTCCAGTCAACCGGTAACGTCCAATCTGAGACAGGCCAACCCCGGTTAGAAATTTCTAGAGAAAAAACACTTAGAAAAACTCTGACCCGACCGGGAATCGAACCCGGGACCCCGGATCTGAAGTCCACGCTAGTACAACTAGGCTACCGAGGTCGGTAATGTCGTGTTACAGTTTATACTCCGTATAGTTTAAAACTGCAGTTAAGTAGTGTGTTTAGTTAATCCTTGCGGGTCGAAGCCTGGATTTTTCCTAATTAAATGGATAATCAAACCAATTGAATGTAGGTATTAGAAAACAATCTCAATAGACAAGGAGTACCTACTGGAGGAGGGGGGAGGGAGTTAATCTTGAAACAATCTCGATTTTAATGTCTATCGCCTATACCTTTAATACTAAACGTCCTTCTTTTTACCATTTTTTGGGAATTAAAAATAGACCCACTTGAAAATATTTTTATGCTTAGCAACCAAATTCTAAATATCATCATTTTTTAAAGATTGTTGTTTGATCGGAATCGTTCAATGTAAGTGCAGAGTAAAGCCCCTGATCTCCGACAACGGATCAGAGGGTTGGCAACCACCTTTCCTGGTTGCATGATTTTATTGAGCCTATTTCGCAAAACCTACATCAACATAAAACTGCTTAGTCTTACAAAAAAAAAAGAAAATAATAGTGGCGTTATACGCTTGTATAATAGACTGATTGAAAACGTCAGTATATACTTAAGCAAAATGAAATAGATGTAGCTTTACAGGCCCATTTGAAGGCATATATTTGAGCACTCTACTAAGCTCGTTCAAAGCATATGCTCGTTTTAATTTCCCGTAAATGTATAAGTATTTTGTTATTAATTGACTTAGTTATTTGCATTTTGCGCACACAGATTATGATGAGTAATTTAACAACTTATCCAAGTATTCATGAATTATGTATCACCAGTACCGGAAACTGTTTTCCTGATGGACTTCGATTGCCCCCTTAAAAGCCCATGACATACTTCTAATTTTTCATCTACATGTGAAATAAGCAACGGTTTTTTATAGTACATAAAACTGAATTTATTCTTTAAAAAAATGCAAAAGAAAATAAAAGTAATATCTTCTCTCTATAGTATACTCATTTGATAAGTAGGATCAAGGTTCGATTCCCAGTAAGTACCGACCATCTTCCTCGTTCACAACATAAGATTTGATTTCTGTAAAATATCTCAAAAATGTATTAGTGTTTACTTTTAGTTAACTATGGTTTTTTTTTCAATAAATTAAAGTTTCTCTAAACTCGATTATCATTTTTTGGATCCGCCATAGAGAAATAAATAATATACGGCAGACATCTTACGTAGGATCTAATGTCTTTATGCTTTATTTATTTATTTATTTTTGTTGCTGTATGTAGTGCGGAAATAATAAAGCAGTTTGAAAGAAAAATTTATTAGCAATTCTTCAGCTACGTATGAAAAATCTTAGATTTAAAAAAAAAACGATGTGGTTATCCGGTCCTTAACATTTTTTTACTTATAGCTTCAGATGTCGAAAGTGTATTATTTGCTCACACTCTGGTCTAAGGCAGCTGACATTCATTTCTAATAATAAAAATATATTTTGCCCAAAAACTCTAGGTTTTATAGGTAGGTGCCATTAAGTACAAAAAATGTAACACCTCTTTTGAATAGAACTAACCGACTTTGAATAGCGCAAGGTACAAAATAACTATAGATGACAATAATAGTAATAATAATGTGAAATTTACAACATCCAAAGTGTGGGACAGGGGTTTCCCTGTGTCCCGAGTTGCACCACGGGATGTTGTGTGCAGTGTGCATCTCTTATTATCATCTACCTGTGCAATGTGCATCTCAGGTGAGGCAGGGAGGGAGTGGGGCGCACAATATGCCGCTCCACGCCGTACACTACTACGTTACTTTGTGAACTTCAGTTCTCTCTCGATGCTCGTGACGCCGGTACACGTCGCGCGTCGCTCTGTCTGTTCGATGTATCGGGACTAAAATAATATACTCGGTGTTTCGTTATTTTGAAAGTGATTTTATACTTCTTAGTTGTAATTAATATTCAAATTCGTGTTTTAAATAATGTGCACGGCTCGTGGTGATTATTCGCTGATTTTGCACACAAGTTTAGTGTACAGTGCAACTTAACATAAAAGTGTGAAAAGTAATTGCTCAACTTCGTTAATCCAATTCTAATTCTTGTTCTGAAACATAATGACATGTAAAAGTTGAAGGGTTGTTACTCCCGTCGGACACGTCCTTCTATGTTATCACACCGTGGCCCATTATCAGAATGTAGGGGGTGGTGCGCGATGTGTTCCTTTCCGGAGTTGGAGAGATTTTTCAGGGCTCTCACGTCATACACACGTGGCGGCTCCGCGTGATTTATTCCCAAACTCTGAAAGCAGCCTCCCCGTCTCCACTTTCTCAGCCTCCGGTATGGACCGAACTAAACTCTGACTTCGCGTCCATATTCGCCACCCCTACGTGTCTCTCCGTCTTACGTCGTTATTCAATTCGCAGCGAATTCGAGCAACATTCTTCGTGTGTTTGTCAATTTAAAAGAAAAAAAAAATGACCGTTTCACCTAAATACATCCCTAGAGAATAATGTTATGGTCTTGTTGTTTTGAAGGCTGCTAACAGCAGGGGGTCTTATTGAAAATGTAACGATGTTTGCATCTTAATAGTAAATTCGAATACCTACCTATGTCAGTACGATTAGTCTCTCTCTAGAAATATCACAAGCTGCTGATAAAACGAAATTTTCACGTGATACTGTCACACGTCACTTCAGTGCTAAAGTTCAGCCCTGAAAGAGGGCAGTGGACAACTTTACTGTTTTTTTCGAAAATATTTTTCAATTTTACCCCACTGTTATGAATCTTCATAGAATCAAGTGCAGACAAAAAACTTTTCTCTTTTTTGATAGAATCTTTAAATCAATCGGTGTTTGCTGTTTCGAAGGCTGGGTTAGCTGTAGAAGACGGAAATTTATTAAAATGTAACTGTTTAAATTGACAACCAAAATGATTACGTCAAATAGTTGGTTCAATATGATGATATGTAATGTAAGATATTATTAAATATTTAATCTAAGTTTACAAATGTTCCCATAAATCTCTTTTTATATCGTCCGAGTGTTCCCACGATGTTGCGAAAATAATTTTCCGTCGTGTCCACGTGATAGGATAGAAGTTGTTCCGATGCCAACGGGAGTGACAGCTCTCATAAACCCCGCTAATGTGTTCTGTTTCATTGTGTTTTGTACATCAGGTGTCGCCTGGATGATCTGTCAGCAGTGGTAATATTGGATACAACAATCAGTGTTTATGTGGACGTCCCCAAGTGTAGTGGCCGCGCCATGTTTGTGCCCTCTTGGACCCTGCGTGTCACCAAACGCTCGGAGAGATAACGCAGTGCTACATGGTGCTAGAATACTCACTCGGGTGTGGCGGCCGTTCTCACGGGCTAGTAGTGTGATCCAGGTGTATTGAGGAATCGCCAAAGTGTACGGAGACGGCTTCGCCCTGGACAACCTGACGATGTACGGCTACGGGGGCGGCGGCGGAGGCGGCCTGGACGGTGGCTACGGGCCTCCGCCCTGCGCCCCACCCGCCTATCTGCCCCAGCCTCCCCTACCACCAATGCCACCGACCATGCATCATCTTCCGCAACTCTCACCACACTCTAAAAGAAGAAGGTAAAATAATATGAATCCCCATTTACTTTGGTCACGGCATAAGGTGAAAACACAAAGAACGCCGATTCCGATCGGCGAAAACAATGTTTCTATACAATATTTGAATGGGCATACGCACATCAAAAACAGGAACCCGCTTTCCAGCATGCTTATTCAAAGACATTGAAACCACAGGAAACATGCTGTGCGCCTATCGGCACCCTGTCAGAATCGGCATTTTTTGTGTTTTTACCCTAACGCGTGATCAGCTGGACCGATTTCGCCAATAAAGTTGAGCGGAACAATAGAAAATTGAATGAAACTAAACGTACGTAACCTTCTTAGTGCTTTTGACTATGTAAACTTGTCTTTTATTCGATTTTAATTTGTGTTTGACATAATTGTCAGTTAATTGATAATGGGTGTCAGAATGTGCTCTGCAATCACAATCATACATACTTAATTTAGTTTAAAACATCGGTCGGGATTATGTTGGTTAAATAGAAAATTAATTCATTGTTATACAAATTTGAATTCAATATTCTTAGTTACAACACGACAACGTCTGTCGGGAAAGCTAGTGTAAAATATTGTTGAGACAATAATCTTTGTCACATCAAGAATGGATATAAAAATTTAGTTTTTCTATCACTGTTTTTTAAAATAACCCATAGTTAGTAAATCATTCGTGCATTTTCCACGAATCGGTACCTGCGGCCTGCTTCCCTTTAAGTAACGTTCTTCAGTTCAAGGAGAAAAGAATAATTGTCATTTTTATATTAGCATGTAATTGAATATGTAAAAGAGCTTTCGAAATTCTTCCTTTAGCCTTGTCTTGTAAACATCATAGGATGAAAAGTTTCGTTGGTAAAGCTGTGGCGAAAATACCTAAAAAGTTAGTCGAATGAATTAAAAGTCGGAATTTTAGTGAAAAAATGTCACATTTATCTACTGATTATTTTTTTGTAAAGCTATAAGGAGTTGTCTTTTATGGACGTTTGTCGTTTCATTTCCATTGATAGATGTCATTGTAAGGACAACGATGCATCTAATCGACTCATCAACATAAAAATGTAGATTGAATGAAACTAACAATTGAACAGGGTCTTCAATAATTGTTAGTTTCAATCTACATTTTTATATTTCATATAGTTCTTTAAGAACTCATACGAAAGTCATAAAAATTCTATTAGAATTAGAAAACCCATCGATCGACATTCGAGAATAAGGTTCCTGGCAGTCGTCTTCTAGTGATTCGGTATAATTATTGAAGTTGGAAGACGATTCTTCGGGATAGTTTGAATTTTGTAGGGTATTTTCGCAGCCCTGTCAATAGGATTGGTCCAGATCCCAATACATTTGCATAGAGTATCCTATCGATTGATTTTATAATGTTTCGTACAGTACCCTTTTATCAGTAGGTATATAAAGTAGTGCGATTGCCATTAAGAAGGTCACGTGTGGATACTAGCTGTACCGTATTGTTGTAATATTCGCGTGATCGATTGATCGGTAAAAGGCCGTCCGTTCGTAACCGATACATTATTGTACCTATAAGACAATAAGCATATTTCTTTTCCGGGATCCTTCTTTTTACAATAACTCCCTACCTATACTGTATTCGCAAAAAACATATTACTCATTATCCACATCTTGTTGGTTGGTACCTACCTATGTAACCTACCATATTAATAATTAATTGTATAAATAACAATGATATAATCTTAACGTGTCTATTCGTATAATAATGGCAAATATCTATTATATTAACGTCAGCGCTTTATTGGTTAATAATCATTACTGCCGATCGCTCAGTAACACATTGTTCTTTTTTGTTTCCTGACTGCTGACTCTGATGTTTGCTATACTCACCTTGCACCTATTATCTATATATTAATATGCGATGGGACATCTTTGTGATCAATTTTACGTAAATTGCGCGGGTGGAAGATTATGAAATTTCTCACACTTATAGTTTATGTAGAGGAGGAGTGGTGAATTCAATTTTTTTTAATTATGCATAAAAATAAATTAAGCCAATTAAAAAACATAAACACTACTGTAATGTTGTGTATTTGATACTCGCACACATTTCCGTATGTATTTGACATTATTTGACCTAGATCTTTTGTTTATTTGTGGTCAAATTGATAATAGATTAATTTTTTTTTGTATTAAATACCATAGAAAAACTTTGAACATATCAACATTTCAAATTTGACGTATCCATGTCATTGTTTTTGAAAGAAAATTGTGAAATAGCGCTCGCTCAGTCTTTGACAAAAGAGTCTTAATAATGTTCAAACTCATAATCTAAATTAGTTATGGTTGAATTTCGAGCACTGACTGACCACTACCTAGTTGAATTAATTTGACACATTCAGAACTCTACCAAACAACTTTCTTTGAAATAATACGGTGTCGTTTTGGTATTTTTCTTGTTGTCTTGCAGGGGACACCCTGGATTAGACACTAACAGTGCAAGAAGTTACCTCTACCTGACACTGGCACATGGTACCTACCTAAACCAAAAAAGTTGTGAGTTATAGTAGGTGTATAAGGTAGGTAGGTAGGTAGATAATAATAATGGCGATGTGGTGAATTTCATTAAACAGCGTCGACTTGGAAAATATGAATACTCGGAATTCCTGCAGACCTCCTTTTGAATGTTAATTGAATATCAATGTGAACACTCACTCACCTACTTATGTACCTACTTGTATCTATCTACATCGTGTTGTACTGTACTACTGTCAGCCTGAAACTTGCGAGAGCACCAAAAACTGTCAATGGGAAATCATATTTTAGAGGTGGTTGGCAGACCAGTGGTATCAGTCGATGACTTTCGTACGTCCAGCGTATTGGAGATCGTGGGTTCGAATCCCGGTACCGACCATTTCCTTTTTCACAACACTAGCTTTGCTTTATTTTTGAAATTTGTCGAAAGTGTACTTATGTGTGTTCCGTTGGGGTGAGTCCAGATTCATTTAAAAAATTCATTAAAGTTTCCTAGCATTTTGTGTAATTTGATTATTTATTTGTACGTAAGTATACCCTCAAAAAGGATTTTCAACGCCTGTCAAATTGTCAAGTATGGAAAAACTTACAGACTTAATAATTCACTTTGTATATGGTAGCCTCGAAGTCTCGCCAAGCAATTCTATCCTGGGCTAGTTCTGAAGGTCTACATCCTCTTCGATGCTCTCTCGGTGGAGAATTTTGGTCAGCCGCGTCTTCTTGTACCACCAGAGTATAGTTACGAATGTTTTATACAAAAAGTAGGAGAAATTCTTTAATTTTTCTACTGATAGTTGATCTGACAGAGCCATGTTCTTCTTGCAATCAGAGTCCCGAAAACGACCCTGAACATACTGTGTTATATACCCTCCAAGCAGAGCTGGGGGATTTGGTTACGTTTATGATGTGGGAGGAGGTCATTAGGACTAGGTGATCAATTGAAGCTCTCTTTGCTCTTCTATACCTCAAAGAAAATGCTATGTACCTTAGGTTTTCGTGTCCTATATTGTCACCAAGGTTTATTTTGAAAAATGGAAGTAAACGGGTAGATAAAATAAATTTACGATCTTATTTAAAAAATTGTCCACCAACCCAATTTAAAGCATTCGAATGTGAATTGAGTGGTTGCATCGTAGTTTTCTAATTCGGTCTCCTATTTTCAAGCTGAATGTCGTGGATTCGAACTCGGGTACCTTCCATTCCTCGGCTTTCACGACACACGCTGTGTATAGTGTGAAAGATGTCAAAATTGTATTTGTGTTCACTTTAAAAGACCACAAATTTGTTTTGAAAATATGCACATAATATACGAATTGGACAAAGAATTTAAAGTTCACCATACATCTATTTACAAAAAAGCTTAAAAGGTTTCTGCACTAAACCCCAGTCAATATCCAGAATTTGAAACAGCGAACCCAGGAGCCATGGAATAAAAAAGGATTCTAATCTTTGTTTGACACTTGCAGATATCATCCTGCTTTATTTTGCAAAGTGGATATGTAGCTCTTTGGAAATGATGTTTTCTCTGCGTTAAGGTCTTTTTATCGTTTGTTCTTAATTAGTGGGTATTATTATTTCACATAGGTCTAGTGGGGCATGCATGCTTCAAAGATGAGAGATCCGTGTTATGCGAGACTTCAGTCAAAGTGGCATCCAATTATATCGGGCACTGTAATAGACTGGTAATTATTTATCGGAGCGCATGCTGATCAGCGATCACACCACAGCGTGTAGGTATCGGTAGGCACCCAATATATGCAGTCGTGTTGATAGGAGGCATAGGAGAAAGTTGGATCAATCTGTTCACGGCGCGGCGTACGGCTAATTAATTCGAGGCGTGATTGGGGAGATGCCCACTATATGTGTACAGCTTTATCGCTAAAAGTGAACGTTCCTGGCGTTTCGTCATTGATTTGATAGCCTCGTCGTCAGCAACTAACTCTCTTACAGCCCAACACGTCTTCTACTTACATCTGTTGCACTTAGTCTCTATAAACGTCAAAGTTGGCCATAGATTTACATACAGTAATCAAATTTGTACCTAATCGCTCTTACCTCTTTTTCCTATTGAACTACTTTAGAGATTACAATAACAAGCTCACCGAAGTTTTTATATGTTATATATGTTCATTGTTTAATGATATTGAAACTAGCAGCAAAAAGGCATAGATTAAAGGCATTAATTATTATAAAGTGATAGTCAGTTATATCGTCTCTTATAGAGTCTCAAATTCACTCTATCACGTTGAGAAATGCGGACGAAAATGCAATATTTCACGTAGCAAAAGTTTTATGCATATCATCATCTGCTGATCAAGTATCCCGCGGACTTCTGTAATTATTCTCATAGAACCCTTCGACTTACAGAAGTTAATGTGATCATTATTTCCCGTAGGAAGTCGATTTTTTTGTCATTTGCATGGAAGATTTCACTAAGGGCAAGATTTTTGCTAAAGCTCTTTTGCGTTTATACGTTTTATTAGACATCACTGCGTATTTGATGTAACGATTGTCACTGTACTATCTTTGGTATCCTCTGGTGATTGCTGTTGTGTTCGGTTGTTATTTTGTGTTTTATTTTTAATATTTTTTTTCAGATTATTTTTAATAGGTATGTATATTGTTTTTATTGTTTTATCGAAACTCTTTTTTTTTCTTCACTTTTGAACTGGAATTTACTTTTACTTATTGCTTTGATTTTGAGCTATAGGTACTTGTTTTATAAAAATATTGTTGTTTCAATTGTTACACCCACACACATGCTTTGCCTTGTGGGATTTTTCGATTTATTTAATTGCTAAGGTAATGTTTATATTGATTATTGTCGAAAAATAAACTCATTTATTATTGTTATTGACAATTCGTATGAATTTTCAGTCTATTTACTATCAACAGAACAGAAAGTCAATAATTAGTTATCTTTTTTTTATTTATAGACCTCCACCCGGACTCGAGTGATTTTGGATAGTTATCATTTAAATCCGCTTTTCAAAATCTATCATATAAAAATACCTTTTGAAATGTTAGTCTAAGCCTATGGTACTTTATAATGCTTTACTAATTTCTACTACCAATACTTCAGTTTCTAGTCACCAGAATTCGAAATTGAATATAGCTCAGCACATCTCAATATAGTGAAAATTAGTCCATATGTTTTTCGGAGGCTCGTTCAAATCGGCTAGAATTTTTCGTTTGTTTGAAGAAGTGTGGGGGCGGGAGGGGGAGGGAGGGCGTGTCTTGTCCGCCCATTGGCCGGGTCCCGCTGAGGGCGGGGCCGCTCTCCCGCACAAGAGATACAAGTGTCATGTTGGTACACACAACACACCACACATCAGCGATATATCTCACCTGTACCGCGGTTCATAATATTGTTAATCATGCTAACTGTATCTAGTACCTACCTACCGTGTGAACATAACTATGGCTTATATAGCAAATTTGTTTACCATTAGGTGTTCAATCCATACTTTTGGGCCAGAAACACCAATAGCATACAGTATATGAACACCTATCGTCAACCTTAAGTTGGCCACTTGACATCAAATTAAAAATTTCCGTATTCCTAGGTCTTCTAACGTAATAACTTGAAAATCATGGTCACCTAGCTTAAGTGTCGTGTCAATCAGAAAACCACCTTGATGACTTAAGTTTGATTTAGTAGATATCTGCATAGATACTAGTGTAACCGAAGTGGTTGGTAGTCTAGCGGCTAGGACGCCGGCTTTCGTACTGTTTCATTCGGAGGTCGTGGGTTCGATCCCAGGTGCCGACCATCTTCCACGACACAAGCTTTAAGTAGCTTACTGTGAAAGAGTCAAAAGAGTGTATTTGTGTTCACTTTGAGTGAGCACAGATTCATTTTATAAAAAAAAAAGCTATGCGAAAGATACCTGTTATTGGAGCTCTGAAGATCCAATGTTTTTTGTCATGATTTTTTTTTTGTTCAGTGTTCTGAATAATAAACAAACCGACCACGGTAGCCTAGTGGTACAGGCGTGGACATCACGATGTCCCAAGTTCGATTCCCGGTTGGCTCAAAGTTTTACTTGAAATTCCTACCTGGGGTTGACCTGTCTCAGATGGACGGGCAATAAGTTCCGCCGGCTATGCCGACACCTTTGTATAGAAAAGTGTTAATTAATTTATTATTTACTTATTTATAAATAAATAAATATCATTCTCGATTGAGTGGCAATATTCAAAAAGGCTCTGGGGTCGGCCATGTCACTCGTTTGGATGTGAAATAGATAAAGATTACCTACTCTACAAACCCATTTTCGCTGGAGAGAGCATCGTAAGAATCGTTGGCTGAAGTGCTGGGGTTGTACAGGGTTCAATGAAAAGGCCTATGTTTAGTTGAGGGTGTCTGCTTGTAGGCTAAATTGGCATTTAATTCGTAACACGACCATTGAATATATATCAATACAATAAAAAGAAATTGTATCTAAGTATTTATATACCTCCCACATTTGTTCAATGTTCAACAAATATCTAACTCGTGTTTTAATATTCGTGATGAAAATGTTTTATTTTTATTTTTTTTGTTTCAGGTGAGTTGTCGCAGTTAGCTTGACCTCCGTTCAGGAGAAGATACCCCTTCAATCTTTTACAAGGATAAGGTTTGGAACTTTACATAATATTACTGATGAGGATGGCTATTATAATACGTCCTGAATTTTCGGGAAACGTAGATGCGGTAGATTCGGGAAATGCGGTGGGAAACCGTCCAGTATAAAAATATACAAATATAAACTCGAACAAACAATATTTTTTTTCTAAAATCAACATGCGTTCTTGGTGGAATTGTTGGAAATTTAAATAAAAAACTTATTTTTTTATTTCATAATTATTTTTATATTCTTGTTTTTATATTAAACTCGAACAAACAATATTTTTTTTCTAAAATCAACATGCGTTCTTGGTGGAATTGTTGGAAATTTAAATAAAAAACTTATTTTTTTATTTCATAATTATTTTTATATTCTTGTTTCTAGGGCACACGTCTCGGTCACAATTGATAAATAAAAGTCTTCTTATTGTAAGACTGACGACCTCATATTTAATAGGTGCGGTTAGCCTCTTAAAAGCGTAGTCTAACCCTAGATGTCCATTCATCTCTTTGGTGGTACAGGTTTCGCGCACTTCAATTTCAATATCTTAACTAACAAGGAAAAGACCTTCCAAGAGTTATTGAAGTTCCGCGGAATCGAGCGCAGCTGAGAGCTCTTGGTGCCTTCATAAGTGGGATCAAAATGGGAGAATTGATTGATTGAATTACCTACAGATCATAACGTCATTATGACGTACATATGTTCTGCTCTATATTGTGGATTGCTCCAATTTTGTATTGATGTTACTTGATGAGCAATTCCTACTGAGGTAGGTACCTGCTAGAACCAATTCATTGTTGTTGTATGGGACTTTGCACTCCACACCGCACATCTCTCGCATCGCGAATTTATTTTCAATTATTGAGCGATGTCGTCGATTGATCGCGTCAATCTGCTCACCAACGTACCTATTTACCTATTATGGTAATATCTCCTCTCGGTGATTTGTTCGGGGCCTATTTATTGTGCATTCTGTCCACGGACATCGCTGATCGTACATTATTCCTAAATATAAATATTACACACCACTACCTCTGGTTAGTGTTTATCGATTCTTGTAATCTATCACTTGAATTTGTTGGACTTTATTAGGTACCTACCTTTAGTTGAGACTTTTTTTCTCTACAAAAATCTCATCCTTTCTGTATATTTTTCAAACGATTATAGATGCGCCTTTAAGCTTTAAATTTTCTAGTGTATTTCAGTTGTCTACTTTTTTCCAATATTTTCTATCCAAGCACACTTCTTTCGCTTCTTCCACCGACACTAGGTGCGTATCTCATTCAACCTCTTGTATTTCTTTAACTTCTTATATGGCTTTCCTTGAGGCCGGAATGTGTACTCTAGAGATGAAACGGATAGCAGTTTTGCCGGATACCGGATATTCGGCCAACCTAGCAGCCGAATACCGGATAACCGGCCGCGTATGTTTCTGGTTGATTGGTGCATCCATATGGAATCATTGGGAACATTGTCGAAAAAACCATCAACCGCATTAGTTAGTCTGGATTCGTGTGGTTGGATTCGCGCTGTTTAATGAGCGTTTAGATTTTTAACTTTTACGGAACCAAGGTCGTTGCCAGGATAGCATTAGTGCAGAGGTTCCCGATCTGTTTAGCTTCACGGCTCCCTTAATATCCAATCCAAACTCCTAATATTCTTATTCTTCATTGAACATGGTAAGGAATATTTGGACCTTGGGGGACAGTTTACCGCTTATTAAAATTGAATTAAATAATGTAAATTTCCATAATATGAAGATCTAACCTTTTTCTGTTATTTACCTAGTTCACCAGAGAATCATAGTAAAATCCCACTGTAGAAGCTTTCAGAAGTTTTGTACATTACTGTAACCGACAAGGCTACGACCAATATGGATGATTGACTCAGGGCAGCAGCTGGTCCAATAGAGAGGCTCCAGATCACCAGGGAAATGAGAGGGTAGAAATGAAACTAGCGGTGTATTCCTGAAGGCAGATGTCCGGCGAGATCACGAGTTCCAAAGTGTTCCGACGAGTAATTCACAATTCGAACTGATGATCTGCCTTACAACTGCGCCTTTATTTATACTAAATCTCAAAAACAGAAAACCAATCAAAATCATTGTTTATTTTGACCAATCACAGGCCTCCATTTTCTAAAAATTCACCCAAAATTTTTACTATGAAATTCGGACATTTAGTTAAATATCTTACAAACTATACAAGATACAATGTCATCAGTATTTAACAATCAAATATCTATAACTAGGGCATATAAACATTAAGCATTTATCGATGAGATGTTGCAGGTGTTCGTGATAATTGATTAAGAACACCAAAAGTTCAACGTGCACTATTTATATAAAAGGTATAAAAATCGACTACAATTGGAAACGGATCGGACGTCTCCAGCCGAATTTTATTGATTCCGTCCAGGAATCGACCACTCAATAACCTTGAGTGCCAACACAAAATTTTTACTAAAAAAGTGGCATCTCGAAATTGATTATTTCGATGTAAATTTGCATATAATATGTTCTTATTGAACAATCAAACAGAGCTATACAATTTGTTTATCAATTAAATCAAGTTTTACATACATGATCTTACAATAGTTTCTCTATTCTGGTCATTTTGGATTATTTAATACATTTTATTATTTATCTAGGAAAAACGGAGTTACAGTGATAGTTTAACCTAGTTTATAACTATTAAAGTACATTATTTACAAATTACAATAAAAATAATAATACAATATTTTGAACATATTTCACCAGTTGGCAATCACTGTCTCAAATCCAAGAAACTGCGTAGTAAATTAATAATTGCGCATCATTTTTATTCCAAAAACTACGCAGTATTTAATTCTTATAGGTAAATTCAATTTACTTCCTAAAATACGTGTATTTATGTTTTAAACTATTTATAATGACTAAATAGATCGTAATTTGCCACGAAAGCATGAATTTTATTATTTTACAATCAGATAATCGATCTAACGTGATATTTAAACTAGTAACGTAGATACAAGGTGTTTAAGCTATCAAAAACATCCATTTTTATATCTAAATTGATCAGCTATATAGTGATCTTCAAAATACTGCGATAATACATCATTTTGATGTGTCAAAAATAAAATAAAACAATATAATTAAATTTTTAATCAAGGATTCATGGGTCAACTTTCCAAGAAATAGATGCTCGCACTGCAGTGCCTATAAAATTCGATATCAAAGGTCAATAAAAAATCGTGAGATGCGCACACCGCGTTGTCTATAATATTTGATATCAAAAATCAGGGTATATGAATTCGATTAACGCTTCCGCGTTTATCCCGAATGGTATAAATACACGGGTTGATAGTTCACTCGCGTCTTCCGGAGTTTATAAATATAACACACTTTCTCTGCATTCGGTCAGTTCACACATACAAAAAATATCTATTGTTACCTGTAGACTGTGTGTCTAACAATGTACACAAAAAAAATCAAAGACCCTTTTATTATTATTAGGTACCTACATATAGAGCGATCGACTGCACTGGTGTGAGATAATACTGCAGTGATGTGAAATAATAATAATTAAAATACGACCAACAAAAGGCGTTTTTTTTACACTCCCGCCGTAAAACAAAGTTTTACTATTTATTAACGCCTTTTTAGTAAAATAATTTTTACAGACGGCCTTGTTATTTCTCCTGACCCTGTTTTTACCCTAACAGTCCGAACCTGGCCATCATTTGACGAGATCGCCTCCGTAATTATTCCCTTTGGCCAATAATTACGTTGCTGTTTGGGATCCGCGATTGCGACAAAGTCACCTACTTGTAAGGGATCAATCTTTTCATACCACTTTTGTCTCTGTGCTAATGTTGGTAGATATTCGTTAATCCATCTACGCCAGAATTGATCTGCTAATGTTTGCGCAAACCTCCATTGGGAACGTAAACAAAGCGGTTCCTCTGAACTAGTGGTATGCACTGGTAAATTAAAATTGGACCCCATTAAAATATGATTAGGAGTAAGTGCGTCCTCGTTGTTTCCGTCCAAAGTAACATATGTAAGCGGTCGACTATTTATAATATATTCCACTTCCGTAAAAACTGTTTGTAACGTTTCTTCGCGAGGAGCTCTATCTTTAAGTATGACTCGTAGTGCATTTTTTACGCTTCTAATAAGCCTTTCCCATGCACCTCCTTTATGGGGACTGGCAGCACTTATGTAGTGCCATTTAACGTTTCTATTAGCCAGTTCATTCTGAAATTCTTCATCAGAATGCAATTTTTGTATTGCCTGGCGTATTTCCCTTTCGGCGCCATGAAAATTTGTTCCGTTGTCACTATGAATAGTATCAGGCCACCCTCTTCTTGCGCTCATTCGTCTAATTGCAAGAATGGTACTATCTGCATTTATATTAGCAGCCAACTCCAAGTGAACAGCACGAGTGGTCATGCATGTCATTAACACCCCATATCTTTTTTCCCTTCGACGGCCAATAGACACGAATAATGGACCGAACATATCGATACCACATTGACTAAATGGTCTTTTGAAACAAGCTAATCGCGCTTCAGGCATTTCTCCCATCTGAGGAGGGATGGCTGTTTTCCTGGCTAAACGACATTGAACACACTTATGAACAATACTTCGCACGCTTGTTCTCAGGTGCGTGACCCAAAATCTCTTCCTCACTTCAAACAGAGTCCTTTCAGTGCCACCATGAAGGCATTGTTCGTGTGCTCTTTCGATAACTAGTTTCGTAAACGGATGCGTCCCGTCTAGAATTATGGGCGCTCGCGAACTTGAAGGTATAAAGGAAGAAGAATAAAGTCTTGACATCATAACTAGCAAATTATTTTCTAAGATAGGATTAATTTTAAATAATTTACTATTTTTCGATATCGACACGTTATTTTTAAGCTTCTCAATGTCTTCGTAAAACGAATCTAATTGACACTGCTGTATCCAAAGCTTTTCAGCTTCCCTGATTTCTTCAGCAGTCAGTGTAGGGCTATTCGGCCCTATTTTTAAACATCTATTGGCGAATCTTCTCATCCAAGCTGTGGCCCTAACTAATCTCAAAAGTTTGGAAAATCGGTTTATATCAGGTAAACTTCTCGATGAATCGGTGTAAACATTAACGTTTACGCAATTGTTTTTCAACTCGACAGTACTATTATTATTTAACTTATCCGCTTGCGACGGCCAATTAGATTCCTCAAGCGATATAAACGATGGTCCTCGGAACCATAGCCCCTCGCGGCTTACATCTGGGGGAGATAAATCTCTAGTACCCAGATCAGCAGGGTTCCATTTTGATGGCACCCATCTCCATTGGGAAGTCTCAGATAGTTCATCTATCTCCCCAAGACGATTGGCTACGAAACTTGTATGGTTTCTTGGATCTGATCGGATCCATTGTAGCACAGTTGTTGAATCGGTCCAAAACACAGTTCGTTCTATGATGCAAGTTGTTTCTTTCTTGATAGTATTAGCTAATCTAGCTCCCATCAGGGCTGATTGCAATTCTAATCGCGGTATTGATAGCGGTTTCAAGGGCGCTACCTTGCCTTTGCTCGCTATAAAACTGACTCGCGTTTGATTGTCAGTTTTTTGAGTCATATACGCTATGGTACAACACGCTGTCTCAGATGCATCGCAAAACAAGTGTAAAACGACTGGTTTTTGTTTGTCCGACACAACACATCTAGGAATAGAACAAGATGAATCTCTAATGAGCTGTAAATAATTTAGCCACTTTATGTGTTGGGTGTCGCTAATTTTTTCATCCCAATTAATGCTCGAGCGGAAAACTTCTTGTAACAATATTTTAGCCCGTACAGTTACGCATGTCAGAAAACCGATCGGATCGAATAGTTCCATTACCGAGCTAAGTAGCTGTCTTTTCGTAGGTATAACGTCAATGTACTTCAATCTGTTATCAAATTTTAAAATGAAGTTGTCTGATTTAGGATCCCAAGTTACTCCTAACACCTTTTCGCTATTTTGTGCACGTATAATATCAACTGTGGCGGACGCCTTTAAGGTTTCGGGAAATTGATCAAGTACAGTGGGCTCATTGGAGGCCCAGTTAGTTAATTCAAATTGTCCTTTCTGTAATAAATCGAAAACCCCTTTGACTGTGTTTCGCGCACTGGACACACAACTAAATGATTCTAAGTAATCGTCCATGTAAAAGTTTTCACGAATACTACACGCTATTTTCGGTTGTGTGTGTTGTGCATTTTCCGCTATTTTATTGCGAACGTACTGTGCACTGCTTGGGGAACAGGTTGACCCAAAAATCATTGACGTCATAACAAACGTTTTAACATCTAGCTCTTTGCTGTTTCGCCAAAGGAATAATTGCGACTGTTGATCCTGTGGTATTATTTTTACCCTCAGAAACATTTCTTTAATATCAGCAGACACCGCAATTGGGCCTTCTCTAAAACGCATCAAGCAACCAACGAGTGATGCTAAGAGGTCAGGGCCTGACAACAAGGTTTCATTCAGAGATATTCCTTGACATTTGCTAGCTGCATCGAAAACAATACGCAATTTACCCGGTTTGTTAACATTAAAAACAGGAAAATGTGGTAAGTACCACCTTCTAGGATTAGGTATTTTAAGTTCGTGATTTAAAATTTCCCTAGCGTAGCCTTTCGTAATATATTCATTAATTTTATCGCTATATGCCGTTGCTAGCTGAGGATCCCTCTCGAGCTTACGTTCTAAGCCCCACAATCGATTTAAGGCACATTTTCTATTGTCCGGCAGACCCACAGAGTCGTTTTTCCAAATTAAACCGGTCTCAAAATGCCCATTCTTCAACTGTTTTGTTGTGTTTGAGAGAATTTCTTCGGCGCGCACATCTATTTTACTAATTCTGGCAGGCCCAGAAATACCTAAACTATCGATTGCGTAATGCGCCTTTAACAATTCGCACAACATATTATTGTCATCAGTTGTTCTTTGAATGTGTGTCACTAGACCAACGGTACAGTGATTATTTTCATAATTACTATTAATCCGGCCATGCAATGTCCAACCTAGTAATGTTCTAGAATTAATCAAATCACCACCCCCTCTAACTTCCCTGGTTACAATCAAGGATGCGTTATCCTGACCAAGTAATAGTTGAGGTGTTACCATTTTGATACACTCTTTGTCGTAGTATTGTTGAGCGGGCAACTGAAGCTTGCTCACTGTATGCGCGCTTATATTAAATTTGTTGTTAATTGTTAAATTAACTTTCCTAGATTTATTTTCACTCGCGCACATACCCCGAGCCCCGTGTATTTTTAATGGATGTAATTCCCCGTTAAGTCCAACAATGCTTGCCAACGAGTTACATACCAAACTTATGTTTGATCCTTCATCCAAAAGAGCAAAAATAGATGCTGTGCTTTTTGACCCTCGGATTTGAACCGGAACAATTTTTAAAGCCACTGAACTACTGGCGTATGTATTGGCAACATATGAATTTTGACTCAAATTATCATTTGAATTATTTTTCGAAAGGTCTCTATGCAAACAGCTATTATGCCCTCCCGAACAATTTGAAACATTACAAGTGATTTTACATTTATGTTTGATCGAATATTTAGAATCAAGACATTTAAAACATAATTTAAATTTTCTTACTGCAGCCCATCGTTCATTGATGGGTAATTTAAGGAAATCCTTACACTTAAATAACTTATGTGGTTGATCACAAATCACACATTTATTTGTTTTCATATCACTTTGCACATTATAAACCACATGCTTATTATACATATTTTTCGAATTCACAAACTTTTCGGCCGCACATGATAGATGCAAGTCACACGCTGACTTCAAGAACCTTGAGAAATCTGCAATGGATCTGCTCCTCCTATCGTCTGCTCCGTGTTGCGATGACATCCACCATGTCTTCATATGTGATGGCAGCTTGTTCACCAGTTCTCCAAGAAGGCCGGGGATATTTAGGTATTCAGCCTTCATACGTCCGGCAACAGAAACAAAGTTTTTAATTGTGACGTAAAACTTGTTCAACTCATCACTTGCCGGAGATTCTGACAAACGTGGAAGGCGCTTCACTTTTTCAAGCATACCCATAATTATTATTTCTGGGCGCCCATACTGCTCTTCAAGCGTTTCCATGGCCTCACGTACGCCACTGGGGTAAAGCAATAGGCCGCTAACAGATTCTTTAGCTTTCCCTTTCAGGGATCTTTGCAACCTCATCAAGTTTTCTGCGTTAGATAATTCGCAGGTCTTGGTTGAAATTTCGTACTGTGCCTTGAACGCAGGCCACTCTAGCGGATTTCCATCAAAGTATGGTAAATCTCGAGCTGCAGTCTGCCTAGCCATTAGGGCACTTAATTGAATACCCGTTTTCGGAACTTTTTCTTCGCGGGGCTCAGGAAGTGTGTTATTCCTGGGCTCACCAATACATGTATCATTATACTCTGTGCTGGAACTCCCACCAGGTGAAAAGAGGTGTAACATATTCGGAACTGTCACACCGGACGACACCCGATCAGCCAAATTAAATGAAACTTCAGGCTGTCTATTAACACTTGCCCTGACATTTTCGCACTTCGAATTGTTTTTAATAGCTCCTTGCCTGTTCTCGAGGAACATCTGGCTTAATTGATTTTGGCTTTCCATCAAACGTTCAAAAGCGTCATTAATGTAAGACAACATAGTGTCCATATCAGCTCGTCTGATATCGTTTAGTTCACGACGTGACACAACTTCACTCGCGCCCCCCACTGGGGTAGACTGTACGACTCGCGGGTTTTCACTTTCACTACGATTTAACTCTTGGACCTCAGAACCCTCAATAGGGCTATCTGCGGCTTCAGGTTGGCAATCGCCTACACCAGCTAGTTCCGTTCCTCTCATTTTTCCCGATCGCAGAGGTCCTGGCATCCAGTCTTCCACTGATCAATCCGACGACGAAGGACCAACAATGTAACCGACAAGGCTACGACCAATATGGATGATTGACTCAGGGCAGCAGCTGGTCCAATAGAGAGGCTCCAGATCACCAGGGAAATGAGAGGGTAGAAATGAAACTAGCGGTGTATTCCTGAAGGCAGATGTCCGGCGAGATCACGAGTTCCAAAGTGTTCCGACGAGTAATTCACAATTCGAACTGATGATCTGCCTTACAACTGCGCCTTTATTTATACTAAATCTCAAAAACAGAAAACCAATCAAAATCATTGTTTATTTTGACCAATCACAGGCCTCCATTTTCTAAAAATTCACCCAAAATTTTTACTATGAAATTCGGACATTTAGTTAAATATCTTACAAACTATACAAGATACAATGTCATCAGTATTTAACAATCAAATATCTATAACTAGGGCATATAAACATTAAGCATTTATCGATGAGATGTTGCAGGTGTTCGTGATAATTGATTAAGAACACCAAAAGTTCAACGTGCACTATTTATATAAAAGGTATAAAAATCGACTACAATTGGAAACGGATCGGACGTCTCCAGCCGAATTTTATTGATTCCGTCCAGGAATCGACCACTCAATAACCTTGAGTGCCAACACAAAATTTTTACTAAAAAAGTGGCATCTCGAAATTGATTATTTCGATGTAAATTTGCATATAATATGTTCTTATTGAACAATCAAACAGAGCTATACAATTTGTTTATCAATTAAATCAAGTTTTACATACATGATCTTACAATAGTTTCTCTATTCTGGTCATTTTGGATTATTTAATACATTTTATTATTTATCTAGGAAAAACGGAGTTACAGTGATAGTTTAACCTAGTTTATAACTATTAAAGTACATTATTTACAAATTACAATAAAAATAATAATACAATATTTTGAACATATTTCACCAGTTGGCAATCACTGTCTCAAATCCAAGAAACTGCGTAGTAAATTAATAATTGCGCATCATTTTTATTCCAAAAACTACGCAGTATTTAATTCTTATAGGTAAATTCAATTTACTTCCTAAAATACGTGTATTTATGTTTTAAACTATTTATAATGACTAAATAGATCGTAATTTGCCACGAAAGCATGAATTTTATTATTTTACAATCAGATAATCGATCTAACGTGATATTTAAACTAGTAACGTAGATACAAGGTGTTTAAGCTATCAAAAACATCCATTTTTATATCTAAATTGATCAGCTATATAGTGATCTTCAAAATACTGCGATAATACATCATTTTGATGTGTCAAAAATAAAATAAAACAATATAATTAAATTTTTAATCAAGGATTCATGGGTCAACTTTCCAAGAAATAGATGCTCGCACTGCAGTGCCTATAAAATTCGATATCAAAGGTCAATAAAAAATCGTGAGATGCGCACACCGCGTTGTCTATAATATTTGATATCAAAAATCAGGGTATATGAATTCGATTAACGCTTCCGCGTTTATCCCGAATGGTATAAATACACGGGTTGATAGTTCACTCGCGTCTTCCGGAGTTTATAAATATAACACACTTTCTCTGCATTCGGTCAGTTCACACATACAAAAAATATCTATTGTTACCTGTAGACTGTGTGTCTAACAATGTACACAAAAAAAATCAAAGACCCTTTTATTATTATTAGGTACCTACATATAGAGCGATCGACTGCACTGGTGTGAGATAATACTGCAGTGATGTGAAATAATAATAATTAAAATACGACCAACAAAAGGCGTTTTTTTTACAATTACCTATTTTATAAAGAGAAATTAAAATGCAGGTATTTTCTAGCCGTTTCGGTGAAAACTTTGCTTTCAACAATATCCTCCTGTTAAATCTTTTTGTCAGTAATCCCACGGAACTCTCAAAATGCAACAAAATCCCCTTTCTCTGTATGAGAGAGTTGCCGTGTGTCCGCGAACTTATCATCAGCCGTCATCGCCTAAGTTATTATCAGGTTAAAGAATTTGCATTTAGTAAAAAGTACTACAAATTATACATGGGCGCTGTGATTTCTCGGAAGACGAGTCCAGTTCGTGAATATTCGAGATTTTTGTTTCAATGTTGCAGGCCAACTCGACGATTCGTAACCGCACAACTGTCTACTCTATGCGATACAATGTTTCTCTTTATCTGCTACGATTCACAGCAATACAAAGCTGTGTAATAAATAAGAATACTCATGTAAGGATTTTTCAAAATTAAGTACTACATATTGTGTTTGTGTAGGATTTTCATTCAAAATGCCTACCACACCATGCGATCTTTTTAATTGTCTCCTATTGAGTCCGTATAATATGTACCTACCTAATTAAAACTGTCATTTCTCTCCTTATAGTTTATATTTAGCACATTCAAGGCTTCTAGGTTTGAAAAAATTTCATGCTTTATTTATCCCGCATAATTCCACCAGTAAGCATGTTTTGTAGTCATTTAGAATAGGGACGTCACATAGTCTGATACCGTAGAAACAGGCAGGTTAGAAATATAGCGGGTGGTCATATTTTAACATCGTTTTAATTTTGTATTTTACATATATGGAATGCACAGTTATTATCCTGTTGTTTGTTAAAACCGGAGGTTTTAGGGCATTGAGTTGCCCTCATACGCTCTGAGAGTGCAATTTGGACACGATATGATATGGGAAAAAAATATGTCTCTGCTGCAGTTACATTTACGTTTTAAAAAAAGTTTGCATAACTGCCTTGGCAAGTTTCTATTATGCGAGTCCCAGATATATTCCAACTTGATTTCCCAAGCCTTCCTAATGTTAATTTGTTTCACACAGATATTATCCTGTTATCAGTGGATGTCTACTTGATTCAGTTGTCCTCTACCAATTTGGACTGACAGCCGCCTCTAGTTCGAATTCAAGGATCTTCTAACTTTTGTGAAAGTGTTCCTCATTTGCCTACCATCGATCTATACAACTTCCAATCCGAGATCTGATAAGTTCATCGTCTGTTTATGTTGTTTCGACTATACTTTATCTTCGAAAAGATATCGAGGTGAAGTGGAGAATTCCCAGTTTGGTCCGAGCGACCGCAGCCCCCCCCCCTCCTCTCTCCCCACCATCGTAATTATTTAATTAATAGGAAACCCATAGAGTAGGGTAATTTGAGAGATAATAACGAGCGGCCATCTCCTCTCCGCATTATAATAAATAACATCTCTATGGATAATTAACTTAATAACCACCACCGCACATACCTACATCTAATATAGGTACATACATACACCTACCCACCTGTATCATTAACATCATTACATTACCCATATTAAATTACACTCATAACTATTGCTCTCCATGGTTAGAATTTACATATACCATACCTACCGAACGATGATCAAATACCACCCTCCCTTTTGTGGGAACATGTTTTATGGAATTCTTTGTCTTTGGTTGTTATAGAACCTCTTCTACCTTTAGGTTATCCAAACATTAATAATTACTAGCTTTCTCGACAGACGTTGTCCTGTAGTGAATATTGATTTCAAATTTGCAAATTATACAAAAATACCTACGTTTAAAATATGTTTGAATATAAAAAAAATATTTCTGAAATTCCATACTAACTTTAATATTATATTTTATTATATTATTTTCTATCCCTTTTTCGATGTTTTATTAGTTATTCTGTTATCCGGAGCAGAGAAGAATCCAAGAAACCAAACATCATAAAATTCTGTTCAGCCGATCTCGAGTTATAAGTGTTTGCGGTAAACCGACTTTCTTTTATATTATAGATTATATGAGATTTAAATTTTTTAAACTTTTATTGATAATAAGTATATGTAACTCGTGCTTTCTGAAAGCCATGTCTCTGTGGCCTTGAAATACATTCTGTGAAGAAATTTTACCGTCAGTTTTGTCAATGACAGGTGACAACGTCGTTTATTTATCAAACTCTTTCGTTTTCTTGTCAACTTTTCATCATGTTCAGCGTTTCCGTCATACTTATATGAAGGACTGTCTAAGTGTCAACGACCCACGTTTGCCTAACGTCGTATAGACCGGAACTAGAACTTCACAAAATGGATAGCAAATTATATGAAAAATTTAGAATGGAACGAATTTCGATACAACAACGTCACCTGTAAAAAATGTATAGAAACACAATTTTTATTTACCTCGCAAAAATTGACATTAAAAATATTGGCACGCAGATTTTTGTTTTCTCCTTTTTTTAAATTGGTTAAATATTGAAGCGCTTTTTTTTATAAATTAAATCGTGAAATGTGAGTAAATCTAATTATGAAATCAAATTGTCATTTAACACAAACTGTCAGTTGTTTAATAATCGGTGCGATTGACAGAATTCGGATGGAAAAAATGTGGTTTTAAACAGATGCACCGGTCGGAATGACATTGGTTAAAAGTCAGTTTTATCGTTCTTAAATTCTTATTCAATATTCATAGTTAGACCACAGGACAACGTCTGTCGGGAAAGCTAGTTGTAAACAACAACAAAAAGTCCCTATTAAATGTTTCAATATTATGGGCTAGACTAGACATCCCCGTAGGCTGTCAGACAGGCGATGTTTCGTGCTAGGCCCCCCTGTCTTGTCAGCCTTGTTTGTGTGTTTGCACATTGTCTAGTCCTAGCCCTACTCATATTATTAGGTGTAGGTATATTAATTTAATTTATTTCCAAAAATACAATTTGACGAAATTCACAAGAATTTGTATGTTTTTTTTACTGACGTGCTGCAATTTAATTCAATAAATTTAAATTCATTGAAATATATAATTTTTTTTAATTTGTTACAAATTTTACTCTTTAAATTGATTTAGACAAAAAAAAAACAATTTTCGTAAGGAAAGTAATGCCAAACCCAAACAGCGTTTCTTTTCTAATATAAAAATCTTTTTTTTTTAATATGAATGTTTTATTGAAAAATCTAACATTACCCCTTGGCAATCCCCTGCTAGCTCTATTGACTGAATATTACATGCTTATGTTTAAATCTACATTGTTAATTAGGAAACAACATGGGGTTTTTTATTCGATCAAAATGCATCGAGTATTGTCTGTTTGTGGTTGGCACACATAACTCACTAATATTAATAATATGATTCTAAGCATGTTGTGTCTGATATTTACATAGGTAGATCCCGAGCCAACGCTAGATCTAATCATGCAGTTATTTATGCAATAATATTAGTATTGAAACAATATTTGAGTTGATTAATAAATAGAGCCGTCCCGTCATAATCGTCGGCATTGGGTTGAGGCCGTGCGTGTGGATGAGCCCTTGATGGCGCCGCTGAAGCACGTTCGGCAGATTTGCACCGAGCAGGGCTTAAACCATCCGCTATACCTATGTACATCTGTCTGTCCAAACTCTCCACAAAATACCTTTTCATATCTAATTATGCGTATATTATCCGGATTTCGAATCGGATTCGGTAAACATACATGAAAACGAAACAAATTTGATGCTTTGATTTCGATCTGCATTTCGTTTTTCTATGAAATATTTTGGAAATGAATCAAATTATGTAGTTTTGTTATACACAGTTTTTAGTACACTTACCGGTTTTCTTAGATACAACGTATTTTTCAGTCTTATCAGTGATCATTTTTGGTATTAAAAAATCTTGGAAATGGTTGATAGTGTAGCGATTCAACCACCGACTTTCAATCTGAGGGTCGTTGGTTTGATCCTCGGCCCCGAAACAAGTTTTGCAAATAAAATTGTGAAAGATGTCAAAAGTGTCCACTATCGGTGGCCGGTGGACCCAATTTGCCTCCGCTAAGTACTAAATCATGTATTTAGCTCCGAATGCAGAGTCCTATCTATACTAAATTTTAGCCTGCCGCACTCTTCTCTACAAAAAAAAATAATCTGCATAAGGATGCTACCATTTCAGTTGTATTGAGACTTTGATACAATATGATTATTTAACTTTTTTGAGCTCACCCTTAGTTCGGCTTTACACAGCTTTCATACTTTCATACGTGGAGTTTCGAAATGAACGACTCCTACAAACGATATTTATTATTGAATTAGGTTTGCTGCATAATCGGTCTACTTATGCACCTCCCCCAGACGAATTTATGATTAGTTGCCATTTATCTTGACTCTAATCCATAATAAATCAGTTTTGCAATAAGGCGCATCGCTACGCGTACGACACTATATACATTCAGGTCAGAGCAGGTAGCAAGTCACAGTGGACACATACAATGTAGACGCAGACAGTAGTGGACATCTGCATACGCGTCTCTTGTGCTGCAGCTCTGGTACGGTCATACCAATTGAAGGGTTAAAGATCAACGTATCTGACGATACTCGGCGATATCTGTCTTGTTATTCAAACAACGCTTTACGTGGTTCAGCGGGCGTAATCGATCTTGTTTATATTTTTACGGCCGCTCTGCTTCCACCAATCATCAAATCAAGTTAGCCGATAGCCCTGTGGCCATATGCAACCTCTTTTTACGTTATTCTTTTCTGCCGCTATCCCACCCCTTCCTTATTATCACTTACCGACCTCATCTCTAGCTTTATTCATTAGAACTTTGTATTAACTGTTGTATTATTTTCAGTTGAACCTATTCTGTTTTGTAATGTTTCAGTTATGTGTTTGTCTTCTTAATGGTAAATTAATTTGTTGGATTTGTAATAGTATTTGAACACCATCAGCGCAAAGGCGAAAGCTGTCATGCTGATGGTGTTATATTGTAATAAAAAAAAACTGTTGAATTAATAATTCACATGTTTTCCTCTTCTTGAGGTGCTCCAGTCAGGCCCCTCGAAGTTGACTATCACTCGGACCTCCTCGCCTCTAGCTGCATGAATATGTCCCTGATTCCAAGTCCACGCCTTATCACCTAACCACATCACGTCTTCGTTCGATATCTAAAAAAAATTTAAAACACCCTGTGATCATGTGACTCGTAAACCTATGTAGGTACGAGAAATCACAGAAAAAATTAAATTGAATTATTTAAGTTAAATTTTACGATACCTCCACAAAACAACATTTCGGTTTGTTGTTTTAGTTTTTTTTTTTCTTAATTTCAAACATACCTACGTGATTGTCGAAGCCTCTATCTATACAGTTAGTACCTACGCCATGTTTATTATTTTTTCACATTTATTTCCGAGTTGTTTACGGCGATTTGTGTAACTCAAATCACTGCTTTTATATGTATTTATATACTTAGTAATTCTTTTCATTGATACAAAGTTGTTGTGTTTTTGTTGGCTGTATTCACCGCACACTATGAAATGAAACTGGATGAAGAAGGCAAAATTAATGTAGGAACGCATAAATTAGTTATTTTGAATGACTTTTTTTTTCACTTCTGAATTGTTTTACTTTTTTTGGTGGTCTAACAAGGTCGGGTGCTATATCCTCCTTTTTGTCCTGCATAACTGAGCCTATGTTAATATGTGCGTCTGTCATGTTCAAATCTCGCAATCAAATATTTTCCCCGATGTAATTAAATTCTTAAAAAAAAACAACGTAAAACGTGGGGCTTTTATTGAATTTCATCAACAGAACAAAAAAGACTCCATCTTAATTATTATGGACGGCGTTATGCCAAAAACATTAATCCCATAAATTATATTTCTGTTTGTGTTGTATAAAAATCAACTTAACCATAACGATTTTCAATGCATTGTTTTTTATTATTTCGAAATTGATTGATTTACAGTTAATTTTTATTCCATTCATAGCATCCATACCACTTAAATGCTTTCTACCGTACATATTGTATGGTTATCATTTATCGACTATTTTTTTTACTGACCCATATCGAACTTCGTTTGTCGACAAATTGTGGTTTATTTAGATGGTTTTCCGCATTTTTTCGTCCATTATTATTTTTCTTTTTTTCAGATCCTTATTTTCGTTATTACTTGTTTTAATTTTTCAATTACTAATTTTGTCGTAGTAAACGCGTGATATATCCCGTTGTGCGTCGTACGGTGTATTATTGTTTTTCCAAATTCGTTGATGTGCAATTGCCGCTGCCTTTCCTCACGTCTGTTTACCTTTTTAGGCTGCCCCTTTACACATTGTTCTTGCGCCCGATGCGGTGATTCATGCCACAGGTAACGCGGTGCAACATGCAAATAGCGAGGCATGCAGCACGGGTATATACGGAATATTTATAAGCTATTTCGTTTACAGTTGACGATGAAGAATTGGCCTGTCAGGAAAGGGCAGTTGTGATATAATTTGCGCGGTTCTCTAAATCTCAAAAAGGCGAACCGCTCACAAGTTATTTTGTCATTGTGTGAATTAATTCAGCTCTCATGGAGTTATGGATCTCACAGTATAGCTAAAGACAGCATTGTAACTTTATTACCATCTTTTGGCTGTCGAAAGAAAATTTTTGTTTTACTTCCTATTCATTGATAGTAGTACTAATAGAAACTGCGTTATGACACCGTTATGACGGGAATAGTTATTTCGGTATAAATCGCTTATACCACGCGCTACTAATAATCAACCCTATACCGTGTCATAACTATACGGCAGAATATTTTGGCAATCTCGCATTTATCAACGAAGCTTGTGATTGTTCCATACTACGGGGTTGATTTCTAAGCATTCCGTACGAACCCTATTGGACCCTCGAGAAACGGAATATCGCGAGTATGTACCTACGAATCGGTACGAATATTTCCGAAAGGTCGATTCGACAGATTGACAGCTCGGACTTGATGCAACTTTGAGTTAGTTTTCGTTTGTTGAGTGTCAAAATATGAAGAGTGCAGTGATAGTCTGTCTCATAAACGTCGCTATTACTTCTTTATACGTGGGGGTAGCCAGGAATAAAGTTGGCGTGTAAATAATTATTCTGGTTAGCTAATTAATTACTCGTTTTATTAGTAGCACTTTTGCGTATTCTGCATGTATTCGAGGAATAGCGTTCTATTAGTACGGCTGCATGTGTTTAATATACCTACTAGCTTTATCTTTCGGCATCGCTTTCCATCTCTGTACTATAGGAGACATAGGAAGTCAACAAGGTCCCTTCCATTAACACGATCTTAAGCTATATTAATGATTTTCTTCCACAGCTTTTTGAAAAAGTCTTACTCGTTTTTGTAACCCTAATCGAAGGACGAAGAATGCTCTTCTGTATCAATTGTCATTAGCACCCTTTACCAGCGTTATTTGAATTCTCTATAAATAATAGGCACATTTAAACTAAAGAATGTGCGATAATACGGTTAGGTATATTTTTTGTTCTGCTCATTTTTTTAACTTATTTATACTAATAAAAATAATATAGGTGCCTTGCTATTATAATTTTAATGTTCCTATTCGCTTACATACGAAAAACTATTAAATATTTTATGATGCGTAATAAATTGTGTGTTTGAAAGAAAGTTGTGAGCACAAAAGTCCAATGTGACAATCGACCAAAATATGCAGTCTTCATATATCATGTCAGACGTCTTTATTGAATCTAACGCAGTGGTGTATTGAATGCGGGGACAGGCGGGAATCAAACACCACGCCACAATAGGGGCGGGCGGGCGGCTGTTATAAACGGTGTAAGCCGCATCACCTCTGCTCAAAGAGGATTAGGACTAAATGGGATTATTGTGAATGTAACCGACATATCTACGCAATATAAACCTATTGTGGACTTTCCCATACAAATATTTTCCCTTATAATACTATAACATACCTTTCCGTTAAATATTATAGTATTCCTATTCTTTTTATTATGAAACAAGTCCTTAACTTGCCTTCTTTCAAAGTGCAACAAATGTGTCAGGCCTTTGTAAATATTCAGAATGTTCAATGATAGTTACAATTTCTTAACTTAAATTGATTTATTAACTTTCACTTAAAATCATATGAAAAGTTTCTTCTTCTGTTAGGGCTGCTTCCTGTCTTTTTCGGATCTTCATGTTCCTGAGAAGCGGATGCTCAGCTATCCCTACACCTTTCAGTATCTGCTCTCTACGTGATCTCTTCAGAAACGTTTTCTCGGTCTACCCCATATTATACCTAACCCGTCTTTGTGTGTTCCTAGACTTCATTAAGGCCTTCGACGGAGTACTTCTGGAGGATATCATATTATGAAACCCGTCATTAAAAAAATGGAAAGCGATAAATTCACTCAAACTCCCTTTACGCCCCACTAAGTGGCATACGAAGGCAACATGAGCTCTCCATGCATTGCGCTCGATCTTTCAAAATGGTTATGACCTCCTTCCCAAACTGTGTCCAAATCCTTCAGCACCGCCTCGAAGTAGCGGAACACGGTGTGAGAGGGTCTTCCTCGTCTTCGGGACCCTCTATGAAGGAAGAACAGCGCTTCCCTCGACCAACTGTCATTCGGCATCCTCAACACATGTCCCAGCCAAGTCCATCTCTTCTCCATAATGTTAGAAGTGATGGGCCTACGCTGGGTGCGCTGACGAATTGCGTCGTTCGTGATGCGGTGGTACCATCTTACACCAAAAATTCTCCTGAAGCACTTCATTTCGAAAGCGGGGACTTTGTGCCTGGGCTTTGGTCAGGTGCCAGGACTAACACCAATACAGGAGAATGGGCAATACACACGCATCAAACAGTGATAAATACCTAGTTTTATATAATACATAATTACACGGTTAACTCAACAAAAGCAGATTTATTATTGATGTTCTATTATGTAGCATTTTTTGCCTTATTATATCTGTTCATTTTCTAAATATCATATTGTAATAACAATGCAATTGATCCCGGTGCAGGCAGAGTAGCACAAAGACCTCGAGGTGGTCACTTCCTTTCCGTAGAAAAAATCTTCAGAGATTGTTTGAATAAAGAGAGATCATTGACTGTAGGTAGGAGCATGGTGATTGATTGATGCAATCCATTCACAACCGTCCCAGGTAGGCGAAGGCGAGTATCTCACAGACCAACTGTCGCCAAAACGCACCGCGTCGCACGACGAACGTTAGATCATGTTTGTCGTTCCACAGCATCGGTGTAATAAATAAATCGAAACGTCCTCCGTTGAAAACGAGGAACACAGATGCGATCAATCTATAACACATTTTAAGGTTTTCATTTCAAATTTATCTCCGATAGTTAAAAATAGCAGACTGTTTGAAAAATTTTACTGAAAAATGAATAATTCTAACACAGACAGGTTTAAGGTGATCCTATTAGCCATAAACTAAAACCGATTTGGAAAAAAAATAAGTAGGTAGGTACTAAAATAAATAATTATAAAACACTAAAAATAAAACAAAAAAAATATAAGATAGTAGAACCAAAGTAGAAAAAAGTTCAAAGGCCAACGCGAAGGAAGCTGGCAATCTCGTCATTGACCATTAGGTATGTTCCAACTTCCAACCCCTCTGACGTGAAAAAAGGTGTCTGAAATCAATTTTCAATGAATCACTGATGTTTCTCTGGCTCCTTTACTCGCATTCGATTACGATTTATATCAAGAGTATGTAGGCATTTTGTTTCAGATTGGACAGATCCTGTTGAACGGGAGTTAGTTAGGGAAAACTAATTTATGATAGTGACTCTAGATACTGTATAAATTATTTGGTAATTATCGATAAGGAATACTCGGTAAAAAAGTCTGAAACTATCATATATTATATTCGCTGTTCGAATTTGTCTTTTAGTGACAGTAGTTTTCATTGCTCTCGATTCATAAATAAAATAAGATCCCAAGGACACTTCTCTTTTTTTGGTATTGAGAATTCCCGGAATCCTAAATATTTGGATACAATAAATGCACCGCGCACCTGTATTTTTCTCCTGTACCGTATATCAATTCCCATTGTTGACTCGTTCCTTTGTGAGCGCCCATGGTGTTTTTTATATCAGTTTGTATGAACTTCCTATCCAGCATTGTCTTCGGACCCAAACATTCGTATCGCGTGCAAGTGGTTTTCGTATCGATATTGTTCCCGTGTCGAATACCTCCTTCGTATAACTGTAGTTAATGGACATTTAACTATGTTCTCTCTTTGTCTGAGAAATTAAAATAATCTCTGGTTTAATATAGGAAATCATCGTGCAGTAATCTATCTCAGAATTCATCTATGAACATATTGCGATTGTCTATTATAACAAAATGAACTGAGCTGTGAAGTTTTCATTCGGTTTTTCTGTAAAATATCTTACACCTTTTAAACCACGAAGCAATACGTTCCCACATGAATGAGTCGCCGGTAAACTAGAAAAAAAAAAGATCTTACACCTATTTTAGATTGAAAAACATGAATATGTACTTTTTTTTTTATTTACTACGTATGTAATGAATATACGTATGAATATTAAAATCAGATTTTTTGTTTACCCTGATAGTTTCATATTTCTGACGTTTTTTTTTCAGGCACACTCAAACTTAATTTCTTACTAATTGAAACGTTCGCCTATGAAGCTTGTTAGGAAAAAAAACTGAAGAATTCGTAAACTATTTTATAACAGGATTTCACCAAGAATGGACGAAACATGGAGATTTACTCTTAAAATACCTATATATTTCTCTGTGATTCGGATAGACTAGTACATTTAATTTGAACTTATTTTTAATTCAGCGTAGGTATTTGTTAATTTTAACGAAACTGACAGGGAAAGTGCGTTGAATGGTTATCAAGATTCGAAAAAAAAAAAAAAACTATGAAGATACTATCAACCATAGGTATATTGGCTGTGGATGTACGTATGTACATAATATACACTTAGTGGAGCTCACGTCAGATAGATATGCGGTAGTGATGGTCGGAGTATGGGAGAGATGCGGTCCCAACGGGCCACTGGGGACTACCCACCCACCTGTCTTCTCCATAAATAACCATTATTCTATATTGAAGTTTGGTGTTCTCGCCGTCCCGTACGGGGCCCAAACGAATCATTTCCCTCCTCATTATTGTTCTCTTATTATAGGACCTCTTCTGTTTTGTCTCCTTCTATCAGTTTTCCATCTAACATTTATAACTAACCTACTTATCGTGTTAGCTTTTACGTTTATTTTTGCTCCTTTATGATGACTATTATTGACTTACGCACTATGCGAATTTTTATTTTTCATTTAACCGAATCCAGAATTATCAACAGTCTACTGCACTGCCACTTTTTCCTGTTTCTGGACACACTTTACCTTCTGACTTCAGTATCTAAAACTTTACTACAAATTTTGAAACAATCTTTGTAGACTGTAGAAAGACTCTGAGGAGGGCTAGATAAGTTGATTTTGATTTAAATATTGAATACTTGCTCCCAAGAGGTAGGGGTTGTGTTTGATCAAGAATAGATAGGTTTGTGGATCGATTATTTCAATTAAAAGCTAGATTGATATGTCGCTGAATGAACTAATGAAAGCATTACTGGATAGATGAAGTTCGTATCTACATTTTTCGAGATGGGTAAGGGTAAACGTATTTTTTTGAATAAATTGCGCAGAGTTCCTCGAGGTGTTTAAAAATGTAAGGTTGTCTCGAGCACGATTCGATGCTGGGAACTTCCGACTGCCACGGAATATCGCGGCAATTCCTCCGAGTATTCCAAGTAATATGGGATGAGACATTCGACGACACTACTGCGGTGCTTGCCTGGCTGTATCCTCGAGGACGTGATCTTTCTCTTTGAATATTATAAACATCGCCAGATGCGAAATTGCATCACTACTTACCAGTACCTACCTACCTACCCACCTGCACTATCTCCAATGCATGATTTAGTAGTGACGAAAATATCACGACACTTAAACTAGGCATATCTAGAATTTTATAACTGTTTCTATCAGTTTTGAGTTAAACTTTATCCAATTAGAAGTAGCTAGGTAGTTATTTTTATTGATTCTGGACTCGCTCAAAACGAACACCAATACACATTTGACATCTTTAATAGTTAACAATACTTGTGTCGTGAAAGCAGGAGATGGTCGCTAAAGTTATTCTTTCATTGGTACTGAAATGTCAATCAATCAATGAATATATTTTTGTACCCACTTAGGAGTATCATAGGGGTGAACATGAGGACACCTATTATGTCCTGCAGTGGACGATCACGGAAGAATTGGATAGGTGCTTAGGGAGGCAAAAAGAGCTCCCTCTTAGTTCGATCTTGCGTAGTTTCGATGACTGGAATTTGCTAATGAAAATTCGAATTTCAACAGTAGGTACATAATTTTACCGAATTCGGTAGCCTGGTGGTACAAACTTTTACATATTATTATCAAAAGGTCCCGGCCGGGTCAGATTTTTTTTTTTTTTTTATTTATTTTCCAACTTTTACATAGGTACATAGATATTTTTGGTAAGTAGTAACATATTTGGAATTTATCACCTCACTAGACGACAGCCTGTGTTGAGGTGATACAAATTTGTACTTATTGCGGCACTGTACTGTGGAAGACATAAAGACACAAAAAGAAAAAACAAAACAAAAAAAATATAAACAAAAACGATCAGAACACAGAAGAAACAAAATAGTAGAAAATGAAAAAAGGAAAACGATCAGGACATACCCATATACACAAACACTATCCTATACACGCCATCACATACATACACATATCCATTCCAGATCAAAAACAACGAATTCCACAACAATCGACCACTTCTACATGTCTCCCATTGCCCTCATCTCTTAATGAATGTAAGTTCTCTCTCTGACGCAACCCTGCCCCTCTCCAGCAGCCATCTTGTCATCAGACTCTTTAGATTAGTCTTGGCTAGATTGAGCGATTTTGTATGTTTTTTTTTGTGATGGCTTTCCTACTCGGTTTTAGAATCCTATCACAGATTGGATGGGACCGGTTGACTGGTAGAAAATGCTTGAACACCTAGGTATACAAACAGTTTTATTATTCCAAAGTAAGTTTACACAATGTGCATGCAATCAGGGACATTAAGTGTGATGTTCTAAAAATATGCTACGAAGTCCGTCACTTGGTGACGTGTGGTTCCATTTAATTTTGTTAGCCTGTGTATGATGTTTTGTGTCCGACTCTTTATCATAGTAAACGTTAGATAAAATGTTGCAGCAGTGCTGTTAATGAGTGCATCGGTGGTAGGTGCGAGGTACTGTAGGCATGTTTTATGGTCTCGGCTCGTAAAGATAAGTTTTATGTTATTTATCAGTGTTGTCATTGTCCTCCTCGAACATAATAGGTCATTATTTGTATGTGTTCATAATTGTGTTATGCGCATAACGGATTGACGGTGAAGGTCGCGTCGGAAAAGCGTGCAATTTCTAGTCCAATACGCGATCATAGCCATTTTTATATTCCTCCTTTTAGTAGGTGTCCAATGTCTTATGACCATTCCTTATTCCCGTGCATGTAGTCCTTCACAGTAACCAGCTTATAGAAGTATTGACGATACATATAATTGATCCTTTGGTTACTCGTGAAAAACTAATGTTAGTCCTTCACAGTAACCAGCTTATAGAAGTATTGACGATACATATAATTGATCCTTTGGTTACTCGTGAAAAACTAATGTTAGGTGAGTAATTGAATAAATCACACGTGAAGTGGTTTAGAATTTTCCCAATGTCACGACACAGGCCCGCGCCCTCGTCGTGATTGTACCCAGCCCTAGTGCTGATGCCTGGTCTCTCTCTCTTTAGCGACATTGGTGTTTCCTGGAGTATGAAGTTACGCACACTTTTAGTTTATATAGAAAAAAAAGAGTGGCGATTGCTAATATATTTTTTTTAAATTATACATAAAAATAGATTAAATCAATAACAAAACATCGCAAACACTACTGTAATGATATGTAATTGATACTTACAAATACTTCGATGTATTGACGTTGACACAGACGGATATATTCTTTTGTTTATCTGTGGTCAAATTGAGAACAGATTATATCGTTTGTCTTTAATTATACCTAATAGAAAAAAAAACTTTGTGCATATCAACATTTTTTTTTTATTATAATCAACATTTATTTATTTTGGGATTTATTATCTCACTAGGCATTTGCCTGTGCCGAGATAATACTTTTGATTTTTTGATTGTAAGTATGTATTATTATAGTACTTATTGTAAAAATGTTTGGTTTGGGAAATAAAATATCAAAATTTCAAATTTGACGTATCGATGTCATTGTTTCTGAAAGAAAATTATGAAAAAGCCCTCGCTCAGTCATTGACAATGGAACCTTAATAATGTTCAAACTTATAATTTAAATGAGCTATGGTCGGATTTCGAGCACTGTGGGACTGGTGGTATAGGGCGATGTAAGGAAATCTTTTACATTCTGAAACATGAATATACTAGCCCAATACAAGATTTATTTGTGTACCAACTATGCAAGGGGGGAGAGCTTCATTTAGTTTAAGGGGACACCACTAACTTTAAAATGTTTGGGAAGGAAAAATTTCCAATGTTTATACCGGGCACTGGGAATATATCAATTTGTCATCAGTAAATGTAGTACAAAGTCGGCTAAATGGTTATGCTGTGTGTAACTGTTAACACTACATATTTTGTGAAACAACCAAGGATGCAAAAAAAATTATAGATTTCTTATACCAAAGACTTCCATGTATTGCGGCCGTGGCAGATTAGGTACAGCGAGATACCTGTATTTACATAACCTATTTATATATTCCTGCATAGTATGCTCAACTCGTATTAGCAATTTATATTTCCTCATACATATCATATTGTCTAGTTTCATACCTCCCTACATCATGGTGATATTCCAGTACTTACCTGTATATCTGGCCCCTCTGTTTCTTAAGAAGAAATAAACCTTTAACATTCACAGATTTGAACGATGTTAGAGTGACGCGTATTTTATTTCTGGGCGATACTTGGAGTTATGTAAAGGAATCTCGAAGTTTTTTTAAAGAGTCTCATCGATAAGGAAACGATACGTGTTTTATCTATAATACATTCTATTATTACTATTCTATCCCTATTCTATGTTTTCCGTTGTCAACTCTTCTAGTGCTTGATTGAATCCATAGACGCGAATTAATTCCATAAATGAGTAACACAGTGTGTTTGTTTGCCTATGGAGGGAAATCATGACATATGTACTCCAGTTCGCTGAATATTGATTTCATCGGCGAAAACAAATTGCGTGTGTGTGTCTGCCTGTAGGTGTATTGTGTGTTTGATCTGCGAGTGCCTCTCCCCTAATGAGATGTTTGCTTTGCCTGTCTGTCACGGATCAGGTCCTGCCCAAGTCTCCTCTCGAACAAACTTATTCCCGTCACAAGGCGCTTGTAATGAAATTAGTTACATTACTGAACTAATTGTTGAAATGTAGATCGCATTGATTCATCATAAGAACATATCTTAAAGATTTCAGAATTCTATTGTTGTTAGCGTTCATTCTTTTGCTCCCTCCAATCTATTTTTTTTTAATAAAAAATAATTTTATTTATTTCTTATCCCCCGTGGGTCTCATTCGAGACACTCGGGTTCATATCATAATTACATTATTACAATCTGTGCTCACTGAAAGTGAACACAAATACACTCTGGCTATTTCACAGTAGATAGGCTACTTAAAGCTTGTGTCGTGAAAGAGGAAGCTTTGTTTCTTTTTAATTTCTCTTAGGGGTAAAAGGAGGGAACAAGAGCTATGTTCGATATCGCACCACGTCAATGATATTCTCCCACGCTATGCCAATTCGAAGGAACGGAACACAGTGCGAGAGAGATTTCCTTATCCAGAAGGAGGTGGATCAGCTAGCTCTCTTCTCGGCCAACGACTGTCATTCAATATAGCACAATATCATGTCCCAGCCATTTCCACCTACTGTCAATCATTCAATTCATTAATACTAGCGCTCTTAATTTGGTCATAGTTGACACTAAACGGCGCTATAATTTTTTTTTTACCTATGTTGGCTCGCATGCTCAAAAAGATAGTAACTGTGTAAAAAATAACGCTAATTCTGTTGGGAGGCGGCGTGCATGATGAGTAAACAAAATGCTAGTTAGTGTTTTATTCATAACTGAAATAAACGTGTAGGTATTGTAATAATTATTGACCTCAACATGGTAAGCCGCAAACAAGGATGTGGTCTTTCCACAATGTTACGTTGCTCTATCATCAGTTGTTGTTACTCAGGTAAACACGTATAGTACCTACCTTCCTCATCATCGTGTGGTCATTAGTTCATTAGTGGAAGGTCATGTTACACCTTCCATCATGACATAATACTTCTACCTTTAGTCAATTTCAATACGAATTTGTGCGTTCTAACAATTTGTTTGTCATAGATTAAGAGTAAGTGAGCACCTAAACCATGACACTAAAGCCTAGTTCACTATAGGTCGAGTAGGAAAGTAGTTACAGCTAAAAGCCATTTTTGTTGCATGTAATAAACTAGTAAAAACTATAAGTTCACACATTTTGTCTGTGCCCAGTAACGTTTTGTTTTTTTTTATTCCAAGATATTTTTCCTCAAAAATATCTTGGAAGCTTTTTCCTCTGACCGCTAAACAGACTCCCGTTGTATCCGTTTGGTTTGGAACCTCCGCTGATTGGGTGTGGCGCGCGCTTCATTCGGTTCCGTCGCCCGATGATGTTTTGATTTGGACGTTACCGGGAGCAATAAACTTGGCTCGGATCATTTCACACCGCTCGCAGGTACACAACTACTGACTGCCAGCCCATCCTGTGTCCAAACTGTCGCGATTATATATTTGCATACGGCCAAGCAGCGCTTTGATCCTATCTCTCGTGACGCGAGTGAGAGGAATATCAAACGAACCATCATGGTTCCCCGTCAATGTTTGCCATTCCTTATTGTTTGTAGAATGATATGACCAATTTATTCTTCGACGGTTCATGTATGGCCTTTCTTCGGGGATTGACTACCATCCACGAGTACTCCTCCTGTTCCTAGGACAGTTTTAAAAGTGCTGCATCATCCGTGATTTGTAAATGGGTTACTCATGTTAGACTTTCAAGAGTCCAACTCTCAATTCTATACATCAGAACCTGTTGAACTTGTCACTGAGCTCAGATCATAGTTGCATTTAGATCTCAACATTTGACATTACTTGGGTTTGACAATAACCAGGTGAAACAATTGACGCAGAGCCGGAAGGGTTGGGGAGGCATGTACAGGGTCGCTATGACCATTTAGAAATTACGACATGAGTAAAAAGACCAAGAAGAAAAGATTTTTACATAATATTATTCTGAACTGAGTAGGTTAATTCTATTTCATGTTGCTTTTTTTTGGTTTTCGATCTAGGTGTTCTGGGCATTTATTGTTTTGCCTTTCGTTTTTGTCCGCAGCTTATTTTGTTTCTGATTTTAATATTTTATTTTGTTTTTAAAGAGAAGCAGTGTCGCAATGAAATAAATGGGTTATTTTTCAAAACGGCTAAGATATTATCAAATTTATGGTGCCTAATAAAATATTTTTCTGGAGGAAATACACGTGGATGATGGTAATCTTTACATACAATCTTCGACATGATGACAGCTTTATTGGAGTCGTTTGACGTAGGTCGTAGAATGCAGGCATTGTTAGAACGTGGGTTATAAAAATGGATATTATTAACATCGAGCTTCTCCATCAGCTACATTCGTAATATCATGGAAGCTTTTGATGTCGCGTGACGAACAGGCTGTCTGTTGGTGATGTCCCCTGTCCTTTGTATTTCACTGCAATAACCTGGTACCTACCTCCCCTAGGTAACATCTTGACAGCCTTTGCTTTCTGTTGTACAATCTATTAGTCGAAGAAGACCCATTTTCACGCTTAAAAAAATGAGATGCAAATATCATCCGAGATCATTGAACACAATGATAACGTAGTTTTTGAAATTTCTGAGATTTTATTATATGGAGAGGCATGTGGTTTTAATATTTGACTACTGGATTATTTAAAAAAAAAACGCGTATGTTTTAAAAAATATATCTCCAGGAAATATTGATCTACAGGTCCTTGTCGTGAGAGAGATCGCTCATTTTAAACACTTATTATTTTTATTCACTTTCTGTTGTGATCCTTTTTATTTATTTATTTTATTCCCAACCATACACCAACAGGTACAACATAAAAATAGTAACACATGAACAAACATCAATAAACAGATCATGCTGCACCCCATTATAGGTGTAAATATATTATGACTCAGGCCATCCACCCCCGAACCCAGTGCCCACCCCGGCACACCAAAGCGCCCACCAAACCCCCAGACCCTAAAGCCCCGGAGGTCCCATAGCCGCGATAGGGAGCCAAAGCAGACAAGGAGAACCAAGGGGAAGACGGCCCGAGTTCATCAACATACATAATATTATACAAAAATTAACAAACTTAAATAATGTCAACTTATATACTAAGGTTAAAAAAAGAGAAAAATTTAAAATAGATTAATATTTGGAATTTAAAAATAATAAAAGAGTTCAAAAAGTAGTGGGGAAGAAAGGAAGGGGGAGGGATACTCACTGCTCAAGTATAGATAATATTGATCTCCTGAATGTATAGGAGCTACCGTGAAACATATCGACATCTTTAAATTTATTATTGTAGTTTTTAGTCATTCTTAGCAGAGGATTTCGCAAACCCGCATTAGTTAAGTGACGATTAATGTGAAAGGGCCAAAATGATCGTCTAACTGTTGGAACCGCGAAGTTAATCAATTTCAATAATTGGGGTGTGTCCAGTGTGGACATGCAAATTCTACGTAGCAAACAGGCGTCAGCAATATAAAGCAGTATTTTCTTAATGAACCTCTTTTGGGGAGTAGAGAGGCAGCAACAGGTCTCCACTGAGCCGAATCGTGCACAAGTTTAGTGCTCTTCTGTCTTGTCTTCTCCAACGGTTCCACCAAATGTTGTGGCGATGACTTCGGTAATTTTTCCATGTGTACCCCTGTCTGGCACAGCTTCTCTACAATTTAAATGCCGTCTATTCTTATTTAAAATAAATCTGTAGTCATCCAGGTCGTAAGCAACCCTCAATTTTCTTTCTTTCTGTTTCAGATGGAAAAAGTAATGCTTATCTCCAAGCAGAAAATTTATTGCCCCGTAATGAAATGTTCCCACATCTTGCTTAATCCGATTCCAATCCGAGAACAAGTCCCTCTCTATCAATTTTCAAACTAACTTTTACGCATTGTTAGCGTAAGTATTTATCGTCATTTTATATTCATATCTGCCGATTTTCGTTTATATTTTTTAAAATTAAAATCAAGAACAATGTGTTGTGATTATTTTAATAATACTCCCAAGTATTTGGACGCAATCCAAGCAGTTACTCTCAACATTTAAATGTGTTCATTATTCCACCAAAATCGTACATATCACATTAATTTTATTTTGATACGCAGCGTAACAGAGTGTGTAACAAGTAACAACGGAACAGATACAAACATACGAAGGTGAGGTTCTATATCTATACTATAGACGTAATGATTTTTCGTACAATTCACGACGAATGAAAGCGATCGAGCGTCTGTCGCTTTGTGACTGAGAAAATATAATTTGAAAACGTTATCAATTGTTAATGCGAAAGTTATCAAAGGATTCCGTTCAATTTCTCGCCCCCGCCCCCCCATCTGTAAACAAGAAGAGAAGAGCGCTCTCCAAATAACCTTATCTTCTTCCTTTAGTCATATCTGCGTCTCTCCGCTGCTCTCCTATTACAAGAACTGTAGCTGTGTAGGTAGGTACTTTAGAAACAATCGTCGATTCTATTCCATTTTCAAATAATCTGTAATAATACCATGTCAAATAATAAAATTTTCTTTTAGGCCCGCGATGATTTGTACGATCATATTATTGAACATATTTTTTTAACATATTATATTTTTCCCGACAGAAGTTATACCGTCCTAACTATGGACAAGTCACTTAAATGACCTAACGGGTTCCGCTCATTTGTTTCGCTGTTTCTGTGTATATATTCTGTGAATAAGTATCTTTATTGTATTAATATTTTATATATTTTTACTTCCGTCATCAATACAAGTAAGCACAACAGTAAGTACCTACATATTATTGGAATTTACTGTACCTACATATTATTGGAATTTACTGTACCTACATATTATTGGAATTTACTGTACCTACATATTATTGGAATTTACTGTACCTACATATTATTGAATTTGTATAGGTATTTGTTAATTAATTACCTACCTATCTAACCAACATAATTCCGACGGATTGATCTGTATTAAACGATGTGCTGGACATTTTCTGTCAATAGTATCAACTTTTAAACAACTGACAGTTTTGTCAAACGCCAATTGAAATTCAGAAGAAGTAAATTTTATATCGTCAAAGGGTCCAAGAATAACAAAAAAAAATCCTTTATTCATACATATAAAAAACAATGTTTCTGAATCACTAGATTTACGTAACATAACCTTCAGATAAACTTTCCGCCCCTTTGTATCATCCATCTGTCTGGTGTGATGTTCTGCCCAATGAAACATCACACACCCGAGCGCTTCATTTGCATTGAATAGCGTCTGACGACGTCAGGTGAGGCGAAACACCGCCCTCCCAGGAGGCGAGAAGGTGTCCAAACCGCTTTTTTTAATTCGTTTTATAACTTTACTTTCCTCGTACTAACTCATGAACATGTTCTAAAAGTATAGGCATATAACCTATTTGCATTCAAAATAAGAGTCATGTGTAAACTTCGGTGTACGCGAAATTTGAGGCTCTTTAATACTCATATTGTGATTATTAATTGTGTTCTTGTATGTTTACGATTTCAGCATATTCGTAAGAATGTGTTTTTGCCCATTTCGGATTGGACTTTTAAAGCTTTATTTCGTTGTCGGGACAAAAAACCACCCCCTTCTATCTCACCTTCAACCCTGTCCTTGATTTTCTGACGAATTGTGTGGCATTTTCACGTAAATAGGTACTGGTAACTTTTTGCATTCGGAAATCTTTCTCATTTTCGACTCAACTGTCTGTAACGTGGTTAGTATGAATGAACATATTATTATTTTTGTTTACCATATTTTACGTCATGTAGTGTCACTGATTGACCAGTTGAAATTTGATGCCAATATAATATCTTTCTTCAAAGTGCTTATATGTATATTCTTCTTATACGGTGTTCAGACGAGGCGAATATCGCCAGGACACTAAAATATCGCCAGCCAATTGAACCGTGTGAACAGATTGTCGATAAATCTGAAGCGATAAAAATGGTTGAAAGCGATATCGCCTCAAGTTGAACGCCTTTCAACTTTAGTATCTAGTGGGACGATGCACGCATGCGCAGATATGCGCGGCGTCCGTATGTTCTGTTTCTTGACAGTTGACAGCACTGCTCTATATTTATTTCTCCTTAGAATCCAATTCCGCACCCAATATCTGCGTTTTTTTTTTATTTTTCCTCAATTAGGAGTCTCCTTATATCGTCTAAAACAATATTTTCAACTAACCCCAATTACTCCGCGACTTCTACCTCGACGTCCGCCATTTTTAAAACCATCAGCGCACCTGACAGATTGAATGTATGTCGGTGGACTCGTGTGAACACATCACACGATCAATGGGCGACCGACCGATATTTTTTTATGCAAGCGAAATCGTCTTGACCTATATCGCCCCGTGTGAACAACGCATTTTATTATGAGATCCTAAATTAGTAGGCAATTAATCTCGACAGACAATGAGTCTTCCAGACAAATTCCATTGTTTTCAGGTTTTGCTTCAATATTCTATGCTAGACAATATTGTTGGAAAAAGAGTACTGTTGACTACTGTGTGTTACGTGTTGTGAATAAAATTGTGTTGTACATATTTTTGGTTTATTATTTGGTTATTTACAATTGTAAACGCAGGTAGCCCTCAGAAAAGGTGTTGGGTGTGAACTGTATTTCGAAGAGGGATATGAGTGTGACCTACCTGGGATGCTGGTAATCGGATGTCTTCAGACCGGCCGGTTCTGTAATTTTTCTTCTGCAATCTCTATTAATAGTTTTTCACCGAACAACACAATTTTGTTCACAACACGTAACACACAGTAGTCAACAGTACTCTTTTTCCAACAACAACATGACAACTCAATTTTCACAATGAAAACAACAAACGTTCCATTTTCAAAAATCCATGTAATAATTTTATAATAGACAATAATTCCAAATAAATATTATGTAGGTCACACACAGTAGGACAGAGGTAGGAACTAGGAAATAGGTAGGAACTTAGAAAAGGAGGGATTTGCGTCTACAGACATCTACCGTTACATTCCAAATACAAACCTACATTACTTTCTGGGATTCAACCAGAGTTGAATCTAGGACTGCGGTGATACGGAGCATGTTGGTATCAGGATACAGCAGATTGTGCTAAGTTATCGAGCTTGAAATGAGAAGGTCCTATCCTATGTCATACGATATGACGCACATGATCGAATCGAAGGATAGGGGAAGAAGAAGGTTGGATCCAATCTATCATGCGCGTGAATGTCGGTATATTTAGTAATGAAGACCATCGGTTATTTTGAATTAAAGGGTGCAGTTCAGTTAAAACATTACAATGCGCCGAACGGCAGTAATAACATAAATAAAAATTATCCGATAAATAATTAACGATCGAATTCATTTATTTATTCATCGTATATTTTTTGCATCATTCCATGGAAGCGTACTGCGGGCAATGAAAAAACGGTGAACGCTACGCTGTGAATCCATCGTTTTAATTGCACCGTTAACAATCATTAACGTTTGTACACAATTGTATGTAATTATTACTGTCACCTATAATACCTACCGTATATTAATATGCCGGTGTATTATTATCGTCGTCATCGGATATACAATCAGAGCGTTTCGGCTCGTGCCCGGTCCGCTGTCATCGATTGAGCCCACCTGCTTTGTCCGCCGCACATGACCGAACTTCCGCATTCCTTCATATATTTTTGATAATTCCGTTTGGCCGTTCGATGTTTTGTTTGCGGATGGACTTAACCCCCAAAAAAATGTACAAAGTTTAATCTGTTTTGTTGTAGGTATTGTGTTTTCATTAAGTTACTTGCTTATTGGCTTATAATAACGATTCTAATAATATTTGCTATTTTTATTCCTTCAATATTAAAAATTGGATTGGACCCTAAACACTGGAGTCATTTTTGAGTTATTCGGCATTGGTACTTGGTACTTTCCTTGCTTAAAAGCTCAATTCCTTTACTACTTCTTATTCTGGCAGTGTGGTTTTTATTGACATCTGCCATTGGCAACCGCAGATGTGTTAAACAAAATGAAATTAATTTTAATGTTTTTTTTTCATATTAAACAAATCTATGTTTGATTGCATTATCTAACCTTCATTAACATAATTATATAAATTTAATTGCTGGGTGCTTTATTTTTAAAAGTCCCTAAAAGCTTAAGTATTGTGTAACGATCATTTAAGGGTTGTGCCCTCCCATACCCATAGTATTATGTAACGAACTTTGGTTCCTTGGGCGAACCGTAAATACACTGCACCTTACCTATTCTTTTTCTTTTCAGACTCGTCTCAAAATCAGCCAACTTGAGTTCTTCTTTTTTTGCAAATGTGGGCTACGACCTATTGCGAACACACCATCGGAATATCATCTGACGGTTTGATCGATCGATCGTTATTTATTTATTTTATTTAATTGCAAAGGATAATAATAATTGTACGTGACATCATTTCAGTTTTTATTATTGCGTGGTCTTGTTACGACTGATAAACGCGGTTGAATTCAGCTGCCTCCGCGTCATTCTGTTTACTTTTTTGCTTTCAACTTGAACCTCCTCCAACGCGTGAAGGCATTGAAGCCATCGGGGCGATGCACCACTATATTGCTGTCCTTCCACCTCTTTGACAGTTCGTCATATAAAATCTATGGTTTATATTTTTATAGAAAGATTAAGAAGGTGGACCTGGAAATGGCGGGATATAAATTGAGAATATATTACATACTATGGTTTTTTTTTAATAACAGTAGAAAAAACTTAGTACATATTATCAAAATTTCAAATTCGACTTACCCATGTCATGTCATTGGTTTTGAAAGAAAATTTTGAAATGGCGTTCCCTCATTCTTTGACAATAATGGAACCTTAATAAAGTTCAAACTTATAATTGAAATTTGTTATTATGGTCGAAATTCGAGCACTGGTCGACCACTAGTCACAACCACAACACAATAATCTTATACATAAAAATGGAGAGCCATTTCCCGATGTCATCGCATCACGTCTAAACGGCTGGACCGATTTCGCTAATTCTTTTTTTGTCGTGTAGGCTTTTATCAGGAGAATGTCCTTTTAGAAGAAAAAAATTAAGATACATGCATGGAAAATTAAAGAAAACACTACGTAGACAACCTTATTAGTACTTTTACCATATAATATTTCAAATTTAGACAGAAATTGTCGATTGGTGCGATTGACAGAATGCGGATGCAATATACATGGTTTAAAGCAGACGTATCGTTCGGAATCACATTGGTCAAATGATAAGTAATTCATCACCATACAAATTTTAGTTCAATATTCATATTTAGGAACACAGGACAACGTCTGTCGGGAAAGCTAGTTATTGATAAATTACTCTGTTTACCCACCCAAATGAAGAGCACCCAAATTTATATGTAAAATATTCTAAATCCAGTTACTTTTCTCTCTCTCTTTCTATTAAATCTGTTGGAAAGTTCGTAGCTGCGTGCGTGCTGAAAACAATAATGACGACTAAACGATTCCTTTCTGCGAAGGGGTATAACGACCTTGTCCCGACTTCAAGGTGCACACACCCGCCTCCTACTCTCATGTTCGCCAGCCATTTGGTCTGTATCCGCTTGTGCATCGCTCCAACTTCTCTCGGACCATCCATCATACTTTTATTTCAGTTATACTTACTTCTAACTCAGCTCTTTCCCTCTTCCCAACTTTTACAAATTCGACTTGAAACATTCGTTGAGGGGTGAAGGCACTGTTTTTATTCAATTTTCGGGCCCTGATGAGAGGCCAATATGTAGATTTCGAACATACTGCAGTAGGTAAGAAGTTTATGCTTAATGATATTCATACATTTTACAATTTATCTCTGTTAAACAATAGGTATTAATATTGTTTTTAGTCAAGAATGGTATCGGTTTTTTCAACTTTTTTGTAATGTTAAACTTTAACTTTTTTTTACCCATCACGCCGTCTTCCGTAAGGGGTCGGCCCAAATCCACTTTTTTCGTTTCTTCCATTCATTCTTTGTCGGCCACGCTTTCTTTCTCCTTTCCTTTCAGCCTTATGAATTCTCTTTGTCATTCTGTTTGCATCCATTTTTTCCACATGCCCAAACCATCTCAACTTATTAGCTTTCATCTTTGTCACAACATTTACCTCAATACCACATTCCTTCCTAATATTTTCGTTCCTTTTCATATCCCACAGTTTATCCACATATGATAATACCATACCTATACGTATTATTTACCTGACTAAGAACTTTTTATGATTTAACCATTGTGAGAATACAGTTTCTGTATAGAAAAAACGATGAGGTGTAAAATATCTTGTCCACAGCAGAATTCGAACCTGCATCAGTCAATGCTTGAGATGCCTCCAAGTATCAATACGGGGCCGCATGACGTACTTGGATCTGCCTTTGAGATTATTGACAGAATGGCTTCTATGGCAACCTCTTTGTATCGACGTTTTTTCCCGAACCCCTCTTTCTTCTTTGTTCACCTCCTTTCGAGTCTTCAGCGACGTCTGCCGTCTGAGCGGACCGTCTGAAAAGCACTGTTGCCGCTTCGCTGGCTGGATTTGATCATAACTTTACTGTATCGAACAAACAATCGACGTTTCGCCCCGTTGCTATACGTAGGTACCCACGTCATATTAATTCTGATTATTATAGCTATACTACCTAAACACTGAATTCAACATCTCAATGTGTAAAAATGGAGCCCTTGGTCATCTCATCACGCGTGAATTTCTGGACTAATTTCGCTAATTCTTGTTTGATGTGTTAACTTTTGTCAAGAGAAAGTTTTTATGAAATAAAAGAATAACATAGTCGCTCGGAACGTTAGAAAATTTAAGAAAACTTATAGTAATTAAAGGGTCTGTAATAGAAATAATTCATATCAAACTAGAATAAACAAATTTAGAATATAAAACTGTGTTAATATATGCGAATCGGGTAAAAATGCTATTTTTAGGAATTCATTGTTTTCTAGTTAATTTTTTTATGCCTGTCTTTGCTTTTAATTAAAAAGATAACAATAATAAGGTTAAATCACCTGCCCTTGGACTATTATTTAATATCTCTGCTGCACGACTACCAACACATGATAAGGGTGAAGATGAAATCATAATTTTGTTGGCCTCAAGTATAAAAAATATTACTTTATACCCAATTGGAATTATCTAATCTGGAATGTCAATCATCGGTTGGTTCTGTTAAATTAGGATCGGTCGTTGCGACTCCCATCAGAGACCCGGTCTCTTCTTGCGGTCGCATGCGATCGGATCCTTCGTCTCCGCAACATACATACCGCACTGGTTATGATATTATTAGGCATAGCTGGTATATGTTGATGCTATATATTTTCTCATAGCCGAGGTACGAGAGTGCAGCTCATTATTGTAGCAGATTGATCGGCGCTGCCTCATTCCGACACGCGATATTCCTGTTCGACTCCCGCTCTATCAATTTTACCTGAGACCCTTCTTATTATGGTAATACGCGAAATTATCTATTGAAATTCCCCAATAATGGGGCGGATGGTTTCAAAAACCAAGTTCAACCGATATGACCTTTTTATTTTTACATTCGGCTCTTTTTGCATACACGAAACTATGTATATTATACCTACTAGTCCGTTCGCTCTATACATGTAAAATTATCATATTTGCTTATATGTATTTGCATAATCTAGGTAATGTTAGGTCTTTTCTGGTACAACTTGTACCAACTCTCTTAAGTCATTTCTTCCAATTTCACTTTTTATCACGTCGGGGCCTGCGAACAATCTGTCATTTCTCCCCTTTGCGACAGTTGGATGTAGCAACCTCTGATCTTGTACCTATCATATATTTGTTTGATACACCATTTATAATTATTGTTGAGTATTATTGCTTCAGCAACTAACGATTTATACACAAATGTATGAAAAATATTTATCATACATATGTTAAAGGTATTTCATCAAAAATATCAAGTCACGGACGCATATCCCAATTTTATATAGGATTTAAATAGAATAAGCCAATTGAATACGTAATAATCCCAAGAAAACGACCTTTTTCAAGAAAACCGCGTAGGTACCTATAAGGTATACGTATCAGCGGTTACCCATCTAATTTAATTTTAGGAATTGGAAATACGAACGGACCATCAACATGTCCCTTAACTTACAGTGTATCCTTGTACGTTATTATAATATAGTTCCTTAGATGTTATTAAAATGTAATTCTTAGAACGGACCTCCTGTTACGCGTGCTGTGCGTAATGTGCGGGATCCCGTTGCAGAAGGACCAGCGGTTTATTTTTATGGGACGTCCCGTGGGAGCCAAGAGGGAGACACTGTAGCCCACATCCCCTATTAGTACTGCGATTTTGTTTAGAATACAACACAATGCTTTTGATTTCCTTACTTACAACCGCTATATTTCTTTCATCGGGTTAAAGGTAACCAACTCTCCCAAATTGTTACATTCGTATTATTCATTTATATACTACAGTCCACGTTTGTTTTTAATTTCCTTCCGCAAAGATAAATGATACATATAGATATCAGCGTGGAATCTTAAAATATTGTTTTAATGTAAAGAGAAAACGGAAAGTCAATAGCTAGATGTTGAAGTGTTTAGTGTAGCCATAGATGGAGATTATTTAGCTGGATAGTCAGTTCTCATTCAATGGTAGGAAATAAAAACATAAAAAGTGTAGATTTTTTGTTAGGTTTAAGGATTCGCATTATTAAAAAGTTAATTATGATGAGTGATGACCGAATATCGACCAAAGACGCATGTATGTGTGGAGGGCATTTTGTCGATGTTGGACCAAGTTGGCATGGTCTTATTGTATGGCGATCACTTCGACGTCCATCCTTAACAACAGACAGTCAGTAAACAAACATCCACCACCGTCCACCAATGATCTGTGTGGTTATCTCTGAGGCGGCCTCTGTGATTTTTGCTCTCAATCGTTCCTTCGCCTATGGTAAAGAGCAGACCCGGGTGCATGATGTTACGGGCTATAGTATCTACCCATTTAGCATGTTGTTAGACAACTATTTTTAGAAGTCGCCTGGTTTCTCGGTTTTACCGTATTGCAAAAGCTGCTAATGGGCAATGTTTCGCTGTCATTAAGCTGCTATAATAACACTAGAATTAGATGATAGTTGATTTCGCGAGTACGTATGACTAAATTCTTGATGTGCTACCTAACACTTTCCTCTTGTTATACTGTATTATAATGACGTGTTTGTTTTGTCCTCACGATGATGTTGCGGCGCGCATACGGGGATTGTGTTGGTACAACAACATAATAATGGTAATAATTTGCATTAGTTAGTGTGTAGTAATATGTAGTATAGCGTGAGAAGGGACCCGAGTCGTGTCCTGAGGGCACCTCCGGGGTTAACGTGGGAGAGAGAAGGACGCTTCCCGCTCCTGAAGGAGTCCCGGGACACATAGGTGTCTACCTACATACACGGATACCTGATGTACGTATAATTCTCTTTTACTCTCTGCAATACTATGTAAGTACAATTTTTTTATGTTTCAAATTGGTCACAACGTTCCAAATATTTCTGGTTATGGTTTCTTGAACCGTTTTTCAGGACGAGATGGAAGAAAATAGTTGGTTCTATATTATTTCAAGCTTTGCTTGACTGATTTACTTCATATTCTACTGGAGATGTAAAATAACTCACAGTTGTAAAAAAAAATACTGACAAGTATGCATAGGTTGAAAAGGTCGGCATTTTTTCTTTGTTGAGAAACTATCTTTATTTATAGGTAAGTTAACAAACACTCAAAACAGATAAAATTAAAGCAATACAAAATTCTACCAAAGATTGAGAAAGAAAGAAAAAACCACCAGGCATGAGGAAAGACTAAGCGGGACTTGGGAAATGGAAGGAATGGGAAGAAATAAATGCATAACACACCAATCACCTTTTAAATTGTCGTTGCATACTTAAAATGACCATGTGTCAATTTTCTTCAAAATTGAATGAAGTATAGGTACCATTCGAAAGAGAAAATGAAACTGAATCGAATGGTATACTTGCTTCAAATTTGAAAAAAAATTGTCACGTGTGTCATTCTTGAGCCATGTGGGTGATAAGGACTGAAGTATGTATTCTGAATGTTTGTGTTTGGTGGGAAATTATACCAACTCCTCCCAAAGGGCGATTGTCAATATAGTTTTATATCAAATATACCATATTCGCAACCGTACGCTGTTTTTTTTTCAGAGATTGCAGTTTGTGGTGTATGTATGAGTACATACACCGAGCTACTAGAAGCGCTCTTTCTTGTTGCTGTTTTGCATTTTTGGCATTCTGGTCACATATGAATGATGCGTATGAAGAAAATATCAGTTATCCTGCCGTTAAAGACTATCATCGATGTACAAGTTGGGCGTTTCCGATTCCGAGAAGACCTAACAACCATCACCTGTGCTGTGGCTGATTCAAAGGCATCCATCGCCAAATTATTGTCGTGCGTCTTTCTGATCACGCGCACCACCCGACGCCTAACGACTCGCCACTTGCATTCTAGTGAGCCACACGGACCAGGAAAGTGTGATGGCATTCGATGCCTCATTGCTGATTTATGTGTAACGTGCTTCGTAATCGAACATCGATCTTGTATGCGCATAGATCATATTGGCAACCAGTAGTATGTACATGTATACCTCTTAACTTCAGACTGGTCACATATTATGTCATGTCACTATAAACGTATCGATTTGGCAGGGCTCTTAGGCACCTGCCACTCGGCCATCTCTGCTGCCGCCTTCCCCTTTGGTCTTTAAAATTATTTTGTAATATTTTTCAACAGATGTCTCAATAACTATAAAAATTACTTACTAATTCTCCATTCGTTATGTGGTCCCTTCAATATATACCTACCTTGAGAACTTCTATAGGACCATATCTTCACAGCTTTCAGTCTCCTTTTATCCCTTTCAGATCGGCACCAAGTCTCAGTGCCCCATCGAGGCCTGTTCCTCCTATAGGGATTTTAAATTGACTGCTACGGGTAGACCAATGGCAAGAGAAAGCATAGGGCCATTTGCTACCAACCAATCCTAGGATTTTGACTAGAAAAGAAGACGTAATAGCTTTTTAATTGGCTGTTTGCCAAGTGGCTAATAAAGTAATTTTCATATATTATAAGCTTATTGAAGATAATGTAACAACTAATGACAAACAATTCATTACTGATGTTCGTTTTTTATTGAAGATTGCTACGATTGGTTTATGATTTGACATTTGACCACATGTGGTGTACAACGGGTAAACAGCAGTAGAAGACGTATGTTTGTTCATGGTGGCTTAAACTTAAAATTAAACTGTAAAAATATTCTTAGCCACGTGGGATGTCAGAGTCCCAGCTGCCTCATGCGCAGAATAACTCTATGTCACCTAAAATCGAGTAATACTGGTGTAATGTGGCTGACATAATACAACATTCTCAGTTTGAATATTGGTAGGTACGGATAGATTATCACGATTCTGCGACTGAAGGTATATTATTGCATGATATCGACAGCCGCACAAGTTGACACTGACTCGTCGTGAATTGATATCTACACCGTGTGTAATCTCGATTACGATATCATCATCCACCGCTATTGGGTCGGTCTCGTTGCATTGATCTCTCCTCGCCCGCAATAACATTTCAATTGTCGGCTTATTATGGTATTGATGATCCTATGTAAGTACATACAATCTATTATAGATACCATTCTATGTATGTATCTGACGTTTCTATATAAACATTATAATTCAACCATTTCCGAATCCCATCCTATTTCGACTCTCTACTATCATTATATTATTATAGCCTAAAAACTTTGATACGTACTGAATCATATGATCTCGAGACTTCGGTTATTGACTTATGTGTTATGTGTTTCGAAATTTCTGTTGGTTCCTGGTCATCTGTAGCCATGTTCAATTCACAGCTCTTCCAAACTTTTCGACTCCTTTCTAATGCATCTTTTTTTAGGCATAATATGAAGATTCTTTTGATGTCCTGATGAGCTTCATTTAAGAGTATTTCGAGTTCATATGTCATTCGACGCTCCCTAGCCACATATCCCGTTAGAGAATTATCTAACAACTAAATGACTCTAAAAATTCATTACTGATGTTCGATTTTTGAATGGAACAAACCACCACGGGCTTTCGACCGTCTTCTACTGTTGTTTCGAAGGCTGGCTTAGTGTGATCACTTTACACGCTATCCCGTTGTTTGTGCAGTTCGATTTTTATTCTTACCTCCATCAATTTATTCTGTTTAATGAGTGTTTTCGTGAGTTTGTTTATACCATAATATATTCTTGTGTCTCATTCTCACTAATTTTATAATATGTTTTGTAAAAGTAACGTTGCTGTTGCGTGGAATCTATTAAATAAATTTAACATAGAGCATGACACGTGGATTTAACATTCTCAAAATCGTTCTTTCGAAATAGCTAGTCTTCATAAAAAAAAGACTCCCTGGCGTTATTCAAATTATTGATGAAACGAAATCTTTCAAATATTTTTTTTAACGTAAAGATTCAATTCTAGGTACACCTTTCACACTAATAAAAGCTATATGTCTCGAATAAAGCATAATATATAATATGGTCTACCTGGAGTGTCGAACTTTCGTAGGCAAACATTCTGTTACTATGCTACCAATCACATTCACAGCTCTGTTTCATCCATCCATCGTTTGACTATTCGTAGTTATGATATAATGAACTCTTTCTCATCTTTCCGCATCACTTGTCAAAAGATATCCGTTTTCTTTTTATGGCGTTTATGGTTGATATTCTCCATCTAGTAGATGGGATTCGTTACAAAAACATGTATTATAATGTACGATTAGCGGAATGCGGCTTATTCCTCCGTAGTTTCTTTTCCGTGACGTGCCCGCTTCTGCTCTTCATCCCGCTGGGGAGTCTGGTCAGCAGTGCTAGACTCGCGGTAGTGAGGGACTGTGAAGTCTTACCGTTGATTGCAATTAGCCACGGCCGTAAAACCCAGTTCACACTAAGTTTTGAGTAACGAGTAATTTAGTGGGTTTGCCGACTTGTCGCGACTTGATATTGCCCAAAAACGTTCACACTATATTACAGTACAGTTCATTCGAAGGTCCTCAAAACGAACAGCCAGCAACACTATGTAGACGATAACTGAAAGACAACGCTGTCCATCAATAAACTCGCTCTCTGTATATTGTTATATAATAAAGATCATTGTTAAGTGTTGATGTTATAACTAATGTAATTATTATAAAATAAAAATTAATACCATAATGTTTTACTGTAGCGAAAAGCCATTTTTGTTGCAACCAATGAATTTGACTATAGGTTCAAATTCTTCACACACATTTCGCAAATGAAAAAAATGTGTATTACAAAATGGTAAGAGTCGTCTAAACTGCCGACTAATTTACTCAAAAAAAATTTAGGTGTTCGGAAACATGTCGGAACTAAATAGGTTGGTAGCCCAGCGGTTTAGTCGAGGGCTTTCGAGACAGCGCACTGGAAATCGTGGGTTTACTCGTAAATCCCGGTGCTGAACATTTCTACTTTCACAATTCACAACACACACCTTTTCCTTAGTGTATTTGTGTTCACTTTGAGTGAACCGAGATTTCTTTAAAAAATATTTACTCGCTAATCGACTAAAATAATCGACCAGTGTGAAGTAGGCTTAAGATGACGTATCTTAATATACTGCCACCGATCGGTTATGGTTTACATAAAAAGGTATAATTTCTATCGTAAGTCATTTACATGATGCATCGGTCCGTCGGAATCGGAACTTTAGGAAGATCGCTCTAGTTTTTTTTGTTACCGAGTCTTCCCAATTTCCACCCAGCCACTTTGATTGTTCTCACGAGGTTCGATGGCTACATCCGACCGGAACGGTTATTGATTTCAAATCACATTCCTCTTCTCTGTAGTTTTGTATGGATTTTATATAACAAGTGTAAATGATTGAAAAATAAAGGTACTCATTTTGATTCCGATCTTATAATATTTATTCTAGTTATATAGATCAGAACACACTACGAAGAACCGTACTTCGTATGGTAACGTTGAAATCATCCCGCGCCTTCTGATCGTTTAATATGGTTTATTTTCAAAAACTGTAGAAAAATGGACAACATTTATACCTACCTCTTCGAAATGTTTATTAATCGGGAAAGTTTCTTTCGTGTCTGTGGTTTGTACGCCAAGTGTAGGGTATTATACTTTTTTAATTAATTCCCTTTGAAAAATTGAAATTAAAAATAAAATAAAAATTGTCTGTGATTTTTTACTTCCACCATTTTTTTTATTCATCAGCTATTTGAAAAAAAAATGTATTTTCAGTTCCCAAAGTGAAGTCTTTTTTACACAATTTTCAGTTTGAGGTCAAAAGATGGAAAATTTAAAATAAAAATCTCTAAAAAATTAAATAACTCGAAAACCGCTGGCATTACCTAGACTCATTTTTAACGAGAACAAAATTATTGCAAATAAGCTCTAGTACAACCCCTTTCAAAAATAAAGAAATAAAGTTTTCCAAAAATTCAATACAAGAATGAGAAATCAACTTCAATGGATATCAGATCTTATTGCTATAGCACTAATTATAATAATGCCCATGCATATTTGCATGAGGAGCATCTAAAAGATTCATCCTATAGAAGTTAATGTTAAATATGTAGTGTAAGTACACATATGTCTTATTTTGTACGCACCAAAAGTGCATATTTGTGTGCAGCGACGTAGAGCTCCACATTATCAGTGGTGGTGTATCGTTTCAGTGTTGTCGGTGTGTTGTGGTTCACCTCCTTGTGCTCCAGGACTCCAGTCTCCGCTGCATCCGTGACAGCATCACGTCGCGCGCTCCACTCCTATTCCATTTCCCCAACTGGAAAAATCCAGGCGCGCGGGGACCAAGGGATTACCATATTCCATTACAATCCAATTTCTCAGCCGTCCCGTGTATACCTATGCATAATGCGCCAATTTCGAGGAATCGCTCCCACGTACAGCACTCCCACAAACATAAGACGTATTACTTCATCTTCCGCTAGTCTCTTGTCGCACATTACATTGCCTGCTTCTTCTAGACGTCTTACACTGTTGTAATTCTTCTTTCAATTTCTCGGTAAAATTTGAAAAAATATATGTTTCAAGGGGTTTTTATTTAATACTAGTCGCAAAACCTGTTGATCTTTTGTTTGATTGTCATTTAAATCAACGCTACCGCCCAAATCGGGCCTTGGCCCCCTCCAACATGTTCTATCTTCTGATGTTGCTTCGCCGCATCTTTGCCAACCTCATCCTCCCATCTAAGCCTTGGTCTTCCCACCTTTCTTGTTCCCCCTGGGTGTCTCGTCAGAATTTTCTTTGGAGCCCGAGAGTTTTGCATCCTCTCCACGTGCCCAGCTCATCTCAAACTTTGTAGTGTGTTGAGATCTTTGAAGCCTAGTATATACTGTATAGTTCGTCGTTGTGCGTATGCGCCATCTCTCACGGGTGCATGTTGAGAACTGCTGACAATATTTGACCCGCAGCAACAATTGTATGTCGTAGGAACAATATCTCTCGCGAACGTCTGTTCTTAATCTCATAAAAACCATCGATTCACAGACAAAAAATGTAAGTATGAAACATGTTTTCCTTGATCGGATTGGTTTTGACATAATTATGGAACCTAATGGACGGCGTAATAGATTTAAAAGGACAATCAAACATATAGTGACCCTTTTCTGTGCCTGTCGTCCGACAGGTTTTGCTGCTAGCCAATCAATGAACAAGTAGATATTAAATTCATCAAATTAACATGTTGCTATCGTAAGACTTTATTCCATAAGATTGGTTTTTACTGTTTTGTAACTGCACAATCCGAAGCTATAGTGGAGTGCTATGATATAATTACACTGGTCCAATAGTAAGAAGAGACGAATCGTGCACTAACCTCCGTCCCCTTTGACCCGAGCCTCTTCCGACTGGGAACAACAAACTGTTGGGTTCCAGCGCATCTCTAAAAACTATAACAGGTTTCTACTGATCTCTTTGTAACTGATATAATTACGAATGGATCGGTCGGGCGAGGGAATCTATCTCCCGCACCAGTTAGTTGCGCACAAAATTTCACTTTGGTATGCAGCATTGTTAGTGCATGCAAAATTAAACTAAATTCTTTAGTCTTCCTCTCTTCTTTACCACATTCTTATTATAATTGAGGACAAGGTTAAGATGGAAGCAGCGCAGTCTCTGCAGGTGACAGACTGGAGGGCTGCATCAGAGGACAGAGCGAGTTGCAGTCGAAGTTCAAGGGAGGCCGAAGCTTGATATAAGCTGTAGAGCCATCGAAGAAGTAGAACTTATAATTGAGAAAGTGGAGAAAGCTTCCTGCGTGTTACATCTAGCTTTTTGATGGTCTGCCTGGGAGCTGTCTTCCATTTTGACCGTATATAAGTATTCTCCTCTTATGCATACCAGATACTTCTTCGTTGCTTCAGTTATCAAAACTCTCGCATAAATTTCCATGACCTTATTATGTAAGGCCCTTTCGTATTTCGCTACAGAAATTATAGTCATTTCTGAAACATATCGCCTACTACGCTCATTTATTTTAAACTAGCTTAAGTACCCGTGCGTTGCCCAGGAATAGTGCATTATGACCATGATACTTCAATTTATATCTGTGAAGTTATGTTTGATTAGGGCAACCCAATGCAAAAACGGCGCAGAACTCACAGATGAGCTCCTAGATGGCCAGGGACTCAAGCAAGGTGACTGACTGGCCCTCACATACATACCACAACAGTACAAATCCTAATATTTATTTCCAAAGTAGCCAAATCGTCAGATATGCTTATGACCTCAACATAGTAGGACGATTCCTGATAGCCATAAGAGAAGTCTTTGACTCCTTGGAAATAACAGCAAAGGAATTGGGACATAATATAGAAATCAAGCGAAGGATAGCAACAGAAAACAAAGCATTCTTCTCTACTCTACTGCCTGTGCTCTAGTCAAGAAGTGTCCATAGAAAAACAAAGATCACTCTCTGCAAAACTATTATAAGAACAGTTATGACATATGGATAGGAAGCATGAGCAATGACTGCGAAATCCATGGAAATGCTGGACACATTTGAGAGAAGAATGCTTCGCAAGATTTTGGAGCCCATGAACGATAGAGAATCCTGGAGAGTATGGTTTAACCATGAGCATTACAATGTTTACAAAGCTCCCAGGATCTATGAATATGCTAAATTGTGCAAGGCATATAGTTGCTTGATTTTATTTGGTTGGTTGGTTTTTAAATAAAACTATTAATTTCACTTATAAAATTTAATTTTTTGTGTCGCCATATTATACCTAATGATGTCAAATAAAATATAATTGCTATTATTAGGTGAGAACAAAAACAAATTTGAAGGATTCATCAATCATGTAAAGGAAATATGTTCGGCAAACACTTTCAAACTCACCAATGCCAAGGACAAACTGAAGAAATTTTAATGCCGATATTAGATTGACTTCGTTACAACAAATTTTGGTTCAGTACATCTTTAATGGAAGTTTTTCAGGGACAAATTGACGATTCGTTACTGGAAATTTCGTTAGGTACTTCGGTATTTGCTATAAAAAAATTTGATCTGTATTTGAATTTATCATACTTCAATAGTGACGATGCATAAAATACAAAAAATATATGTAGTAGGTTGAAGTAATAATATTCCAAATCATTAGAAAAAGTGCACTTATTTAGTCCTATTTCTTAGCTTAAAATCAAAGACACAAACAAAATACAATAAGACAGCAGGCGCGTAAAGAAAATTGAACATATAATATTTAAGGATACATTGTGGTCCTAGTTACATAACCTCATCATCGCAATATTAAACTAAACTAAATTATGAAGTCTCAGGTTTGTATCCATAAAAGTAATGAAAAAAAGGTTCCTATAAGTTGAATAGACGTAAGGTGTGATAGACTATATTATTATATCTATAAAAATAAAGCCTTGTTCTTTTAACATATTTACAATGTAACATACAGGATTGTGAAATACTATAGCTAAATATATGCAATTACACATATTGAAAAGATTTAACGAATAGAATATTTAGCGTACAGTGTGTGCTGTTTATAGTCTATCTAATTATTATATTGTCTATCCTATTGAAAGAAGAGCTGCTGGCCTGTCTTCTGTTTATGTCGTATCGAGTCTCACGACATTGGCAACCACTACTTCAACACCCCCGCTGTTCAGGGTCCAGTCCAATCTCTCATGTTGGGCATCTAAGATATTTGTCTTCGAACGGGACCACTTTGACCATCCAACATTTTCATCGGCAACAGTTGAAGGACTCATATTGATCCCGATGCACTGTAAAAAAATATTATTCAATTAAAATAAACACAGAATCCATGAGCAACACATATTTTTTGTTGGGTTTTGAAGACTGGTAAATATTTAATGAAATAGTGGAATTATAAAGAAGACAGTGACAGAATTCTCACTTTTTAAATTAATATTTGTTAAATTTCGTTAAAAAATGGTAATTATTATTAAGTTTGCGGGCTTCTTTTGATATTTGACAAAAAACCTCCTAAATGAATATGTTTTAACCTAACAAAGTGTTGTGTTAACACTCGAGGAGGTGTCCAGAAACCCCCCTAAAAACTATGTTCCAACCTTAAATTAACCTATTCAAATTGTAGTGTTATTATTCGAACATGTTATCAAATCCTTTAATTTATCCAAATAGAATAACCAAATGACAATGCCCAGCAATATCTTCATTTTTTAAACAAAAACATCAAATTGAGAATCAAGAGATTGTATGAGAAAATATGCAACGTTTATATTTGATTTTTATTTAAAAAATTGGTTGATAAAATGCTTCAAATGTTATCAAATCACTCCATTACATGCTTGTATAAAATATAACTACCTTTAAATGTTTAGGAGAGGTATTATTTTTCCATTTCACAAATTCATGATTTGCAGTGCAAAATATCCTTGATTTTTGTCCTAATTGGTAAACACTCAAGATTCTGTAAACAATGATAATAAAACATTAGTTTTGAAAACACAATTTATATAATAATTTATTATCCCATGTAATTTTACTTACCAGTTCTTGTGGATTTTTCTTTTAAACATTTATTCTTATGATTGTAATACATAACTCGTACTGTATATTTTTTTTGACAGTTGTGATATGCTATTATGTGCGTAGATGTCAGTAGCTTCTTCTTTTTCTTCTTTTTGGCATATCACCCTGCCATAATCTCAAATGTTCAATTAATAAATAATGTTTTTTCAAAACTTTTTGATATATTTGGAATATATTAAAATAATCCGAAAGATCATTAAAAAATTAGGTTTTTGTTTATTTGTATTACATTCTGTACACGAAATGTAAAAATAGGATTAAAAAAAACAGGATCATTACGTTTGCGTTTTTTTTTTGCTGTCCTCTCTTATGGTAGTTCTATTGTCTGTGGTTGCCATCGCCAAACGTCAAACTTTTTATAGACGTCAAAACAAAATATGTACTAAAATCACAATTCTTTTTTCAAAATTCAATTAATGCATTATGTTTCCTTTTATTTTTATTAGGTAGGTACTAAACTAATTGCACAACTTTAATTTTGCTTAAATAATGTACTTATATTTTGTGTTTATGTTTATTAAAGACTTTTTTATAACAATATACTTATTGCAAACATTATACAGTATACCTTCAGGAAAAATGTTTAATATGAGGTTATACTTATAATAATTATTATTATAGTAAGAGAAATGAATCATTCATTTCACTTACACAAACATATTAACTGTGGTGTTTAATCAAATGATAAATTTCCATTAAAGTAAATAATATTCCCCTCTTAAACAGGCATACATAAACATTATAAAAATTGTATTCTGATGTTATTTATTTATTTTAGGTTGAATTATGAGGACGACACAATCAAATGCCACCTAAAAGAATATTCTCTAAGCCCAGAAAGATCGTCCAAACTTTGAAGTTTTCATTCTGGTTTCAACGGAGCCCACAGAGATCATTCGACCATTAAAGTGATGATCTTCTGAGTATTGTATTTCTCAACAGAAAGCTATACCTGCTTAGGAAGAATTGATTTATTACATCTTCTAATTATTATAAATATGAAACGTTGTTGTTATATTCATGCGTTATCACATCACGCTGAAACTACTCAATCATACTCTTTGTAGTTACCTTCTTCATTAATGCATTTCAATATTAATGCCTACCTACATATTAATGCAAACATTATTATAATCCAAAAGTTTTTTTTACAACGGCAACTCTAAATCTCCCTAAATTTTCACAATATGGAGGAATATGATGACATTTCATAAGTAAAATAAGCTAAATTGTTTTACTTTGTTGCAATGATTTTACTTCTATAGAGGAAATTTTTTTGAAATAAATAGAAAGTTTATGCATTGTAGATTAAAACAAAACCGTACATGAGTAGCGACGGTGCAACTAAATGAGATTTAAATACAGTTTCAAGATACCTGATTCTGACAAAATGGCAGGATGAAAATCTTAATTTGTATGGGAGATTTATGAAAAAATCTAATATTTTTATCGATAAATAACATTTTCCAAATATTTTTAGCCTTAAACGTCCACTGGAAATTAGACTCGCTATAGAGGGTATTACTTTACTTCTGGTATCCCTAGTTTAGCCGTCTATAAAGGACGTTACATACATACATACATATATACGAACGGACTCCTTTATTTATATTGATTTGCTTCCGATCAAATTTTTGAGTACCTATTTAAAAAGCTGCTAACCTAGAGTAGGCCAGAACTCATAGTATATTATTATAACAGCCTTTTCGTGTAAAACATATCTTTGCATAAAAATTCATAATTTTACGATTAAAATGAATTTATCCTTGGAATTATTATAGAAACTTTAAAATGATATCGACTATTGGAGCTTTTTATTATCTGCTTTAGAACTACATATTCAATATTAATCGGTACTTTAAGGGGGACCCACCGAAGTTACGGACCTCAAATTTTACGTGCTTGTGTAGGAGCATAAGACCAACCCGTATACCAAATTTTATGAAATCGAAGAATTTATTTTTTATTTTTAGCCCTTTTTCTAGAACATGTAAAATTTTCTTTCGATACTTTAAGAGGGTTCCCCTGACGGTACAGATCTCAACATTTTACTGACTCATCTACATGGAGGGGCTAACCGTTCAACCAAATTTCAATCAAATCGGATAAGAATTACTATGAGTTATGGGTGCGCACACATTTGTACGGGTACGGGTACGCGGAATTAAAAAAAAAATTTTTTTTTGCATTTTTGGAATCTACACCCTCTTTTTCGAAATCTATTTTTTTTTGAAATCCGATCACAAGACTCGTGTATATTCCATATACCTACTATGAGTAAATTTCTAAAATTTTTGTCAAATTTTATATTCTATGTTCATACCATATTATTAAAGAGTCTAATATTGAAAAATAAAATTGAAATAAAATGATTTACCTAAGTGTTTTTCTACGTGGTTTATTTTTATCTACACGTTTTTTCTTACCGTTTCTGTGCTCACTCAAAGTGCACTCTGACTCTTTAACAGTAAGCGACTTTAAAGCTTGTGTCCTGATTAGAAGAGACAAAGAATAATTTTGTTTACAAGTCACCTGAGACAATGAAAAACGTGTCTCTTCGAAACTGAAAAAAAAAATGAATACCTAATTTTATTTGAATTTCAATTATTTCAGCAATTCCGCCAAGAATGCGCGTTCTATAAGCACCTATTTTTATTTTATTTAATTTTATTTGGGCAAGCACCCAAAACAAGGGTGAAGCAGCCCACCAAAAAGTAAAATACAGCACGAGTAATAAATTCAAAATGCACAATCATCAAAATGAATTAGGAAATATTCTCAATCATATTTTTTGTTATCTACACCTGGAGCGTCAGCGATGTGATGCCGTCCAAAAATAGATTTAATGTTGTTGTCACTAACACCTAGGCGATGCGAAGACTAAGGGGAACGGGGTTGGTCATGTAAACGGAAATTAAATTAAAAGTAAGTTGGAAATCATTTAATGTATTAAATCATCTTTTTATTTTTGATTAAATGTTTGGCAATGGAGGATATTATTCTTTTGTCATTTTGGGCTAATAAGAAATTCACTGACACAGGGAAAGTAGTTCCCTGCGCCAGAATGCCCAGTAGAAATTCTTCGTTAGGTAGGAGAGGGCAGTTGAAGAAAATATGATTGACAGTTTCTTCCTCCTTTTCACACTCACACATGGAAGAGGGAAGAATGTTGATTTTGGCAAGATGTGACGCAATGATACAATGTCCCAATCTCAGCCTTGATATGAGAGAGACGGTCAGCTTGGATAATTTCATCCCGTGGTACCACGGTTTAGGCAGGATTGAGGGTTGAATTTCTTTGTAGTTAGAACCGTGTGGAGACGCCACAAATACTGCGTTCCACTCAGTTCTAATTGTGTTTTCTGAAAAATTAATGCAGTCATCTAAGGAGGGTGCAAAGTATGGAGGGAAAATACCACAGGAACAGGCCTCTTTAGCCAACAAGTCAACTGTTTCATTTCCAGGTATTCCAATATGGGATGGGATCCAGACGATTGATAGAGGTATGTCTTTACTGTTTGCTATAAACAATAGTTTTTTAATATCACAAATTAGATGGTTGTTGGCGTGGGCATTGAAATTAGATTGCAAAGCGTTAACCAAGCTTAGGGAGTCAGTGAAGATGACAACATCAGAGGACAATAATGTGATGGCTTCTCTCAGAGCCTCTCTCATTGCCAAGCATTCCGCTGTAAAAATAGAGCAAATCTGAGGAAGCTGAAATTTCTTGTAAATGCTGGGAGCGGAGGAATAAAAAGCGGCACCGCATCCGCCAACAGAGTTTTTGGACCCATCTGTGTAAAATAATACTGATTTTGGCCAACGGTTTGAAACTTCATTTTGGAAAATATTTTTCACATGTTTAGGGGAAAGAGATGCGTGGCTTTTGTCTAAATTTATGGATGGTATAATTAAAGGGGAATACATTAATGAGTCGAAAGGAATTGAGTATATTGGAAGTGTGTGAGCGAAGCAGGATTCAAATTTGTCATTTATTAACTCTAATGAATTACACAGTAGAGGTGGAAGTTTGTTTGCATACTTGGGGGAATCTGCATATCGTTGTGAAAGGGAATTTATTTTCTGAAATATCGGATGATTACTTTGGTTCATTTTTTTTATAAGAAAACGGTGTGCGGAGGATTTTCTCCTCAGGAAAAGAGGCATCTCAACGCATTCAGCTTGCAGGGCTATCAAGGGAGAGGAACGCATGGCTCCCAATATGATTCTCAAACATTTTGATTGAATTCTGTCTAATTTTACTGAGAGGTAATGTGGGAGTGGTTCCATTAAAAAGGCTCCATACTCCAAGTGGCTACGAATGAGTGCAATGTAGAGAGTTTTTAAAGTGGAGGGATGTGCGCCCCACCACACTCTTGATACGGCTTTCATGATGTTTAAGTTTTTCTCACACTTAGCAATGATGCTGTCAATGTTCATGTTCCAAGATAACTTCCTTTGCAATACTATTCCCAGAAACCGTATAGATTCCCTGACTGGAATCTCCTCCTCGTTGATTGATATGGATATTGGTGGAACGCGGTGCTTGTTTGTAAAAACAATTAATTGACTTTTGGACGCTGATAAAGAAAAGCCGTTATTAATGAGCCATTCATTTATAGAGTTCATAGTTTCGTTGAGCTTAACAGCAGCTTTAGATATAACGCTTTCAGCACAATAAACAACCAGATCATCAGCATACTGCAAAATTGAGCATTCAGGTGCGATTGTTTGACCAATATCAAGTGTGTAAATATTAAACAATATCGGGCTTAGAACAGACCCTTGTGGTAGTCCTTTATATACGTTTCGGAAGATACTTCCATCTGGGGTATCTATGATGATTCTACGTTCTGACATTATATTAAATATCAAACAACAAATTTGCTTCGGCAAACCAGCCTGCAGCATTTTTTTAAAAAGTATGGGTAGTGTGACGTTATCATAAGCGCTCTGGATATCCATAAAACATGCAACCGTCGCCTTTCCGCTAGTTTTTGCAAGCATAATATCCGACACAAGCATCGCAATATTATCGATGCATGATCTCCCTTTCCGAAACCCACACTGCCACTCCGGTATTGTATCATTGCTCTCCAAAAACCATTCCAGTCTACATTTGAGCATGCGCTCCAATAATTTTAGAAAGCAGCTTGATAGTGCGATTGGTCTGTAAGAGCTATCCAGAAAGGGGCTTTTTCCAGGCTTTGGGATGGGGACAATTAGTTGACTTTTCCACTCCGAAGGAATATTTCCAGAATTCATTATTGAATTAAAGAGGTTCAAAATGCAAGCCAGAAACTCCTCCGGAGAATGCTTGAAAAATGTGTATGGGACGTTATCTGGACCTGGTGTGGAATCGTTTGAGCAATTAATAGCTGATTTCAGTTCGTCGAGGGTAAACGGTGATGTTAAAAAATGGGAGTCTTCAGTATTGTAAGTGTTCTCTTTTTGAATCTCAGACAGATTTGGGACGTAGTCCGGGGCCAGCCTCCCTACAAAGCCCGCAATCCACGATGAATAATATTTCCACGGGTCTGACTTTGGGGAGTAAACTCCTCGGAATTGTCGAATTGACTGCCATATCTCCGAAATGTTGGTATCCGGGGACAATGATTTGCAGAAGTTGTACCATCCGTGACGTTTCTTTTTTCTCAATAATTTCTTTGTCAATGCTTGCACCCTTCTAACCTCCAAATAATTGTCCGGTGTCAAATTTTTTTTGTATTTTTTTAAAGTACGTGCCCTATTTTTAACCATTTCGTCGCACTCGACGTCCCACCATGGCGGATGTTTTCTGTTATTTGCCATGGACGTTGTCCGTGGTACAGTGTTTTTTGCCGATTTGTCGAATATGTCGTAGATCTGCGAAGCGCAGGCTTCTGCTTCATGTTGAAGCGGCGACATCGTGTCAACAAAGTTGGTTAAGTTTGAAGAGAACCTCGACCAGTCAGCAAATCGAGTGCAGTATCTTTTACGATTCCTCTGGGGCCTAGGATGTTGTGATTTATTATTAATGTCGATTAAAATGGGGTAATGATCACTCGACATTGTGTCATCCAAAACCCTCCACGATGTCAATGATGCGATATCACCAGTACAAATAGAGATGTCCAGAGCATTTTGGTTTTGGTGAGGGAGGGAGAATCGGGTGGCACTTCCATCATTAAGGATGCATAGATTTAGTTCATCTGTTACGTCAATTACTCCTCTTCCGGCTGAGTCTGTTGAAGCGCATCCCCACGGCATGCCATGTGCATTAAAGTCTGCTAAGATAATATACGTGTTACCTAGTTTGGAGAACGTGTTCTTCCAGAATACTTCATCAAAGGAGTTACGCGGGGGGATATATGCGGAAACTATTGAAATGTCTCCCAAATTTACAGCCGATAGCTGCACATTTAAAGGAGAGGAGATAGGAATCTCTTTGTAGTAGAGGGAATTTTTAATTAGAATTGCAGTTCCACCCCCACTTCTCCCGTCAAGGCGGTCATTCCTATGACAAGAGAAGCCAGGGAAGGAAACATAAGAATTGTATGTATACCAAGTTTCGCAAAGTGCAACAATGTCAGGTTGGTGTTCTTTAATTAGAAGTAGAATGTCGTCTCGATTAGCGCTCGCGCTACGACAGTTCCACTGTAAGATCTTTATCTGTTGAATTTGAGGCATTGTTAGATTTACAGAATTCATTCAAATAATTTAAGAGGTTAGCAGCGATGGACGGTGAATTTTTTTCGTTATTTGAAATAAGGTTAAGCAAAAGAAGTGAAAGGTTTTCTATAAGTAAAGATTTTGTGGTTAAGTCTTTGTCGTCGGTCTTATTGGAGTTAAGGGCGCAGCCATCCTTAAATTTAAGGGGCTCCCCGTTCGTATACATGAGGTTGCTTTCATGCTCTTTTGGGGAAAGTGTGGGTGGAATAAACAAACGTTGTCGCGGAGATTTTGGGCGAGTTGATCTTGGAGAAATGATTGACGTCCCGGAGTATGAGTTATTTGGCGCAGTAAAAGCTGTTTTTCCAGCGTAAGTGGAGGAGATGCTTGGATGGAGATCTAATGCCTCCTTATAGGAAATATTGTCTGTTGCCATAGTCTTTTTAACGTTTTGTTGTCTTTTGAGTTCGGGACACGATATGTTCGATGCAGAGTGTTGACCTCCGCAGTTAACGCATTTCAGAGACGAAACGTTACATTCATCCCCAGCGTGTTGTTCTCCACATTTATAGCAGCGGGGTTTTGAGCGGCACTTCGTTTTTGTATGACCAAATCGACAACAGTTGTAGCACAATACGGTCGGAAACACATACTGTTCTACACGGAAAGCATTATGGTACATAAATATATGTTCAGGAATGCGCTGTCCCTCAAAAGTTAAGACCAGTGTTTGGGAAGGTTTCCAGGTAGTCCCTTCGTCGGATTTTACTTTTCGGCTCAATCTTCTTGCTTTTACGATATTGCCGAAACCATCCGGCAATTGAGCATCTTTAATTATGTCTTCAATGTCAATATCCTCGGTAACTCCGCGGATAACTCCGTGTTTAACCAGTTTATGTGCTGGTATAAAAGCCTTAAGCCTTTGAGATGACAAGAATTCACCATTTTTAACAAATTCGTTTGCTTGCTTTGCAGTTTTAAAAGATAGACAAATTTTGTACTTACCTTCTGCCTTTATTGAGCCGTTGACAATACCTGTAAATTTATTTGTATGTAGGAGGCGACCAACTACCAGCGGGTGAATTGCGGAGGAGGTATCTTGATTCTGAAGGTACACGACGAATGGGCCTGTAGAAAACATTTTATATTCTGAGGGTGGGAGATGCGTGGATGGTGGTTCGTTGGGTGTAAAGGCCACGACCTTCCTAGGAACATCGTGGTCTATATTGACAGGTGGTGGCCGTTTTCTGCCATCAGGTGGGTCTGGTGGCTGGCCTGCTTCCTCCATAGTGGAGGACACTTACTTGTTCCGAAACCAAAAGAAAACAAACAACCAAAACAAATTAATCAAAAATAAAAAAGTAAACCAAAAAATAGAAATAAATTTTGTTTTTTTTTTTTTACGACCGACTCCAGTAATTTTATTTTTAACGATATAACAAAAAAACACTGAAAATAAGCGACGTTGCACAGACCGCACGACTGTTCATCGGCAAGCGGCGAACGAGACTCCTATAAGCACCTAATTACCTATTATTCTCGAAACTCGCATTTTGCTACTTGGCAAACTGATTTGTTATTTTGAGGATGGGATGTCATTACTCACATCACTCCCGATTGACGATAGTGGAAACATCTCCAGGGAGAGCGAGCATCAGTTATCCCATAGATACAGTTTAGTACGTCTGCTCTCCGAGTGATTTGACGGCAATAACTCCCGCTGTTGATTGCTCCAGCATGCCGCGCTGACGTTGATGTATTTCGCCAATCCTTCTACGGATACTTTATACATCTTCGCCGCTCCGTTGGGACCCTATTACCAAAAGCGAAGCTTTATCGATCGCTTCCTTTAAGGCGGAATTAGTCCATTGATACATTTTGTGGGTGATATACTAATGTATATAAAACTAGTGACGTAATGGTTATTCTTAAAAATTCGCCTTTACAGTAATCACGACTCATTGATTATATAAACTGTGCATTGCCATGCGGGATACCCCTGTTATTGGAGCACTGGAGGTTCTGTGTCTTTGTTTCATATTTCTTTTGTTTGTGTTCAGTGTTTTGTTGGTGTCTCTAATAAATATCTCAAATTTACAAATTGAACTCTTGGCTTTTTCACTACTTCTTATTCCTGGCACCAACCGAACTTATCGTCTCTATTGGCGGTTGGGGTCGGCTCTTTTCTCGTTCGATGGCTGTACATATATCCCACGGTTCTGATGGATTTGGTCTTCTGTTATGCTATTTCTCTGCACAACCTTTTTGCCTTGCATCATCCATTTTTTCTTAGATCTCCCTCTGTATATAAATAACTTGGAAGCATAATTAAAGGTGCTTTATTTACCGTGTGATCTTATGGTCTTCGTTTGATGTGCCCATGAGTTATTTCTTACGCCACTGCGAACTCAAAAAACCATTAAAAACTTTTAACGTTTAGTTTGAATAAATAAGTTACCTTTTCAGACAGTAACAAACTCATTTTATTAAAATCTCGTATTGCTTCTAGTTAAATTTTTTTTGATATACGATGACAATATGACTGCTATTTTCATCCAATATTACATGTAGTTAGTTAGCGGTAGTTATGCGTCATGTTAATTGTTTCACGTCAGTGAGTCACGAAATCAAATCATAACGCAATTAATTACCCATCTACATATTTTTTTATGAACCTGGGCGACCGTTGTAATTATTCGATGAGAGGCGCGCCTCCGTGATTCTTTCTTACACATGATGATCTTAGTAGAATGACAATCGTCCTAAGTAAGGAAGAAAAGCATGTCTATTTTTACACATTCCTTCCAAGAAGTTGTGCTTCTTTTCGATTTTCTAAAAATAATCTGTTGATATCCCTGTTGAATTCAACCGAATTTCGTATGTTTATTGTTAGATGGAGATTTATTTACCTAGAACATGTTACATAATTCAGTGAATAATAAACTAATATTCTTGATACTAGGTATTGACATTGATTTTAAGAATTTAGTTTTATATGATTTTCCTATTTTATTTTTTGTGATGTCTATTATTGTGTACTTATGTGACGTGACTGATTTTGTTTGTTTGTCCACAGATCCGATGAAGACGACCCGAGTGGAAGCAAATACACGAGGATGGATGAAGACAATATACAAGACAAAGAACGTTTCGCTAGGTGAGTGTTCTTCTTACAATCTGTCATTCATTTTCTCTCTGTGACCCCACTTAGGGACACAGGAAGCGTGGTCATCTCATTCGAAAAACTACTAATTTTTGGCATATATAGATAGCGTCTTGAATCGCGACATCTATCAAAGCACGTAAAATAATTTCTACTGCTTTCGCTAAAGGCGTTAAATTTCTAATGAATTTATTATTTGTAAAGTAGGGAATTATTCTCTTTCTAAAACCGACTAGCTCATAGTTACGAGAAGTTTAATGCCCATTGTCACTTAGTTAAAAAAAAAAACACCTTTTTTACCCATCACGCCGTGTCCCGTAAGGTATAGGCAGTGAAAACGGATCACCACTCTTTTCAATCGAATCACACTTCTTTCGCCTCTTCCACCGACATTCCATTTCTCATACAACCTCTCCTATTTCTCTTACTTCTTACCTGGCCTTCCTTATTCTCGATCTGCCCCGCTTTCTAACACCTCTCACATGCCCAAACCATCTCAACTTTCATATATGTCACACTAACTTCCATACCACTTTCCTTCCTAATATTCTCATTCCTTTCCATATCCCACGGAGTCTTTCCAAATTTGTTAATTTAATTTGTAGTTCAGTTAATGTCAAAATTATCCATTTAAGTAGGTATTTGTGATTTTCAGTTTTCTATTGGTGGCATTATAAATATCTACTCTAATAAATTTTATGCGATACTACTCATGTCGTTTGTGCTGGCATACAAGGGAGCATCCCCAAACATCAAAATGTAGGTAGGTACCCATGTAAAGTTTGACGGATCCATTTAGGAGTGGACCGTAAAGACATTTTAACTGCGTGCTATAATACGTACATCTTACGGCGAAAACATCTCCATAACATCCTCGACTGTCAGACCTTCTCCCTCTGGAGTCAGTTAAAGAACAACAAGAAGAGGAGGAGCTGGTCGTTAAATTAATATTAAGGACTTGTAATAAATCCGAACGAGGCTACGTGGCCACCTCACGACGGAGGGCGGATGTCTTCATTTCGTCTTATTTTAATCCCACTCTTGTTTGTTTTAATATAATTATTGACTACCACAAAGTACGGATAATCAGGTTTGTTTTAACTTTTTTTTTCTTTTCATGCGAACTACTTACCCTTTCTCAGGCGCGTTTTAACAGTAGTTGAACAATGATGAGGGCAAACTGTGAAATAAAGCAACGTGTTATTCTCGAAAAGAGGTGAAAATTTACGAGTATCTGACAAATTGACGATTTTAACTTCTTTTTTCAGACTTCTGTTTGAACTGAATTTACTAACTTCTTCTCAGGACTTTCTTCGTTCTCTGGACGTTGAAAAATCCCATGCCAACTGCAGGATTCGAACCTGCGTCCTTAGTCAAATTATGAGCAACCATAGGTAAAAGAAGACTTCATCAAACGTTTTCTTTTGTTTTTTTGGTTTGAAACATCCAGGGTATGAAGGACGCAATCCTGGTCACGATTTGACAAATTTACAATGACGGACTGTGCGCAAACTATGCGGATTTCAAGAGAGTGTTCCATTAACCAAGATAGACCGAAGGAATTCCAGAACTCCATCCCTTGTATGCCTTATCTCATGTCAGACAGCAAGAAACCTGTATATGTAATTGTTTATCCGTTCTAAAACTCCCACTTAAGGCACCACCATTTGGTGACTGAATTTGATGAGCTCCAAACTCAAAATGAACATACCTTTTGAAAACATAGAAAATGAAACACGGGTGACACTATTTTCTCCTCCTCGTATTTGCCGCGTGATTTCGGCCGGTTTATAGACAAGACTACACATTCAACTCCTTGTTATGACATCATTTCGGGGTTTTAATTCCTCGCGACTTTACGACCCATCTTGCATGGCTACCTACCCCGGCCCGTTCGTAAAATTAGAATAAACAATCCGAGAAGACACGTAGCGGCTCCCATTTTATTTCTCTGTGTGTTGTGTTTCCACTACCCCCCCACCCCCCTGCACCGAGATGTAGGTGGTGCGTAGGGGTCGTAATAATATCTACATGCCAATAATAATATTAAGATTAGGGGATTTTTATTTCCTCCTACAAGTTTATTACGAGCTCTTGCTTTACCAGTTTTGTATCACGTGCAACCGCAGTAGGGGAGATCTCGTGTGTGTTGGTAAGATTTAGAGCTAATCGAAATAATTGTATGTTTTGTTGATAAGCTTACAAGTCCCTCGACTTAAAGGTAATTGTTTAACCAACAGTAGGTATTCACTACAAGTGTGCAACGAGAGCTATGAAGCTTAAATAATTCTTACTAAGTTTATTTAATTTATTTGTTTTTCTGATATACAGCATTACATTAATCGAGTAGATAGATATTTTGTATGTTAGTCCAGGTTTGACACTTTTCAGTCAGATATTCCTCGCACCAAAAGAAATGATTACACATTGATTTCATAAATGCTGATTGGCCCCGAATGTGGCTTCTTTTCGTACATTCGTATCAAACCAAATAAGCGACTACACATTTTTTTACTCTACAATACTTGTAAAGATTGAATAATCGGAAACCTTGCATTCTAAGTGTGTCTCTTAGTTTATAAAACTTTACGTAAATCTGTATCCTTATAATATTTCAGAAATCGTATGTGTCTGTGCTTCTTTATTTTAATTTTAAAGTACATAAGTACGTAGATTACATGCTCATCATCGTATCGCCTACATCCTTTGCCTTTCCTTCCATAAAAATTATTCTGAACTTGTACAAATTTTTCGAAACCAAAATAAGCCAAATTGGCCCAATTGTTCCCGAGTTTTAACCTGACACACGCACAGTTGATCATTTTTATATAATTGTACGAGAATATTCTTTATTTAAATAACTTTGAGGACAATGAAGGTATGTAATGCGCCCTTGAGTTATCTTATTATCGACTGTTATATATTTGTTCTTACCGGGTTCTGCTTTGCTTCGGTCCCATGTAGGTACCTCCCTTATACAGCAACCGCCTCCAGCATGTGCCGACCCACCCCGCCGTTGTTGTTATTGCAGCGGCGTCCCTCTTGTTTAATGAAATGTCACACGGATATAAACTTGTTTGTTTTTTGTTCTTTCATCCCTCAACACCCCCGACCCCTGGTTAGACACCGTGATTCTCCCCCCGCACCCAGACGGCCGCTAAATTACTTTTGTTTTTATTAAATCATCTCTAACTTTTATGTTTCCTCCTTCTGTTAGACTCACTACCACGTGTAGGTTATGTGCTCTTCATAGTCTCTTGTAGATAACACTTGCCTTTTTGTTACGTTTATCATTTATAGGTATCTAACGAGTCAACTACTGTCAATGAAAAAATGATAACAAAAAATCTTGTAGACTCTTTAGTGGTATGCGGTGTTCATACGAGGTGGATATAAGGCCAGACGATTTCGCTTGCATAAAAAAAATATCGCTCGGTCGCTCCATGATCGTGTGATGTGTTCACACGAGTCCACCGACATACATTCAATCTATAGTGTCAAGTGCGCTGATTTTGACGTAGTTTTAAAAATGGCGGACGTCGAGGTAGAAATTACGGAGTGTTTGGGGTTAGTTGAAAATGTTGTTTTAGACGATATAAGGACACTCCTAATTAAGGAAAAATAAAACGCAAATATTGGGTGCGGAATTTTTTTTTTTTTTTTTTTTTATTATTCCAACAACATAATATACATTTCAATTACAAATCAACACAATACATAATGGAATTTATTGCCTCACTAGACGCAGGTCTGTTCTGAGGCAATACTATAAATTAATTTTATTCTGTCTCATGCGCTTCGCGGAATATAATATGTCAAAATAGGACATGGCATAGGCTATTGTTTAACTAGGTGGATGCAGGCTGTGAGATGAGGTAGACGATGAATAAGTGGGTTTGAGCGTTTTATCTTAACACAAAGATTAGTTCGTTAATTAATTGGATTCTAAGGAGATATAAATTTGGAGCAGTGCTGTCATCTGTCAAGAAACAGAACATACGGACGCCGCGCATATCTGCGCATGCGTGCATCGTTCCACCAGAAACAAAAGTTGAAAAGCGGGCAACTTGAGGCGATATCGCTTTCAATCATTTTTATCGCTTCAGATTTATCGACAATCTGTTCACATGGTTCAATTGGCTGGCGATATTTTGGTGTCCTGGCGATATTCGCCTCGTGTGAACACCGCAGAAGCGAAACTAAGAAAAGATCAAGTCTACTCTTTAAATTCAATTCCTTTTTTTTTCAAGTTGTCGAGTTTTAATTATTATTGAGATAAGTTTATACTTTTTAGCGAATAATTAAACCAAACGTCTTCGTACAAACGTGAACAGTTTGAACTAGATTCCGCCGATACATTTGTCCCGGACGTGATATGACGTCGAATTGATTCGCATCCCTCGCTATGTATGCATATTAGTAATGTTAGCGTACAGGTATGTATATGGTGTCGGTGTCCCCGCCGTTAACTTAACGAAATCACTGCATTAGAGGATTGCCCGCTTTCGCAGACGTGAGCCATAAAACGATTGGCCCATCTCTCCACACTAATGGACGCCTGATTCCTTTTATTTCTTCATTTGCCCGAGTGACCTCCCCTAGCGGCGCGGCGGCTATAAACCTTCGTGCCCCTACCGATTTGCTTAATTCTCGTTTTTTAATCCGATCTAATGATACATTAAACGAATCTAAAGGAACTCTTCAAATATACTGGCCTACATTTTTAATGTTTTCTGGTTGATGAAAATGGATCCCTATTTTTGTAAACGGCTGTACCAATTTCGCTTATTATTTTTTTTATTATGTTTGGTATTGTATGAAAGAAAAAAGTGGGGAATATTACAAATTTAAGAAACCTCAACGTAGATTAGGTACCTTCTTGTGTTTTTGACAATATTATTAATTCTTATAATATCATGTCTTCGCGTATCTGGTGAGAACGACTTGTACATAAAGATCTCTTGATTCAAATGTTTTGCATAAATTCACTTTCCTGCCACCGGAGTACCTATTGTGTGTGTATCCGCCCTCTTCGAACAACTTAACGCAACGCACCGCTACATAGATGTGGGTGTGTGGTTCGCGGATATGACGTCAAAGCGGCAATAGGTCACTTTTATGGACTTTTATAATACAAATGAGACATTCTGGGAGTTCAAGTTTAAGAAATGAATATCTTCCACTAAACACTTTCAATCCGAACAATAATTGAAAGTTTTAACGTGGTTAATTTTTCAATAAACACAGGATTCGCTTGGAGTCCTCCCATATAAACTCAATCTGGCGTACCAGTGTATCCATGTCGGTGTCGTGTTCCCTTGGTGTTAGGAGGCATGTAGTTGGTCACGCTACCAGATGCCCGGGCAGATAGGCGCCTGGCCCGTGGTCCCGGCCTGTCTTGCCTCTACAAATGCCCCCTGTCCGATATGTTAACACAGTGCACATTCTCACCACAGATAGAATACTCGCCTCTCTTACGTATTACAGTTTATCATTTTCTTGCAAAGCCTCGTATTGTGAACATGGCTTTTTCCATATATTCATTGTTAACTTGTACATTTCATGTAACCTAATACTCTATTCGTACGAGGTTGTGTTTTGAAATCTTGTAAGATCGTTTCTCAGGTGGCGAATAAAACCATCTGTCACATTTACACATTAATATTGTTTAAAAATTGGCGATCATATGGGAACAAGTAGTCAATTTGGACACCCTTAAAAAGAAGGGTAGGCAGTGTGCTTCCAGTCGAGACGAGAAACTGGTCGAAAGCGCCGCAAGATACTAAAAGGTAGAAAACTTTAGAAGAGGCCTTCATCCAGCAGTGGAGATACGGCTGATAAATTAATAAGAAGACGAAGAAATATTGATGGCTTTCGTACTGTTTTTTTACTGGAGGTTTTTGGTTGATCCCGGATGCCGACCATTTTCCTCATTCATGACACAAACTTTAAGTAGCTTATTGTGAAGGAGTCAAATAGTGTATTTATTGTTCACTTATAGTGAGCACTTCACGAGAAGATTGTATGAAACGTCATCTGAAAATCAACCCTTTTTCACTGTACGGTTTTCCCGGTGGTATAGAAAAATTCATACGATATATCGAATGTATAACTGTTTATCCATTGTTAATCTGTGGCTAACGGCTTTGTATAGGATAGCTAAGGATTGGCCACACTAAGCCGGCATTCGAAACATCAGTAGAAGAAGGTTGTAAGTCCGTAGTGATCAAATTCTAGTCAAAGATACAAGAAGAATATGGTATCCATTCTCTCCCCTTGGTGTATTAACGTAAAAATGCACTAAAATTATTTCTTTATTGTGTCAAAAAATCCTTGATACTAATTTGACTGTTTACCTAAAATCACTGCCGTCACTGGGTTACTTTTATATGTGATAAATATGTGCATATCTATGATTAAGATACGGAAGTCAATATTATTTGTAGTAATTACTTCCTATAAACAGTAGATTCTCGCTAATTTTATTTAAATTGAACCAGAGGATATTCGAACTGATTCTAATGAAGAACATTCAAAATGATTAACAGCAATAATCCAGTAACACGTCGTATTGCTCTTGTTACTCGTACATTGGCAGGACTGGCAGGGGTCCTGGAACAGAAGGGTGGCGAGCTAATTGGGTTGCAGCGATGGCCGGGTTCCGTTTCCCGTTTGCTGATCCGAGCCGATAGCAACTCTTTCTGTACGTGAGCACCCCGCTAATTGTCGGCCATTAGTTATCCATTGGCAGAGCCGGCGGCGATCCCCCTCTTCTGCTTGCCACTGTACTAGGGCTATACTTTGTGTAATGTGCAATTTTTCACTGTAATTAGTGGCACGGGTAGCAACAACTATCCTCTGTTTATCGCAAGTACAGGTAGGTACTATGTTAGATTGTGAACACGGATCCCCTAATAATATACTAACGGTTCTTGTAGTGGACGTTACCAGAATTTATTTGTTACTGTAATACACTGCGAACATCTTATTATGAAGTGAATGAAGTGAAAGAGGAAAATACGCTACAAATGTTTTCAGTTACAAAGCTAATTCTTTAAACATAAACAATAGTATAATGGTGGAATAATCTTGCAAACAAACGAGCATGAAATCCTCATCGATTGTTAGGTTATATCTTCGTTTTGATTGTGTTAATATGTGTAAACAAATCAATGTCATAATTATAACTGTCTCTAATACCATGGTAGCAAGAGACAGTATAATAATATGTAGCATAATTCTCCAGGTGTCACAATCTCAACATACATTAGTGTGCGTTTACACCAAACGAATGTACCTACATAAAGCATGGAATTGCTAATTAGTGGGCGATGACAGATTACTCTCCATATGAACGATCAAGAAAATATAGGTTTTTTGCTTAGTTTGGTTGACCCTTAGGGTGTATTCAGTACCAAACGAACATGAACCACAGCTGTAAAATGGAGTATTTTAAGTTTCTGGATCGTTGATATGGACACCAAGGAATTAATAACTGTCATCGCCCATTAATAATTAGTTCTTGCTCGTTGTTATTTCCATGGTGTCCAATATCAACAATCATTATTATTAAAATATACTCTTTTTTCCAGCTCTGGATCTATGTTCATTTGGTAAAAACCCCTAAGATTTCGAGCAGTGATGTTTCGGGGCTCACAATTTAATCAATCAATTCTCCCTTTTACACCCCACTCAGGGGCATAGGGAGGCAACAAGAGCTCTCCATTGCGCTCGTTCTTGCGCAATGTTAATGACTTCGGGGCTCACACCTTTTTTTAACCCTGGTTAGCGTTTAATTATTATAAATTTACATTGCGTAGGTTTCTATATTTTTTTTTATTCCGTACATACAGAAAGCATGTGAATTAAAATCTGTATTTTGACCAAGATTCTGAACCCTTTGCTTTTGTGTTGGTTTTTTTCAATACGATATTATTTTCTTTACCGGACTAATAATTAATTAGATAATATCATATTATTTTGACGCCATTCCGTTAAACCTACTGATCTAGGTGTCATTCTTTTTATCAGTTTAGAACTAGGTTATTTCGTGTGTAAACTGTGCCTCGTCGTCGGTAGGTTTCTGACGTTCCTATGCTGGCCAGAGACAATCAACATGACTGTGTAAGGCTATCAGTTGGCATGATATGCTTGCTTGCCGCATTTCAAACTGGGCGCCGCTGTACCCTTGAACGTATATGACCGGTATAAGACGTGTGACTCTGGCCTGTGATGAGAAACTCATCAACCCCTCGTTGTTGGAGGTGGTGGCGTGGTTTGTTTTGGCTCCACTCCGCCACGTGGGCGTGTTATTCACTTCCCTCTCCTACGCCCGTTACGAGATAAAGATTCACTCTGCTCCGCTGTTATATTATTAGCTGGTAATATTCGTAATATTGTTTATTATATCGAACACGTTTACGTATGTATTACGTGTTGTGTCTTCTACGTGGATCACGTTTATTAAATATCTACACACCTATCAACCTGTTACGTTTCAAGCGAATATGTAAATGTAATAAGCACCCACCTACTTCATTATTTTTTGGTTCTAACGCATGGAGCTTTCTTATGAATTTAATTGAAATATTTAATTAGTCAGTCGACGCTATGGACAATGAATATTTGAGATACATTGACGGGTACCTAAAACGTCTAAATACGGTCGCAAGCATACGAAAGAAGAAGAGAAATTGTAGAATTCTCAGTTAGAAACAAAGCTAGAAATAGAACTACTTTGAACAGATATAACTAATAACTATGTTAGTAAGATGCACTTGCATTAAAAAATGGATTGAGACAGTTATAAACCTAACTATTCCGTGTAAAAACTTCATTAATTTAACCCATACCGGCCCACCGTTCACACCTTTGTACACTATTTCAAAAAAATGTACTAGCTTAATTCTAGGTCATTGCACCCCCAGAACCAGACTTATCCGTGAAAAAGAACGCGTCTAGATCTACAAGAAGAAGAATTCTAGGTCTCACTGGTGATTTAGTAATAACACTTCTTGTACAGTGCAGGAATGCATTGAGTTTGATGGTAATTGATTTAAATTAATACCAGGAATACATTGAGTTTGATGGTAATTGATTTAAATTAATACCGCAATACTTGCCATTTTGTAACAAACTTGAAATCCTTCAATAGAGAATATCGATTGGAACGACAAATAAATTAAGCTTCTATTAAACATACTTGTGGGTTGCTAACTCTTGTTGCCTCCCTATGCCTCTTAGTGGGGTCAAAAAGGGGGCAATTAATTATCACAAACTGTTTGCACTCGTCGTAGTAGTTTCTTCTTTCTTTGTCTTTCCTATATGTCCCTGTTTATCCTGGGTCTGTTTGCACGCAAACTCCAAGATCCTCTATTCTGGATTGGCAATTAGGGAACATCTTGAGGTGTCAACTCTTTTTCTATCATCTCTTCTAGCAATTTGTTATCTATTCATGCAGAAAGTTTAGGACAAATCTATTTGGAATCAGATGGAGGACTCCTTTGTCCACTAGTGGATGGGAAATTGTAAAGTTGTTTATGTTTAGAATTATGTAACCTTCATATAAATCCGATTTCCGATCATATAAATAAGATGGCAAAAGGTCTATTTTTGTAATGAATGTGTTATTGAAGAAGTTCGACAGAGCGCCCGCGGCCGAGACACTCTGCTACGCACCGATCGACAGTTAACATCAAATAGAATTGTCTCCGTCAGTTATTAGTTTTAGAGTCTCGCTTGCCTAATTTGTATTCCGTGTTAAATAATATATGTGTGTTATTTTATATAAAAAGAACTTTTTATTTATTCAAAGAAGAACCAAAGCTCCTACACTACAATTTTGGCGCAGTCGGTTAAAAATTCTACGAGTTCGAGTGTTTTTGTGTGTTTTAGATTTTGCTAAATCATCGAAAGAAAATAATTTGTGAAGAGAAGATAATTCAACGAAAAGAGCAAGCATTATAATTCTACGATAATTGGGGGCAATTTTACGACGTTGAGGACAATTTTGGAAGAAAAAAACACACGAGGACATACCCACATCAAATTTTTTCTTCGACATTTTGTGACAATTTGTGAAAAAAAAAATTGTATTGTCACAGGAAGAGAAGAAGAGGAAGAATTTTTTTGCATTCATCTACGATAGAAGACCATATCTACGATTAAACGGTTTTAACCATTTCTACATTTTTTTTTAAAACATTTTAGTCTACGAGTACAAATAATTCTACGAAGGAGCGCAGTCTACGAAGGCAACGAGCAGAGTCAGTTAGCGGTTACAATTATTCTACGACGACGAATCAACGAGAAACCTGGGCATATTCTACGAAGACCACATCAACGACAATTTGCAGACCGGACCAGAGCAGACCAGACCAGGGTAGACCAGCCGAGCAGCGTCCCAGAGCAGTCCAATAAAGATAAGTAGATCTTGTTGTTTTTGCTTCGGGGTTTGAGGGTTCTCACTTGGTATGGGCGGGTCTGAACAGAAGGTCCTTGAACGGAGTGGTTTTGTGGCTCAGGCTGGAGCGGGTTTTCGTACTCAAGTTTCAGTCGGTTCCATAGAGCCATTCTCGGTTGCTCATGACCATGACTTCGGCTTATTTAAATCGAGCATGGAAGCCATCATGGTTTTAAATGATGAACTACAAGGTTCAAAAGAAAGAAAGCGTGCTTTCTTGTGGTGTCATCTGAGTGACGAAACCAAATCCATGGTGCTTGATCTCAGCTTTCCAGAAACGCTTGAGACTTTAACATATGAGAGTATTTTATCGACACTGGAAAAACATTGTAAACCAGTGGAGAATATTTTTGAGTCAAGGGATATTTTTCTACGTGCTAAACAGTTAAAGGGTGAATCAGTCAAAATTTTTTTATTGAGATTAAAAAGATTATGCATTCCTTGTCAATTTAAAAGTAATTTAGAGAGTTATCTACGTGATGTGTTTATTACTGGGGTATCAGACAAAATGATCAAACAAAAATTATTCACCGAGGGTTTAAATGAGAAAGTTACCATACAAGATTGTCTACAAATAGCTATGCAGCTAGAATACATATCTAGTCAGTATGAAAATGATAAAGAGTGTTTTAGAAATCATGCTTCAACGAGTGATCATAAGGGGTACAGACATCGAAAGAATTCATATTCTTCGAATAGTTCAAGGGAGTCAGATAATAGCTATAATAAATATAATAATCAAAAAAGGAAATTTTCTACGTCATCAAATTCAACGACAAATTCGAGTTTTAGGAATCAGGCCTTTGTAGGTCAAAATGATAATATAACCCATAAGTACAATAGGTCACAGGTAGAATGTTACGCATGTGGAGGTCCGCATTATAAAAATACATGTCGTTTTAAAAATGCAATTTGTAAGAAATGTAAAAAACAGGGACATGTAGAATATTTTTGCAAACGGGTTAATATGTTGGTAGCGAATATAGATGTTCACGCTTGTGAAGAAGATTTTATAAAATTTGATATTAAAGTAAACAACCAGAATTTAAAAGCCATTTTAGACTCAGGTTCACATTTGAATATTTTGCCATATAAAATTTTTGTGGATATTTGTAGTAGGAATATTGTGTTGAAACCAAGTACATATACTTTAAAAACATTTGATGGGTCGGAATTAAGTATTAAGGGCAGTGTTCATTTAATGGTAGAATTAAATAATAAAATAAGGAGGTGTGAATTTATCATTACAGATAGTGGGAACGAAATTTTGTTAGGTCAAAATTTTATGAAACTTTTTGAGGTTAGGTTTACAGTAAATCAGGTTCGTTCGGTACCTGAGCCTAGTAAATTAATGTTAGGGAGATTAATTAAATCAAAATTGGATTTAGTAGGCCCAAGTAGTAGTGAAGAAAATACTGTGAAAATTTCTTCGGATACACTGAGTTCAATGAAAAAATTACAGGATGAGCAAGTTTTTTATAAGTCGGGGAGAAAAAGGGAAATATTTAACATAGGTGATAAAGTTATGATTAAAAATTTCAGCAGACAATACGGAGGAAAATGGATTCCTGCCACAATAAAAGACCGTCTGGGAACAAAAACATATTACTGCTTAGTAAAAGGGACTGACCTAGTTTGGAAGCGCAGTGTAGATCACATCATGAGGAAAGGAGTTCGATTCTGTGATGACGTAGAACCTGTCTCTGATAACCATGCTTGGAAGAAGCAGTTATTGCTCGAGGTAAGTGAGCCGAGGGGGTCTGGGCTAATCGAGGATTCTCCTTGTTTCAGAGACCGAGCAGACTGGCTGAGGACTCTGAGACCTCGAGGTGTGACGACGGGATCTACTTAGGATCATACATTCGACATTATTTAAGTATTTAATTCATATATTGATTTTCAAAGCATTGTATAGACTCACCTCAGGCACGAGACTACAATTAAATGTGTATTCAACATTAGAACAGGATAGTTTTTAATTAAGTGCGGGAGAGTGTAATGAATGTGTTATTGAAGAAGTTCGACAGAGCGCCCGCGGCCGAGACACTCTGCTACGCACCGATCGACAGTTAACATCAAATAGAATTGTCTCCGTCAGTTATTAGTTTTAGAGTCTCGCTTGCCTAATTTGTATTCCGTGTTAAATAATATATGTGTGTTATTTTATATAAAAAGAACTTTTTATTTATTCAAAGAAGAACCAAAGCTCCTACACTACAATTTTCCTGCTTGTCAGATGTTCATGTCTAAGGCTAAGAACACGTAGAAAGCGGATTCCGATCCGCGCCGACCGGCTCATAGATTGTTGTCTATGGTTTCAATGCATTTAAATGGACATGCCGGAAAGCGGGTTCCTGCTTTTTCTGTGGGTATCCCCATTCAAATGCATAGTAACATTCTTTGCGCCGGTCGGCTCGTGTCGGAATCGGCTTTCTACGTGTTCTTACCCTAAGTTATCAATAAATGCTATCGCTCCGTCGGTTAAGATGAGGCAATCCGAGAAACTGCCTTTTGTGTGATCTTTGCAATCAATTATGTAATGAAAGTTCACATAGTTACAGTGTAAATTTGGAGCCTGTAAATACGGCTGCTTGTATGTTTTGAGTTCTCTTTTCCATTAAACTCTGGTAGATGGCACACCTCCCACCAAACAACCAGCAGAAGTGTTTCCAGTTCTCAAATTTAGACCACATACCTATACAGTCCACAAACAAGGGGTTCTTCTATGAAGGACGTCACACCTAGTCATCATAGCCAGCAAATCATTGCAACGCATTACAGTGTTACTTGAAATCAAGTAAAACACTTTCATTTTGGGTAAATGTCTACGCCATCCCAATGCTTACCAACCAGGTTTAGTACATATGTAGGTACACGGTTATGAGTTGTGCCCACCTCTCTCTTACAGATATGTGTGATCTGCGGTGTCTCACACGTAATATTTATGTGCCCGTTACAGTATTGTATGATGATTGGAATCGTGGCTTATCGTGTCTTAAAACACGAGACTCACATCCCGATACTTTCCTTGTTCCCGCTACGAACCTCCATTATAAAGTTCCATTGCCTACATATCACCCCCATATCTTCTCTATATTTTTTTATTTAACGATCTCTCCCCCCTAATGTTGCTAATATTAAATTTTTCTTTTCACCGCATAATATTATTTTCCCACGTATCTATAGCGCTGGTACCGACTCCTGGTTTATATCTCACCATTAGAGAGATCTACTTTATTAGCTCCACCGTTTATTTTATACTTTACTTTCCATGGCAATACGGTTATTAAATTAGCTTTTAACTTAGCTATAACCGATGGCGTATATCATCAGTATTCTTAGCAATAATTGTTTTATGTCATAACACTATTCATTATAACGTATTCGGAAATTTCAATATTTGATAGGGATTTTATTGATATTGCGTAAATTCGCAAATTGGATATTTGGTAAACACAACAACTGAAGCGTGAGAATTTATAACCTTGTTTCATTTATCAAAAGAATCGATTAAATAGGGAATGAATAGGTATAATGAAATGCGAAGACTATTGGATATTGGCGAAGGATCTGGAGGATGTCATACCGAAGAACCTATAGAGGAACAGGAGAGCTTACCTCCACTTCGCTGTGTTTTGTTTGCATTAAACCGAGATCAAGTCTTCGACTTTTTTGCTCCATGCAATCCCATCGTCTTTTTCTTCATTTTAAAGGGCCAAAAGTACGTTAGGAATTACCTGATCTATATACCTAGCTTATAACTCTGTCTTGGACTTCTTTCATTACTATCCTTGACTGTACATTTGCTGTTTTGATAACCGGCCCAATTTAAAACTATACTTTATTCCAATTTCACGGTGAATATTTCATATTTTTTGCCTGTATCATAATATTATCATGTCTTCGTTTCAATCCAAAATAAGCCAACAGTATTAAAATTACGCAGATGTGCCAAGTCCTGAATCCAAATCAACAGCTGTTTCTTCCTACCATCCAATTACTCAAATTATTAACAACGCTGCAATATGTTTAGTGTTCCCACCGAGAGGAAAGATCTGGTTCACTCCTCAGGAATGCCGAGGCGACTGTTCCGCGTTTTTTTATTACCTCCTTAGCCGCGGGTCAAGGGTGATGGTACCTCAACACGTATTTTTCAATCGGTATATTTGGGGCAAACGAATCCGATCCATCGGCGGGTCCCGTGCTCCCGTTATGCCGTGGGAACGCTCTCCGGGCAGCGGGGGCCCGGTCACGACCCGCAGCCTCCGATGATCCGCCCCGCTCCCCCGCCTCGCGCCCCGCCTCATGCACCGCCGCAGCCTCCTGGCGATGCCAATTGGAAGGCACGGCGCCACGCGAACATCGCGACTGTCACCGATACTTGTTTGCTTTTTGTATCGTGCGTTATTTTTCCTTTTATCCTGATGACTTTTTTTATCCGCGTTTTCATTTATTTGCAAACCAATGCAACTACGGTTGTGGACGATTAAGGGTAGGTAAATCTGACCAAAGAACAAACTGTAATTTCACCTGATTTGAATCCGCTGGAAAATTTATGCACTCATATACAAAGAATTCGGAAATTAGAATCCAAAACTGAAAGAAAAGTGCTGAAAGCGGTGATTCCAGTTTGATTTTGAGATGAAAGTATTGTAGAAAATATTTAAACAATTTTAGAACCCATGCCAAAAAGGTTCCAAGAAATTAGAAACAAAAATACGTAGAAATTACACTAGATTTGTTAACTTATTTGAGCCACTATCGATAACGGTTTTTGCTGAAGCTTTTAATGTGGATTCATCCATTGTTCTCTGATCCGCTAACTCATATGGGTCGCAATGAGATGTCATTATTTTAGTCTCGCTCTTATATCGTGATGTCTCTTTATGATTCAATTATGTTTTTCATTACCTGACCTATACGCTTAATGACCAGGTACGTTCACGTGTGTAATGGATGCATTCGACACGGTTATTCTTCGGACATTAGCGGGCACGTGCCACAACTCATATTATGATTGTCTACCCATAATTAATTACGTTCATGCCATTCATATATTTGTGAGAAACAGTTGACTGTTCCTCCCTTGGAAACTACCGATTTTTATATGGAATCTTTATCCATTAATTCATCTGTGGCGTTACATACAACCGTATGTGGGTGGTGGCCTCCTCCAGAAGACTTCTCCATGCCACCCTGTCCTCCGCCATGCTTCGCCAATCGTCCCTCCTCGAGGTTTCTCTCAGCTCCATCCAGCCATGTCAGCCTGGGTCTTCCAAAGTATCATACTAGTCGTAAAAAAACTAACGAACTAGCTTTTGTCTATTGTCGGTTTTTTGTGGTACGAAAGATGTACCATGCCTACAATCTTGTCCAAGTGTGAGCAATGAATTGTCAAAGTTTTATAAACTAACCAATGATGTTGCAAAATATAGCACTAAGGTCGCGCCTTTTTTGGACCTCTACGGTTTGTGCAGTATTTCGCAATTTAATCTTTAAACGAAGACTCTTTATCATGTACAACAATAAAATTAATGACCCCCGTTAAATTTGAAACTGTATCGGTCATCTTCGGAGCCGAGATCCAAAATTCCACACTTGTCATTGTCAAGAAGAGTCACTTTCAAATCTGGACTCGACAAGTGCACCAAAATCCTTACCATTGAGAAGTTTGCAGGTTTTATTGTTAAGAATTTTCTACGTTTGCGCATAATGATGTGTTTAGCATAAAGGTTGTCATTGTGAGCCTGGAGCCATTACCGGCAGCAAGGTTGCCCTCTGATGTCAGTCATCACAAGTTAACGGTGTTGCGGTTTTCATCTTATTCTGTTTATTGTTATATTATGGTTGCTCGCCGGAGATTTTTTTGTTCCCTCTCCGCTCAAGTTTTAATTCTTCGCTGTAATGTTTTGATAGTTGCTGCGACCGCCGCAGACAATGGCCGCAAGGTCGTGCTGTCCAATTTCATGGTTCTTTAGCTCCGATTACCCCGCCTCCACTTAGTGCGACTGTCGCAACCATTGCTTCATTTTATCCGTTGACTCGAAACTTTAGAATGAACGAATGAGTGTTCCTACTGCCTGAGATTTTTCGGAGTCAATAATAACATTTTCTTTTATTTTCCTGTACAATTTTTCAAACTTCAAGTTTACTGCAAATAAATTATTTTAAATTTGGGAAATTCTAATTTCGGATTGATTCTCAGTCTTAGTTTATCTTTGGGTAAAGCAGAAATAAGGACGGATGGTCATCCATGAGAGTACTTGTCCAGGTCGCATATGATTTTCTATGAATGTTCGCCAACCACCGGTAGATTTGGGACAACGAGAGCAGGTGCTTTGGTTTTTGGTGGTATATTTATTATGTAAACGTATTTTTCCATGATCCAAAACGATCACAGAAGCTTAGAATAAGTAGGTAACCAACAATACAACGAGTCTTGTCGAAAAAGGTCTTATCCAGAATCAGAATAGAATGGAACCCTGAAAGAGACTCAAAATATGAGTGTCGTAGATACATTCTCGAAAGAATGGACAAAACACCTCTTTTGATATGGATAAACAGTATCGGGTGTTATGAAGGAGTTTGGAGCGAGCCTGTTTTAGAGAAACCTCAATGATCTTATGATGACAATTTTATCGGATGTAGACTTAACCAAAATTACCTAATTGATGCAGCGTATTTTCATTTTTCATACGGGAGATTCTGCAGTATTGTTGGCTCATGTATGCGGTTACATCCTCACTCTGCTAGCAATCTTATAGTGATAGGCTGCAAAATAGCTGGCTCACTTGTTTTCTCTCGCGGCTTGATCTCGATCTGCATTCACGGTCTAGTTACGGCTCACCCGAGCAGCGGACCGTTGGCTTTTTTCCATCTTATCTGCGGGGCTCTCTTTCGTCACTCCGCGGCCTACAATGTTATTTCTCTCTGTCACTCTCCGGGCTAGAATAAACTCAGTAAATACCTTTTCAAATAATTGTATAAAAATATGAAAATAATTATATTATGAAACGTATTCACGCCTCGGTGCCTGATTTGCCGTTGCGTTACATATTTTTTCAAACTGTTTACATTTACTCGCACAAGGGACTTTGACTTTGCATCGTATAAAGATTTGTTCGCTAATGTAGGCCTGAGCTTTATAATCCGTGCTACTAAACGATGCACCTATATTAATTGGCTTTTAAAACATTAACATAAATTTATTTTTGTGGGAAGGTTTTAAAATAAACATTTACAGAAATCATCTGGAGATGGATTTTTTTCAAAGAAACTGCTATCACCTGTTGAATGTCCTGACTCCTCTGACGAAGATTTTGGGCATCAGAAACAGTAGAGCTTTTTAAGATCTCCCGGGTTATTATGTCTTCATTCTGCCTTTCTGCTTTACCCATCCCAACATTTTTGTCAAAACTGTTTTTCTGTTACCATAATATGTCCGAAATATCGAAGGACGCGTTTGCAGCATACCTATTTGAAGATAGATCTCTAAGAAACTATGATTGTTGAGCCCCTATTGTGAAATTTAATAGTTTTGATCTAGGTTCTCTACCGAACACGTAGTATGTAGGTAGGTACTACTCCTTCACTATTTTGATCATTCATTCAAGATTTTTTTCCACTAGGGATTACGTCAGTCGAGTTCCTTCAATCTCACGCACAGTGCTGGTTGTTTTAGAGAGCGGTCAATGTCTTGGGTATTATTGTTCGGCCCAGAGTCACGCACGCGCGCACATTATTGATGTTATTAATAATTGTGTCACCGTTAAAGTGTTGTTTGTATTTCCAACGTGGTTCGACACTGACGGATGCCTGTACCGACATTTTATTGAATGTATTATTCTTTAAAAAAAATGGTATATGACAACTGCGGTAATTTGCTTTTGAAATCTGCAAGAGGTGTGCGTTGTGTTGTTCAAGTATGTTCATTCATTCATCCGTAGCGCTGCAACCCATTATGAATTTTGGTCTACACAAACAAATCATTGAAACCATTCTATCCTATCAGTCACTCAGCAATCTACTTTTATTGGGTCATGTTTTCGCAATACATCCGGTATGTCTTCAACTGTAGACTCTTCAACTTGTCTTCAGCACTTTTAAACTCTGGATTTATCACCCCCCCTTTCACAATAGAGCCATATTAGTTTTTTGTTTCTTTTTCGTTTATACTTGCTCGACTAATGAAGACAACATAATTTGATGAAAGTGGTCGTCTTTAGCATAGGTACTTAAATTATTATCATCGTTTAATTTAATTAGTTCATCGATTTACCTACAAACAATGCTGTCCTTCATTTTCGTATATGGCCTCTTAGATTCTTCTCTTACTTTTTGACGCGGTGAGGTTTGTATTTCTCAATACTCTTATCAAATCAAATCATATTTTAGGAGCAAACAAGTGGTAATTAATTTCATTACTATCAGTTTGAAGCAAACCAAATATCGAAATGGTTGGCCAGCAATTGCTTTGGCGTTTTTGTTAAAAAATCGGTCCTATGCTTCAGAAGACTGTTTGTATTCTAATTAAGCATTTCAAGGTATTTAATTTTTACTTAAGTTATTTTGTAGTCTACTTGGTAACAGCTTTTGCCCAGTTAGGTAGATGGTTAGTGCCTATAAATTTACTGTAATATATTTTATGAATAAGGCTGATTTATGATATGAAACGTTGATTAGCACATAAATCATGAGCCAACAAGACTCAAGATAAAACAATTACTTTTAACACGCTAGTTCTCACACTAGCTCCTATAAAAATGTGAGTAAAATTGAAGTTCTTACTGCTTGCTAAATTAGGTTTGGACAATTTCTTTTTTTTTTTTATCATCAGCCATTTCTTGGCCATTGTTGGACATGGACCTCCTCTCTGTCCTGCGCCAGCCACACCCACTCGCCTATTTCATGATTTTGTATTTTTTTTTGTTGTTAACACGTTTAATGTTTTTGTTTCCAGCCGGGAGAACCATTGTGAAATCGAAAGGAGAAGAAGAAACAAGATGACCGCTTACATAACTGAGCTCTCCGACATGGTGCCGACTTGCAGCGCCCTGGCGCGCAAGCCGGACAAGCTGACTATCCTACGGATGGCCGTGGCGCACATGAAGGCCCTGCGAGGTAGGAAACACTTTTATTACTTCCTGATTTCCTTTCTTCCTAAGGTTAATTTCATCAGTCGATTAATCAACACTAGCATGTTTGTTTAAAAACAATAAAGCTATTTAAGTAGCTGTTGACTTTTGAAATGTTCTCCTTTAAAATAGGTTTTCCTTTCCGCTATTGAAATTATTTCTCCTAGAGAAAGGAAAAAAATATTTAGTTTTCGAGAAAATATTCGTAAAAATAATTTCTTTTGCACCTGCTGTACTCATGGCTTAAAACCGACGCTGTAAGGAGTGAAACGCTTGGAAATAGACTTCTAGTGCTATCAACTTCTTTCGATCGTGGACTTCCACCTTCTTACGGCCTTCGCCTTTCGTCTGCTGTTGGAGCCATCTTTATGATCATGCGAACCTTATCTTAATTTATTATACTTGCCACTTTTCGCAGCGCTGAATTCATTTTCTTTTAATGATATCAGTCTGGAGTCACTTTTTGGTGCTTGATCGATATAAGCCGAAAAGTATACAAATGTAAATAGCGTACTTGTAAGAAGTGCAGCCTTTTCCTCATCCCCTGTTTCTTTTGCAAGTCAATCGCAGTTGAGGCAGGGCAGTCGCAGATAACAAGATGAGGAGAGGTTCGGATTCTCACCTGGGTAGAGGGGGTAATTGCAGATGATCAATACGGCGATAGAGAATTAACGAGTGGAGTGGAACGCGACTCATAAATATTAGCGGTCGTGCACGTGTCGTGATGTGGAATCTAAACGTTCCATCTGTGTATTTATTTATTCGCTCACTCCCCGAACGTGGTTTCGCTCTCTTCCATCTTCTCGTACCAGTCGCACGCCCGCGCGTGTCCCAACCGACACCGATAATTATTATTGCTTGGAATTTAGGCGAAATTCGGATGTCCTCGGACATTGCTGAGATTTTGTTTGCAACAAAAAGTCGCATACTACAGACTTATTAATTTTAAGAACTAGTGCGTTGTGAAAACGTTCCAGCATTTTGTTATATCAAATCCTCCTGAACTAGAAGAGAAATTCTAACAAAAATTGGCTTCTTTTCCTGAATAGTCGTGTGTCTGTATAAAAAAAATATTGAGTTTTTTCTTAGATTTGTATAACACTTTCTGCTTATGATCCAATTGTTTAATGGTCATTATAGTCTTACATTTCTAGCTTCTTCTTTGCGAAGTTAATTTGGAATTGGAGCATATACACATTTCTAATAGTAATTTGAATCTCATAATTGAGTACTTTTTTTTATTTAAAAAATAATAATACATAATAAACAATAAGAGAACAACAATTGCAGCAAGTGAAATGGGCCCCATTAAGCCATTTAAACGGCTTGTCAATAGGACCCATTCACCCCACCGTCCGTCTACATAACGAATAGACACATAATCAATCAAAAACATTTCCACCATCAACCCCTCATCTTTCCATTCTGTCAAATACATTCATTCAAACACATGCACACTCTTCTCTAATTTGCAATACATTGGTAAACTCAGAATCTATTTCAACATTATTTGACCAACTATACATACCTTTATTACCTCGTGTGATAACTTGTATTAACATTTTATGTGTTTGATTTTCGTTTCGCTTAACATAGCGAATAGCATCTTAGAGTAACTAGTAAGCACCCAAAAGAATAATATTTCTTTTAAAATGGAGCAAATGTACCATGTTCCTGATATACGCTTTTCCAACTCTCATTCTATTGTAAATCCCCATAGGCCCATATGAATTTCCTAATTGGAGATCAAAAATCACGGCTTGCAGTGATATATTCATTACGACTGTACTGTCAAGCAACTGCTTTAAACCAACTTTATGATTATAAGTGATTCAAATTTATTCGTTAACACTTAATTGTATAATAGTATGGAAAATATTACCCATGTATCTATGCTGGCACTGGCACAAACCATCGCTGTCCAGTGTTTAATTTATTTGCTCTTGTCGGCTCAATCAAGTATACAGGTATCTCTGGCAGCCGCACCATCACCTCCAGTTAATATTGTATTTTGCAGGTGTCTATAAAAATATATTATCCATATCGAACTCGTAAACCAAGGATTACTCAGGCACCGAGAGAGAGATACGGTGTAAATTAATAATTATTATACACTTCTATACTTATATTTCTTGTGTGATATGAACTTGAACTATGAACTTACTTATTTGTTACAGTTTGACCAAAGATTATTAAAATATATACTGAAAAACCTTGACAGTAAAAAATATATATTTATTATGAAAATGTGGTAGTTATAAACAAATTCAAGAAATCACCCAGCAGTTGCTTGTGCCAAAGGTATTTTGAAATAAATATGCATTTAAATGGGACACCGAATTCCTTCTGTAACATTTTTTTTTTTTTTATTTATTAAAATTAAAGATTTACAAAGTATATAAAATTCACATGACACAATAGGTACGTAATATTTAAATACAATAATATTACGTACGAAACCTCTCAACTAGAAAGCTTCCCAAAAGATTTGCTCTCATGCTTCTCACCGGTGTAAACTCATATTTGTATTTATGAAACATGAGCAAGCAATTTATCCGGTATATTTTTTCGATGGGAAGTACTTTGCACTTCTCAAACAACTCTTTTGTTGGGAAATCCCTTCTTTTTTTTATATAATTTTTAGAATCAACCTTTGTAGGGTCCTCAAAGACTGGAGGGCATTTGCGTACGTCCCACCCCAGACAACAATGCCATACTGCAACACCGACAGTGCAAAATACACAGTCCTGAGCATCTCGAAGTTTAGGATATTTCTCAATCTCAGAAAGACGTAAATTAACTTTCTAAGTCTTGTTACTGTTTTCGAAATGTAATTTTTATATTTAAGGTTGATTCTAAGATATGATTCTAAGATATCCAACCTCCTTAACCACCGCCAATCTGTGGCAGCCACCGTTACCCTGATTTGCGCAGTTTCGGGCATGGATCGTTATGTCAATGTTTATATCCATTGTGTCTTATTTATTTTAGAGGACAAACGTTTGCCTGCATTTCAGGTTTCCGTGTATAAATCTCTAGGTATCAATTTTTTAATAACATGACTACTTTTCTTCCAACAGTAGAGGCAGATCTTGCAATATTGTGTCCATTCTTAGGGTAAAGAACCTATGAATATTGTGCAAATTGAACTCAACGACTTGCCTCTTGTTGTCACATTATGCTCCCAAGTGGAGCCGTATAATGAGCGTTGATTTGTTTGAATTGTGATCTCCTCAAGTGTCACTGTCAAGTTCAGCATGCTGTGATCTACTGCTAGCCATGTTGACTACTGCAAACGTTTTAACCTAATTCCGGCTTTCTTCATCACTATTACAATTTGAGGTGGTTTGTGGATTGTCATCTAGGCCTAGGGTTTCATTCACCAATTTCGTATTTACATATTGAAGTTCGAGGACCGGAGCTGATCATTTTTCCTTTTACGCCGCAAACTATGCTTATTTGGAAAAGAGATCCCAGATTCATTAAAAACATTTTTAAACGTTGAGGTATTTTATTAAAAACTTTTCGTGTTTTATTGACGACAATATTTGGAAGCTATTCCCATAGTATGCCTGGTCTAATATGGAGACAATACCGTGGCGGTGCGCGCTCCTCTGACACAGGGACGCTTTAGTATTCCACATGTGATGTCGTGTCGTGACCGAGTGTAGAATCCGAAGCCTTTGTCTTGCCGGGTCACCATCCACACAACCACAACTACATGAGGTCCCTCAGAGTAGCCAACGATGTCTCGTGTCCTGTCCGTCTCTCACGCACGCCCTACTCCCACGGTCTGAACGTCACCCTGCTTGTGCCGCTAACATGTTCATCTGATGGAAGAAATTTACATAAGAACTGTTGGCAATAAAATTACTATATCTGAACTCCTCAAAAACCAAGTATTTCAACCAATCGCAGGTAATTTGATACCATTGAAGATGTGCAAGAAAGCCCATGACAGTTGCTAGAGGAAAAGCCGTGATTGTTCCGCTTGAAGGGTCTCAAGGTGTTTAATTCCTTTTGAACATTTTATACTTTAACTGAGTTCGCCATTTTCTTCTTCTTCTTCTCCCGGGCAATTATTATTCCCACATGATGGTGGGGTCTGTTCGGAAAACAAAAAAAAGGGATTTTCATCAGCGAAAATTGGCGGTTCGGTCCAAACTATGACAGAGAGAATTCTTTATGGAGTTTTGCTGGAATCTCAAATCCTTTCTTTGATCTATCTCACCTTATTTATGGCCTTCTAATCCTTTACTTGCAGAGCGATATTTTATCCCTTTTCCCTACGTGTACAAAACCTCGTTTGCTTAATTTTTATATCCTCTTAGCACCGCATTACGGGTGAACAGCTCCAACAGATGCATCACGCGCGTTGGATTTCTATACATTTTTAAGTATGTCCACATGGATTACACAATTCCAGCTTCAACTCTTTCGTGTTCCAGGAATAAACCCACTAACTACGTTTTTTAGCCGTTCCCTTTTAATCCCCAATCGTCCCATAAATTAATTTGACATCCCCCATTATTTCTTTTTCTTACACTTATCTCCTCTCCTTAGCCCCTTCTCATTTTTTATACATCTTCAACCCTCCTCTTAATTTCTTATTTTCTTCTTAATTACTTCCAAATGTACCTCCTCGTCGACTCTCTTATTTTTTCGTTTTATTCTCGTCTGCCAGGTTTTATACATATCTGCTCCAATGTATCACTATAATTTGCATAAATAACTACTATCATACCAGCGTTATTTGAAATTCATAAATTATTTGGTAAAAATAATTATAAAGGTACCGATTTTGAGCATTATATCAGCAAAATAGTTTAGACAGATTAGTTGTTGTTAACAGTCACTTGAGGCCAAGTAGCCGACATTTTCATGGGGTGACCAAACATACATCTTTGCCATGATGGAATAAAGATGATGCTCTCTCTAATGCTGATGATGAATATCTCTAAATTCCATTTGATTACCTATGTAGGTACTCTACAAAAAGGCATCATCAGGTTTAAAAAATGCCTGTTTCGTTGGTCATGTTGTTTAGTTGGAGACAGATTTTTTTTAGGGTGGTTCCGTATTCGATTCCCGTCTGGACAAAAATTTTTTTTTCATCAGTGAATCACTCTTTCCTGAGAGCAGACATACAAAAATCCTCCTCTGGATCGTCTCACTACTGCGGAGCAGCTTTTCTACTAGACCTAGGGTTTGGAAACCTATTTCAGGATTGCTAGGCAGTTACCCATTTAGTAGTTCTGCTGAAATAGGGAAGTGTTTTCACTCCTGGACGAAGACCTCCTTCATCTCCTTCCACGGCGCTCTATTCTCCTAACGCTTTTGATAATCATTCTGGGTCTTCACGTTTCGACCGTCTTCTACTATTTTTCTTCCTAGTCTCTTGCCATATTATGATCTGTCAACCACCGCGCACCGTTTGAGAAAAGCGATATGTTGGTCAATACTTGCGACTTTTGTTTTCTGCCGTATCGCTTCGTCCCCCACTCTTTCTCTCAGGGTGATACACAGCATGGATCTTTTGGTGATCCGTATTGAAAGTGTTTTACATTGCATTAAAAACTTTCATTTAGTTCATCAATTCGTCCAAAATATTCATCAGCGTACATATCGACTGGTTCATCTTTTGCTTGTTGTGATGTATAATGTTTTTTTAATGACTCGCCATCTTTTATTTGTCATTCTAATTAATTAAGCATGTTAATCAGCCTCCCGCTTCCCTTCTTAACCTTTTCGTTATCCCACACAAACTCGAGCACTTAACATAAATTAATTATCATCTTCCCTCTCGCTCCCGCGAGGTAGTACTAAACCCCGTTATCTCCGTCTCACTTTCGACTCGAGACTGTTTTAATTATGAATTTTCGAAGCTGCCACCACCGAGCTCGCCGCTTCTTCTACTTCTTTTTTTCGACTCGACTTTTTTATTCAAATTATTATTTTCTCTCTCTTAATTATAACGTTACTTTGCATGCAACATTAGCGATGGAGGATAATTTAATTGTGCCCCGCGCCGTCCAAGCGCCGTAGTCGTCCACTTCTTTTTTTCTGCTTTTTCGTATGTTCTGTTTTTTTTATTTTTCAGTTTAACTTCTCGCGTGTGTGTCCCTGTAACCCACGTAGACTGTGTCCAAAATCACGAGCGTTCTAACTCTATAATCGATTCTAACTAAATTTAAAATGTGCGAAAAAATATGAACTTGGTATTTTGTAGATGAGTTTTTTTTCAATATGCTAGAATATTGCATTCTTAAGGTGCATTCATACCAAACAAACAAACAAACAAAGGAAGAGCTTGAAAATAGAGTTTTTTTTTCCTAATCGTTGATACTGACACCGTGGAAACACCAACTTATTAGTAGGCGATGACAGTCCTTTCTGGTTATTATTTCCTTGGTGACCATATCAACTAACGAAAAAATCGTTTGGTAAAAATGCATCTTTATTGGAATCGTTAAATTGGTAATGTACGTTCTGCATACATAATATGTTATTAAATTTTCACCGTTCTATACCAAAATGTTAATATAGCAGGGGATGCTAATAATACATTTTCAGGCAGTTTATTTTTTACCGGTCAACCAGTCTCGTCTGGTCCAGTGTAAGACAAGATAAATCCCAAATATAAATTTCAATCGAACCCGAGACCTCTTAGCCAGGAGACAGCGCCTAGAAACTATGCGACAAGTCACAGGTGCCCAAAAAATCTCGTGTCGTTTTACTGGTTTCTTCATATCAAAACTTTTCGTTTCATGATCTTAACTATCCAACTACACGATTCCCGTCTTGTAGCCTCGCTGAAGGATAATAAAAATATGTTGTACCGATTTACTAATTTTTGCTTACTTGACGTAGTATGTAAATAGTTTTCATGCGGAATGTCTCCTTAATAATTCCGTCTTGGTGCTTTAATGGAGACATTTAGAGATGTTGTCGAGCCCTAAAGTCAGTTTAGTATATTATGAAAAAGAAGAAATTGAAAGCCTGTCTTTAGATAAATCATGAATCTGCAAACAACCTGTTATAGTCAGTTAGATATCCAATGACGTCTGTAATGCGGTTGATAATAATTATTGTCTCCCTTGGCATTAATGATCTTGTCCAGCGTCTGTCGTAATCTATGCAGCTGGGATGTCCCTTGTCATTCCGTTTGTAATAGTTTGTAGCCTGTTTTGGATTCAAGATTCTAGGGGTGTAAAGAGCTTCGATGAACTTGTCAAAATGACAAAAATGTGCATTTGTAAAAATAATCAAGTCGTTTTTAACAATATAGATGGTGTTAAAAATTATTAAACACATATTTCAGTCAATCTGTTTTGGAAAGTTTTTTATTTTTATGTTTTGATTATGGACGTTAATCCAATCATTTCGGCTACGTGCTTCTCATAGAAGGCTGAAAATCAATCTTTCCATCAAGGGCCCATCTTCTGGCAAGATCTTTTAGCTACTTCGGCACACTGTTGAAAAGTCCCGACGGTCCAACCAACCATTTCGAATTTACTAATGGAAGATATGGGCTTCTTTTGATATTCTGACTGAATTAGCAGCCCCTGGATGCCATACCTTCTATATCGCCTTCTGTGATTGCCTGCCTGCTCACAATCTATTAATGCCAAAAAATGTTTCTATGTCACATCCACATTTGACACTTTCCAACCGTTGTATAGTACTAACTTTGTATAGTGTAAACTACTTTCATTTGAAAGATAAAAACGCGAACATGGTTTTAAACCACTGAAACTTATTTAGACCGCATTCGTTAAAGACTTTTGAGATAATACACTGTCACTCTCATTAATTAAAAAAAAAAGAAGTTATATCATTTCTGTGCAAGGGTGAGGCCATGTCCAATAATGGACATGAGAGGGCTGATGAAAAAAATAAGAAATCGTCGATCATATTATTATCGAGTAAGGGTAGTAGCATAACTGGGTTCCCGATTGTGTTTAACCTATTGCTAGTTTCTTGTACCCAATCAATAGGCCGAAGCAGTCCTGGATGTCCCTGTCGCGAGGATAATCCCATCACTAGAATTATATTATTAGCATCCATTAGTGTCACTCTTGTAATACAATCAAGTTGTTTCTTTACGACCCTTCGACAGACATGTCTACCGGTTATTTACTTACAAACGTGCATCAACGATTTGCATACCCATCTTTACGTTCTCTGTCAACAACACTTATTTTAATGGTTTATTTGCAGCAAAATCTGTCGGACGATTGGCATAAAAAAATGGTAATTAATTGTTTGATTGATATTTATACAACTACATAGCAACTACTTACATATTATATTTATTTAACAGAGTATTAATATAAAAAAAAAATAAACAGAAAAACAATGTTAAAATTAACAAGCCTTGCTTAGAAAAAAAGTAGCAAGTATATGTACGTACCTACCTAAAATGATTAAGAAAAAATTCTTCCCATATTACCAATTTGACATTTCTTTCCGTAGGAACTCATTTTGGTATAGATAGAGGAACCCGTGATTAAGTATCACATATTATAATATTTCTTGGGGATACGTGATTATTAACTCCCTTTACATAGGGAGTTAACAAGACCAGCATTGCAGTCGATCTTGCGCAATGTTTATGACCTCCTCCCACACCATGTCCAGATTCCTCAGCTCTGCTTCGAAGGAGCGGAACACAGTGTGAGAGGGTCTTCCTCGTCTTTGGGACCCTAATGGGAGGAAGAACAGCGCTCTCCTCGACCTGCTGTCATTCGGCATCCTTAACACATGTCCCAGCCATGCCCATCTCCTCTCCGTAATGGTGGAAGTGATGGGCTCACGCTGGGTGCGGCGACGGATAGCGTCGTTCGTAATGCGGTGGTACCATCTTTCACCCAATATTCTCCCGAGGCACTTCATTTCTAAAGCGGAGACTTTTTGTGCCTGGGCTTTGGTCAGGTGACAGGACTCACACCTATACAGGAGAATAGGCAACACACGCGCATCAAACAGTTTACATTTCGTCTCGACACTAAACGCCGACTTCATATCCCAATTGAATATTATAGGATAGTAATAATCATAGACGCTACTACATCCTGAATCCTGATATATGAAAAAAGATGTCGAAGAGATGCAGTCGACTGTAATCAGTGAGTCGAGGTCTCTTTCATTCAGCACAATCCATCCAACAACTCAACGTGGGTCTTTTTCTCTTAGATTTTTATGGGCTTACGGTTCACGGTTCAGTTTATGTTTGATGTCCTTGTTTTGAGACTCGACAGATCACATGACGGACCGATCTAATAATGGAGGAGATACCGACTTTTAAAAACACTCGAGAGGTCAACATTTTCACGTGAGTCAAATTTTGAATGTGATTTACGATAAGACACGTCAAAATGTCAATATGTACATAGGCTTGTCCCCAAGTGTATCCTTGAACCCAATAATTACCCCGTTATTGCGAACATACCAGACACATTATGCAACGCAGTGTTTATACGCGTTCAGTATGAGTGTAATAATAATTATCTGATTATTATTGTTTATATGGCTTATTTATTGCCTACTATATTTATGTAAATGTAAATATTATATTATAACGGTGTCTTAGTTTAGCCGTATTTTCTCCTTAGAACCCTCATAATACCGAGCTTTGACTTTGTAGATTATACACGATGGTCGAAAACCTAACCAGAAATAAATTGGAAGACTTTTGTCTTAATTAAATTAGCCTTTATTAGAAAGACCTCAGAACACTGACCAATTCAATGATTAACCTAACCAATTGCTGGCCACACATTCCTCATACTAGTACCGCTTCAGTTAGTTGTCAATTTAGTGGCGTACAACCACCCTGGTAACGAGAGAATAATATAAAAAAGCATGATGTATACCTATAACAAACGCCCGGCTGGTAGAACATAGAACCAACACCAATATTTGAATTACGAGTTCTTTACAATGAAATTCTCACCTTTTGTGTAGACAGGAACTTTGGGTAGGGTAGGTACCATCAGCCATAATTTACGCGTCGAATTTAGTTAGTTATGGTTGTGTCACATGGTGACTGATGACTCCCGAGTCCCGACAGACATTGTCCTGTAGCCCTTATTATGAATATTGATTTCGAATTTGATATTTATACAAAAATATATTGGAATGTTAAAAAATTATTTCTGAAAGCTTGTAAGAAATTCTATCAAAAATCTGCGTACCAATGTTTTGAAACTCAATGGTTGTCGAGTAAATTTTGTCAGTAAATCCGTTCCATAATTTAACTAACTTTAATATAGTATTTGCTATCCATTTTTCGAAATTTTAATAATCATTATGTTATCTGGAGCGGAAAGGAATCAATAAAACAATCATCCTAAAAATCTGTTCAACCGATCTCGAGTTATAAGTGTTCGCACTAACCCGATTTTATGAAGATACTTAAACCCTTTGAGTTGATTTTCTTTAATTAGCAAAGAAAAATTTTTTTTTTCAGATTTTTTGAACTTAAACTACACCCTGATACAAAATAAGGTGTTTTTTTTTTAATTGCCACCTTCATCTCTTATTTTTCATGTTGTACACATATGTGACCAAACGTACTCAACGGGTGTATGTAACTCAATTAGCAGGAACTAAGGAATATTTAATCCAAACATATAATCATTTTTAAATAGTACAATGTTAGGTATATATATGTTTTTCAATATGATGAATTAAAGGTTTTTTATTTATTTGCGGAACGTTAGGGGCCGATAATAATAATAATGAAATGTAATTGAATGAAATTTTATTTGCCAAAAATATTATGTACCTACTCATATAAATGTAATATTGTGTAATAATAGTATTCCAATAACAATTTATCAGTGTTTTACATTTAGCAAACTTATGTTGCGTGAAATTTGTAGACAATACAATTCTCCCTTTTACACCCCACTCAGGAGCACAGGGAGGCAACAAGAGCTCTTCATTGCGCAATGTTTATGACCTCCACCCACACCATGTCCAAATCCTTCAGCTCTGCTTCGAAGGAGCGGAACACAGTGTGAAAGGGTCTTCCTCGTCTTCGGGACCCTGATGGGAGGAAGAACAACTCTCTCCTCGGCCAACTGTCATTCGGCATCCTAAGCACATCTCCCAGCCAAGTCCATTTCCTCCCCACAATGATAGAGGAGATGGGTTCACGCTGGGTGCGCCGGCGTATAGCGTCGTTCGTGATGCGGTGGTAGCATCTTTACCCAAAATTCTCCTGAGGCACTTCATTTCAAATGCAGAGATTTTTTGTGCCTGGGCTTTGTGTCAGGTGCCAGGACTCACACCCATACAGGAGAATGGGCAACACACACGCATCAAGCAAATAGCTTACATTTCCTCTCGACACTAAACGCTGATGCTTTCCGATTCTTGGTCATGTTGTTAAAGGCGCTACTTGCCATACCGATATGTATCGGGAGCTCAGCCCCGAGGTCACCAGAGGTGGTAATGGTTGCTCCCAGGTATTTAAATTTATCCACCCGGGAGACTTGGTGACCGTCGATGGTATTCGTTAGCTGTTTATCGGGGCAGGCATTATTTGCCATGAGCTCCGTCTTACTGGTATAGACTCAAAGACCAAGGCGTGCTGTTTCGTCGCAGAGTCTTGAAACACTGCGCTGTAATTCCTCTACTCTCGTACTGAACAACGCTAGGTCGTCCGCGTACTCCAGATCGCACAGTTCACCCATTTGATTAGACCATCTCTTTGTGTTATCGGTATCTTGCTCCTTGCATGGACTTTCTCAAGAGGAAGTCCATGACAATAATGAATATAAAAGGAGCCAATACGCAGCCCTGTCTGAATATTGCTGAAACCGTTATTTAGACAAATATGCACCTTGAATTGTCTATGAATTCTTCATCAGACAAGTCCATATCCAAATCATTGGAGTTGAGCATCTCATAAAGTTCTTTTTCAGTTAATTCCTTTGAATTCATTATCTAAAAAAACACAAAAAATCATAAACAGCTTTATGAAAAGTATCCATCATACAATGTTTCTTATGACTCTTGAGTATGTTTGGACACAAATGTGTACATGTTAATAAAAGTATCATAACTACATTAATTGATAAATATTATTTAAAATTTATTAAAATATATAGAAGATGTATATTTAATGAACACAACAACATACGTACCTTGTGAATTTAATGCCTGATTATATAAAAAAAATGTTAAAATGAAGAGCACTTAACACTTGATATTGATGTTTGCAAAACTTGATATTGACATGTGGAAAAATCACAGTCAAAATTATGTCATACATAAAATAATTGTAGTCATATCCAAAGACAAAAGAGTTATTCCCTAGATAATGTTAAAACATATGAAAAAATCATACTGGCAACTTCACACGAGACTTACAAACGTCATGTACACATATGTGTACAAAAAGACTCAAAGGGTTAATATGTCAAAAATGTAGGCATGAAAATATCTGCAAAGTTTTATAACCGATTATTAATTTTCATGAGGTAGTAATAATTAGGTAGGTATCCGGCTAGCATAGAAAGACAAGGATGCGTCCAGCCAAGAGGGTCATCTCTATGCTGAGAGCGTACTGCGGCATCCGCCCATTCAAATATAACATTGCAGATGAATTGATAAATACGTCATTTACGGCTTCTCTATGCATTGTTCACTAATGATTATACCTAGGTACTGTAAAACTGTCTTGTTGGGGTTACTAGTTAGTGAAGTTTCTAAACTGCTTTGCGACGATTTTATATTTATAGAACCCGTTCACACACGACGGAAACTTGGTACCTAAAGAAAACTCTACGTAGGCAACGTTATTAGTACTTTTTACCATATAATTTTATTCCAATTTTGAAATTTTAACTATCAGTTGTTCGACAGTATGCGAATAGTTTATATACCTACATGGTTTAAAATTAAATTTAAATCCATGAAAACCTACTTTTGCTTAATGCTTCATTACAGTTCCTCTTATAGATCTCATTGATTAGCAAATTGAATTTTCATAGCTATTCGAAACAATAAAATTAATTATAAAATTAATATAAAAATCAATTCTAGAAACAGACCTATCAAACCATGGATCACAGCAGGTCTTGTTAACTCAATAAGATACAAAGAAAAACTGTACCAGAAAACAAAAAAGGCACCTGAAAACCTTTATAATATATTCTTATACAAGAGATATAAAAATAAATTAACATTTCTAATTAGACAGGCAAAAGAAATATATTATAAGAGGAAAATAAACGAAAATGAGAATAACACCAAAACTAAGTGGAAGATCATTAACGAACTGTTAGACAAAACTAAACAAAAAAAAGAAAAAATAAATACAATTCAACACGAAAATATAAAACTTAATGTCAAAGACGAAACAAAAAAATGTGCAAACATATTTAATAACTTCTTTCTGAGTGTAGGTAGAAAATTGGCAAATGAGATACAAAAAAAACAACCCAAACTCACAAGATAACGTGCCGATATCTACAACTACAAATAACAACATAGCATTTAAATTCTCTACAATAACTAAAAATGAAGTAGAAAATATTATAATGACCCTTAGAGATGAATCATCCCCAGGATTCGATGGCATAAATGCGACACTTCTAAAAAGATATAAAACTTATGTTAGCGTACCCTTGACATACATAATAAATCTAAGTTTTAAAATGGGGAAATTCCCTTCAAATTATAAAAAAGCTATAATTACTCCGATTTATAAAAGCGGAGAACCGGAAATAACCACAAATTATAGACCTATATCAGTTATTTCTAATATAGCCAAAATTATAGAAAAAATAGCCAAAAGACAGGTTGGCATATATTTTAATCAAAATAACATATTAGATTCCAATCAATTCGGATTTAGAACAGAAACTGGGACACACGATGCCATAGCAAATGTAACATCTGAAATAATAGCCAATATAGACAACAACAAAAAAAGTATCGGGATATTTGTGGACTTATGTAAGGCATTTGATAGTGTGTCACACAAAATCCTTTTGAGCAACTTATCACAAAATGGCATACAAAATAAAGCGTTGTCATGGTTTCAAACATATATATCCGATAGGAGACAACTCGTTAAACTACACGATATATATAGTGATCCAGGAACTCCAGACTATGGGGTGCCACAAGGAACAGTATTAGGACCCATGTTATTCATATTATACATCAACAGTATTTTTAAACTAAATCTGGAAGGAAAATTGTTCACATACGCAGATGATACGGTCTTACTATCGACAGGAAATACATGGACGGAAACAATAGAAAAAGCAAACAATGACATTAACATAATAAAGAAATGGTTTGACATAAATTTACTATCTTTAAACACCCAAAAAACAGTTTTCATACCTTTTGCAGCAAGTACCCCTCAGATTCCTCCAAACATTATTATAAAAATTCATAGTCCTAATTGCAGCAACAACTTATGTGACAGTATAAATTGCAGATCGCTTATTCAAAAAACAACAACAAAATATCTAGGAATACACATAGACCAGGACATGAAATGGAAGAAACAACTGGAAACAACTGTTAATAGAGTACGAAAATTAGTGTATATATTCTTGAGACTGAGAAACATTATGTCAAAAGAATCAATGAAAACAATATACTATGCATTTGTACAATCGATTCTATTATACGGTATTATTGTATGGGGTGGAACCTACCCAACTAACTTACAACCGATTAATGTGGCACAAAAGCTAATAATAAAAATAATCCTTAGAAAAAAGAGAACTTTTCCCACTGAGGAGCTTTTTGATATATTTAAAGTACCGACAATAGAAAAAATCTATAAAAACACTGCAATACTCCAAACACATAAGGAGACATATGGCCGAGAAAGAGTGAATACTGTACACAGCCAAAGATCTCACATATTCGGGAATTTAACTATACCATTATGTAAAAAAACAATTTCACAACATCACTACAAATACCTAGGCATTAAATATTTCAATGAGCTACCTAACTACATTAAAACTATTCAAATATATAAGACATTTAAAAACAAAATTAAAACAAATTAAATATTCCAATATCTTAATGTTTTTTACTTTCATTATTTAAAATAAATCACGTTATATTTCATTTCATCAATGCTCATATACCTAATCACTTTAACATAATACACCTATTCGACTATAATCGAAAATAAACTATCTATACCTTTCACATTTCACACAAATGTATTACATCATTAAAATAATCTTAAGGATAACAAAATTTGTATTTATCTCAATAGTTTTGTAAATTAATTCATATAAATATGTCATTGCAATATCCATAACTTCATATAAAATATCCATAAGGTCAAGTAGAAAAAAATAATATATATAAAATAAAAAATAAAAAAAAACTGGTAATATAATATTATAACAAAAAAATGTACCTCTGCTCCATACACAAGTTATATGCTTACAATGGAGCAGTAAATATAATATTATACAAATAGCATTAAGTAATTATTGTATGGTAATATATCTTTATAAAATTGTACTATTATTATTCTTTAAATAAATAAAAAAAAAAAAAATTATCTTAGTTTTACCGCGCGAATTCCGCCGTGTTTGAGTGGGCTCTATAATAATGCCGAGTCCCATAGACAACTCCGGTAGCGCAGGATCACCGATGATAAGATGCCATCTTATTTGTTTTTTTATCCCGGTGATTTATGCCTCCTGTGTTGTTAGATCTAGCCAACAGATTAGTCCGTCAGGTGAATATTAAATTTGCCCACATTAGCTACCTGCCTATGCCACGTATCTTGGTTGCTTCACAACAACAATCTATCTTCTTTTAGCTGTATCTGTCGCTGGTTTTTTCTTTTTTTTTTTTAAGTAAATACATCATACAAACTTGGGTATGTTTAATCAGCCATTCCGACGATTGATGCTTATAGCTGATAAATTTGAATTATTACTTAGCTTTTGCTCTGATCAAGTATTGGTGTTGTGAGATTTGCGTTTGTGTGGGTGAATGAAACTAAACGCATCAGAACGGCCGATCATTTTAATCATCCAGAACCGCAGATTGATCCGCCTAGAAACTTGAATATGCAAGCATTTTCTACAATCTGAAGAAAGAGATAACAAAAGCGTTCCAAAGCTGGTTAATTATTATTAATTACCTATTAATCGGCTGGTTTCTGTAGGCCTACAAAATTCTGGCTCAAACTGGGATGAAGCCGTGCAATCGTGGCCTCCACATCCTCCTGACTGGGAATGTGGATGTATTAGGTAATTTAGAGCTTAAGTTCGTTTCAGTCTGCAATTTCATTGGCAAACTTTTCAATTTTTATAACATTTCCGCTCATTTGGTGCACTTTCTTCTATGTATGTACGTTCCTCCTTTTTATAGCTTTCCTGATGCCATCGTTCTGCGCGTCACCTCACATTACCTTGTGTTGTTTCATTTGGCACATATCCCATCAATTATTATATTAATCTTAAAAATCTTTCACAAAGTTTTTTATATTTCTATCTACTATGATAATTATTGATTAATCCTCGTATGTTTCGCAGTCTTTTGTAGAGGAGAACGGTTTTTTTCGATTTCATATCGTTATTTGTAGCAATACACATTTCTTGTAAGCTATTTGTTTTGTTGTAGTATAGGCACTACTAATCATTAATAAGTTATACAGATTAGTTGTACCTAGGTACATAAATATTGTGAACGCCTTTTGGTAAAGAGAACGCCGCGGAGTAAACGCTTTACGCACCCCACCCCCTCATTACCTCCAACGCGCCTTATTAATACGTTCCGATAATAAGTTATTGGTACCTATCTAACTAATGATAATTACAGTAAGAACAGTACTCTACCAGCAAATAAATCATACCACCCACATCATTTACATTTCTCTCGCAGATATAAGAGTGGTATCTAGTAAATCGTACAAACTTCGTTATTATAGTAGGTACCTACCTACTATTACATTATATGAAGGCAATCAGAGTCCTTCAATGCACATTATCCTATTTCAGAATGTGTTTCTCTGCTTTGTCATTGTTTTTCTTACCAGTCGTGTAACTCCGAGCTTGAAGGCGATGATGTATGTACCTATCTGATTGATGATTATTGTGAAACCCCTGATACAGACCAATCGATTGATTACCACCCTAACCTAAAAGTTAAAGCTTACAAATGTTGTGATTTCTACTATATTTTTAGAGCAAATTTTTAACGTTCATTCAGATAAGTACCTTTCTATAATTTTTGCCAATAAGTCTTGATAAGTAGTATTCTGTAGCTGTACCTACTATACACTTTTTTATACTACAATGTCTTTCTGCCAGCATAAGTCATGAAGCTTCATGATATTGATCAATTTGAAATTGTCAGACCCGCTCCACTGAACGGCCTCTAATGTTAGATAACGTACAAGAGCTATGACATGCAGCAGAAATGCGCATGATGAGATGGTCCACTGGTGTGTCCTTAAGGGATAAGATAAAAGGTGTCGTTTGTGGAATCCTGGGGGTGACTGATATTAATAGTAATCTGGAGGAAAGGGTTAGCTGTGGGGGTTGTACATGGTGTTGGAGGAGGTCATAAGCATTGCGCAAGATCGAGCGCAATGGAGAACTTTTGTTGCCTTCATATGTCTCTAAGTGGGGTTCAAACGGAGATTGATTGGAGGAATGCCAGTTCCCAATGCCAAAACGACGACGTTAGCAGCATATGTCCATCAAATGATAAACACGGATGCTCCACGCTTGGTGAACATTAAAGGGAGACCAAAATATTCCTGGGTGTTCCAAAGGTGAAATCAGATGTAAAGATGTGGGAAGGGGGAAGTGGTTTAGCAGAGAAGAGGGTACAGCCTGAGGACGAGGAGAGCTGACCTCAACAGTCTATAACAGACGTTAAGCTGGGAGCAAGCCAGGGAGACAGAGGTACTGGGTTTCTTGGATGAGGAGAGTGAAAGAGGATTCTGAAAAATACACTTAGCTTCTTAGAAGGCTTGACCAAAGTTTGTTTGAAAACCGGTTAGCCTAATAAATTGTGTTTTTTTTTTTGTTACATCTCAATATTACCCAAACAAGATGGGGTGTTTAAACCACCCTTGTTCCCGCCCGTCCGCCCTCCCACTACCAGAGTACGCGTGTGAGATTATGATGTGGTAATGTAATACCCTTGTTGTATAATAATCGTAATAATTACGGTGCTGTGTGAAGTTTGTTAATAATAATTATTATTGATGGCTGGCGTTTTAGGTAGACGTAGGAATAGGTATACTTTGTAGCTTGTGGGCCACCCAGCTCAGTAATCGTCTGATAAATAGGGACCTGTCCATGAATGAGGTGGTGGAGTTGTATTACCTTCTACCTTGCAAGTTAGAAGACAGCCAAATTAAAGGTTTCAACAGGTACTCTGATAGGTGTAAGATTTCTGAAGAAGATATCATGATTTAGATTACCAATTTAGTTAATAGTTGAAAGTGTTTTACATTTTTTTTTAATTTCACCAGATATGTACCGACCTCGGTAGCCTAGTGGCAAAGGCTGCGACTCAGATCAAGGGGTTCCGGGTTCGATTCCCGGTCGGGTCAGAAATTTTCAATGTGTTTTTTCACATCAAATTTCTACTCGTAGTTGGAATCCTGTCTCAGATTGGACGGGACCGGTTGACTGGTAGATAATGCTTCGAGCATTAAGTTCCGCCGGCTATACTGACACCTATGTCGTATTGAAGAGTGTTTCTTTCTTATGTAATCCGGTCAAATAATATTCAAGACTTCCTATCTGCCGGCTGAGAAAAAATGCTATTTGATGTACATTAATTTGGCAATTTTTAATTAAATTCTTCGGCAGAATATCAGGGCGTTTTCAAGTTTCTGAGGTCACCACATATTATTTAGAACTGTTTCTACGGGAAGAAACGTCAAATAGTCCTCGGTTCTCAATGATTTTAAGTGAAATTGAGACCCTTTAAGAAGTAAAGATATGAGACCGATTTCGATGGCTGTCAAAACAATTAATGACCCATTGTCTATGCCTGTGTGACAGGTTTGGCTGCTAGTGTTAATATATTTATCAAGTACTACATATTTGATTTTACCGTTTTTTTACAAGATTGGCTTAAAGTGATTTCCACTAGACCAGTCTCATTTATAGAAAAAAGTGCAATCCTCGCAACAACAAATGGTTGATTGATATCGTTACACAATATGTAATGTGCGGATGAAATGAGGCGTCTTTTTTTCCTTCTTCGGAGGTTTTAACATAATGACTCAAGTTTCTGTACCAAGAAGACAATATAATTCCCGCGCTTAAGCTAGTCCTGCAGGTGAGTGTATATAGGAACGCCCCGAGTTATTAACAAGAACTTAGAGAAAATACATAGTATGTGGAGATTGGTTCGTGGGTGAGTTACGGGGAAAGTTATTATCCGATAATGTAGTAATAGTTGTAGCTCCACTCGCTCTCCGATAGATCGATCGCGGTTTAATTGCCCCGTGTGGCCGATTAATTACCCACATCTGCGGGAACCTGCTCTCTTACCGCACTGTTATTATATTATTACCTACACCAGCTCACCCGGCGAACTTCGCACCGCCTTAGAATCTTTAAAAAAGTTTGTATATTTATTTCTTACTAGCTGACCCGTCGAACTTCGTATCGAAATAAATAATATGGGTACTCTAGTTTTTATGCAACAGAGCTCAAATTTGTTTTTTTTAGTTATTTAACACGAAATAATGACTATTTAGTGGCATTAGCAAAACCTGCATACCACGCAGCATTCATTGGGTCTGAGTTTATTTTTCCATCAAAAACTTATAACCTATGTTAATATTATGTGGGAAGAGGTCATCATTGCGCAAGATCGAGTGCAATGGAGAGCTCTTAAGCCTCACTTTGCTCCTGAGTGGAGTTCAAAGGGAGTTTTAATTTTGATTGATTTGATGTTAATATGTAAAAAAAAGAATTTAGGTATGTCATTATGTTCGATATTTTAATATTTTTTTGCTCAGTTAAAATAATATTGATTGATTAATCAAAGTACGATAAGGAACATCTCCGTACCGATTCAAAATACGCATTGAGGTGTCAATACTTTTTTTGCCCATCACGCTGATTCGCGAAGGGGGTAGGCAGAGAGTATGGACTTCCATTCTTTCCAATCCAAACTCATTCGCTTCCTCCAAACGCATAACATTCCGCATACGTGCTCTTATATTCCTCTTGCTCCTGACTTGGCCCTCACGTAAGACGGCACCGATATGGTCGGTCTATGTCATTGCAGGTCGGCCTCATCTGCGTGCACCAATTCTTTCAGATTTATATATCCTTTTAGTCATTCTCACATGCCCAAACCTTCTTTCTTTATTAACTTTCATTCTAGTCACTACACTAACATCCACTCCACATTCCTTTCTAATATTATCATTCCTCACCTTATCAATAAGTCTTTTTCCGCATATCCTACGCAGTGATCTCATTTCCACAGAATTTATTCCAACTTCCAAATATATCTTCCATGTCCAAGTTTCACTCCCATAAATCATGGATAGTATCAGGATTGCATTGTGCATCAACTGTCGATTTCAGAGATATCTTCTTAGAGGTCTTAATGCACCGCCAACCCTTCTCCCAGCCAATTTCCTTCTTTCAATCTCTTTTTCACACCTTGCATCTCTTCTAAATAAATTACCTAAATAGACATACGTCCAAGTTCTCGACATTTACTTTCACACAAAATTGCGTTCTTAAATCTTCTCTTTCAAAACAGTGGAAATAAATAAAAAGCACATTTAATGCAGTACCTGTGATTTTTGTTCTATCTTCTATTACAACATGGTGGAAGTTGGAAGTGTAGCAATTTTTATTTTCAATAAAGAAACAAATGCTGGGTCATTAGCAAATAATATCCAGCTTTTTTTAAATATTAACGATGCAGATTATTTTTACGTTATATGTAGGTATGTACTCATCCTCTGTAAAAATCAGCCCATAAACGAAGGATAATTGATTTTAAAACAAACAAAAAAAAATTCTACTTGTTCTTCAATATAATCATGTATTCCTTGTGTTAAAACTTATCAAAACTCCTTATAAAATGCTCTTCAATTAAGTATAACTCCTTAATAGCAATGTTATATTATACGATTCTGTTTGTTGGCGATTTTAAAATGTCTGTAAATAAAGAAAGTTTTCAAAACTCCTTACACTTCATTACAATATATATATATATATATATATATATATATATATATATATAAAATGTATTCCTTGTATTTAAACATACCAAAACTCCTTATAAAAAATAACTGCAATGAATATTATATGACTTATCCAATCAATCTATTTCATACGATATATTTTACATTCGCATTCTATCAGTTGCAACAACAATCAATCCACTGACTTCTTTCAAATGTCAATTAATAAAAATTCAAAAGTAGAACAAAATTATATTGTAAAAAGTACTAAAAAGATTACCTACTTTCTGTGTTTTCTTAAATTTCCTAATTTTCCGTGAATTTTTCTTATTTTTTTTCTTCTGATAAGAGCCTACACGCCAAAAAAAGAATTAGCGAAATCGGTCCAGCCATTTAGGCGCGATGCGATAACACCGGGAAATAGCTCTCCATTTTTATAGTGTTCTTAAATTTTCTAATTTTCCATGCATTTTTATTAATTTTTTTCTTCTAAATCAACCTTCTCCTGATAAAAGCCTACACGACAAAAAAGAATTAGCGAAATCGGTACAGCCGTTTAGGCGTGATGCGATGATATCGGGAAATAAATCTCCATTTTTATAGTTTTCTTAAATTTTCTAATTTCACATGCATTTTTCTTAAATTTTTTGTTCTAAAAGTACACTTTCCTGATAAAAGCCTACACGACAAAAAAAGAATTAGCGAAATCAGTCCAGCCGTTTAGGCGTGATGCGATGATATCGGGAAATAAATCTCCATTTTTATAGTTTTCTTAAATTTTCTAATTTTCTATGCATTTTTCTTAATTTTTTTGTTCTAAAAGGACACTCTCCTGATAAAAGCCTACACGACAAAAAAAGAATTAGCGAAATCGGTCAAGCCGTTTAGGCGCCATCCGATGACAACGCGAAATAGCTCTCCATTTTTATATATAAGACTAGAGGTCTGCCCCAGCTTCGCACGGGTAGATATATACTTAAAAATAATTTAGTTTTCATACAGATCCCTAACTTTTTCAAAATATTTTATAGCATAATATGTTAATCTGGAATAATTGCATTGCAATGTATCGTGTCACGTCACTTTACCGCCGTGACTACTTTGCGCGGTATTTCTACTAAACTTGACATGACTCCCCTCAGTCCCCTCCCCGCTCCCGTACGCACTCTGCATCGGATAAGTTGAGATGATAAGAGACTATGTTTTTTTTTCCAATACTCACATTATTTTTAAACTGGTGATAACTTTCGAATAGAATAATTCAAAAAGTTATACAAACATATTGAAGCAGACTTGAATATGAACTAATTTATTTTAATAAGGAGTAATACCAAGATATCAATAAAGAGCCTTTTCTAGAGGTGACTTTTTATTGATTTTTTTTTAAATAAAAAAAAACATTTATTGTGACATAACTATAATAGTTAGACATATGCTGTCGCGATACTTTTTGTAAATAATGATGTCTTCTACAAAATTGTAGTACATTGTTTTATTCTATCATCATTAGTTTTCACAGCGTTCGCGATAAAAAGAATATTTTAGGTAAATTTTTTACACCTTGGGTTACATTATTGAAGTTTTCGTAGGTTACCCACTTTTTTTTTGAAATTAAATATAGCCTATGTTCACCGCCGATATTGTAGCTTCCCAAAAGTGAAAGAATTTTTCAAATCGGTTCAGTAGTTTTGGAGCCTATTCGATGCAAACAAACAAAAAATCAAATCTTTCCTCTTTATATATTAGTATAGACTAGCTTTCCCGACAGACGTTGGGTTGTGTTCCTAACTATGAATATTGAATTCGAATTTGTACAGTCATTTTGGGTAACATTGGACCACTTTGTTTAGTTCGGAAAGAATAATTTTATAATTTTCCCTCTACATTTATCAATCTTTCATGATTTTGTGTTCCCATGTTGCATTTTTTTAAAAACATATACTGTATTACCAATATACTTTTCGCTTCATATCGAAAAGCAAAACTTTATATGTGGTCCAATGTTAGAACAGAAATGGGGTAACATTGGCCACCTTACATATGAACGAACAAATTAGTAGTATTTTATCAATTTAAACTAAATTTCTAACATTGTGCCACATCTTTCGAGTAAATTAAAGAATAACAATACTTTAGGTATTTTTTTTCTATTGATTTGGACATGATTATACTCAAAGTGGTAAGGTCGAAAAAAAAGGCAACAAATTCACAGGTTTGGTATTCAGTTTTATTAATTAATTAAAAAGATTATGATGATACAAAATTAAGAAATTAACATAAAAGTAAATTTGTTCAGTTATTTTGGACTAGCTTTACCCGTTCCTTTATTACAAATTGGGATGACAAATCATCAAAAAATAATTTAATATCTATAATTTCTAGTCTACTTTTTCTGCTGTTAATGTTTTCGAGCATTTAAAAATAACTGAATTATTATAAAATAAAAAGACGCATTTTGTTATTCGTCCGATTCCTAAGCATAATGGATTTACGTGATCGTTTTCATGTTGTTCTTTGGTTTACAATGTTATAAGACTTATAATAAAATTGCGTAACTTTAAGTAGATTTATTAATACATGTTGTTAATACACCTCTATCTATACTATACGATTTTTTTTAATACATCTCTATATAATATTATACCTATGATTATTTTTCTGTAAAAGGCCTACTGGCCGTGAAATAAATAAATAAATGTTCTTGTATTAATAATAATTATTAATTGTATGTAATACCTACTCATTTTTCACTCTTATGGGAATAAAAAGTAATATTATTAACGAAACCGAATTACACGCCACGTATGCTAACCATGCTAACTAATACGAAACATCAAATTCTTTGGCTAAAGGTTCACACCAAGCCACCTGTCAGTGACTAAAAAAAAACATCAAAATCTATGGTGATCAAATGCGTCTGTGCACAATAATAATATTATTATACGTTGACATTGACATTTAAACGATCCTACGTGATCCTACGTTTTGTCACAAACTACGAAATGTTGTTGTTATGCTATTAGATATGGATGTAAATCTTTTACAGTATATCTATGAAAAGATGTAAATCTACCTTATAATGTTAAGAATTGCTTGGAGAGACGTTGTAACGAATACTGAGGTATTACGTAGAACAAATGCTAATAGGTAATTGCTTAACACAGTCAAGCTCTGTAAACTATCATATTATTTTGGTCATGTACTCAGAGGAGAAAAATACACCATTCTCTAGCTGTTATGAAGGGGAAGATAGAAGGTCGCTTTCCTTCAAAACATTCCGGAATGGACCGAAATCAGAACTGTGGGGGAGTTGTTTTGCACTGTCCAGAACGGAGATGATCGACAGAACGTCATGTAAAGAAGTAAACTGAAAAAATGAATTATAATTATTGTTTATATAGGACGTTTGATTGATATTGTAAAAAACACAGCTGGTCTAGGACATCCTGATATTACTCATATTGCATTACTTTACATAATAAATAGAACTTTGTATAATGTACATGGAATTTTAGTAAATACCTTACAAAATTGTTTTGGGTCTACAAAGGAATAAATCTCGGAGAGGAAGAGGGGCTTATTAATATGGAGATCTATTCACTGTCCACACTATATGGTAGAAGTCTTTTCATAACCAGGTTTAAAAATAAAACAATTTATTTTTATTACCAACATAATACCTTTAATGTTAATAGTGAGTAAACATGTTATTTTATGCAAACGCAAATTTGGTGAAGTTTCAAGACAAATATACACAGCTCAGTAATAAAAATTGTGTCAAACCAAGTTCTGTGTTTGCCTGTTGGTCCGCGGGAGGTATTTTATTTTCCTCCTACCCTGCATATTATCAGCCGAGCATTCCCCTATCCGCCACCTGGGGACGCGTCCAATAGCGGTTATCAGGCTCCGCGAAGGATCATTCATCTCTTTCATAAATCGTCTCTCAGTAATCATCTCTTAAGAATATAACAAAAATTTAGTTGGTTTACTGAATAATTACATTACAATATTACTTTTATAGCTATGTTACAGAGACATTTTAGCAAACAGAAAAAAAATAAAAAATCGCAATACAAATTCTTAAATAAATTTAAGGAAGTTATTTTTTATTTTTATTCAGTTAAACAGTTTATCCAATTTGTATTAAAGAAGATAGGTACATTTATAGAAAGAAAGTTTTTAAACATTTCTAGCAGTTGTAGTATTTTGTAAAAAGTATTAAAAATTCAAATCCATAATTTTATTGAAGAATGAAATCGAGTGCCAATTATATTCCAAGCAAACATGACACAACCCGAAAAAATCTATTACTTCGTTGTAAAAGCCTTAGAAACAGTTGTAGTATTTTTTGTTTAATATTTTCAAAGGGTTAATAAGAGGAAAACTTATGTTGCATGAATTTATAATATGTATTTGGAAGGATTTTAGTTTGAAACAAATTTCATGATTGAATATTTATATATTCAAATAAAACAGAGAAAAACATGGATTTCTTAAGTCCACTCCGATTTAATATAAGTAATATGTGAATTGTTAATCCAACAGAGAAGATGTAGAATCAATTTCAAAAAGTAATTTATATTCAAATAAAACAGAGAAAAACATGGATTTCTTTTAATATAAGTAATATGTGAATTGTTAATCCAACAGAGAAGATGTAGAATCAATTTCAAAAAGTAATTTATATTCAAATAAAACAGAGAAAAACATAGATTTCTTAAGTCCACTCCGATTTAATATAAGTAATATGTGAATTGTTAATCCAACAGAGAAGATGTAGAATCAATTTCAAAAAGTAAATGTTAGGCAAGGTAAAATTAACCATGTTAAAAGTAAGGAAGAGTCAAGCACAATGGGTGATGACACATACACCTAAGTCATATTAATTATAAGAGTCTATATAAGAATGGTCTCATTTAAAATGATCTATCCGACAATGCAAATACAGTCAATAAGTAGGTAAGATTTGTAATTTAGTGATTACTAACATAAAGGAGCTTGCACAAAAAAAAGAAGTTGAACACATCTTTTAATGCAGTAAATTAAAAAATTGAAATGGATGTTCAAATACCATTATGTAAAATGTTGAAATGAAATAGTGGAAATAAATGTTATTAATACAGATTATTTGTGGTAGTTTAATATATTAAAAAATCTGAAAGAATGGGTGCACGGAGACGTGGCCAACATAGAATGACATGAACCGATTATATTGGTGCCGAATCAAAGGAGGGCAAGGTTAAGGGTAAAAGGAATAGAAGCACATGTATGCAAAACATTATGCATTTGAAAGAAACTAAAGAGGTTTGTTTGGATAGGAAAGACGGAAGTCTGTACACCTACGGGAAACAGCATGAAATTATTAAAATAAAATAATGATATATTATATTAAATAGGAATATTATTATTCTACAGAGAGTATATTACATACATATCTTATTTCTAAGAATGACACACGCTACGTAGTGCCTCTTGATAAACAATATTTTTGGTACACATTGAATCATTTTCTAACAGAACGTACAAATTTTGATTGCTACTAACTCTAGAGCAGGCTACATATAATTGGCCGTGAGAAAAACATGGATTTCTTAAGTCCACTCCGACTACAGACAGCGTTTGACCCTGGGATTTGTTTATCGTAATAGCGAAACTCAACCGTATAGGGAATTGTAATCGTTTAAACTCGTAGATACTATCCGACGGAATAAGGGGAATTCTAGGAATAAAAACTTTATCCCCTTCAGAACATCCTGTCATAATGATGCCCTCAATAATATTGGGCTTTAATTGCGAAATTTTTAACCTTGTACCGTTGCACAATCGTGGAGGATCAATGTTTCTGAGGAGTATAACAATAGAACCGATTTTAAGTTTCAAAATATGGGGAGGTAATTCCGGAATATCGAGTGAATTTAAAAATTCTATAGGAAAATCTACCGATTGATTCTCATCAATATTCGTATCTATTGATGTATATACAACTTCGTTTGAACTAAAATGTTTCAATATATATTCATTTATATCTCTAACTGCATCATTTCTTGGGGCGAGAATGGCCCGTTCTCTCCACCAAGAAGTAGGTTTGTTATTCAAGTTAAGGAGGTCAGGATAAACGCGTTTGACTAAGTCATCTATGCTATTAACTACAGTGCAAAGGGATTGTGGAATACTAATATTACTATTGCTTGTTATAGGTAACTCACCATTACCTATATCAAGTAATATTTTTGAGAAAGCTTCCGAACCTTCATCTCCGTATAACTGAGCTCGCAAATTGGTCGATAATTTTAAAACCGATACGTGATCCCAAACGTGGGATGATTTTAGGCAGGCATTTATTTCGTCAGCTCTGGAACCTTTGGGTACAACGGGTAAAGTTTGACGGAAATCGCCCGAGAACACGAAAGTTATTGGTCCCATCACTTTTGTAACATCACTATATAAATCTTGCAACGTTCTGCTAACTGCCTCAAGAGCCGTCTTATGAGACATCGTACATTCATCCCAAACTACTAAATTACACTTTAATAAAAGTTTTGCCGTTAAACTATTCCTAGATATATTACATGTGGGAGAATCTGTCGCGGATAAATTAATAGGCAATTTAAAAGTGCTATGAGCGGTGCGACCACCTTGCAATAAAGTAGCAGCAATGCCAGACGACGCTACAGCAATAGCAATTTTACCCTGACTTCGAATCTTAGCTAAAATCAAATTTATTAAAAATGTTTTACCTGTCCCTCCAGGTGCATCTAGAAAAAATAATTTACCTAAATTATTAGCAGAGCTTTCCATTATCGAATCGTACACTATTTTCTGTTCCGCCGTTAATTTACATTCGTTATCATCTACATATGTCATTAAATTCTCAGCATTATCATCTTTTTCGTTGCAGTGCATTTCGAAATCTACCTCGCGCCGCGGATCAGGTAAATGATATGCACTCAACGACCGTCCCCCCATATTTTTTACAATATCCTCTAATAAACATAAGGTTTTATTAAATATTTCCGAAGTAAATTGTAAATCATGATTGTCTGCAGACATTCTAGCATCGTGCAGTAAATCTTCAGACAAATGTTCCTTATACTTCACCCACAGCTCCTTAGGATCACTCAAACAACATTCATGCAACATTATGGCAAACAAATATCTCAACGATTTAGAAGACTTAAAAAGTGAGGCTTCTTCTAAGGTATCATGCCAAAGTTGGTCATTTTCTAATAAACCCAACGCCATGCACGCTGCTTGGTATGTGGGATGAATAACTCCATTTACTGTACGTAAATAAGCAAAAGATGTTGGTCCCTTTACTTTATGCAACAACATTCTCAAATAATAACATTCACTATTGCTCGGATGAATAGTGTACACTCGCCCCAAAGTGTCACACTTTTTCACTCCAAACTCAGACATAAGTGTACCTTGCTTGCGTCGAACAAATCGCTTCTGCTGGTTAAAGGTGTAATAATGAGGAACTTCATGATAGAGTAATGTTTTAGCGAAGCAATCCGTATTGCATAAATCAAAGAAAGCTGTTAAGGTAGTCTTCGGAGGTGAGTCTAGATTTGGTATATTGTCATCCCTGAAATAAACTCGTTCACCATTTTCTAGATGAACTTGTAAATGAAAAACTGGGGGATATCTTTCATGAATGGGAAAATCTAAAAGTCTCCAGACCGCTTCTGAAGAACTAACGTACCTCGCATTTTGATAGACCTGAACTTCATCAGTATCGTTAATTGAAAAAGTAGCTTGGTCAGAGCCTTTATTAATATATTTACACACGTATTTAATAGATTTAACCGAGTGACAGGATTCTACATTAATGTGCGCTTGGAACATTCTAGAGAGAACGGGACAATACGGTACAACCCACCTATTATCTACCTGAATTTCACCCGACCGACTTGTTATAGAAGCTGTGAAACCGCCGTTTTCCACACTACGTCTTTTATATAAAGGATAACCGTCCCTATCTAATTGAGTGTCATTTACAAACTTTTTTGGGTAATGTTTCGAACACTTACCATTAACCATACACGGAGACTGAATATTTAAAGATCCGCACGGGCCATGAATCATACTACTTCTAACAATGTCGTGTAATAACGGGTCGTCTTCACGATTGGGAATTTCGGCAGATATAATTTTATCAATGTCCGTCAAGCGAATTCTATTTTCTAACCAAAGCAACACATGGATATGTGGAAGACCACGCTTCTGCCATTCTACACTGTACATATAACATTTATGAGCACCGAAAATGTGAGCCTTAGTTAGCATTTGCATCAATGCTTTTACTTTAAGTCTGAAGACTCTCGCAACTATATCAGGTCTATCGTGAGGATTTTGTGTAGAATCAATGGCCTGAGTTATCTCTTCCCACTTGGGATTCGTAGTAAAAGTAATAAACAAATCCGGTCTGCCGAAATTACGAACATATGTCATGGCGTCTTGAGTTCTTTCGTGCATGTACCTTGGCCCACCTGTAAAGGTAGCAGGTAATATGACTAACTTTCCCATATTTTCTACATTGCCATCTGTACGTATCGCGTCCTGCAGATGAACATAATTCTCAACCCGCAATTTAGTTTGATTTAGTTTAATATAAATAAGGCGTTCGGTCTCTACTTTGACATACATGTCAACCAAAAACTGTTGATATAAGGCACGGCTATTATGTAAATGACTCTCGGAATCCCTAACTTGTATTAAATATGCATAAAATTGCATACAGCTAACTTTTTTATTAGTGAATTCACCGTTATTAGGGTTGATTTGTTTCCAAGAAAAGTGATATCCGTCTTCCCCGCGACAAAATAAAATTGGATATTGCAGACAGTCGTATGCTCTGTGCGTTTCTGCAATTCGTTGTAATGCGTTGTCTTTAGCTCTCAAAATAATGTCTCTTTTATTTTGAGTCTCACCGACTACCAAAGCAGCTATTTCCGAAGTAGATGGAGCGTTATATCTTCCAGGATGGTCATCAGCTGGCTTTTTATCTGCGTGAATTACAATTTCAAATTCAATATTATCTACATGAGTTTCAAGGGTATTTTTGAATTTATTGACATAAATGTTATGGGTGTGCAACGTTGTCTGAATTTGGGAAACAATATTTTTATTTAAATCTTTGAAATTATTGCATCTAATGTCTATCTCATTTCTGTCGTTTCCGACAAAATAAATTTGAAGGAATTTAGGGTCAACACCTGAAACAGGTAAAAGAGATCCAATCTTATGGTAAACCTGGCCTTGGATTTTAAAAGAAGGTGAGAAACCGGATTCTCTTACCTCCTTAGCACCGAATGAAGTCATTTGAAAAGCGGCATTATATTTTCTAATATTTTTTAAAAATTGCTTGGACTCTACCGAACCAGAAAAGAAAAGTGAATAAAGGCTTTCAGGTGGTTTTTCTAATAATGGTAATTTAATTTTGCCAGCTGAACAACACATACCTGGAGTTTCGCCAGAAAATTTTAAAGCTTTGCAATATTTACAAAGTAATGATAATGTACCTACACTATTTTTATAATTGATATCAATATTATAATTTAATGCACACAACTTAAAGTCATTAAATTCTAGAGATCTATGTTCAGACATCCGCAAACACATATCTGCCACCCGTATATCTCTGCATTCCTCACTTTCATTCAATCTGGACGTAGTGGCCCTATCACGCATATCTGCCACTCGTATATCTCTGCATTCCTCACTTTCATTCAATCTGGACGTAGTGGCCCTACCTCGCATTTTTTCTAACCTTGCGTTCCTGCTTTTTGGACTTTCGTTTAATAAAGCAGCATTCATTACCTCTCGTGCCTCTTCCAATCTTTTTTTGCGTTGATCATCCGTTTCATTTTCTCTTCGACGTTTTTGAGCTTCTATTGCGTTAGATCTCCTTCCAAGAGATGATTTTTTTCTAGCTGGCATTCTGAAAACAGAGTTGTGTAAATAAATTTGGTCAAATATTAAATATTCGATTAAAAAATTGGTAAAAATTCAAAAATTTTCGCAGCGGCAGTAGTAGCGTTAAAGCGAATATTTTCAAATATGGCGCAATATGGCGTCATCCGTGAAAATTTCAAGGAAATTTGACAGGTAAATTTTCATTTCCCTCCATTTTGACTATTAATTGTCTTCTATGATTTTTGACCAAGCTCATAGCTTCCAAAAATGTTACCATATTATGTAATAAATAAATTTCTTAAACAGCAATTAAATAAGATAATAAAATAAAAAACTAATATTTTTATTTGAATAGTATTAAAGCAAATTAAACGGAAAAAATATATTTCACACAAAAACCACCTTAAATGTGAAAAGAATTATAAAACATTCAATAAATTATAAAAAAAATCTTCATTCTTTTTTGTTTTCTCGTTAAGCTCAGACTAAGAAATAAAAATTATAAAGGTGATCTATGGCAACCAACTGTCATTAGATTCTGACAGCGCATACAAATACAAAACAAAACGAAGCATTCTAACAGCGATGGATTCGAAATTCAAAAATTTTGTAAGATTTTTTAACATATTGAAATATATTTTTAAGTAGGTACCTAAGTTATATTTAATTACTAAGATTAGGCTATTTATAAATTGTAAAGATATAGGGGCATAAAATGTGATACTTTTTTAATTTGCTGTCCCTGTAACTAAACTATGACAGATTTTGAAGATTATTGTGTATCTATATTATTTTCTAGGCATGGAGCTGCAGCTTGATATTTTCTGCTAGTCTATCTGAAATAATAATACCTGGCACATTTATGCAGTCTAAATGGATTTTATGAAGATCTTTAAAGGTATAAATGCTACACTTTCAAACAAATAATGAAAGATTCCAAATGAAGGTTATATGCAGAGCATATATCAAATGTTATACATTATGCAGACTAAATGGAATTTATGAAGATCTTTAAAAGGTATAATATAATATGAAGTTCTTAAGTAGTTTGATATACTTTCTAAATCCTTAATATTGATTCCAATCAAATTTTCACATAAAATAAATAAAAGGTAAGAGAACATAAGCTTGCACATCTACATAAAAATTTTGAACTCTATACAGTTTCGTTTATTATCTAATATTTGTTATCTTTGAAAAACTTTTGTGCATACATTATATTGCTTAATTTTTATGTGGATAAATCAAGTGAATTTTATTACCGAAATACCTACATATCTGATTCTTTTCCAAAATAAACAGGAAGTTTTGTTTTATATTGTTTACTGCAACAATATTTGAGCTGTCAAAGTCATTCTGGTAGTGTTTTGAGATTCAGATGTGGGTAAGTACCTGTTTTACCGTTCAATTCTTGCTATTTTATACAGTATTTCTTAATTATTGTGATGTGTATAAAACCAAATATATTTTTTGACTATGAACATACACACATACCTAACAAATCCATTATAATCTTGTAAAATAGGAACGTCATCAGTTCCTGACAGATTGGCTCTCTTTCAGAGTTTTGTTTTACCAACCAAATCTTCTATAGAATATTCATACTCATTTCAAATATCATTTTTTCACTAAAATCTTTATGAAAGAACAATTTTTAGATTAAAATGATATTTAATGTATCTTTATTATTTTTTACCAACATTGCAATATGGTTTTATCAGGTACCTACATAATTACTTATCTATTACATTGTCTACGACAGTTTGAAAAAAAAACTGTGGCCATAAATTTGCTAAAATGTGTCAAGTTTCAAAATGGAGGATTTATTTTGCATTTTTTTTCATTAAATCTTTATTTATTGAGAATAATAAGATTTGAATAACATTTATATGTATAACAAATCAATCTCCAATTATTTTATTACATTTTCATACCGTAATACCAAGATTCCATTCAACGTTTACATGAGTAATTTTGTTTCCAAAAGATGGCTTACTGTCTTTTGTGAAAACGTTGTATGAAGATCCTAAAAAAATAAGAGTTTTTTAAATAGCTTTAAATATATTAAAGTTAATTTATCAAAGAGTATTTAAGAACGCTCTCTGGAATTTTGCGCGGCTTTTCGCATATTAATATCTGACCTTAAGGTCTGTTTTCTACGATTGATGATGATTCAAAAATATAAATAAACGGACTAAAATATTATGTAGATTCAGAAAACATATGTTCATAATATAATTAAAATTAAAAAAAACAAAATAACACAAGTCATAATTTATTCACCCCACTCGGCACACAAAAAATCATCTTTAAAGAAATAGAGTTCTCCTTGTTGTGATATTTGGCTTACATTAAGCACTTTTATAACCTTCTTTATATCTAAGGTTACAATATCTGGTTTTTGGGGCCACTTCCACCCTCCATCGAAGTTTTTAGATAGACTGCTGCAGCTTAGTAACACAGAACCAGGCTTTGTAGTAATTTTTTTTATTTGTCCCGGGAATAGAGACCCTTCCTCCTGGAATAAACAATATCTACCAACATCCATTTCATGCATTTTGTTATTGACCAACACTCCGTCATCAGCTATCTCATATTCACCCACAATATCCATGTTTTCTGCCTCCTTTTCTGTAATTTTGTCTACAAATTCGTGATTTGTCTCAGTCGATGGCACTTTTTCTACGCAGTTAGTCTTCTGCTTATTTTTTGAACCTAATGGCCGCCCCCTTTTACAACCCTTAGTTTTTTTCTTCTTTTCTTCTTCTTCTCTATTTTTATAAAATACATTAATTTCTTCTGCCGACACTGCCTTTCCTGGTTCAACTGGTAGCTGAAATTTTCTCCCTTTCTTTATAAAACTTAAGTCGCTATTTCTTATATTATCTAGGTAATCTTTAAATGATTCACCAATGTTTTCGACATTGGCATTATTTGCATAAGCAGGGAGATTTTTTAAAACTTCTTCTCTGCATGGTGGATATATGCCGCATCTCTTAAATCCAGATATCAAATTAGATGCGGCATTATCTTGACCTCTTTTAAGTGTTTCGTTCAGAAGTTGAGCAAATAAATTTTTTGGAAGTGCCACTGCTTTTTTTCCACGGGCAGTTTGACGCCACTGTAATAAAACAGAACGCCATTGCTTTTTGAAAGCAGAAAAGTATCCCACATCCAAAGGCTGAAGTAAATGCGTTGAATTTGGAATAAGGCATATGAATTTGATGTCATTTTCTTCACACAGTTTTAATGCCTTGATGCTGATGTGGGAGCTCAAATTATCAGCAATCAGGACTTTTCTGCCTTCTTTTTTATTTAATATAGGAATCAAATGATTCTCCAGCCATTCTTCAAAAATTTGTGTGTCTATCCATCCTGACTTAGAAACGGACATTTTCGATCCTTCAGGACCTCTATAAAGCCAATCAGACCAGAAGTTTTTCCCTTTGAATATTAAGAAGGGAGGTATAAACTCCCCTGAAGCATTTCCACAGAAAACTACTGTGAAGCAGGACTTTGTCGCGTTTAGCACCAGTTCAGGATACCGGTTGGAGCGTCTAAACAAAAGTTTCTGTTTACCAGGATCATCATGGCACCCGGTTTCGTCCATGTTGTAGATGTTGTGGGGCTCTACTCCTTCAATATTTTTCAACAAATTGTCAAAAAAATTATTAATGCATTCCTCTGAAACCTGCGCCCTTTTTCTTGAAATGTTGTGAGCCATCTTTTCGTTGATGGCAGGGTGTCTTTTTAAAAATAATTTCCCCCATTCGTATCCTGGCCTGTTATCTTTAAAAATATTCACATTTCTGTTTGTGGAGTCTAAATATCTTTTGACAATTTCTCTGAAATCATTCAGACCAATTCCGATACCTTTGTCACTCAAAGCAAGAAGATGCTTTTCAAAAACCATCTCCTCATCGGTCGAAAAAATTATTGGTCTACCAACAGGTTTATTATTTTTATTTAATAGTTTTAAATTAATTGTACTTCTTGGTATTTTATAATTTTTTGCAGCCTCTCGCTGGCTCATTGCTCCAGAACGAATTTTTTCGAGGGCTTCACTAAGGGTCTCTGGCAAATAATTATTCTTGGTTCCATATTTTCGAGTTCCGGGCAAATTTCCACCTTTGCGAGGCATTTTTTTTATATCTGAAAAATAATTATTTATATTATGTAAAATATTCTATATCAACAATTATCAACAGTAAATATAGCGTAAATAAGTGAAAAAATTGTACGATAATTCATGGTCTAATGTTAAACAAAATATTTAAATTATATTTTGAAAACAACAGTGTAACATTGGACCGGTCCAATGTTACATGAATTCTATACAATTTCAACCAGTTTATAAAAATGCTGGCAATAACACATAAAAAATGAAAGAAAATCGTGTAATTAAACAATATACACGTAAATTATATAAATATATATAATAATATTCAAGTACTTACCGATATTTTGAAGAAATGAATAAATTAAAGCAAATTAAAATCACCACTTTCTGACAGTGAACGTATGGGCGGGAAAAAAATATGCGAATGACATGTCAAATGTCATAAACAATTCATAGACGATAAGATGTTCGTAAAATTCATAACTTACACAGAAACATTGCATTATTAAAAAAAATGCATCACATTTAGATGTTTTAAAAAAAAAATTCGAAAGTTTTTCGAACGTATGGTACAATGTTACCACGCTGGTCCAATGTTACCCGGATTGACTGTATGGTGATGAATTAATTATCATTTGACCAATGTAATTCCGACCGATACGTCTGCTTTAAACCATGTATATTCCATCCGCATTCTGTCAATCGCACCAACTATCTAACAACTGACAATTCCTGTGAAAATTTCAAAATTGGAATAAAAATTATATGGTAAAAAGTTCTAATAAGTTTGCCTATGTAGAGTTTTCTTTAATTTTCAAATTTTTCACGCAACTTTTATATTTTTTTTCTTTCGTAAATAAAATTCGACACGACAAAAAAATTTTCCAGCCGTGTAGGCGTGATGCGATGACATCGGAAAATGCCTCTCCATTTTTATAATATTATAGAAGCTTTATCAGAAACATCAACAGCACAATCATGACACACTAACATAGAGTGCTCAAATTGCAGGTATCTATCGCATAGCTATTGTTCATGTAGGAACAATCAATATCTCCTGTTTTAACTTATTAGCTGTAAACTAAGATAAAATTAATGTTAAAATGAATAGAGTATAGAAATGAAGAGCATTTTGATTACGTCGAAATGTAAAACAACATTAAACGAGACGCATGACAATAAAATCAACGATTAATTAGTTCGTAAAGCGGTCCAGGACAAAATGTGAGAGAAGATGAACTTTCTTGATAATTATTTACTTCGTGAATAACTTTTTCTCCTGATATTTTGTTAGTAATTTTGATATTCGGGAAGAGACCCATTTAATCAAACGCAAATATAAAAAATTCAATAAAATAGTGAAACATAGACAACTGTTATTAATATGTGTATAGACAATCTCATGAACATGACAATTTTCATTTTATTATTAAATTTCTACTTGTTGCATACATGAGATTTTTCGACACGTTGAATATGTTGAGAATTCTCATGATTAGGAGTTTCGGAGACAAAAATTACCACCTAATGGCGAACGTTGTTAACGTAAAGTGATCACACTAAACCAGCCTTCGAAATAACAGTAGAAGACGGTCGTAAGCCCGTAGTGGTTTGTTCCATTTAAAAATCAAGAGGAGGTGGTTGATAGCCAGCGGTTACGACGCCGGCTTTCGCACTGTTTCGTGCGGAGGTCGTGGGTTCGAATCCCGGCCGTGTCGACCATTTTCCGCTTTCACGACACAAGCATTTGCTTACTGTGAAAGATGTCAAAAGTGTATTTGTGTTCACTTCGAGTGAGCACAGATTCATTTAAAAAAAAAAAAAAAAAACGAACATTAGTCATGAATTATTGTTAGAGTCATTAGTTGTTATTTTTTCTTTAATCTCATGAACGTTTAACTAAGATTTGTCTTTTGCTAATTGTCTACATTTTCCAAATCCAATTGTCAGTTCCAGGGAGTAGCCAACCTCAACCCGGCTACCATAGGCTTTAGGTATATTTTTTATGAAATGATCCTATAAGACTAACGTGTTATCTACAGAATTGATTAAACATGCAACTTTTCATCTTTATATATTAGTACTAGAGGCCCGCCCCAGCTTCGCACGGGTAGATAGATACTTAAAAATAATTTAGTTTTCATACAAATCCCTAACTTTTTCAAAATATTTTATAGCATATGTTAATCTGGAATAATTGCATTGCAATGTATCGTGTCACGTCAGTTTACCACCGTGACTACTTTGCGCGGTATTTCTACTAAACTTGACATGACTCCCCTCAGTCCCCTCCCCGCTCCCGTACGCACTCTGCATCGGATAAGTTGAGATGATAAGAGACTATGCTTTTTTTTCCAATACTCACATTTTTAAACTCGTGATAACTTTCGAATGGAATGTCCGAATTGAATAATTCAAAAAGTTATACAAACATATTGAAGCAGACTTGCATATGAACTAATTTATTTTAATAAGGAGTAATACCAAGATACCAATAAAGAGCCTTTTCTAGAGGTGACATTTTATTGATTTTTTTAAAATAAAAAAACACTTCAGGAACACACACATCAGGAAAATTGGGAGAACGTCCTAAAATGTCAAAATACTGATGAAGCCATGAATTTATTTTTAAATGTTTTGAAAAGCCATATAACTGCCAATCGTAAAATAAATAGGTGTAGTAATAAAAATAAGTATAAAAAATTAAAGCCTTGGATAAATTTTTCATTAATAAGTCTAATAAGAAAGCGAAATAAACTGCACATGAGGGGTATAAAAGCAAACTCGCATCGATCCAATATTGGAAAAAAATGAACTATGAATGTAGTAACATTAAGATTCTTTAGGGCTATTTATTGCTATACTTCAATAAGAGCAAATCCAACTCAATCCATGAGAAATTTGATGTCAAAATTTAGGTTGGGATGCAAAATCGCATCAATCCCGCGTCGCTTAGGAGCAAATACAGATCGATCCATTTCAACCAATCACAGGTCTGCGTTACCCTTTTTTCAAGATGGCGGATTTGTGTTTTGAATCGTGTGTTGCATACTAAAGTTGTTGTAAAGTTTTTGTGTTTTTTAATTAAAAATGGAAGAATTTATTCGTGCAGTGGAGCCATCGTATTCTAGGAAACCACCCCGAAATCCTCAAAAATGGAAAAGATCTATTGCAAAGTCAAAAAGCTATGAAAAACGTGTTTAAAGTTTCTTAAGCGAGTTGTCAAAGCACTTCTTGTAAAAACCCATATTGTCAAAATTTGTATTCTCTCTCTCTTGACAATAGAACCATACACATTACGTATAGTCATCATTATTAATTGTCAGTTGGACACATTAGTTCATAGGGGGGGGGGGGTAATCACGAAATATCACAGGGGGTGGGGGTGTAGAATATCATGGGTATTTTAATGTTTCATGTTATTTTGTACCAAAAATTCAAGCGATTTATTATTGAGTAAGGAAGAGGTTTAGTCTATAACCTCACCACTTATCACCAAGGGAGACGAAGGTCTAAAAAGTTGCTACAATAAAATAAAATCACATAATTAATGGACGTGTACAATTCATAAGTAGAAAATAGATTCTTTTTTAAATTGTTTTGCACCCATTAGTGAAAGTAGGTTCTTCTTGTACCTACATACAAAACTGTGTACCTACCAAGGGCGGATCCAGGGGGGAGTCACGGGGGTCCCCCCCCCCTGGGCTGCGTCCAGGCCCTACATTTTTGTCTATTTTGAAGTACAGTACTTACATTTGTCTAGAGATTTTTTTAGGAATAGTTCAGTTTCCAGATAAATTTTGGAAATGACCTTTTTTACTTAAAATTTTTACATAAATTTGACGTTTTTTATTTTTTCTTATATATTTTTTTCATTTTGTTAATATTTTAGATATTATTTTATTGTTTTATTTTATAATAAAAAATAATATTGACTTAATCTGTTTTTTTACTATGTATTTACAATAGCTGTCAAAATGATGTTGAGATGCAAAAACACATCGATCCACTACTTAGAAGCAAATACGCATCGATCCATTCTATTTTTACATTTTTAAATGAATTAAGATGAACTGTTTGTGTTTAAATAACATTTTTGACATTAAGTTATGATTTACTTGTGATTGGAATAAAATTTCCAGTAAATATTCCACGGAATATTGTTGCAATCAAAATTATCGATTTCCCACGTTTGTACAAAAGTGGATCGATGCGAGTTTGCTTTTATACCCCTCACATATCTGTTAAAAAATATCCCAACAATGAGTTACTTAAGACTCAATATGTTAAACTTAGAAATGTGTGTAGGGCGGCAATTGACCAAGCAAAATATTCTTACTATGGTAGAAAAATTACTGCAGCGGGTAGAAATATGAAAAAAGTTTGGGAAACTGTCCGAGAATGCACTGACACAGGTAAAGCTAAGGGTCTTAATATTGAATGTGTTATCGAAAACAATGATAAGATTCTTTACACAAAGAGTCCCGAAAGAATGGTTGATGCATTTAATAAATATTTTTGTAACATCGGGCATACACTAGCTTCTAAAATAATGAATGAAAATTCTACTAATGAGGAAAACTTGTCAAGTAGGATAGATACATTGAAGGGACCTTTAAACTCATTCTTTATGGCACCTGTTGCTGTGGCGGAGATATGTGACTGCATCACGGCACTCAAGAGTACGGCATCGGCGGGGGCTGACATGGTTACTTCAATTTTGTTGAAAACATGTAAAAGAAGTGTGGCAATTCCACTTGCATATATCTACAATCTGAGTGTAGAGTGTGGGGTTTATCCTGAATGCCTGAAACATGCAGTTGTCATTCCGGTATATAAGGGTGGGGAAAAAAAGAGTATATCGAATTATCGTCCTATATCTATTATAAGTACAGTTTCCAAGGTCTTTGAGAAGATAATTGGAGAGCGGATGAGACGATATCTTGAGCGGGGGAGATTTTTTTCCTCCAGTCAGTTTGGGTTTCGGCCGGAATTAGGTACCCAGGAGGCTATTTCAAGATTAACGGGCTCTATAACTTGTTATTTAGAAAATAAAAAGAAATGTATTGCAGTTTTTCTCGATTTGGCTAAGGCTTTCGATACTATTTCCCAAAAGATACTATTAAAAAAGCTAGAAGCTGTGGGAATAAGGGGCCTGGCTCAAAAGTTTCTGGCAAGTTACCTCTCTGGTAGGACACAGGCAGTTAAAATAGGAAATAAACAGAGTAACCAGGAAAATATTCGCTTTGGAGTTCCTCAGGGTAGTACGCTGGGACCATTGTTATTTATAATTTATATAAATGAGCTCTGTAATATGGATGTTGGTGGGGATATTGTAACCTTTGCGGATGATACAGCTATAGTTTTCGGAGACTCGACATGGACTGAAGTCTTTAAGAGGGCTGAGTTTGGTTTGAGTCTGGTTAAGAGATGGCTCAGTGAACACTTGTTGACAGTTAACGTAGATAAGACTAAATTCATGCCATTCTCTCTCACGGCTGCGGGTGCTCTGAAGGAAACGAAATTATTGAAGATGCATTCCTGTATGGATTTGATGAATGATTGTGTATGTCCGCTTGTATCATCTTGCAAAGAAATAAAATACTTGGGGTTAATCATAGATCAACACTTGAGATGGGATGCGTATCTGGGTGCACTCACTAAGCGTCTGGGGAAATTACTTTATGTATTTAAAACACTACGAAAGGTACTTAATGAAACTAGCATTAAATCAATATACTTTGCGTTGTTCCAGTCTGTTATGTTGTATGGTATTGAGAGTTGGGGCAGTACGGCAAGCGTCCACCTGCAGCCTATAAACGTTGCACAAAAGGCAATCCTACGTATCATGGGTGATGTGGGATATCTAAGTCCTTCTGACCCCCTTTTTAGCAGATTTAAAGTTCTCGATGCTCGACAACTGTATATACAGCGAATTCTGGTCCGTTATTTTGGGTCTGATGCCTTGGTGTCTCAAACGGAGGGGCATGGGTTGAGGTCGCTTGCGCATGGAGTGAGGAGACTGCCAAGGATGAAAACTGCTCTGGGGCAGAGATCGCCGGAGTATCTGGCTCCAAGGTTGATGAATAGATTGCCAGGTGATGTTAAAGACTGCGAGAGTGTGACAGTGTTTAGGAGACGCTTGGATGAATGGTTGCTGACGAATGGAAGAGAGAGATCACGGTTCGAGTTGTTCAGCGTGCTGACGTAGTGCATATCTAAGACATGCAAAACTTTGCCTCGACACAGGCACAAGCCTAGTGAGGCAATATTTATTTAAGTTAAGGTTTAATTACAAATTTTTGTATTTTTTGATAAATTTGATTTGTATTTTCTTTTGAATAAAATTCATTCATTCATTCATTCATTCATTCACTTATTGTGGCATAACTATAATAGTTAGACATATGCTGTCGCGATACTTTTTGTAAATAATGATGTCTTCTACAAAATTGTGGTACATTGTTTTATTCTATCATCATTAGTTTTCACAGCGTTCGCGATAAAAAGAATATTTTAGGTAAATTTTTTACACCTTGGGTTACATTATTGAAGTTTTCGTAGGTTACCCAAGGTTTTTTTGAGATTTAAACTATCCTATCTCTCAAGTTGGATCGAACTGCACATGGTGTGCGAATTTTACTATAATCGGTTAAGTGGTTTAGGAGTCCATTGAGGACAAACATCGTGACACGAGATTTATATATATTAAGATATAGATTATATACTAGTATCTCTTCCACAGATCAGTTTCCACCCGGATATATCAGACGCACTATGTCGCCTTCGGTACACAAACCGTTTATGTCGTGATTTCAGCCATGAAGCATCCCCTTGAATTATCCCTACGACAGTGCTGTTATCTTAATGCCGTTAATAATATTGTTTAATTGTTGGGAATAAACATTGACTTGTCTGTAACGTTATCTTACCTTATTAATTATACCCTGTTAGTATATGTATTGTAGATTTATTATTATTTGATAGACCTTCCTTTAAAACCAGGGAAAAAGATTTTGTTTCACATTGTGTAGAAATATAGATCAACGGTAAGATCTTTAACAACAAACATTTATTGAAATATGTAATTTTGTAATAAGTATGTGGTGTTTTAGAAGCACCCTCGTCTCAAAAATCTGATATTTCTTACGCTGCTCCAACTCATCTTGTGTCGAATAATGCGTATCTGAAAATACTGAAAATCAACACTGTCTTTTCACCACTTGAATAGGCGAAGTGCTGTTTAGAATCTTGACGATATTAGGATGTGCAGACTCTGGACCATGTCTTTTTAGGATGCCCCATACCGTATTACCTAAATTTTGTTATAGTTTTTAAGGATCTGGCAACCTTTCAATGTGTTTCGTCAACTGTCATTAAATTCCTTGAACACAATACTTAGAAATACGGCATTTCATTAAAAACCAACACTAGAAAGTTTTACTGTTTTTTCATTAATTGGTTGGTGTTTTTTTTTTGTACGTTGTTTTTCGACCTTTTCGTTCTAGAACATTTTTTGAACTATTGATTCTGTAAAATTCTAATAAAATGCACTTGTTTTAAATTTGAGGGTGGTTTCAGATAACAAAATCACTCGAACTTAAGCAAAGGTCGAATCATTTCGGGGGAAATTTGGATGACAGTCACTGTGCAGTGGACTAACCTTATGTCTATGTTTTTGAAAAAAAAAAAAAAAAAAACTATAATAGAGCTATACTTCGGAGGTGTATCACTCCCTTCCTTTTAATTGGTACCCTGCCCCATCACGCGACCCTTCAATTAAATTATATGTACATCACGATATGTCCTAATAAACAGTAGGTATTTTATTATTACAATATTGTCACTGCAGTCTATTATAGCCTTGGTGTCTGTTATCGTAAGGAACATCATAACAGACAATGGGTGTTTGCACAGCTATGGAGATGGACTGACCATACCATCGTAGGTACTCGTTGGTGGTGGTGGTTTCAACATTGACGTCAATCATAACGGTTTGTGGTGACCACAATATTAGAGGTTTGCTTTGGGTAATCTTATGTAATAGTAGATCAAGTCCCTTGTCTGAAATGCGTGTTACTTATAATGCCAAGGAGATACATTTCACGTGTTTTTTTTAGATGGTGTTTTTTTTTTGTTTTTTTGTTTTGAAAATACGATAATATTGAATTGGTTAAATCAAGCATCAACGGATATTATGAAACCTTGATATATTAATTTGCTATTAAAAACAAAATGTATAACGGCTTTAATATTGCAGACTTCGCAAATCACCACGTCGTAACAAACAAATTAATACATTTTGTAAGGTTTGTGTATTCACATGTTAAAGTTATTGTACCTACTAATGCAGCGACGTTCAAAATAGTTATGCCTCCGTGCAGAACTATAATAGATCTCAACATATTAAAGAACTTTTTTCAAAGATATCTAACAACTAATGACTCTAAAAAATCATTACTGATGTTCGATTTTTGAATGGAACAAACCACCACGGGCTTACGACCGTCTTCTACTGTTGTTTCGAAGGCTGGCTTAGTGTGATCACTTTACGTTAACAACGTTCGCCATTAGGTGGTAATGTGTGAGTCTCCGAAACTCCTAATCATGAGAATTCTCGACATGTTCAACATGTCGAAAAATCCCATGTATGCAACAAATAGGTATTTTATTATAATTAATGAAATATACAGATAAAAGTTGGAAATTATTGAGAACAAGATACTTTTTTGAGAACAAGAAACTTTTTTTCATGTAATACAACGGATATTTGAGATAGTGGGTATAACAACAAATTTTGTTCTAGAGATTTTTTAACTTCAAATCGAACATTCAAATTTGAAGTAAAAACCCTGTTAAATAATATGATTGTACTAAGCCAGCTTTTGGAACAACAGTAGGAGTCAGCCGTATACCCGTAAATTTCAATTTTTATAATTGAAAACACCGACATTGTGTGTGCAATGTTTGCTATTCCAATTTTTTGCTACGATCAAATCGTTAATAATTATTGAACACTGCTTTGGAGAATTATGGGTGAATGCAACGTGTTCATAAGCCATAAACATCGTGTTGATGGTAGGATGGTCAATTGTGTGGCTAATAATATATCGAGCTAGTACGTGCCGTAAACTATCACACATTATCCGCTTAACTGCTTGGTTATCTGTCGGGAATCGCTCGACGATTATATCGTTGTATATTGTCTCAAGATACGAATTTAATTCGTTCAGTAATATTGGCCGCATCTCAAAGCGCATTTCCCAGCTCAGCTCTTATTTTGATTACATGGTTTTAAATGAGAAAAATGATGCCTTACATTTTAATGTTTAAGCTGTTCTTCCATCGCCCGCCCTATGATCGGTTTGTTCATTTTTTTTTTGTGAGAGCTCCAAACCTTAGGAATTATTGTAATGCTGTCAGCTTTTTATCAGCCACTCCTGTTTATGCCCGAGAATATAAGAACAGTCTTGTCAAACATCATCCTCTTCCATGCACATAAAACCAAACTTCTTCGGGCGCATGAATGGAAATTTTAGACGGCTTGAAATTCCCTTCACATCTTAGACATATACTACAATGTGCACAACAGATAATGTGAGTTTCGGGTTTTCGTATTTTAAAACAAAATAACCCATCCCCAAAACGTTTTACCAAAACTCTTATGTTGAGGCACTCACTCGTATGTCGAGGTTCCACCGTGTTATATAAAAATATAATCCATAGTTTTGTGTCACTCCATAGTAATATTATTATGACTGCTGGTCTATTGTCTTTGTCCGTGAGACACTAATTATATACAACAATGCTAGTTAGTATACTTACTTACTGAATTTGTTTTTTTTTTTCATTATGTGTTTTATGAAATTTACACAACTATTCCAATAAACGCTACCTATCTCTTTATTCACTCAGACACGATATTATTATATTATGTTATTATAATTAATAGACATCTCAATATTATATTATTTACTATAATAATTCCATAAATAAACAGTGCCGTATGTTATGTTTTAATGAAATGGGGTCGTTCGTGTGTATTTATTTATTAATTAATTACATTTACAACTTGAGATAATTAATTATTAATTTCTTCACCATTGTTTCAGTTCTTAAATTTGTGCTACACTCGGAAGTTTTCATACAGGGACTGCACCATATTAACTACATGTCTTCGAATATATAACAACTAATGACTCAAACAATTCATTACTGATGTTCGATTTTTAAATGGAACAAACCTCTACGGTCTTCTACTGTTATTTCGAAGGCTGGCTTAGTGTGATCACTTTACGTTAACAACGTTCGCCATAAGGTGGTAATGTTTAAGTCTCAGAAACTCCTAATCATGAGAATTCTCGACATGTTCAGCATGTTGAAAAATCTTATGTATACGACAAGTAGATATTACATGTCTTCGGAGATATACCAAACGAATCAAGTATTTTCCATATCGATGTTCTATGTGAGCTGTCGAAGGCCTTTTCAAAATCTATAAAGCAACAAACGAGTGGAGAGTTAAACTCCTTGCGCTGTTGAAGGATGCACCTGGCACAGAAAACTGGGTACGGTTATTTTTCCAATTCACTTTATTCCTTTATTAGGTATCTTTGAATGTCACGAAAGATCGCCCGATGATGTAGTTGTGAGTTAGTCAGAATTTAGGATCCAGGTTTTCCCAGATTTTTCTTACACTTTCTTACCCGTGGTTCGAATCCTGTTTCATAGATAGATAGATGTAGATAGCCTGTATCAAAATGAATGTTTATATATGGAGTTATTGAACACAACATAACAATCAACACTACACAACAATATAATAAAAAGTGTATGAAATATTCAACGAAAATCATGATCAAAATACAAATTGCCTAAATAGAGATAAATAGCGATAAGTGTCGTGTAAAATTAGAAAACTTAAAGTAGGTAACCCTCTTAGTGATTTCTACGATATAATTTAATAATTTTAACTTTGAAATTAAATTGGCGTTTGACAAAAACTGTCAGTTGTTTGATTGTGGTGCAATCGACAGAATGCAGATGGAAAATATATGTCTTAAAACTTGTAATTAATTTATCATTATACAAATTCGAATTCAATATTCATAGTTAAGACCACTGGACAACGTCTGTCGGGAAAACTTGTCTAAAATAAATACAAATAAATAAATAATTAACACTTTTCTATACCTAGGTGTCTGTCTGTAAGTCGGCGGAACTTAATGCTTGAAGCATTTTCTACCAGTCAATCGGTCCCGTCCAGTCTGAGACAGGATTCCAACCCCGAGTAGAAATTTCAAGTAAAAAAACACATTGAATATTTCTGACCCGACCGGGAATCGAACCCGGGACCTCTTGATCTGAAGTCGGAACCTTGGCCACTGGGCTACCGGGGTCGGTAAAAATAAACTAAGATAAAAAAAAAACTAATTAAACGTTTGAGTCACTAACGCCGGCCATACACGGTCAAGCCTATCTTAATATCTGCAGCGCTGACTGATCATGATCAAGCCGGCAACAGTCAGTCGGCTTGTCATGCAAATTGTAGGCATACACCATCTTGGTATAACTGACACTTCACCGCTTCAAGGACGCTCCAGTCTCGGAGATAGCGGGAGTATGTTCAACTGGAGACAACACAGTGGCTGGAGAAGAGGAAGATTCGGTGTCTGTGTTTTTTTTTGTGGTAGAAAAGGTTCTCCTAGACTTTCCATCGCTGCTGGTAGAGGCATGCAGGCACTCCGCAACAATTAGCGGCCCTCCCATTGATCGCGTACCTGTTGATGGCGGTCGTGCCTCTCGCAGACCTCCATCCTTCATTGAGGTTTACGTAACGCCGTCTCTCTGCTGGCTGTGATTGATTGACGCCCGATCTATCGACGTTTCCCACACAGTTCAGATATGGATCGTTTTCTAATATTTCGGCAGGGAAGCCTACTTAAGATAGTACCTAAAGATAAAAAAAAAAACTCTTCGAATCTCCATACATATATTAGTTTTGTAGATGTTACAAAAATCATTATGCTAGATTTTTGTTTGATCATGCGGTGATCAAATTAGTAAAATTCGCAGGATCTTCTTGAATTGCGCTACAGCCCAACTCGGTTAATGACCTCTTCCGAACATATTATGTCATCCGATGCTGACTTCTTGAAGCAGTTCTTTCGCATCCTACACAACCTCATCCTTCTATTTCAGCCTCGATTTTCCCCCTTTTTCTTCCCTCGTGAGTATCCAGTGACTATTCTCTTTGGAATCAGATAGTTTGATGTCCTCTGTAAGTGTTCAGACCATTTCTCCCATTGAGATCTCGGGTGCCTGATAGACTCTTATTCGCAATGTCGCAGAACCATGATAATTGGTATGTTCATCATTTTAATGTAGAAAATCTTCACTTACCTATTGAAATGTGTTAGATTTTTATTCGGTATAATATGTATACAATTGATCGTCCGAATGATCAATCGCAACTTATTACATACTCGTGTTGCCTACCTATGCTCCTAAATAGTTCAAAGATGGTGGCTAACGTTTTTTTAGAAACTAATCTGTGCTCACTCATAGCGAACACAAATACACTTTTGACATCTTTCACAGTAAGCAAATGCTTGTGTCGTGAAAGCGGAAATTGTCGACACGGCCAGGATTCGAACCCACGACCTCCGCACGAAACAGTGCGAGAGCCGGCGTCGTAACCGCTGGTCTATCAACCATCTTTCACAGTAAGCTACTAAAATCTTGTGTCATCGATTTTTTCTAACATACCGTGCAATCCGAATATTTTTTTTACCACCGGGTTTTGAACCACGACTTCCATTACGCTGTACGTACGAAAGCCGCCGATCTACACCACTGGACTACCAACCACCTCAATTGGATGGATATTTCGCTTTCTGACTGACTGTATGGGATTATAGATATTCGTTACCCAGATTGCAGAAAAACCACGTCTTTGCTTAACGATCTTATCAGAGCGGGTAGTTGATCTTCCAACCGGATTGCCCGTTGAAATACGTGAACCGAAGATGCGGTGGTACTCCGACCTCTCCAGTAGATTCTATAATGCGGGCATCGATCTCAGTGCTGTAGTTTATCACCGAGGAGTCCAGACTGTTGACGGCTCGGCGTGTAGACGGGCTGTGTGTTCATTATTACGGACCGTCGTGCCAGAGATGAAACTAGAAACGATCATCATTGATACGCCGTTAATGAATTACTGACAGACTTGAGATGCGTCAAGTTATACTTAACTCTTAGGTTACCATCCGAGTTCAAGTGTAATATGTCCATCATCGCGCATTGGTCAAATACTCTAGGCTAGGATCTGTCGTTGCTGTTGAAATACATTGATCAGATAAAATGCTAGTAGTCCGTTAGTACTTTTGATTGTTCCCAATCAGTTGTCTGTCTCCAAAACTGACGTAGATAAATAAAAACGAAACACTGTCTTCCATTACTTACTTCATTTTACCAGAAAGGGGTTTTCAAAGGCTGGTTAAAATTTAATATCTGATGGGTACTTTGGAAATACCTCCTACCCAAAACTAACCTGGCAAAGTGAGAAAAAGACGTTTTAACTGTGCAATCATTTTATTTATTTATCTACCCATGGCATTTCCATGCATACAGGTCGTTTCCAAAACAACTGAAAAGCTCTCAATTCCGTTCATTTTAAGAACGTCTTTGGGCTTGGAAAACCGCTGCACTAGATTGACAGGTCAAACGAGGGTTGCTGCTGAAAAAGTCGTTGGGAGAGGTGTCAAACAACCATCCACAATGTGATGAAAGTAGAGATTACTTACTTTCTCAATCCACGTTCGCTCCCTAGGTGGAGCCTGTTGTCGCCACAAAGCCTCGACAAGCATCTCTATTCTGGGATAGATCCAGGGCGTTACCTCAATCTAAGTCTGTATCCCGAAGGTCTTCATCGTAAGCTCTCTTGGTCGTGAGTCTTTGTCTGTCAAGTCTCGGTATGTAAAAATAGGCTTCCATAATCTATGGACTCGAGGGACATACGTAGGACATGGCCGAGCCAGCTTAGTGTACGATTCAGGATAGCAGTTGTTAACTGGAGGTTCCATCGTTCGTGATCGGACGGTTTCGTTTGTTAAAAAGTCGAACCACTTTATCCCCAGGATTTGTCTTAGAAATTTTGTTTTCAATGCTTAGAAGTTTGTTTTTGTTTTTGTGTTTTTGTTAAATGCCAAGACTCACGCCATAACAACACTGGTATAACACAACAGGTAAAGCTACGGCTACACTATGGCCCATACTGGTCCAGGATGGCCAAATAGTGGCTCTGGCCAAGCATTGGCAAGTAGCAACATTTGGCAAATATACTTGTACACCTGGCTACACTATTGGCCCAACATTGACAGCTAGTACGTGGCACAAGACTTACTACCACACAATGTTTCTATCACCGATCCGTTAATTAATTCTTGCTTTTATTAATCATTTTACATTCCACTCTCACTGTATACTCCTATCTGAGTGGGTAATTCCAATAGAGTTTTTCCCACATGGGCAAAAAGGAAAATTTTAATATAATTTCCAATTCACAAATATACACGATAAAAACATTCATAATTTTATTAAACCTTTTCAATTTTAATTGATGTGCATTGTTTTGCAATAGGTATATATTTACCTATCTCTTACAGGTTGATTTGGACTAACACATAAATGAAAATAAAATATACTGATAAAAAAAAACAAGAATCATGTGTACATAATATTTAGTTTTCGAGTGGTTTAAAGAAAACATCCACCACCCTCTTTGCCGTTTGCGTTTTTCATTATTTAATAACAGAAAAGCAGATGCCGAATGTATCACTGAATAGGATGCTGAAATTAATGCCATATCATTGTCAACTTTCATTATTTTATCTGAATTAAAAAAAAATGTACAAAACTCTATGAAAATAACAACATGGAAGACATGACAGCTGTCAACATTGTTCCAATATTGGTGAATACTTGCGAACTCGATCGACAAGTAACGGCCAATGTCAAATATTTGGCGATATTGGTCATTGGTGGAGCGGCCACACTATTTGCCCATGATGGGCCAGATCCTCTATTTGACCAGCATGGCCCATAGTCTAGCCGTGTTTTAAGCAGAGATTAGTAAGATGATTTGTCTTCAAAAACCGGTTAGGGTTAAAAATTTGCGTAAATACTGAATATTTGGTTTCATCTCAATACTTGCTTTCCACAAAGCAGTATTGGTTGAAAATATATGTAAAGTATCATGGAGTAGTGTCCCTACATATTGAGCAGAGCAGAGGACAGTATTATAGCAATAGCAAGCCCTCGACGATTAGTACGTCTCAATAATATTTTGAGGCGATAAGAGTGGCGGCCGTTGATGGGCTCTCGGCTATTATTCATTTACCCGTCGGATACAATCTCCTCTGCCCACATCCTCCCGGAGCTCATTCATTAGAGGGGCCCTTTAGAAGTCACTAAGTGGCTGGGAGATCCTCTCGATGTACGCCCCCGACCACTTCTCGAGTCTCCCCCCTCGAAGCCTATAAAACAATCGATAGTCTAGTACCTAGACCTCGCTGTCGCTTTGTTTACCTTTTTTTAAAGCAAACATACGTTTTGTGGTAAATATTTACAAGATTTTCAAAATTAAACTTACATTTTGGGCTTGACTGTCTTCTAGTGCAATAACTTGCCCTAACAATACCCCCATCATCAAAATCATCGTTTTTTCCAATACTTCCCTCCCTCTCTGCTGCAATTTTCGTTTTGGATGGTTTTTCACACCTCTTTTTGCCTGCACATCGCATTGTTCCAAGAACTGTTATTTTGTCAACAAATTTGTGGATCTACTCGTCTAGAAGGTTCTCTTTCTCTACTTTTGTATCCCTTAACAACACAAAAGACCACAATTGTTTTCATGTTTCCTTCATCTAGACTGGTTCTAAAGAGTGTAACATCTTGTTTGTTTGCTCTTTTTGCAGTCCATGGGGTTTGAAGTAATCGTCTTCAGTTCTACATCTCGAGGACATGATAATCATTGTTTTTCATCGTTCTTCATAAAGATGGTCACTGATGGTGGAGATGTCAACTATTTCAGTGGTTAATCAATGTCTTTCGTTCTTTGCAGCAATTTATAATGACGTTCATGTTGTTATACTTGATTTTTCGTCATTTTCTTTTCCGGATAATCAAACAATTTATGATTGTTTCGTTATTTTATTCAACGATTGTCTGGTCGGGTCGTGAAAGTGTTTCCCCAACCCCTCTATAATACGAGCCCACCAGCCCCGCACATGTGAGAACAGATAAAAACTAGCTCGCTTCAGAATTAATTAAGCCTCCACCCTCTCCCTGTGTACCTTTCCTTTGTACGTATTACGATGCCTGTGTCTTGCTTGACTGGTAGTGCGCCTCTAGACAAAATGTCAACTAGTATCGATTCTCGTTTGTTTTTTTTTATTGTACCAAGATTTTTCTTTCTTTTTCATGTTTTTTTTTTAAAACTCCATTCTGTCGATGTTTATTATCTGCCGTTTTGTATTATTATATTATTTTATTATCCGCATATTAAACGCTAATCCCGCCGAAACACAATACTATGTAATTAATTTTGTATTATTAGAAGTTGTTATTGTTATAAATTTTGGTTGCATTTTGTTTTATTTTATATTTATTGTATTAAAAAAAAAACATTACCAAATAAGTACAAAGAATCTATATAGGTACTCTTCATGACTATACTTTTACATATCTCACAATGCATCAATGATATCCATATTACTCACAATCCACTGTCTCATAAGAATCTTCATCTCACCAATCTTCATCTTTGGGTATTTAGTTTTTAGTTTTTTTAGTTTCCTGTAACAATTAAAAAATATAATAATAAAAGTATTCCTATAAAATTTAATTATAGTTTTGAACTATATCGACACTAATCCTTTAGTTTTGATCTTTTGGATTTTTTAAATATTACATTAGGTATATTTTTTGACTTTGGGATCCATGGAGGTCTTTCTAAATCCAAATGTACTTTACGACTTGGGTGTCGTTACAAAAATGGGCGTAATTATAGTTTGCCTCATTTACCTAAACACAATTTCTTTTGAGCGTTATAAACCCCCTTTAAGTAAAGTTCGAACTAGACTTTTTGGTGGATGACCTTGCTGACACATGTATACAATAAGAGAAGTTAAATGAGTTTGTGACGGTTTTGTCATGTTCCCAGAGGCCATCAGTCCAGCGGGATTGAACCATTCACGGTTGGCGCTACGTTTTGATGGATGGATACCGATTAGCAACCGCGGTGGGGGCGCCTGCTACCAAAGCTCTCCTTACCTCCCGAGATTGTGATCTCGAGGTTTTCTTTTTTTTTTTTGGTGAAAAGGCGTTGGGCGAGTCACTCACCTCTTTATACTATTTCAATTACTCATTAGACCGTTTTATGGGCATTGGGGGCACTCCGTCCGCGCGCACGATTTTTATTGCACAATTTTCATTAAGTAGGTACTATTTAATTTATGTAGTCATATCAGATTTTTGATCTGTAGAAAAACCTTCATATGAATTACTCAGTTGTGAGTGGAATTGCAGAAAATTGTGATGTATACAATATAAATTTCACTGTAACGCCTAGAGGTGGATGGATACTCCCTACTCGCGGTTCAGATGAACAAACCGTTCCTATCGCATTATTGCACCCTAAAATCCTTTTTTTGTGTTCTTCTATTGTTTTTATTAAACTATAACTCCCTTGAAAGACAGCATGTTTGTTTCCAATGTTATTATGAAGATACTTCTTTTATTTCAGATCAAATTGTGATATTCGGAATTCTATAGCTATGCTTGTCGTGATAACTTTTCCATATTGTTATTGTTATTTTATATATTCTATGCGGGACGGTATCAAACGTAATCAATGTTCAGTTTTTCATAATCTACATAATAATTCAGAAATGTTTTTTTATTTGCTTTTTACCGTATACCGTAATGTATCACGCTCAAAATACAAATGCTACGTCAGATATGAATCTGCGCAGAGCCGTGCAAAATGCCGGAGAAGGTTCTTTAATACAATTTGCTGCATTAACTTTAATATATTTAGAGCTATTTAAAAAATTCTATTTTTTAGGATCTTCATACAAATTTTTAATAAACATTAAAAGTGTCATTCTTCTTTTTCTGTGCTTATGTCAGTTATAGAGGTCTGCAAAGCAATGGGAAGCTAGACTAGAACCTGTTTAATTACCTACCGATCAAGCCTGACATTCGGAATCAAAAACATAAAGCAGGACGGGTATAAGCTAGTAGCTAATAAAGATGAAAAAGCTTTCAACAAATCAATTGTTTTATTTAAATTATTTAAATAAAACAATTGATTTGAAAAAGCTTTCACTTGTTACGCATAGTGTTGTAATCGAAGCTTGGCTCGCCGTTATTCTACGTTATAAGGGAAGGGCTTTTATATGAACACGATTAATGTGACTACATTGAAATGAACTCTATTCGGTACCTACTCGGTCTTATCCTGATTCTTTACCTGTTGGGTTGGTGTTGGCCATTAAGCCATTAAGATATGCAAATCAGAACTAACTAACTACCATATTGTATGTGTGTATGTAGTGGTAATTTCTAGACCATTCACACAGGCACTAAACTCGACATATCTTTCATTATTACTTTCTTGTGCCACTCCACACGCATCAACTGCAAAAAAAAGCCCTTGATGGTAATGTTCTGTTCATTTTCGTGGCGGTTCAAATTTACCAACAGTTTCCGCTTGCTCTATATAATAGTTATCCCTCGAGCGGCCCCTATGTTTTTTCTCGCGATCATTCCTTCGCCTATAGTAAATGGTTACGGCCTATTCATCTAGCACGTTGTTGGCAACTCTTTAGGAGCCTTATTTCCCCGGCTTTACTCAGGCAGGACCTCTTCGGTTTGTGGTATGATCTGAGCAATGGATCCCAAGGTAGAATACTTGCTCGTACGGTTTATAATATGTCGCTGGTTGGATTGATTTGATGGCATCGCACCCGGATCAGTGTCCCGTCGTTTTGTCACGTCTGATCGTGTCGTTCAGCTGGGAATAATTAAAACATCGTCCATCCATATACACAATAATATTATTGTATTTCCCCCGCAATTCTGTTCTCATGTTACACATAAAGGAATCCACGTACGTACATGTTTATAACGGCTTGTCTCGCGTTCGGTTTGCGGCCAGGTACCCCTAGCATGTTTACATATTTCGGTTTGACATTTCACACACTAAACATGTCTTGTTTATGGGTTTCGTGTTTCGTTTCTCTCTGGAATTGGAACGTTACTTTTTACCTACTTAAGTACTCGACTGTACTTTTTTATAGCTTTGTTTATTTTTTTTTTCAAATTTTTAAAGCGTCCCGTTCTTCGTACGTGTGGATATTTAGTGGAGACGGCCCGTTTGCTGGTAATAATTAGTCGACGTCATATGCATGTGTAATGAGCCGACAGTGCATAAGTCATAATAATGTCGTACAGTAAATTCGTCTCTTCAGCGATGAACCCGTCGAATTAAAAGTAATTCCCAATTCCTGAAATATTGTGGATGTAGTGTATGCATCATTGAGAGCATCCACTTTCAAATTTCCCCAATTTCTACGAAGACCGACACTGTATTCGACGCATCATGTTAAAAAAATACACCAGAGCCATATTATATGAGATAGGTAGGCACTGGCGTAACTGAGGGGTTTGACGGAGGGCCAAATACATAAATCAACACTTTTCTATACAAAGGTGTCGATATAGCCGGCGGAACTTATTGCCTGAGGGAATTTTTCCAGTCAACCGGCCCCGTCCGTGATTCAAGTGAAAAAACACTGAGACCCGACCGGAAATCAAACCCGGGACCTCTTGATCTGAAGTCCACGTCTTTGCATCTATGCTACCGAGATCGGTCAAATAGTATCTACGTTATTAATAATTCAATGCTAGTACCTAAATCCTAAATTTTTGATTCATCAAAATAAAACAGAAACATCAATAGATTCTGCTACGACGGAACTTTGAATTTTCTTCGATGGAATTGAATTCTTAGGGGTTGCAATCTACCCTCCTGGAATTGAATTCTTAGGGGTTGCAATCTAGCCTTTCTGAGGGTTTCAGCAGTTTAAAACTTATCACACGACATCTTGACAGTGGTTCGATATTGTCTCTATCTCATCATTTTATTTTCTCCTCATAATATTAAGATATCTACTAGGTACATGAATTTGATAATAACTCATTCAATATTCTCTGTCTATATTCACTTAAGAACATAGGAAATGAATAAAAGTCTCTCCATTGCACTCATTCCCTGTCATTGGCCCAAACCATGCTCCTTGCACCGGTACCAAGGGGGCGTTCAAGTATTACGTAACGCAATTTTTGAAGATTTTTGACCCCCCCTCCCCCCCATGTAACGCGCCGTAACGTTTTTCTGTACCCCCCCCCTCCCCCCCCTAAATGTTACGTAACACCCAAGAGACTATTTTTTTACTGAACTCTCGTAAAATAAAAGGGTTTCAAAGGGTTCCTTTGCTAACTTCGGAGAAAAAAAAATACTATTTATATGTTCCATAAATTTATCTTTATTTTTTCTTTTGCTGTTTTCCAAATTTTGGCATAGCTGCGTTGGCAAGTCCAGTTGATGTAAATCCCCCCTTTTGACCACTAACGAATGCTGACAACGAAAATAAAATAAAAATGACGCAAGTATAATACAGTCGAGGGATTCCCCGTAAAAAATAAAAGATTTGCTAACTTGGGAGGGCGAAATAAAAATTACATACAATGCAGTCGAGGGACTCCCCGTAAGACTTAAACGAAAAAGGTTCCTTTTTTCGCAGAGCGAAAAATTCTTACGCTTAGGGTGAAAACACGTAGAAAGCCGATTCCGACCGGCGCAAAGAATGTTATCTATGGTTTCAATGCATTTAAATGGGCATGCCGGAAAGCAGGTTTCTGCTTTTGCTGTGCGTATCCCCATTCAACTGCATAGAAACATTCTTTGCGCCGGTCGGCGCGGGTCGGATTCGGCATTCTACGTGTTTCCACCAAAAGCTTTAACATCGGAGAACAAAATAAAAATGACGTACGGTACAATCGAGGCACTTCCCGTAAAACATTGTCGAAAAGGGTTCCTTTGCTAACTTCGGAGAAAAAAAATGATGTACAGTACAATCGAGGGACTTCCCGTAAAACATAAACGAAAAGGGTGCCCAACTTCGGAGAAAAAAAAAACAAAAATGACGTACAGTACAATCGAGGGATTCCCCGTAAAACATAAACGAAAAGGATTGCCCAACTTGGAAGATTTATTTCCCAATTTTTTTTATTTAAGAAAAAAAAATACCGTTACGTAACGAGTTGTTCAAACCCCCCCCTCCCGCCCTCGTAACGCACAGTAACGTTTTGCAAGACCCCCCCTCCCCCCCAAATTGCGTTACGTAATACTTGAACGCCCCCCAATCTTCATACTTTCTTGGAGGAATCATTTTAAATATAGCATACTTCATATCTTGTTGGTATATTATGTGCTTCATAGTGTGGGAGGATCTGCCACAAATTTGTAACTCCGAGATGAAACATACCTAGGTCTCTAGGCCCAAAAAAATATAAGAAAATTTTCCACCTCTGAAGGTTATATTTTTTTTGGTTCTCTTTAAAAGCGTCGATTATCTCGCATTGTTCACAGAATATTTGGATAAAGAAAGTGTATAATATCAGGTAATGTTTGTTTTGTTCCAGGAACAGGCAACACATCCAGCGATGGCACCTACAAACCCTCATTCCTCACGGACCAGGAGCTGAAGCACCTCATTCTAGAAGCGGCTGACGGCTTCCTCTTTGTGGTCAGCTGTGACACTGGCAGAGTCATATACGTATCAGATTCAGTGGCGCCCGTGCTTAACTACTCGCAGGTCAGTATTATGTTCAGTTGTACTTACTACTAATCTTGAAGATTACTTTTATTCGCACAACATTCATCCTTTTTAACCATGAGCAATTTTTGCTATTCTGTATTAGTGGTCATTTTCAAATCCCTGACCCATTAAGAATATCTTCAACATGTTTAATAGTCTGTCAGAAATTGAAACTGTGAGCAATTGAAATTGTGTGAGAAATTGAAATGTTATGCCGAGATGCTAACCTCCAAGCCAACGCTTGTATTATGAAACATCCTTGCAGCTAGATTATATTTTTATAATCCTTTGGAAATTGTGAGAACTGTTAATCGAGTTTTCAAATTTTTGTTCTGAACTTTGTTCCTTCATGGGGAATTTAAATTACTTACCATTGGGTATTTTTGGGAATATTGATAATACTGAATATTCAAATATGTATCTACTTACATTTAAATTATGAAAACACACAGGGTGAGATGGTGCCTTGAAAGAATGACTTTTTTGATATTAAACATTGATTATAAACCCATCAGTACCTCAATTTCCTATCAGATCCGCTAAAATTTAGCTTCAACTAAAATTTTGAATTTTGCGAGAGCAATTTCAAGTGATTTTAACCAATCCGAGCAATATTACTAAAGAAATCGATCGAAATGAATATAGCTGCAAGTGATTTCAAACTAATGATTTCCCCATGTCAAAATTGTAATCAAGGCCGCCAAATTTCCTTTTTCTCAAACAAATTCATCTTTATCAAGAAATATAACCACTATTAAGGTATCTTTTATGCCGGTCATTTTAGAGGAATCATGATAATTTATGTGGAACGTAGCCCTAGTATAAGTTTGCGATGATCGAATATCGAAACGATCATCGAAAGAGTTTCGAAAAAATCTCATACTAAAATGATTGAATGATTCGATTGTTTGATTTTAGAACACTAATTGCGTGCTAATAAGCCCTTATTTTCGTGAAATTAGCTTTCGATAAAACTCGTACTAGCCCCACAGTCAGTTAAAATTTACTTTTTTCTAGATAGAATTCTAAGTTTTAGCAGATCTGATGAGGTATCGGAGAGAGATTGAAATAGTGCTCTGAAAGATAGACTTTTTTGATTATAAAATAATGTGAATATGTAAAATAATTTTTATTCTCCACCTCATAAGAAATATCAGTGGTGTTTAATAATGTTTATAATTGCAGAGTGAATGGTATGGTTCCTGCATATACGATAATGTCCATCCCGAGGATGTGGAGAAGGTCAGAGAGCAGCTGAGCACACAGGAGCCTCAGAACACTGGCAGAATATTGGACCTTAAGACGGGCACTGTCAAGAAAGAAGGCCACCAAGGTACCTATTTATTCCTTTTAACTATGATCAAATATGTGCTCGTAATCTTACCATAATAATTTGGATTTAAGTGAGTCTGTTCTTGCAACAAGATACGTAGGTAAAATAACGTACCATTTTTCACATGTGACTTATTTCCTACTACACCGCCATCTTTTGGATTTTTTAAGAGTTACGCAACTTTAGAGGAATAATTATTGTTTTTATTACAAACTGTCATGACCTGTCGAACTTCATCCCGCATCCGAATCAACAATGGTTTTTACATAATGCAATAAATTTTTAGCTAATGTAATTAATTTTTAATGTCGTAAACTGTATTTAATTCATGTAATATGTCGAAATATTTTTTTTTATTCTGGGCTACATCGAATTTCGATGGGTGGGTCAGCTGGTATTTGATAATCTTATATTGATTCTTAATTCCAGCTTCAATGCGTCTGTGTATGGGGTCTCGTAGAGGTTTCATATGCCGCATGAAAGTGGGCGGCGGAGAGATGGGCGCCGCCGGACACCTGGGCAGGTTGAAGCAGAGGAACTCCTTAGGACAGTCCAGAGACGGACAGAACTACGCCGTCGTACACTGCACGGGATATATAAAGAATTGGCCTCCGACAGGTATCGTCAATAATAATTATGTCATACTTTTTTGGCATATTAGCTCTTTTTTTTATTTTTCCTTCTAGAAAGAATTCAGCTCTTCAGTGATAAATTTTTTGCATAACTTTTTGCTCTAAAATAAGTCACGTTTTTTAAGAAAAAAAAAACTAGAACTTCACATGACAGCAAGCCAGAAATTTGAAATAAACATGTAAACAGCATTTTAAGTATGAGGCTATCAGATTTATTTCCAGGAGTGCAAATGGAGCGACAGGGGGAGGATGACATACACGGACACTGCTGTCTCGTCGCCATAGGAAGATTACAGGTGAGTTAAAAAAATATAACCAAAAGTTCTTGAATACTATGAATCATTGATGTATGAGTGGGATTATTTACTATTTTTTTCTAATTCTTTTCCAGGTAACTTCTACACCAAACACGTCAGAGTTGTCCAGTTCCGGAGGACAAGCGGAGTTCATCTCGCGGCATTCTTTAGATGGTAAATTCACCTTCGTCGACCAAAGGGTATCGGGGCTCCTCAATTATACTCCTCAGGATTTGCTGGGAAAGAGTTGCTTTGATTTCTTCCATCCGGAGGATCAAACCCACATGAAGGAAAACTTTGAACAAGGTCTGTTGACAAATCTTCTTTATTTAAATAACATTTTTTTTTTGCAATTAACATCTGTTTTCAATTGTGGTCGATCAAACTACATATCGTCGATGAGACTGCAATACCGCGGAACTGTCAGTTGCAAGACCGCATAACTACAAGTTGTACTAAAATTGAGATTTCACACGCAGATATCACTCTAGTAAGGGGCTTCCCTAAAAATTGAACGCAATCATTTTTAACCAATCAGAAACGTGAATATTCTTTATGTTGCAAATACGCGGTATTGTTTCGATATACTTCTGATCGCCATAACACATTGTTACGCGGTATTGCTTTTATATTTCATGTATGGTGATTATTGGTGATATTCATATTTACGTGGTTTTAGAAATTCGTTCTTATTAATATTTTTTTAATTCTTTTTTTAAGATAGGGGATGTTAATAATATTTTTGTTGAAGATCATGAGGAGGAAAATGAGGTTGTAAAAGTTAGGCAGCTACAACTGAAGGGGCTGGTGGAGAACCAAAACAAATTGCCTTATTATTTGGAAAATGTAGCACTGGATGATGTTAAAAATATTTTTATCGAAGATAGTAATATAGACGAATCTTTGACAGAATCTTATAATCAAGCTGTAATGCAGGTTTTTTTTATCTGACGACACTATCACTGATCCCAAGTCCCAACTATGCATACCTATTACCTAGTCCCTAAAGGTTTTCGTGTACGTGATTTGATAATACAATCTCCAGAAATAAATGATAGATTTTTGCATACCCAAACGGTACTATACAACACAAGACAAAATTTCATGATCAATTTAGTGATTTATCTAGAAAGCCAAAAATCATGCCAACGTTAAAAATTGTGAAACAACTTCACCCAAGAAGACTGAAGATATTCAAAACTGAATACAATAATCTGCAGGAACTAGTATGTGATCTTAAAGAAAAAATTACAACTAATGACTCTAACAATTCATTACTAATGCTCGATTTTTAAATGGAACAAACCACTACGGGCTTACGACCGTCTTCTACTGTTATTTCGAAGGCTGGCTTAGTGTGATTACTTTACGTTAACAATGTTCGCGGTGGTATTGTTTGTCTCCGAAATTCTTAATCATGAGAATTCTCAACATGTTCAACATGTCGAAAAATCTCATGTATGCAACAAGTAGAAATTTAATAATAAATGAAATATAGAGATAAAAGTTGGAAATTATTGAGAACAAGAGAGCAACCAAATTTAAAGACTGCGACTGCTGTCATGTATTTGGCGCCAGGTATAATATGTAGGTACACATATTATGTATACCTACATATTATATCATATAATTGAATAAAAAAATATTATATCTGAAAATTCTCTATTTCTACGAAACGCTTAAATTACGAGGAAGCTTAGTGCTTAAATCCGCATATCTACTCATTTTGTCGCACTTTTGGAAATTGCAATTTCGCATAAGTGTCATAAAATACGTAGTTATGAATTTATAACATTGAATTCATAACAGTATTGTAAGACAAGTCCATACAAACTTATGTTTGCAAATTTGAACCTTATAGCTAAGGCGGTTATGGAAGTAAATAGTTTTTTGTGTTTCCTGTAAAATTTGATACTTGGTAGTTACGCGGTTTCGCAATTGACATTTCCGCGGTATTGCAGTCTTATCGACGATATGTAGGTATTTCCTTTTCTGCTTAGAATAAGTGTAATTATGTAGCGTTACTGTAACCCAATGTTTTATATTCTGTTGTATGAAATTGTATGTTTCTTTCATTATTGTTTTTGTAAGGTTTTTGTTGTTTTTTATCACTTTTCTTTTGTACATATTTTATATTATTAATGGCACATAGCCGTGAATAAATAAATAAATAAAAAAAAAATAAAACTATTCTTAACCAACATTAAATGACTTTAGGAAACAAACATAAGGTAATCTTGCGTTGAGTACGAGGTTACAAGGGCATCGTAGGTATTGAAAAGGCCGGCGAGCTTGCGAGAGACGGAGGAGAAACGAATTTCTATTGAACTGAGCCATCCTCCAATCCTTCCAATTCTTAAAGTACAAAACGCATTAGCGGACATCGCTCAAATTCCGGATTGGCTCCCAGGGTCAAAAACACTCCATGGCTCTAGTTAACACCCACCTGTAATCAAAAATCCGCAAGAAACTTACTGTCCCATCGCAGGAAAATCTTATGCACTCTTATAAGATCCCTAATGGGTACATGTGTACTAGAGGGGTCATAGACTCTGAAATGTGCAGGATCTGTGGTCACTTGAGACTTTAATCAGCATCTTCCAATGATGCTCTGGGCAAATTTTTGATGTGCCCAGAAGAAATCGTTGAGTTGATCTCCAATAAAATCCTTCAATTCTTCCGCGAGGCTGAACTGAGCGACAAATTAAATAAAAGGCCAGCCAATAAACAACAAAGTTTTTTCAATTTTCTATCTATATTATTTTCAGATATATCTTTTCTCATGTAACATTTCTTTTGTTAACGATAATGTATTTTGAAATGTTGTTTCAGTTCTGAAGCTCAAAGGGCAGGTGATATCGCTGATGTATCGTTTCCGAGCAAAGAACAGAGAATGGGTCTGGCTTCGTACCTCTGCGTTTGCTTTCCTCAACCCGTACACGGACGATGTGGAGTATATTGTTTGCACTAACACAACAGCTAAGTATGTAACACATTTTTATACTGTAGTTATTTTACTTACTGTCGTATCTAAAATGTTTTCTAAAAACCTCGAAATTTTATTTGAATTTACATTTTTATCAGCATTTTCAAAGATTGAACACATGCTGTACTAGATTTTTTTAAGTATTCCTATATACTGCTATCACTATATCATCAATATTTACACACTCAAGTTTTTAAAACATTACATGATACAATTATTAAATTAGATAGCCTATAGTTTGCGCAGATATTTTGTGACCTGCAGCCGTAGACAAATTGAAATATGCGTTCGACTACAAATGAAGATTTCGTCAATGTATAGTGCGAAAAATATAAACTGTCCACTGGAACATGTAAACAATTATTTAAACCAAACAAGAACACTTATGTAAAAATATAAAAAGTGGACAGTTAATTTTTTCCTACTCTACATTGTCGATTAATTCGTTTGTAGTCGTTCGCCAATTAGAATTTGTCTAAGCCCCCTGCTCGTATATATCTAGTAGTTGGTGGTACCTTTTTAAAAAAGAGATAAGCGAAAAAGACTTAAATACATGAGAAGATCAGAGAAACAGGCTTGCAATGATAACCGTACTAAACTAGGTAGTTTTACAAAATTTTAGGGCCTCCAGAATAAATTATCAGAGTTTCATAAGATTCTGTGGAAAATTGATGATCAGTTAACAAACTTAATCTTGATTGATTGTTTTTTGTGTAGATCTCTTCATACGGACTCAACTGCGGCGCCTGTGACGCCTGGAGGTGGTGAAGGGTACGACTACTCGTTGGCTCAGAGACACAGGGATACTCCGTCCGCCCTCTACCATCAAAACAATGCGCAAGCACCCCCCACCCATCATCACCTGCAACCCCAGCAACTTATTCATCACCAGCCAATGCAGCAGGACATCATGCAAGGTAAGCCACTTCATCCATATTTGATTACCACATCTTAATTAACCAAGTCGAAGACAGACACTTCTTGGCTGCTCAATGGGAGATTGGACTGGCACAAGTAATTGAGGAAACATATAAAGAAAAAAAAATACTTGTATTCTTGTATATCCAGTACAAACATAGCAATTGATTATTAACTGACTTTCCATCTATTATTATTACATCATGGTTCTTGTGACTTGGAGTTGGTTTTCATTCTGATTGGATGTTCTATAGGTGGTGGTGGCAGCGGTCGACCCCCCAGTGGTCATCCCAGTGAGGTCTACAGTGGAGGGGGCCCGGGATACCCCCCTCAGGCCCCCAGTGCTGGCTCCCCTTACGGCTCTCCGCAGGCTGGTGCCCCCAGACACAACAAGCCACCTAGTCCCCAGCACCATCAAACTATACACTGGAATAACTCTATAAGACAGGTAACTACACTTTTCTTCATTAACATGAAGCACAATGCCGTTTTTTTGTCATTGGCTGTAGAGTGTCGAGACATGCGCATCCTAAATGTTGTCATGTATTACTATACAATTGGAATGGTTGGATGATAGACATCGTTTTTAAGGATAATCCTGCCAAATCACAACACTTTGCTATTTGTATTATAGAATTTATTACTATACTCTGTAGACAAATGCTGTCTAATTGAAGTGTTACATTGTCTAAACTTTTGCTTTAGTACCTACAGTCGAACTTAACCGAGCGAGACTTGTCACAGAATTGAACAAAGTAGCCTAGTTTTGCGATATACAAATTTGTTTAATTAAAATAAAAGAACAGTGATGATGCAGACCTATATAAGACCATTCAACAAAGAAGTAAGTGTTATTCGTAACCTGGAGTGGTACAATACCTTAAGGACATACAAACTGACAAGTGCCTAGATTAGCCCCTAGAATCTAGCCAGGCACCTAGCGAGTAGCTTAGTTATGATGTTCGTAACCCGCCGAATGAGTATTTTGCGTCTTTGTAAAGAGTATCCAAGTAAACAAATGTGTGGTAATTAGGTGATTAGTTACTAGATTAACCACCTAATGAAATGGTTCCTAGGGAGCATTCTGCCATCTGAGAAAGCACCATCTTTGAAAATTGCGGCAATGTTTTTTGTCACTACGGTAATGGCATAGACAACGTTCTACTGACGTTATTCACTGCTGTTTTTTTTTTCTCTTATTAGCCTTCCACTCGTCATTGAGTGATTTAGGCATTCACTGTAGAAAAACATACCATAAGCAAGCCACCGGTCAATGGGGATAATAATATGTCCTACGTAAAACAGGACGCTGTGTTGGACTTGATTGCAAATAGTGGAACGCTTTGTATTTGGATAATTAAGTACATAAAATTAAACAAATTGACAGGTGCCTTGTGAAATTTCTTCCAACCATCCCATTTCGACTGTTGCATGTAAGTGCTAACAATTTTGTTGATGACTGAATCGATGGTGTCAATCAACTTTCTTCATTCACGGAAAAAAGCCTTGCTTAGATATATCGAACATGTATTTGTGTTCACTTTGGGTGAAGAAAAAATGATGAGATTATTATAAAATTTTTGGTAAATTTTTTCAGGGTGGAGGAGTGACGGAAGGTTACCAGTACGTAGGGGGTGGCGGGGGTCCTCCCCCCCAGCAGCAGCCCCCCGCGCCCCTCTCCCCCTCGCGCTCCCCCAACAGCTCTGGCAATGGTGCCGGGGGTAATGGGGCACCCACCTACGCACAACTGCAACACCGTCCACCTCCGCATCACCACATTCCATCACACCATTACCATCAGCCACCTCCCAACAATCCACCTCCAGGTATGTGAAGCATATTATCTTCTGTATAAAAATGATTAGCTGTGTTTGTGTAGTATATATAGTAACTGGAGTTTTATGTGCCCCACAAATGCCAATAAAACTAAAAGGAAATGTGTATCAAACTTACTATCAGATCCCCAATTATATACAGCTCTGAATGCTGAACTATATATAAGAGCTACACAAAGCGACTTGAAACGCCAGAAATGCAAATGCTTGGGTGGTTTGCGGGAGTATCATTCCAAGATAATAATGTTAATTAATTAAGGCCAAAAAAGGCAGTAAGTTGGAGAGCGCCAGGAAGAAGAAGAGAGTGTCTCGCTAACTCTCGAGAAGGGTGTGAACAATTAGGTTAGGTTTCAAAATAAGAAAATTGAGAGGAAAATAGTAAAAAAACTTCATTCTAATGTTTGATGTAAAATGATCAGTATTTAGAAATTTTCTTCAATGCTTATACTCAAATTTGAATTTCCCCCTTTAGGAAAAAAAATTTATAGCTTTCTAATTATTCATATCATAGGTAATTGAATTTTTTTTCAACATGCCGATTGTTGTATTCGCTACATACATAATTTGTAAAACCATGTGGTTATTTTTGCATCAGCAAATATGGTCTAAGTTGTCCCTCAGACATATTTCTGCATATTCATATCGTCGGGTCCGTAGAAAAAAGGTCTATGTGACTTTTGTCCATTTTACAGGAGAGCAGTTTAAAGATTCGGATACACATTTTTTGTGATACCATCATAACTATTTGAGTTATATTCTTCAAACTTAAAATTTGTAGTAGACATAATGTTGTTGAATATTAAGCATCTTAAAAGATTTTCTAACATGTATCCTTTTCTAGAAAAATCACATATGCATTTATTCTAGGAAAATTTTTCACCTTAAGTGAAGATGTTCCTTTGTTCTACGGACATCGTCTCTTTAATTTTATAAAAAATTGGACATTTTATAAAAAAATATTTCAAAAACTGTTAGTGATAGAAAAAAAACTAAAAATGCAGTTTTGTAGAGCTCTAAATACTGAATTAAACTACATTAAAAACTCGTTTTTGACCTATGATCACATAGACCTTTTTTCTACGGGCACGGCGATATCATCATCATATTCATATTTCTTCTTTTGGCTAGGAAAGAGTGCATATTATGTTTTATACGAATGCTTGAATTAATTTATGTTTAAATTTCTTTTCTTTTAAGGAATGTGGTCATGGCAAGGTGGTGAGGGTGCCCCCACCGCTCAGTCCCACCAGCCGCAAGGACATCAACCCCAGGAACTATCCGACATGCTGCAAATGTTGGACCAGGGTGGTGCTACTTCCTTCGAAGACCTCAACATCAACATGTTCAACACCAGTTTTGAATAGTGCCGTGTTGCCGCAAATATGGATAAATTTTAATCTTCCTTTGATTGCAACCTTTTGGATGCATTTTGCAGTCTATCTACGGTATACCACAACGTGATGGTTAGTTTATGCGTCCACCATAATCTCAATTTCTACAACTCTCTTATAATCACGGCTTATTTTTGCTTTAGTGTTCGGTTTCGTAAAAACAAAGTGTTTTAGTGAAAAAGAATTATCAAACTCTGGTGGTTAGAAAAAAACAATCATTAAACTTAAAAACTATATAGTGTGATCAGAACACGTTTTTTTATAAACTAAGTGACATAGTGTGTGCGTGTGTAAAAATAATATTCTAATTGTAACAATGGGAATCTTAAAAGATAAATGACAACTAGATTATTTACTAGGGATTTTCCTCCCTTAAAAATAGTAATGGCGTAATTTATTATTATATTACTAAAATCAAATTGACCAGTGTTTCAAATTTAAAAAAAAAAATATCATTCTCTTGTTTTGCCCGCTGTGTTTTATTTTTTTTTATTTGTTGTGGACATTGCTTCATTTTCATATTGAGAATATTGTGTGTTAATATGTAAGACTGAAACTTGTTTCGTGCATTAGTCGTCTCAAAATCTGCTACACCTTAGAAAAAGAACGTAAATTTTTTTTTCAGTGAACACAGGAAACTGTAAATTTTAGAAAAGAAATTTGTAAAAATACACTGAACATTTTTTTTGTTGCATGTTTCAAGAAATACCATATAAGCATGCACAAAAAAGTAAATACTTCGTCTAATGGAAGATCAATTTGTTGTGTCTCCACCGCATTTCGTATTGTACAATAATATAATTTCCATTTTTTTTTCGTGTGTTTATTTTGAGGCTAAACCCAATAATACTCGTCGGTAAAAATCTTATATTTACGCTTCTTAGTGTCATTTTTCATTAAAGGATATTATTATTGAATAGTGTTTACAAAATAATGTACAAAAAATTAATTATGGAGTTAAAAAATGAACAGTTAAAAAAATTGACATCTTACATAATTGAATATAAAGCTATTTAGTTGTATATTATTCTCAGTGCAAGGTTATCATTTTTGTATTGTATATTTTTACAAAAATCGCTAATATAAATATTTTTTAGCATTAATAATTATATTTTGTTTTATTTTATTTTTTATATAAATCTGAGCGTATTTAGATTATTGTTGTTTTTATAAATTTTTAATAAAGACAAAGAGACTTAATTTTGTACCTACTAATTATTGTATCATTTACTATTTGTGACGATTTAGACGAAATCTTATTATTAAATATATAAAAATTTACTTATATAAATTGCTCCAGTTTTTTTTTTATCTCTTGTCTTGTCTGCAATATATATGTGTAATTAGGTTTTTTCTAGCACAATTTTTTCACAGTTACGAAGATTAAAATATATTATAAACCTTATATCTATTAAACTGTATTTTATGTGTTTTGTGGAGTGAATGTGAATTTGGTTTTAATTAAATATACGATTCACATTTTATATATCTATATGTATAATCAATTTTTTTATTTATGATTTATTATCTTCAATTTATTCAAATCCCAACTTTGTAATGATAAAGTAATCTAATTTTCAGTATAACGTTTCTATTTGTCCCTAAAAATTTTTTTTCCAAAATTTATGTAAAGAGGATTTCATTTATAATGTCATTCTTATTCCGAATTCAGTTCATTTTACAAACAAAACTTAAAAACAGAACATTAGGCAATTTATAAAAAAAAAATCTTTTGCAAACACTCACTATTTTAACCCGAATATAACGCGACCCCAAATCAACGCGACTGACATTTTCATAAAAAAATTATATTCACAACATAATTCAAGAAATGGAAAATTAAATCAGATAAACCTTCATTTAGATAATTTTAAGCAATAACACAGTTTATATTCAATAAATTTAAGTTGAGTGTTATAACGAAATTTACATTACGTAAATAACAATGAAAATCTAAAATATGGACTCTTTTCAGAATAAAAATTCATTTGTATCGCGACTATTTTTATTTCCACTTTCATATTACGTCATCACCGGTCACATTTAAATAATTAAAATGCAGCATTTCTTTGAATCCTTAACTATCTATGCATTTTCGTTCTACTGCCAGGTGGTCGCGATCTAATATCCTAAAATAGAGACTTAGGGTTATTTAATTTTTCCTGAAGATGTCGATGAAATTAAACTCCAAAATATGCGCTGGTTGATTTTTTATGGAACTAAATATTGCGTTACGTTTGGGCTAAAATAGTCATCGTTTAAACCAATTTTTTTTTAATGTAAAATGTCGTAACTCTATAAAGTTATGGTAGGCTATGATTTTACGTACAATGTTATTTTTAAGATTACATTTACTTATTACTATAATTCAGAGTGAATAAGTTTTCTATACTTATAATATTTTAAAATAGGGATAATATTGGATATTATAATAATTAATATATTATGTAAATGTAAAAAGTTTTTCCATATAGGTATATTATTAAATTGAATATAAATAAATAGTATAAATATTAAGGAGTATTTCTTTTTATATAACTTTATATATATATTTTTATCATGTAATGTTTCATATTTCGTCTCTCACTATATTTTTGAGTGCAGAATTATTGTATTCATGTATGAATTATGTTTATATTTTAATTTCTTTACGACAAAACATGCTTTCAGCAACTTTTGGTAATGAAATTATATGTAAAAACAAAACACAAATAAATCTTAGTTATATAATCATTATTTTTTATTACTGCTTTCCCCTTTCTTTCAACTGTTAAGTTTTGGGATCCTTTATCCGTTGTATTGTTGCTATTAAAATAGATCTATTGTAACCAGGGGCGTAAGCCAAGTGTAATAAAATAGCTGCCAACTGTGTCGGTTGGCCTGTGTTCCCATAGAATAAAGTACAAAGGACAGCTTTTTACATTGTTAGGCCCCAAGAGCGTTCTATTGCTGTATTAATGTTTAGGGCATATTGACTACAGAGGCCTTGAAAGTGTAAAATCTTCATCAAACAAAATGTTAAAAGGAAGCCAGATAAATATCTGCTAAAAACAGTACCTACAGAGATTCAGTTGATCTGACCAATTAATTGCTTCGTAAGCATAGCTAAAATCTGAAAATACCAATATCCATGAATTCAGCTTTTCAGAGATAACTGCATGCTTTCATGTCTTGTTCAATAGAGTAGCAGAGTGAAGCAAGCAGTAGTGCAATTTAAAGTGAGATATAATGTCAAGGGTCGAGCAGGACGATCTGCAATTTACTCCAAGGAACATGGTAGCCGGATACTGCCGAACCAACCCGAAGTGTAACGAAGACGACTGTATGATTGTATTAGTGTTCAATTTTATTTTACGTTAGTGTTAACAAGCTTTCTACTATTTACATGACTGAGTTAGGTTAGGTTAGATTGTAATTATAAAGGGGGTTAGGGGGGGGGCATAACTTTTCAGCCTCTCCCCCGAATTAATTTAAAGTAATTAATATTTTTGGTGTTTACCATGTAGTAATTCATAATATGAATGAAAAAACACTTGTCATATACTACACAAATTATTTATTGCAGAGACGCGTTTCGTCTATTTACAATGTAAATATTTTTACAATGATCAACCAAGTTAAAATTTTAAAGATATATAAGATATGTTAACAATAATATCTTTAAAATTTTAACTTGGTTGATCATTGTAAAAATATTTTTAAATCAGATCGAAAATGTTCTAACAGGACGAAACGCGTCTCTGCAATAAATAATTTGTGTAGTATAAGACAAGTGTTTTTTCATTCATATTAATTTAAAGTAATACAAATAGCATCAATATATCATTCTCACTAATACAATCATACAGTGATCTTCGTTACACTTTGGGTTGGTTCAGCAATTTTGAATAAGTGAATAGAAGAAGCTCATTCTAACAGGTCTATAGGTTGAAGTAGCCCAACTGAAAATTTTGAAAATTCGGTAAAAAAAGGTAATTTCGGAAATTTTAGTATCCGGAGAGGTGAAAGAAAACCAAATCATAGAGGCGGAACTCCTGCAATCTCAGAATGAAAGCAGAGTCTTCTACCAAAAAATTAACGAACAGAGAAAAGAGTACAAGCCCAGAATCACAATGTGTCACGATAAGGAGGGAAATATCCTGAATGATAAACAACAAATTCTGAAAAGATGGGTTGAACATTTTGATGCCCTCCTGAATGACGTTGACAATGGAGACCCTCTGGTGTTAGCCAGCACCAGCAACTCAAATAATTCTACTGATGATACCGAACCACCGCCAACTCTAGCGGAGGTTACCTTCGCCATTAAAATCCTACACAATAATAAATCCCCAGGAACTGACAATCTGCCTGCAGAGCTGTTTAAGTTTGGAGGAGAGAGGCTCCATGGCCATTTACATGAGATCATTGCGAAGATATGGCAATTTGGAATACTCCGAAATGGAACTGCGGAATAATATGCCCACTCAATAAAAAAGGAGACCCAATGGACTGCGCAAATTACAGAGGAATCACACTTCTAAACATTGCATATAAGATACTGTCAAAATACGGTGCAATAGATTGAAGAAGTATGCAGAGCCACTGATTGGGAATTACCAAACAGGGTTCCGAAGGGGAAAATCAACTACTGACCAAATTTTCTGCCTTAGACAGATACTTGAAAAGACAACTGAGTTTAATACTGACACCTACCATCTCTTCATAGACTTCAGGGCTGCCTATGATACTGTGAATAGAGTAAAGTTATACATAGCCATGGAAGAGTTTAACGTACCCATGAAATTGATAAATCTGGTGAGACTAACAATGTCAAACGTGGAATGCCGGATTAGAATACAGTAAGATTTGTCCGAGCCTCTTCAAACTCTAAATGGACTAAGACAGGGGGATGCATTAGCCTGTGTGCTATTTAACATGGCATTGGAAAAGACCATTCGAGAAGCAGCGGTGCAAATGACTGGTCATATATTCAACAAATCTGTGCAACTCCTGGCTTATGCCGATGATATAGATATAATCGCGAGATCAGTAAACAACCTTAAAACGGCATTTAGAGCGTTGGCCTCATCAGCGAAAAACACGGGACTGGAAGTCAATGGGGCGAAGACCAAATACATGCCAATAAATGGGCGACAAAACCCTTCAAGCTTAACCATCGATGAATACTGCTTCGAAACTGTCACCGAGTTTGTGTACCTAGGCACTATGGTTACAAGTAACAATGATGTATCTACCGAAATAAAACGTAGAATAGTAGCTGCAAACCGGTGTTACTTTGGGCTCCAGGGAAAGATGAGATCACGACATATTTCTAGAAAAACCAAACTGCTTTTATATAAAACCCTGGTTCGGCCAGTTTTGACATACGGTTCAGAGTGTTGGACTATAAGTAAGTCAGACGAGGGAGCATTGGAAAGGTTTGAAAGAAAGGTGCTCCGCAGAATCTTTGGTCCCATCTGTGATAGTGCAGAATGGCGGATAAGGCGTAACGATGAGCTGTATTGCCTCTATAAAGACCCAACCATCACTGCAGATATAAGAATTGGCAGACTACGATGGGCTGGACACATCCAAAGAATGGCTGAAGAGGAGATGCCGAAGAAGATTTTGGACGGCATGCCGAGCGGAAGACGAAGACCAGGAAGGCCGAAGCTTTGGTGGCTGGATGGTGTAGTGCGGGATGCCCGACAGATTGGAATCTTCAACTGGCGGAGTGCTGCGCTGGATCGTCAGGCGTGGAGGCAAGCTCTTGAGGAGGCCAAGACCCGACCCGGGTTGTAGAGCCACTGATTAGATTAATGTACTTAAAAATAGACAAATGGACCTGGACCCAACCCATGGGGCGGTCATGAGCCCCGTAACCCCTCCCCTGGATCCGCCCTTGAATGGGGCGTCACACTCTTATATATTTTTATAGATCTAAGGTTTTCTTATATAGGTGGTGTTGAATGCGCTGAGCCTCCTACGAATTAAAAGAATCCATGTATCTCATCTCTAATATAAATGAAAGTCGGGTTAGTGTGAACACTTATAACTCGAGATCGGCTGAATAGATTCTTCCGATGTTTGATTTATTGGATTCTTCTCCGCTCCGGATAACAGAATAACTAATAAAAAGTTGAATAAATTGATAAGAACTTATGTAAAATACAATATTAAAGATAGTATGGAACGGGTTCGCCATCGGTACCGCCACCGACATCTATTGGGGAAATATGGAGATATCTGGTGGATTGATATTTTGGTAGAAAGATGCTATAGAGCAATGTTTTCCCTATTTTTCTACAGATGGTGGTATGATTGCAATTAAAAATATTGTTAAGACATTTTTGATGGTACTTTTTCAAGCTTTTTTATAATTTGTTAACATCTATAATTATAAAAGAAAGTCGGGTTAGTGCGAACACTTATAACTCGAGATCGGCTGAACAGATTTTTATCGTGTTTAGTTTATTAGATTCTTCATCGCTCCGTATAATTAAAAAATCGAAAAATTGATGGAAAGTAGAATGAAATAATATAATATTAAAGTTAGTACTAGGGAAACGGGGGAGTTTTGGTGCTTTTGAATTAAATGATTAATAACTACCACATAACTTTGGTTTTTTTTTTTTACAAAGAGTAGTCATGTATGTTAGCTATGTTATGTTACCCAGCAATATTTTATTGACTTTAAGGCGAGACGAAGTTCGATTGATGAGTTAGCTAGTTAATAATATTTCTTTTTTTTAATAAGGCGTAAAACCAACGCGCAATAAGTTCCCAATAGAACGAGTCGCCGGTTATCTAGAAAAAGATAATAAGTCGTAAAAAAAATACGACACGACATGTACGACTACTTTTAGAAATAATCCACAGAAAAATGTGTCTGTGGTGTTCATATATTCCATATTATATTCTATGGGTGTTCTATGGTATTAAAAAGACATTGACGCACACCATAGAATAAATAATGGATAAACGCACACTTGACGTTTAGAAGTTTTACACTTCGAGTAATTTGTTCTGTTTTAATCGCTTTTATGCATTTTTGTTCAATAAACTTTTTGTCTTATCTGCTGGATTCGATTCTACTAATTTCCATTATAAGTAATTGGATTTCAACAAAAAAATGTTAAAACGTTATTATACTCAATTTGCAAATGCTGTTTGCAGAGTTTGTTTATACAGCGATGGCTTAATGTTTTCCTTATTCGATATTTCAATCACGGAATCTAAATTAATCTCATATGGGGATATGCTCAATCAGTGTACAAGTGTAAAGGTCTGTTTTACTGTAATTTATGAAGTATGTGAGCTTTATTTGAAGAGATAAAATATACTTAAAAAATCTGTTTTTCAGGCTACAATTCATGATAAACTACCAGCTCATATTTGTGCTACATGTAAAGAAGCTTTATTGAACTGTTGTAAATTCAGGCAACAGGCAGAAGAGTAAGTTAACTATACAAGAATTCTGTATTATCTACTGCATAACCTGAATGTTTATATTATCTCAATCTATATTCAGGTTTTATATTTTTATAGCCGAATATTAGTAAGGAACTCAAAGGTGTTATATAGATCATATATACAGGGTGACTGGTAATTCGATACATTTCTTGAAAGGGGTTATACTAGAGCAAATTTGCAACAATTTTGTTCCCATTAACCAGGGGTCAAATGCCGGTAGTTTTCGAGTTATTTAACTTTTTGAGAATTCTCATGATTAGGAGTTTCGGAGACAAACATTACCACCGTTGTTAACGTAAAGTAATCACACTAAGCCAGCCTTCGAAATAACAGTAGAAGACGGTCGTAAGCCCGTAGTGGTTTGTTCCATTTAAAAATCGAACATTAGCAATGAATTGTTAGAGTCATTAGTTGTTATTTTTTCTTTTTAGAGTTTTTTGTATTTTCCACCTTTTGACCCAAAATTGAAAATTGTGAACAAAGTACTCCATTTAGGGAAATAAGAATACACATTTCCAATAGCTGAAGAATGAAAGAATGTTTGAAGTATAAAATCAAGAAGAAAATTTCAAAAACCTCAGAAATACAATATTTTAAAATCACAAGTCAGTTTTTTTCATTTTTAATTTCGATTTTTCTAAGGGAGTTACTCCAAAAAGGTATATAGAAAAACTTCCCCAATTAATAACATTTCAGAAAACATGTGAATATTTTCCATTTTACCACAGAGTCTGAAAATAATCAATATTAAACAATCAGAAGGCGTAAAATCAGTTTAATGTCGCCATATTAATGTTGGATGACTCGGTGTTAGTGATCATAACGAAGCGCAACTTTGAATTTTATTCGTGTTGAAGTAGAGCTGTTTTTATGAAAACGCCCACGCCTTCATAGCAAATTGCACATCACATTTCTTTTATTTATGCAGTGGTGTCAAAGTTGGCGCATAATACAGACTGTTTACACATAAACACTGATCTGTCATTCTCATTATTTAATTACTGTCAATGTTATAAATGAAATTATATCATTTTCCAGATCAAATGCTATCTTGAAGCAAGATGTGAGGCCCAAGGTATTTTTTAATAATTTGCGTGAATTGAAATACAAGATAGAAGAGAAGAACATTGCGTTTGATGAGCCTGTTAGTGGTGTGCCTGGTGTAAACCCAGTTGTGCTGAATGGTGGTGCCATTGGTAACACTTTGATTAAAAAAGTTCAAAACGAACATCATTCTGAATGGGACATGGAAGTAAGTACGTTAAGTAATAATATTTTTATTTTTGTATACTGCATACTTTTATTTTAACTAGCTGACTGAATTTTCTCCAATTTAATTTTCAAATTTCTTTATGACAAGTTACTTTCCTATTTCACCAATATGAATCCAACCAATCCATTTGTTTCAAAGGACATTAGCAGTGCGCATTATGTCAGTCTCACCAATTATCAACATTTGACATAGGTATGTCCAGCGCCAACACCCATTTTCAGTAGCTTATTACTAAAGTAATAGGCTAGGTCCTGAAGATGGGAGTAGGTAACCCGAAAACGTTTTAGTAATAATTATTACCAAAATTAAGTAGAACATTCAACATTTTTTGTAGCTATTTAATATAAATGATTATTATTATGTCGTTCTACAAAGTTTCTCACCAATCACAGCTTCACACCAAATTTTGTTTAATTTAATTTAGTTAAGATCAGATTAAACAACGAGAAATAAGCAAATCGGCACCCACATTCCCACTACCTCAACCTGGTATTTTTTTTTTTTTTCTTGTTTAATAAACCATAATGTTTTAAGAATATTTTTTTTATTAATTATACAAAATCAAATTTAATATTCATAATTAAGACATGCCAAGATCTGTCAGGTCAGCTAGTTTTTTTATATATTCATATTATATCGACCATATTCCTCTTTCCTGACACAAGCTTTGAAAGAGTCAAAGAGTGTAATTGTGTTCACTTTTAGTGAGCACAGATTCATTTTTATAAAAAAAACAAACCGGATGATTTTATTTTCATCCGGTCTCCATATAAATATATTTTGATATACCTAATATGTTTTATTTTTAATCCAGGTGGAGTATTTAGATGAAGATTTCATACAGTACTCGCCCCTGAACGTTAAAAAAAAGAGAAAAGCAAGAAGGATGGTGAATAAAAAGGCCACTGATGCTGTAGGAAGCAAAATAGATTTCCAATTTCCAGCCAGTTGTCAGAATTTAAAAGTTCCCATTCCAATTAAAGTTTCCGATGATTTTAACGATGATGTTGGTAAGTAGTAGCAAACATTAAAAAAAATAGCGTCTAGTACTTGGGGCTCGAATCATATGAATTAAAATGGCCACCAGCGGTATCGAGCAGTTGGTATTTTCATGGTAATGATGTAAAAAGTTGCACTTTGTAACCATGGAGACATTGAATCAACACCAGCCCCTGGCAAACGCTGCTGGATTCTTTTGAATGTATATCTAGTGATAAAGTGCACTCACAAACATTATTCAGCCTTTTTTCCTGTGCTTTTCTAACTTTTCTAAGAGCTTGGCTTTGGGCTCTCAAACCTTCTGAATTAACATATTATATCCCACAACATTTTTTTTTTGATATTGTATTTTTTTTCTTTGAATTATTTTTCATTTTTATGTGAAAAAAACACCGCAAAAAGTTTTTTAAATATTTTTTTGTTATTTTATAGGGTTTTTTTGACGTATGACATAAAATCGCTGGGCGTTCAAGTCTCATACATTTGGTAGTAAGCACATAACTACAAATAATAACTCCTTTCTCATTAAAAATACTTTTATTGTAATAATTTTTTATTTTATTTATTTTACAACAATACAATATAATAATTACAATAGATATTTTTTTTTTATAATGGGAAATAAATATATGACAAAAAAGCATCCTCCTATGCAGCAGTTTGCTGGTATGAAGGAGGACCTTGAACCTCAGATTCGTGATGGTTTCATTTGGCTCTGGACTCTAATAAGTGTTGTTTAAGCATCTTCGAAAAAGTTTTTAAACCATTCTTTTTCTTGATGTGGGTTGGTAAAGCGTTGTAGATTGTACTGGCGGAATACATGAAATAACTATTTAAATGATTCTATTACTTTATATGCGCTTATTTTCGATTATTTTAAATGAAACGTAAAAAAAACAATCCTTTGGGTGCAGTTTAACTATACATTTCAATCAAACAAACTTAGCAGTTTTCCACATTGACCACATATTATTTTTTGACTATTCGGAAAATCAACAAAGTGAAGTTTCTTTGTCGTATCTCACATCATCCGCAAATCTGGATATTTCTAGATAAATGTATTATTTATTTACAGTAGGCGCCGGATATTGTGATCATGTTTGTCTAGTGTGTTTTGATTCTATTATCCGGCGATTCTAATAAGCGGCGGCCATATAGAAAACACATACTTAGTACATACCTACATATATTTCACACAAACATAGGTACCTACTCATTACATATATATCTAAGAAAGGTTTTTATGTCGAAAAAATTGTAAATGAATCGAGACAAAAGAGAGTTTGTCCCTATGTTTTGGATAGTTTTCGGAAATCTGTGACTTCATTCAAGCATTTGTGTAAAAAAATATACCTACCTACATTACTAATAGCAAGTGTTTAACGCCTTTAAAACATCTGGGAGATTCGCTCTTTCCAAAAACTAAAATGTCATCAGTCAGTCATAGCGCACTTGCTCACCGTTATTCGGTCTTTTATTTTTTACGTTCCAGGGTTCGAATTTTCTATCACCATACAATAAACAAACACACGCACAGTTGAAAACAGTTCAAAGACTGAACTATAAATCTTTTCTAATGCGTAATTAGTCTATTGAGTCGAAATTAAAAAAAAAAATATTAAAAAAAACATGCATGTCAGTTGCTAAATGTAAGAAAGTGTTCTAAATTTTTGGAACAATTGATTCTATTAACCGAAAATGTGATTCTGTTATCCGATAAAAATTGTATGAAATTCTTCATTTTGAATCGGGACATGGACTTTTGATTCTATAAAGCGGCTGGTTCTATTAACCAGTGATCACAATAACCGGCGCCTATTGTATTTATTTTTACCCATTACACCGTGTCCCGTAATGGATAAGCAGAGAGAACGGACCTCCACTCCTTTCTGTCCAAGAACACTTCTTTCGCTTCTTCCACCGACATACCATTTCTCATACAATCTCTCCTATTTCTCTTACTTCTGACGTGGCCGTCCTTGTTTTCCTTATCCTTCAGATGAAAAAAAACAATGAATTTTGATTAAAAATTTATTATTGAAATCAGGGCATGTTCTCAACACGTTCTTCGGTGCATTACTTTGCAGTTTCCAAAGAAATAATATGCCCAAATGTTTGTAGGTACATATCTCCAAATGTCAAAAGTAATTTTGAAGTTTTTTCCCATGGCATAAATCACTCTCTGATATCAAATCAAAAAGTCTACAACAGCTGGCTTTGAAATGCAGTGTCTGGTGATTATATCTGGTCAATATCCCATAAAATCAAATTTATATTTAACTGCAAAGTTGTATTTTTCCATATCCGTTTTTGTTTTGGAGCCTCAGAAATTTTCCGCTTCTTGATAGTGGTTTGACAAAGCAACTTTTATAAATCTTCATCATAAATAACCATGTTTTCACTGGACCCACCATTCATATTTCAGAAGAAATCTCATCTTCGTCATTCAAATGTCGTAACATATTCGTAATAGCCTCTGCATCAGTTATAAAGTTCGTTCTGGAAATAAATTTTGCACCAATACTAGAATATGTAGAACTAGACATCCATGGGTAGCTAATAATTGCTAACATGACATTCGCATGAGTGCCCAGCGTATGATATATCATACATTGAAAAAAATCATCAAATATCTACCAACTCACAAAACAAATGTCATATTTAAAAAAATTAATATATAATACAGCTTATTTTAAATAGATAACAATAAAATAATATATAATTTTTAATAAAAATATAGTATTTTTATATGAATAACTTACCGGCGACCGATGGTTGCATACGCAAAACAGAATGTGATTTTCAAGGTCGGTTGACAGCTTTGTTATGTCATTTACCATTAAAAAAATTAATAATTAGTTAAATTGGATTCATTTTCTTTTAAAAACTTTTGATACAAACTCAAAATATTTTTAAACGAATAAAATATAGAACTTTCAAAAATTTATGTTTTACGTATGATATATCAAACGCTGGGATATAATAGGTTAACTGGTTTTCTTCTGAAGTTGGTCCCATGATGACAAGGAACGTGACCACCTTCTAACTCCAGATATTCGGAAAATGTGGAAATGTAGAAACCTTTGCAGTTTTACAGTTTCATTTCAATCAGCGTTTTATATGTGTATGTGTGCTCCAAGTAATCTAAAACTAAGAACAAGTATGCTCACAATGTATTTTGATTTCAGAGTCCCTATCTAAAAAGAAAAAAGCCTCAAATAACTCATCACGCGCAGATAAAGTAAGTAAGAAAAAATCTGGAGTATTATCTGTTCTTAGCAAACCCAAAGATTCAGTTCCTAAAGAAAAAAGGAAATATGTCTGCTCGGTTTGCGGAGTTCTGACCTTCACGTTGAACAAACATTTACTTACTCATGCAGGTGAGGGGATAATCAAAATATACATTTAACTTTAAACAGAGGGTTTCTGTGGGGCTCACTGCCTTCTTCTCCGTTAGTTCAATGTTCAAACCAAAGAGTTGATGTGAATATAGAAACATTAGAAGAAGCATTTAATTGGATCCAAGCATCTATAATTTGTATGCATCTGCATTTATTTTGTATATTTTATAGAACTGTAACTCTATATGTAGGTATCAAGTACTAGTATGTTTAGAAAATTACCAAAACTGGATAACGACACATTTTTCTGGCTTGCCTGCAAGTTTATTCTGATGCCAAAAGAAATCCCGGTAAAAGTCAACCAGAGTACCACACGACTGTACATGCACTACTGTTCTTAAAGGACTAAGATTGTTCATGTATGTTTATTACCTTCACTATTACGTCATCAAGGCTCTTGTTGCCTCCCTATGCCCCTAATCGGGGTCAAAAAGGGAGTAGTTAGTTAGCTAGGGAACTATGTATATTGTTTTTACCTCTTTATTACCATTATATTCTAATTTACTTTTACAGAGCACAGACCTTTCAAATGTGATCACTGCTCCAAAACGTTTATACAAAAGGGAAATTTTATAGTGCATATGAAAAAGCATACTGGGACAAAAGATCAAGTATGCGATATCTGCGGTGCTGCATTTTATATACCAAAATCTGTCAAACGGTATGTCCGCTTATTTGATAAATTTCTATGATAAATTTTTGTTCACACTACGCAGCTATGTTTTAAATCAATGGGATGTTTTTTTTCCTTTTTGTGCCGCTAGAGGCGCCCTTGATAATCCGGTCTATTGTCAAATTCAGTGTTGCCAACGGGGGCGATTTACTTCTTCTTCTTATGGTCGCTCACAATCTAACCTCCAAAATATCATTCTAGTTTATTTCAAATTAAACAACTTATATATTATTATACATGATAACTTACAATAGGTTTAGAGTAATCATTCTACATTTTTTACATACTATTACAAATAAAATTGTTCATCTTTTTTTATATACCTACCTAAATACAAATTAAAAAATACAGAACAGCACCCCTGAGATTTATTCTCAAATTTATGCGCAACAAAATCAACAACTTCTTAGCAACTCAATCAACAACTTCTTAGCAACACAATGGAAAACAAACTTCCCAACGTTGGCATCACCGAAAAAAACATCTCTACGTTGGCAGCACTGAATTTGACAATAGACCTGATTAGAAGTTCTGCCACCTAGTGTGTATTGTCGGAAGCTCCCCAGAAAACTTTCCATTTGCAAGAAACTAAGCTACTCATAGGTATACTAGCTGATACCCGTCTTGCTTTACGTTTTGGTTTGGATACATTTTCAGAATAGCGAAATGTCAAAAGTCTCAATAAAAATTGGATACGACGCAACTCAATAGTCTGTTTTTCATTTCAGAATAATAGTCAATATCTTAATGTTTCAAAAGGAAAAAATAAAAGAAAAAAAGAATGTCACTTTCAGTGTTTATAAAAAAAAGAGAAGAAAATATACTCTATGCTACTCACATTGCAACAAAATTTCCGTGTCCATAATATGTTTCTGCTCAATGTCTGAATGTGTTGTTTTGCCTCAATTCCTAATACTGTATGTAGATGTAGATACCTACCTAGTAGTTAGTTTGAGCTACTTAGCTGGCTGTCATGATAAATTTGGTGCCATCTCTCTGGTATGGTGCAAGCGAGCCCTGCTTTACCCACCTGTCATGGCTTACCTACCTTATATTTTTCTGTGAAATTCTTTATAAAATACGAATTATAACACTTGTACAAATATGTTTTTCGTATTTCAAATCAACATTCATCTTTTTTATACTTACAAAAATTTACAGCTACAGTTGTACACAAAATTTACACCTATAATTTAACTTTGAAAAGATGACCGTCTCATTTATTGAAATTTTTGTATGAATATTTTAAATTTTTAGAAATTTATAAATAACATTAATTTGGAATAATTAGTATCCATAATTACCATAAATTAATATACCTGCAAAGATCAACGAAGATTAAAATCAAACCTAGAGATTGCGTTTTATGCGTGATGTGCCATCATAAGAAAATAAATAAATACATAACTGAATTATTATGTAGATAATTAGATTGCAATAATTATTGTCGTAATAATGTAATTATTATCACAATAACAGCTACTCAGTCAACCTCACTGCAAATGACAAGTACTTATGTGGGAACTGGTAGTGTTGCCAGCGTAATTTTTATTTGGATTTTGTTTTGAGGTCTTTTGTGACAGGCTGTATGTCTGTATTTGCTGTACTTATACCAATGTCTATTATTATTTCATACAGTAAATTTTTTTTCTTTTAGACATAAAATGATCCATTTTCAAGAAAAAAATTACGCCTGTCATTTGTGTCCCAAGAAGTTTTATGTGGTGAGTATAACTCCTATATCAAATAAAAATATTTCCCTTCATAAATAATAATATGTTAATTGCATAATATAATAATATGTAAAAACTGTGACGTTTGGTAATCAGTAATCTTTGATCAATCAGTCAATATTCCTTTGATGACTCCTCTAAAGACCGGAGAGAGGAAATAAGAGCCTTGCTCTTCACTGTACCTACTTGATCTTGCAGAATGTCAATGGCCTCCTCCTAAATTGTGTCCAATCTTTCAGCTCTGCTTTGAAGAATGGAACACAGTATGATAGGTACAACAGCTCTCTCGAGGTTAATCACCTCACCTCCCTCCCTTAAACACTGGTGGTTAGAAAATGCTTTGAAGAGACTCTTGCTAATGTCATCCTGAAGCTGGCTGTAGCTCTCCTATTTCTCTGGGTATGGTGTTAGAGGAGGTCATCAAAGCTGCGCAAGATGAAGAGCTCGTGTTGCCTCCCTATGCTCCTAAGTAGGGTCAAAAAGAAAGTCTCTATGTAAAGTGCACATTTCTTTAACCCTCATGCAGTAGTGTGCGAATTAATGTGAACAAAAAACAAAATAGAAAAAATAGCTTTTAGAGCAAAAGTCAGATTATTATTAAAAAAGTTATTTTTTCACATTTTCTTTTACTAATTGTAGCTTTTGTAATTTCTTAGCTAATTCTTTTTTGCAATTTTCTTGAATCATTTTTTTAACCATACTGGATTTACCATTTGATAACATTTCTCACAGTTTTGGATTCTGAATTCTTTGTGTATTGGGTTAAAATGAGACAAATTTTTAGGCTAATCTGACACATTCATTTTTATAAAATATCAATGGGTATGTGCTAACATAATAGTTGTGATTCAAATTTGGTTTAACAATCCAAAAATATATGTACCTATATAATTAATATCAAAAAGGTTGTAAAAAATAGTCAAAACTAACTTATTTAGTAAAATAAATAAGTAAAAAAATTACTTTTTATAAAGATCTTATTTTTTTGTGTTTATATTAATGATCACACTACTGTATATAATTGTGAGTGTATACAGTATAAATATCAATTGGTTTGGTTATCTAAAGAATGTTAAAGAAGTTCACCACTGAAGCACTCAAGCTTACTTAAAACCAAATAAGGACCTTGACTGGACACTGCAGACTGTAGATTCTGCTCAGAGAAAGACAAAACACCCATTTATATCCTCTGTTATTGTGATACACTTGCTCACAAGAGAAGCCATGCACTTTGAGGGCCACTGTTCAACTCTGAGACATATTGTGAGATACATGACTCACATCAGCCTTGAGAGCGAGTTGTAACATTGAAGGACGTCACAATAGATCTATTCTGGTCGTGGTGATAAAAAAGCACACGACACCTTGACCTTCTTTAAAAAAAAAACTAAGGTGCTGTGATGATGAAAATCTAAAGTTAAGTCTCTAGGTAGATATGACTTGAGAAAATAATTAGGTACATAACTGAATTATTCTGTAGATATAAAGTACTTTAATTGGTTTATTTTTTACTTAAGAATTGCGACTTGAACCGCCATCTAAAAGTACATTCAGGCTACAAACCATTTGCATGCGAGGACTGCAAAATGACGTTCAATACTAAACACCAACTACAAACGCATCAGAGATTACACACTGGGGAGAAACCATACTCTTGTGAGGTAGACTGTTTTGTAAATTTTACGTCAATCAATCAATTCTTCCTATATATCAGTTTTTTTATTTTTTTTATTTATTTATTCAAACAAATCAATCTCCAGTCAGCTCTAGGCTGGTATAAGGAGGACAAAATAATCATAATAAGTATATAATAAATTGTTATCAAACACTTTACATAAAAAAAAAACATACAAAAAGAAACACAAAATAGTTCATAACTAAAGTCGACAATAATAACGTAAATAATACAAATTCAAAATAAATAAGAAAATGTAGGTATATTAACAGGGTGACTGGTAATTCGATACATTCCTTGAAAAGTGTTATACTAGAGAAAATTAGCAACAATTTTGTTCTCTTTAACCAGGGGTCAAATACCAGTGGTTTTCGAGTTATTTAACTTTTTAGAGTTTTTTTTTAATTTTCCACCTTTTGACCTAAAATTGATAATTGTGAACAAAGTACTCCATTTAGGAAAGTAAAAATACACTTTTCCAATAACTGAAGAATAAAGGAAAGGTTTAAACCTTAAAAAAATTTCAAAAACCTTAGAAATACAATGTTTAAAAATAACTGGTCAGTTTTTTTTCATTTTTAATTTCGATTTTTCTAAGGGAGTTACTCCAAAAAAGTATAATATACTTGGCGTACAAACAACAGTAAAAACTTCCCCAATTGATAAGCTTTCCGAAAAGGTAAGAATGTTTTCCACTTTACAACAGTTTTGGAAAATAATAACGTTGATTATTTTCCAAAACTGTAGTAAAGTGGAAAACATTCATACCTTTTCGGAAAGCTTATTAATTGGGAAAGTTTTTCCTGTTGTTTTTACGTCAAGTATATTATACTTTTTTGGAGTAACTCCCTTAGAAAAATAGAAATTAAAAATAAAAAAAAACTGACTTGTGATTTTAAAATGTTGTATTTCTAAGGTTTTTGAAATTATCTTCTTGATTTTTTACTTAAACTTTTCCTTTATTCTTCAGTTATTGGAAAAGTGTATTTTTACTTTCCTAAATGGAGTACTTTGTTCACAATTATCAATTTTAGTTCAAAAGGTGGAAAATTTAAAAAAAACTCTAAAAAGTTAAATAACTAAAAAAACTGCGGATATTTGACCCCTGGTTAATGGGAACAAAATTGTTGCAAATTTGCTCTAGTATAACCCCTTTCAAGGAATGTATCGAATTACCAGTCACCTGTAGATAGATGCATTTTAGATAAGCACACTTCACACATAAGAATTACACACACTCACACAAGGCAAATCATGCAATGAATTGGGATTATAGATAGTCAATTTAGAATTTAAGTGTATATTTTTTTTGTAAAAATTAGCAATTAACTCGTATTTTTATATTCTGTAAAAATGTGGTGGTATTAGCTGAGATAACTCTCTCTTTCTGACTTTATATTTTTTGTGTTTCAGATTTGCAATATGGCATTTACATACAAAGTGAATCTCAACAATCACGTCTTTAAAGTGCACGGAGTCAACTTGAAATTCAAATCAATATACAAGATCACTCCCGACGTCTTAAGTGAATTATATCAAAGCGAAGTCGAGAAGTTAAATATTATTAAAAAGAAAATAGAAATTTCCAACTAATAACTATTGTTTTTAATTTCATTTGCCTTGATCACCATCGGTGTGTTATGGCTACTGGATAAGAGTATAAAAATGAAGAGTGGTTGGTAGCTTAGTCGGTTCAGTCGCCGACTTTCATTCTGAAGGTCATAGGTCCTATCATTGGCCTGTCTTCCACTTTCAAGACGCAAGCTTTGCTTTCTGTGGAAGATGTCAAGAGTGTATTTGGAAATCTTAAATTAATTAAAATTGATGAAAGCGCTTCAAATCAAATATTTCTTCACGAAAGTTCAACTACATGCTTAAATAAATAAAAGTTCCATACCATTAGTTTATTTATTTTGTTTTCCACCATAGACTTACTAAAAGCTTTTGGGGAATGGGGAGCAACCATTTTTACATGTATAACAACGTCCCTTTAAACCCCACTTAGGGGCATAGGGAGACAACAAGAGCTCTCCATTGCACAATGTTTTTTTTTTAAATGAAATTGGGCTCACCCAAAGTGAACACAAATACACTTTGGACATCTTTTACATAAAACAAAGCCACTGGTCTACCAACCGCTTCAAACTTTACAATCTTAGATGCATCACTGAGTACAAAATATTATTAGAGAACTTTTATGGATGGCCAGAACCGAAAATTGGTTCCTTTATTCTACAGTCACGTGACTGAAGATAAATTATCAATAATAATTCGTTTTACTTTCATCCACAAGCACAAGATAACACAAAAAAGCTCAAGGTACTTCTTTTAACTAATTATTAATATTATTAAAACCTAAAATTCTTCTGTGGTATCTCTATAATATAAAAAATACGAATGTCACACGCCACTATCGACAGACGTCACAGTTTGTATAACAGCAGTCATGTGGTACTTGTTGGAACCATGGCAGTAGCACATTATTTCTCTAGTATTATTTATTCTCAAAGATATGTATACATGTCTAAAAAATATAAGTTAGTACCTACTTAATAATTGATCCATCTTGGGTGTAAAAAAAGAAAATATTAAGTTTGAAGTACCGCAATGTCTATAAAGACGAAAAGTGTTTCTACATCCGACATAGACTTCGAAAACCATAAAAGCAATGCGCCCTAAACTGGTTTCATCAGAAGAATGCAAACACGGTTTTAAACCAGTAATCCATCTACATCCATGGAAGACAAAAAATGACCAACTTTGAGAGCACCTAAGCGACTTGCCATAAACTGGTTTCTAGAAAAGGATGCGACCATAGTTCTAAACCACAAAAACAATGTAAAAACGTGTTGAGTTTTAAGCGTAGTAGCATAATATGTCAGATAAAAATTGTTCTTCTTTTATTTCTGATAGGGTAAAAAATAAAAGCATTCAGGCTAGCGAGTAGTCATTTTATTTCAAAACTTATCTTCTATCTAACAAAACATTTTGAGACTAGGTTTTCTCTGGTGTTTCAGTAACCTGAGACACAGTTTCCAAATCATTATCTGTAGGCGTATTAGGATCTTCAATAATTCCTTGCGAATCTGATTCTATGTTCTGTATATTGATGGGTAATCTGTCCCACCACTCGCTGACTTTAGCACACCGGAACATGGTTTTACCATGTTTTTTTGCTGTGAAAATGATTTCCTTCAGTTTACCATCATCACAACACATTCTGCAAACAGCGTGTTTATGTCGGACCAGCACAGGTCTAACAACTCGTGGCCATTGCTCGTCAGTTTCCATTCTGGGACCTTTTTTCAAAACGACATAGGAAATCAACATTTTTTGAATATTTTCTGTATTTTCAAAGCTCAATACTTTATATCTGACGGGAAAATTGCAAGGTGTGTTATCTTCTAAATATCTAGGGCATTCTGTATCATGTGGACAGGGTGAAAATACATGTCCAGCCGAACTACCTTCTTGGGTCTCTAAAATAAATTCTCGTGCTTCATTGATTATTCTAAAACCAGCATTAGAACCCAACTCCACCAGCACAAGAAAATCGTTTGTTCTTCTCCATAAATTTTGTATGGTTAAAAGTCTACTTTTGGCAGTGGGTAGTTCAAAAAGGCTGAACGCACTTAACACTACATCAAACTTTGTAGGATTAGCTGGAAGGAATTGCCTCTGGAAATATTTTTTGATTGGGAATTCCCCATCCTTTTCTCCACCGCATAAGATAGTTCGGGCTAAATCGTTTGCTTCAGCAGAAGTGTCTACTGTGAAATATTCGTGTAAAGATTTGTCCCAAAAAGTTCGGGCTGCCCAAGTCCCGGTGCCAACTCCTGAACCAAAATCAAAGAATGTAGATGGTCTGTAGTTGGGGAATCTCACTTTAATTTCCCTGAATATATGATAAAGGGCTGCATAATCGGGAGGAGCTCGCCTCACCAGATATTGCAGTGCAAGATATTTATCCAACTGTATATTTTTCCAGGCATGAACTGTTTCCTTTAACACTTTGTTTATTTTTCTTTCTCTAATTTTCGTTAACTTTTCTAATGTATCTGGATCCTGATTTGATGTATCGGTATTTTCTAAAGAAGAAACTTTTTTCTCAATTTCGGCTTTCTTTCTGTTAATTTCATTCTCTTCCAGTGGGTAATTTCGAGATAGTAAATAATTGCCAAGATCTTTGGAATCAGCTAAAACACTTTTCAATGGAGTATCACCTAAAGCTATTTTGATTGCAGTTTTAATATCTTTAGGTAGCTCTATTGGAGGTAAATTCAACCTGCCTGGATGTTTTCTTGGTTTAAATGATTCATCGTCTACAATAGATTTCATTTCTTTTTCAAATTCAACTATGGGTCTTGGTTTTTGACCGTAACATCTTTTTAAAATATTGGTTATGTCGAAGAGGAATTTCTTTTTAAACATATTTGCTAGCAGCACAAGACCAAATATAAATCAAAATAACAATCTAACATAACCCCAAGGTATCTTAGTCACAAGTTAGCTTTCATTTACTATTCTTTCTAACCTCAAAATTAATAAATTTATTGAGGCCTTAAGCCTTTTAACCTCAAAATTAGTTTTATTTGTGTAAAAAGTCAAAATACAACTAAATTTACACCACAGATAACGAAAGAGTACATTCTGACAGTTGACTATCTATGAAACAAGAACAAACTTCGCCATGTTGGAGGTGTGGGTGGATTATTTTCTATGATTTAACTTAACAGCTGACGAACATGTCGGGCGCGCGACTGTCACTCGATAATTGAAATTATGTTTACCTTTCATTTGGCCTGTAATATAATATTATGATACGCGCTTCGCTTGTATAAATAACAATAGTCAATTTATGGAATAGTTAGTGTGAGCCGTATTTGTATGTTTTACAAAATATATCTATTTTTTAAAGTTGATTAGTATGCTCTAAAGATGACACAGTCATCACAAACAGCTCAAGAATTCATACAAAATGCATTCTCTCCAATTATCGGGGTGATGTGCAGCCCCTCAGTTGAAGCCATATCATTGAAAAACAATTTAAACTTCGAAGAACTGCTGCAGCCTTTCTGTAGACCCAACTGTGAAGGTTACAATCATTATTCTTATCATTGTCAGTTAAATTTGTTGTCAGTTATTTCTTGAATTGACAAAAAACGCATTATTGTTTTTCTTATACTCTGCATTTTATCATGACTTGCTTTATTATATGCGTCTTTCGTGATGATATTTAATCACTGTTTATGTTTATTCCATAACCTATATTTTTTTCTTTAATTAGTTTTGTCTTCAATATATTTGTCAACAGTGGTAGGAAAAAAGGTGATGCATGGTGGGACAAAGAAGTGAAAGCGGCTGTGGATAAAAAACAGAATGCGTGGAAGAATGTAGTTTGTGCGAAGAATGACTCCGACAAAACAGTTATGTATGATATTTATAAGAAAGAGAAGAATGCAGTTAAGAAACTTGTGAGCTTGAAAAAGAAAAAATTAGAGGATAATGAATGTAAAAAATTAAGTGCGAATGTGAATGGCAATTTAAAGCTTTTTTGGAAGGAAGTGAAAAGGAAAAGGTCTGGGAAGGATGAGAAAATGAATTGTTTGAATGATAAAAATGGATGTATGCTGACACAGGAAAAGGATATAGGTCTGAGATGGAAAGAGTATTTTGAAGAGTTGTTTGAAACCAAGGATGGATGCGGCAGTTTGTGCCAAGTAAGTATAAATGGACAGGGTGATGAGAGTCAGCAAATCAGTATGAATGAACTTATGAATTTGCTTAAAAAAGCAAAAAATGGGAAAGCGTCAGGTTGCGATAGGGTTATCAGGTATGGCGGCTGAGTGACGCTGCAGTGGTGCCTGGAGCTTTTCAACTTGTGCTGAACAGAAGGCCGTACCCCAGGTGACTGGAGGAAAGCCATTATCTGCCCTCTGTACAAGGGGAAGGGCTCCCGGTTGGACTGTGGCAACTATCGTGCAATCAGCTTGTTGAGCAACGTGGGTAAATTATACAGTAGAATTTTAGTAGAAAGGGTTAGAACAATAACTGAAAATAAAGTTTGGGATGCACAAGGGGCTTTTATGAATGGGAGGGGGTGTGCCGATCAGATCTTCGCTCTGCGGATGATTACGGAGAAGCTTTTCTGTGCATTCGTAGATTTGGAAAAGGCATATGATAGGGTAGACAGGGGTAAATTATGGGAAGTTCTATCAATTTATGGAGTGAATAACCGGTTGATTCGTGCCATTGCTTCGCTATATTCGGAAAGTACTGCGTGTGTGAAGGTGAACAGTCCCCTTTCACCGGAGTTCTATCTTACGAAAGGTGTGAAGCAAGGGTGCGTCATGTCACCCTGGTTGTTTAATTTGTTCTTTGATTTTTGCGTCAGTGGGTTAAAAGATATAAATATAGGGGTTGAACTAAATGGAATAAAGGTATGTGCGCTTATGTATGCAGATGATTTAGTACTTATGGCTGAGTGTGAAAATGATTTGCAAGAACTTGTGTCAAGTGTGTTTGAAAATTGTGCAAAAAATGGTCTAAAAATGAATGTAAGCAAAACAAAGGTTTTGGTATTTGAAAGGGATGAAGCAAGAACGAATTGCAAAGTAACCGTAGAAAATGAATGTCTTGAGCAAGTGAATGAGTATGTGTATTTAGGAAGCATGTTTAGTCGTGATGGAAAGTGTGAAAAAGAAATCGAACGTAGGAAAGTTGCTGGTTGCAGGGTGGGCGGTGCACTAAGACCTATAATGAGAAACAACAACGTCTCACTACAAGCAAAGAAACTAGTGCATAACGCAATCCTGCTACCATCGATGATGTATGGTTGTGAAACGTGGACATGGACGAAAAAAGAAGAATGTAGTATAAATGCAGTAGAGATGAAATCTCTACGAAGAATATGTGGAAAAACTTTATGGGATATGGAAAGGAATGAAAATATTAGGAAAGAATGTGGTATGGAAGTAAGTGTTGTGACAAAGATGAAAGATAATAAGTTGAGATGGTTTGGGCATGTGGAAAGAATGGATGCAAACAGAATGACAAAGAGAATTCATTAGGCTGAAAGGAAAGGTGTAAGAAAGCGTGGCCGACCAAGAATGACGTGGATCGAACATATCGATTCCGTCCTCAAGGAAGGCCAGGTAAGAAGTAAGAGAAATAGGAGAGGTTGTATGAAAAATGTTATGTTGGTGGAAGAAGGGAATGAAGTATGCTTGGATAGAAAAGAGTCGATGTCCGTTCTCTCTGCCTACCCCTTATGGGACATGGCGTGATGGGTAAAAAAAGAAAAGAATATAGACTAACTTTAATAGCTTAGTTGTCTATCTTATTTATTTTTAACTTGGTTGCAGGCTTTGTAAAAGATCCTGGCGGAGGGCATTGCTCTGTTAAGAATTTGAAACTAACAATAAGCAACATTAACACCAGACCACCGCAGCCAGTGCTGGCAAGGAAGTTCCTCAATGAGTCTGTGAATATTTGCTCTGTTGAGAAAACGGCTTCGTTTCAATATGGTAATTTTTTTTATTCTTATTATAATTATTGTAAAAAACCACAAGAAGACATTGTTCAAATAAAATAAACCGCTAGGTGACCAACAACTTTACACTAGACAATTATTTGTCTTGAATTCATATTTTATACAATTATGTAAATTGGTATAATGCATAAGTATTAGCGCACTATTTAATTATTAATTGGAACTATAAACTTTAAATTTTTTTTGATTTTGAACAAACGTAAAAGTTGTATCTTTAAGAAAATAAATAAAAAAAGTATTACAACGTTACAAATAATGTGTTTGAAGAATCCTATTATTATGAATTTAAACAAACACAGTTGCACTTTCACAATATTTTATTGAGGCTCGAGCGCCTACAAACCTTACAAAAAAAAAATCCTATTATTTTTATGCACTTTTTTGTCAAATCTAAATTATATTCCAAGTTATTACACTCCTTAATGACTTACAAAAAAATTTATTTGAATAAACATTACTCAGAAAAATCCCGCATGAAACACTTTATTGTATTTTACATTGATTTCTATGGGAATTTTTTTTCCCTTAACAAGAGATTTAATGGAACAAATTATGCTTGTTACGAGATGTTTCGCTTTATTTATTTTGTAGTAAAATGTACATTTGTAGAGTATTAGCTTTTCCACTTTTTTCCAATTTCTACTCGGAGTTTTCGTTCTCTCTCAGTTTGACAGATTTCATAGACAATATGTAAAAATTGCCTCTGGCTACATGCATATTATAAGAAATTATTCATTTTGATTTCTATTTCAGGACACTACAAAGTGGACATCCCCATTTCAACCCCTTGGTTTGAATCCTGGCGAGACACATTCTTCCATGTGCAGTTTCCTGCAGACCATGAATACTTGAGACACTTCCTGGGATGTATGCTGGTGGTTTCCACTCTAGACGCCAACCCCGTGGAGACGCTGGCGCACATGGCTGATCAACTGTTACAGATGCAAAATATTTCTCCACAAAAATTACCAAAGTTTTTCGTCAGTGATGCCCTCAGATGTTGTGTCTTAGTGCATGATTCTTTGGAAGGGAGTATTGAAAAGTTAGTATACTTTGTTCATTTCTTGAGTTTGTGCTCCTTAGTTAGAGCATAAAGACTCCATAATTCATGTGGCCCTGTCATGTACAGTTCTCACCGCTTCATCTCAGTCGATATTGGCACCCTCATATAATCTTCTGATTTTTGGAAGCGTCTACTGCATTTACTATGACTTGCGGATAGTTCAATCTATGACTTGTTGTCGTTGATATACTATGTACTAGAACAAAAATGTAAAAGAATTATGTCATATTAATTTGCTAATTGACGGAGTAAGAGGCCTATGGTCCTGCACTGGACGATCACAGGCTAGTTGCAATTTGCTATGTTTATTCGAACTGTTCTTGTCTCTTTCCGTCTTGTTATCTTAAATTATCGTCAGTAGAGATAGCAAATAAATTTTTATTATTTTTGTATTTTCAAAAGACTTTATATAAAAAGGTATCTAAATAAAGATATCCTTGAAAAAAAATGTATTTGAAAATGTGAAGACCTTTTTTTGTTGTGTTGCATACTAAACACATTAGTGAATAAAAGCCTTTCTTTACATGGGCGCGTTTTGTAAGAAGATTTCACTTCTACTAACATAATATAATATGTATAGTGGAAATAAAATACGCACTAAACGCCAAAAATTTCATTTTGAGATAATCTAATAAAACTGATTTTTCCCCCATACAGACATAGTACTATGATGATTTTTGGATCTGTTTTTTTACGCCTTTAGGTAATCGATATGGACTTTGTGCAATATTTAGGCTATTGACAATGGTTTATAGACCATTTCCTCATACTCAACTCATTTTTTTCATTTTAGGCGTTTAGTGCGTATTTTATTTCCACTATACATAAGTACGTGTTTCTTAGAAAATTCTCATATTTTAAAATGAATGTGATATTATTGTGAAAAATCAATTAATACTGATGGAAGTTGCACCATGATAAATATTTCTTCAATGTTTGCTTTCAGAGCCCAAAAAATTTACGAAGTAATAAGATTCACTTACGGGTACGATAACTGCTTTTTCTTGTCCATCAACTCTCGCAATCCTAATGACGTTGAAGGCGTTTTACCAGATCCGTGGAGCAAGTATCTCATCAAGAGACCAGATAACAGCGTAAGAATCACTATTAGACTCTATGCTTCGTGCAATCCAGTAGTCTTTAAATAATATATAAAATAACTGAACATACTTCATATATGACTCATTTTCTACTACAGCACCATCTCTTGAAAAATAGTCCAAAAATCAAATTCCGTATGATCAGCTAGTCTGGAACAAAATAACCATATTCTTTGATTAAATTATATTTTTCAGGAGCCAACGTCCGAAAAAGAGAGCTTACCAAGAACTCCAGCAGATGTGGCAGTGGTTGCTGGAATGCCGGTTTCTTTGGAAACTGGAAGTGGAGGGAGTATGATGGCTGGTAACAGTGATGGTGGAGCTGTCACGGTACAGGTACATCCATTGAGTCCATCGGAAGAGGCTGATGTCACCTCATTTCAAAACAATATGGTGAATAAAATTTTATCTATATAAAACTGAAACTTCCAAAAATTTTCATCAATCCACCAACAGATGCCGCTAGCATAGAAAATCATTATAAAATACTAATCTTATAAAGAGGAAAGATTTGATTGTTTGTTTGTATTAAACAGGCTCCGAAACTACTGAACCAATTTGATAAAATCTTTCACCTTTGGGAAGCTACACTATCCCCGGGTAACATACGCTATATTATATTTTCATCATTGAAAAGTTTATGTATTACTTGGTGTTTTTGTTGAAATAACGATAATTATTAAGTTCGCGGGCTTCATAGATTTTTTACAAAATCATTCTAAATGAATATGTTTTAAACTAACAGAGTCTAGTGTTATCACTCGGGGAAGTGTCCAAAGAGGAGCGAGCGCTATTTCATAATTTTCTTTAAAAAATAATGACATGGGTACGTCAAATTTGAAATGTTGATATAAGTATGGGGGTTCCACCCCCAATACTTATATCAACATTTCAAATTTGACGTACCCATGTCATTATTTTTTAAAGAAAATTATGAAATAGCGCTCGCTCAGTCTTTGACGAAGGAATCACACTGGTCGACCACTAGTAAAGGGAAATAGGTATTTGACCGAATGTATTTCTTGTTTTGTGTAACTTTTATTTGTTCTTTTATAGAATGACTCGTTTACTGGGAATCTAGAAAATGACCCACCAATCATCAACCCCAATGTTTGGGAACCAACTTCCGTCAATGGCGGAGTGCAACACGGCAGCTGTCTGACAACTCAGGATATAGAGAATGTGAAGGCCTTCTTGCAAGAATTCACTCTCAAAGCTCTCTTACCTTATCTAGAAAGATTAATTTTGCAATTACAAGACTCGGTAAGTTCTCAACATTTATAATAATCCACTTTACGTAAATGAAAAACAATTTTAGACCTTCTTATACTGAATGGTGTTTTTTCCCATTATTTGGAATTAGTCAAATTCCAAATCATGGGTGAACATGGTTAATGTAAAGTGATCACTCTAATTTTTTATTTGAATTTTCTAACTGAGATTGGCCTGTCTTAGATTGCACTAGATGAAATTGCCTCAGGCAATAGGTTCAGCTGGCTGGACTGATTATATATAGAGAGGATCACTTGATGTGTTGCGATGAAAATTTAAATCCAAAGTGTAAATTTAGACCCAACCGTATTTAGTTAAATTGCAGCGGTGATCTCTTGTATAAAATCTTTCTGATATGAAATTGTTTTTTGCAGGTATCAAATAAGAAAGGTGTCAGCAGATCTTTACTGAGTGCCACAAAAAGATGGTTTGGTGCCAATAAACCTGGTATCAACGCACCCATTAACTCTGTGGTGTGAGTGCTCTTTCTATTTCTATCTCTTTATTGCTAATACCTATTTTATTTTACTTCCCATTCTATTTACGCTCAATTACAATCCTTTACAGTTATTCTGGTGATTGTCCAGAATTACAACTGCGTCGTTTGGCCGATATATGGTTCATGTTGGGACAGTGGGGTAACGCTTTTCAAGCCTACCACGCAGCCAAGCGGGAGTACAGCGCAGACGGGGCGTGGTTGCTGTATGCAGGTGCTCTCGAAATGGCCGCCCTCAGCGCATTCATGTCTAACGAAGCTACAAGAAAAACTTTGGACTATATGGAAGAAAGCATTGTGACGTATATGAATGCATGCAGGTAATTATTTTGTTTCCCTATGTAATTTTCTAGACTTTTGTTTGTTAAGTGTTATCTATTTATTATTTCTTTTAGATACTAGGCAGGTATTATAAATACTAATATACTTTTTGATTATGGTATGGTTATCAAAAATAACCATACCATAATCAAAGAGTCAACGGGCATTATTGTTGCTCTCCTTTGCACTCTCTTTAGGAGTTGGATATGGGCTCTTATATTAGGAAACTGTATTCCAGCAGAGGGCGTATGTAACTTTTATACACTTAGATGAACAATTCAGGTGTGATAAAAAATCCTTTTTCTATCACATATTAATGAATTAGCTCTTCCCATTTTATAGTATTGGAAACTTACAACTGTATTTTGTCCATACTTTATCAATAGTTGGGTTTTTTTCTACTATCATGAAAATGTACCCACTTTTAAATTTTATTATTTTTAGAATGCCTCAATTTGGCGTACGAGCCACGCTACTGTCCGTGCAGTGCCTCACCAGCAGAGGACTGTATGGCGACGCTGCCAAGCAACTGATCCGTATGACCTCCGAAGACTGTGATCTCCGTAGTGCTCTGCTTTTGGAGCAGGCCGCTCTATGCTTCCTGGCTGGTCCTCCAAGAAAGGCTTTGTACAGGAAGTACGCCTTCCATATAGTTTTAGCTGGACATCGCTATTCAAAAGCTGGTCAGAGGAAGCATTCATTGAGATGTTACAGACAAGCTTATCAGGTAATTATTTTTATCACTTCCATTCTTAAACCAAATGCAAATAAGGCAAATAATTATAATTCTTAAGGCAAATGCCTTTCCATATCACTCCAGTTTCTTTGTGGCCTGTTTTTGTTGTGAGGTCCACCGTTTAGTACTGTTTTGTTTCATTTTTTAAGCAGTTTTCCCTTTTCTATTATGATGTTTTTTGTAAGGTGGACTAATTTTGTGAGTTACCACTGAAAACATAATTATTCTGTGGTTTTACAAAATAGAGACTCGTTTTTTCATTTCTAGTTTAACTTATACAATGTGGTATGCTTCTGTATGGTATAACAAATGTCAAACATTCTCTGACTTACAAATATCTTTGTGTAGAACATTGTCTTTATATTTATTTAGATATATGGTGGTGGAGGTTGGAGACTGGCCACAGATCACATAGAGTTTGCCGTTGGCCGACTTGCTGGACAAGTCAAAGGTTGTTGGTCAGATGCTGCAGGTGCCTTAGCCTCCTTGCTGGCTCCCAGATCTTTACAGAGTCCTCCCCAGCAAGCAGCTTTCCTCCGAGAATATCTGCATGTTCGACAGGTTTTGTATAGTTGATGTCATGTTATGAGTAAACATTGGATTTTATACCTCTGCATATAAGTCTCTAATTAGAGTGTTATTGCATATTTTAGCATTTTTCCCAATCGTGCACATTAAATCAATGATCCAACTGGCTATAACTCTTCCTAATTCAATATCAGTATAAAAATCCAAGTCTTGAAGAACATTAATGCCTACATCAATGACACAGATCACCCTGACTAATAAAAACTATAAGGCAAGGTGACCTGTGCCATTGATGTAGTATCTCTAGAAATGGTTCCAAATTTTAAATTATGTCCAACTAGCCGATACCCGTCATGCTTTACGTTGATGATTTGGCTAGTCAGACTTGAGCGGTAGGTTATTGAACAGGTTTTGTCTGCAGCTTTCCCCTTCTCAGGACCAGGAGTATAATATTATTATCTTAATGTTTCAAAAGGAAAAAATAAGAGTCACTGCTAAATATGCGAAAAATTTAAAAAAGGAATGTCTATTTCAATGTTTATAAAAAAATAGAAGAAGAGGAAAAATTAATACTCACTGTTAAATACGCGAAAAAATTATAAGAATGTCTGTTGGTTTTGTAGTACCTACCTAATGCAAGTCCTTCATACCTAGTATTATATTATATTGTATAGTTAGTTTGACCTACTTAAATGACTGTCATGATAAATGAGGTACCATAGGAGAGAGAGGGTGCATGCGAAGTCTGCTTTACCGGCTTTAGGCATTTGTCATGGTGTACACATTTTATAATCTTTTTCTGTGAAAATCTTTATAAAATAAGAATTAAAAGACTTCTACTTATATTTTTTGTATTTCAAATCAAACTTCGATCGATTTTATACATTTTCATACCGTAATGCTCCAGTTCTACACAAAATTTAGACATATAATTTTACTTTTAAAACATGACTTTCTCATTAGGGGACGTCCATAAATCACGTGATGTTTTTTTACAACTTTTTATACCCCCACTCCCCCCTGGTGATATTCGGTGATGTTTCAGAATACCCCCCCCCCCTTCCCCCGAAAATCACGTGTACTTTTTTAGTATAAAGAATTCAGAAAGGGACCGTTCAAGTCTTAGAGTAAGAGAATACTATGGAGGGAGCGATAGGTATATTTCCTATTGTTCTCGCATGAAGCCGATTTTTAGACCTGCACAAACTTCACTCTTGTACTTTTTATGGCAGTCTGTGGAGCGATATTTGAATCAATTTGAATAGTGCGTTGTGTCAAAGTGACTTGTTCATGATAAAAGTTGTTTTTTTTCTCCAAAACATAAATTTGTTTGCATTATTTTGTGAATTAATATTCAAAATTAAACATCATGTGGAAATGTAGTGTTTTTGGGTGAACAAACGGCGATAAAGATAAAAAAATGGGTATTTCCATGCAAGGGTGAGTATCGAAGTTTATTTGTAATATATTATCATATATAACAACAGAAAAGTTACTTTTCTCTAATATTTCATAAACCTGATATATAAAGATGTATTCTTTTATTGTTATACGTCATTTATTATTGAAAAATTGAATTAAAAATAGTATTTTACTTAAAATAATGATTTGTTGTGTGTATGACATTTTATGTGTAGTGACGCCAAAACGGCTCATCGATGTTATAATCGATTAATTATTTTTGATAATTTTTTGACCTGTAAAGCTTTACTTATCGATATTGAATTACATTTGTATATTTAAAATAAAATATGTATATTATATTTATCTTTCTGTGAAAAAATAGTAATTTCGTACGACATAATGAGCTATTTGTTAGCTTGATTCTGTGTAAACATTTTAGTATATCATGACAGAAAACAATATTGAATGTGAATTTAAATGATACACTTGTCTTATTTTCTAACTGTTTGTATGTTCTAAGATTTTCCAAAGATGATGGATGATGGGCAAAGGCAATGGATTGCAGCAGTAAAAAGGGAACATTGGACACCTAAACATACTTCATGTATATCGTCGGGTCCGTACACTTCCATCCATCAAATATCCACCCTAGTCCTAGTGGATATATTATACAAAAATTGGCATTGTAACAATAAAATGATTTTTCTTGTAACATTAATTATCAAAGGAATATAAACATTTCCATAAAATGACATCTTTTTTTATTTTTCATAACCTTATAATTAATGACAACCATTACGCATTTCAGTTTTCTAAACTAAGTACATAATATGTGTATGATGAAAAATTCCGCCACGTTTCGACAAGCACTCATCATCTTCATTATTGCCTTGGTGTGAAGCCTGCTTTCACTTGTCAAAGCATCGTGAGATTTTTGATAACACACACACACACACGCTGTGAAGTAATTCTTAACAAAATTAACATCATATCATAACCTACGTGAAAACAAAAAAAAATTACTTATGCACTTTATTTCAAAAACAATTTATGATATAAGCGTTCTCATACGATGGTTTTTAATGGGCTATGAAATTCGATGTAATTGTGTCATACATTGATCATCGATGACATCTGTAGCATTGCCATCCATATGGAGCCAACTTCACTTTATCACTTTTTATGGCCCTGTCCGCCATTTTTAGGCTTCATTTTTTCACAATTGTGCTCCCTCCATAGTATTCTCTTACTCTAAGGTTCAAGTATTACGTAACGCATTTTTTTTAACATTATTGACCCCCCCCCCCCCAGATGCACCGTAACGCTCTTTGTTACCCCTCTTCCCATTCTCTAAACGTTGCCTAACGCACATAATTATTACTGGAAAGTAACTAAATACCTTTATTGTGGCGCCAATAAAATATAGTAGTAACGTTTTACAAGAATACCCCCCCCTTTTGCGTTACGTAATACTTGAACGCTCCCAAACTTATGATATTAATTTTCGTAAATTTTTTAAATTTCTGAAAGTGCTTTGGGTTTCTTGTGAGTGTTTCTTTAATTTCATCAGAAAAAGTAAATGCACGTGATTTCCTCACTAGACCCCCCCCTCCCCCTACGTGATCTTTCGTGATTTTTTCCAGACCCCCCCTCCCACTTTTGGGATCACGTGATTAATGGACGCCCCCTTAATTGAAATTTTTGTTTGAAGATTTTAAATTTTTTGATATTTGTTTGAAAAATTGGAAAAATTTGTATCTATGATTACCACAAATATACCTGCAAGGATCCTCGACGATTATATATAATCAAACCGTGTGCGGTTTATGCGTGATGTGCCAACATACGAAAATAAATACATACATAACTGAATTATATTAGATTAAACTATTAGACATTTTTTTTTTTTAAATGAATCTGTGCTCACTCAAAGTGAACAAAAATACACTCCTTGACTAAGTATCGTAAGACTCACAGTAAGCTACTTAAAGCTTGTTTTGCTCTAAAAAATTTGGAAAAATACTCAATTGTATATTGTCAAGAAAACTTACTTACCTACATAATTGTAAGAATATTGCTCTCTTTTTGTACCGTATTTAAATAAAATTGATAAAATAAAAACATTTTTTACTATCCATTGTGCATATTTTAGGTAAATGAAGAGTTCTTAGTGCATATTTCGCATATCTTGGTGCTTTCTAACTGCACAAAATCCTTTGTCTAATTATGAGCTTATAAGTGGTTGGTAGACTGGCAGTTACAACGCCGGCTTTCGTACTGTTTGGTGCGGACGTCGTGGTTCGATCCCAGGTGCCGACCATCTTCCTCTTTCACGACACAAGCTTTAAGTAGCTTACTGTGAAAGAGTCAAGGAGTATATTTGTGTTCACTTTGAGTGAGTACAGATTCATTTAAAAAAAAAAAATATTGAAGTATATTTTTGTTTTCTTCTAGCAATGGTTAATAAATGTGCCGGAACAGCAAAATCATTTACCAATATTGCCCGTTCCCGTGCTGGACAGCAACTCAACCGTCATTTTGTGCGGTGGGGCAAACAACATAACAATATCTAGTAACCAAGTGAATACGTACTCCGTCAACAGCCGCCTCTGGGCAACTCTTGAAGAGATGCTACTCTACCAGAGCAGAGGAACGCAGCCAATGCTTTTCAAACCTAGTCTATCCTTATTCAATTGCACATCAGACAATTCGACAAACCCAATTGTTCCACAAGGAGGTAAACAATTTTAACAGTTTATTGTACCATTCATTTCCATTGTATAAATGACCTGCGCTAAATTTGGGGTTTGAGTTACAGGATGTAATGTTATGAGTGAAAAAACACTCAGAACAACTCTGACCTGATTAGGAATCGAACCCGGGATCTCTGATCTGAAGTCCACGCCTATAAAGGCTTATCTGATTGAATTTTTTATTCTTTGATTTTTTTTCTCAATATCTTTATGAAAATTTCGGAGTGGGATTAAATTCAGGGTCATGTTTCCAAAAAATTATTCTAATTCTGAAAATATGCTTAATTTTTTGTTTTGAATTGTTGTTTAAAAAATTTATCTTAATTCAACGAAACATTGTATCAAAATATCTCATATTATGCCCTGTGTATTTTTGTAGAGCCCGTCCAAGTTATGGTGCACCTGCAGAATCCTCTTCTGATTGACATCACGATAACAGATCTCCAGTTGTTATGGCAATTTAAGTCTCAATCATCGGCCACATCACCAGAGTCTGACAGTGAGACTTTGTTTGGCAATGAGAGCTGCGTGACTTCTTCCAGGGAATATGACAAGTCAATTGTGGACACGCAGAAGATAGCGTCGGTAATATTGCACAGTGACAAGGTGACGCCTGTATCGCTGAAAGTAACCCCTCTACATCCAGGAGAGTTGAATATAGTCGGTGTGACGTATAGGTAATTGTCCCAACTTATAAACATGTAGTTGGCTAAATAAAAAGCGACATAATTATTTCTAAAATGACAAATTTTGTGTAGCATTATTTAAATGTGATATTATTTTAATGGTATTAGGAGGCAGGTTTATTTATTTTAAATATTTTATCAAAATTTTAGTTATTGCTTGCATGAAGTGTCATTAATCTTTACAAATGAAAAAGTTGATGAAGTCACTTTTTGAAAAATGAAATTAGTATAGAAAGCTAAATCCACTAGAAAAGAGTCATTTTTCAAAATAACATGTTTTTCTACAAAATATTACACACCTTTTCAAATAATTATTAAATGGACACTGTTTCAAGAAACACACCTTACTTGACAAGAATGCGTTTGCTTGGCTTCTGATAAGAATCGCAAATAACATTTTTTTGTAAAAAAAATGGCGAAAGATATAGCAGAGAAATGATACTTTTTTTTAATGTGTGTTTTCCACATAAAATAACATTGATTTTTCTAATATACTCTTTTTGAATAATAATTATGAAACACTTTTCCATTTAATCCATGGTAAAGAACAGAATGTTGGATAATGTGTGAGCACAGTCAATATACTTCATTCATAGAATGCATTAAATGAGCAAATTTTTCTTGATAGATTGTGCAACACAGTTTCAATGAATGAGGAATCTCCCGGGGACAGACTGTCAGTGCTGGGCAAACAGGTGTTTGAAATAAGAGGGCCCAAGTTGAAGAATGCCAAAGAAGTTGGAGGAGAGCCGCAGTATGGTGTTGACAAGCGGTTGAATATTAGCGTGGTGGCCATTGCACCCTGTTTAACAGTATGTATCCACATCAATTTTTTTAAGAGTAAATGTACCTCCACTCTTTTTTCGCATTTTCCACCGTTATTACGTTTCTCATACAACCTCTCCTATTTCTTTTACTTCTGACCTGGCCTACCTTGAGGACAGAATCGATGTGTTCAATCGACGTCATTCTCGGCCGGCGACGCTTTCTTACACCTTTCCTTTCAGCCTTATGAATTCTCTTTGTCATTCTGTTTGCATCCATTCTTTCCACATGCCCAAACCATCTCAACTTATTAACTTTCATCTTTGTCACAACACTTACTTCCATACCACACTCCTTCCTTATATTTCAAACAACAAACTATCTCAACGTATCCATAAGCGTAAGTTTTATTATTCTTTCCAAATTATATTGGTAAAAAATGTATTGAAATGAAAAGAACACTCACACATATAACTCTACATAAGTTTATTATTATTGCTTTTGGGCCCAAATCAATGTCCGTGCAGTCTTTTGTTTTGAGAAAATCATTTAATCTGTTCTGTTTATTGAAAAATCTTTTGGGAAAGTTATTTGATGTCCGCACTGGTCGTCTTCCTTCCGTGGAGTGGTAAAATAAAACTCAATGGCTTTTACTGGTTGGCTTGCTAAGCGGAAAACAAAGTTCATCAGCCTATTATACATCAGTTTTTATAGCTATTAAAAACCAACACCACCTATATAAGAAGGCCTTAGTGCTGCGTCACATCGTGAGGCCCACCGTTCGCTTGCCTATATATGTATGTACTTACCTGTACACTATGATATCTGTCTACACGCCGGCGGCCGTGACGCTAGAGGCCAAAAATGGCCTCCAGCACTAAGGCCTTCTTATATAGGTGGTGTTGATAAAAACAATAAGACTACCAAGCCGGTGTTGACATAAGAAAATATACAAATGTTACCATAAACAACAAAACTGAACTACAGACAAAAAAATTGTATAATTAAATCGACACCTACAGATGGCAGCGTTAAACACCAGGCCTATTTATCCCAAGTGAAATTATGACATCTCTTTTTTTTGTTTTCAGGTAACTTTCTCAGAAGTTGGATCCCAACTGCTCAGCGGCGAGATACAAAAATTGAGTGTGGAATTCCGTAATGTTGGTAGAGTTGGCCTGAGAAACCTGTATTTGGGGTTGTCACATCCGCAGTTCATGTGTCTCGACTCTGATTCCGAGAGCCCCTTCACTCCTCTGATTGAGGCCTGTTACGCGGAAACACCTGAAGGATGGGGTATGTATTAGTACCCTGCTTGATGGATTAACATTTTTTTTTATCCTATTAATACTACAGTACTTAGACTCTAACTTACTATGTTTTGTTTTACTCCGACATTAAATTTTATTCTGTTTCGAGTTTCTGTATTTTGCAAAAATGATTTAACTTAGTATTAAAAAATATGAGAATTTTTGAACAAATGTTTGGAATAATGGGAACAATATTTGCCACAAACCTGCTAGCTGATTATCTGGCATGGAATTCCTGGCCCACAAACGTGTGACTTTGTCTGCGTCAGTAATTTGTGTAGATTAGAAAAAAAAAAATCATTAACGGTTATTTAAAGTCAGAGTAAATTCAAACCTCCACAATTCACTTTTTTATCTCCTTGTCGAAGATTTTCTTTTAATTATCTTGGTCTGGGCGAAATAAGAGTTAAAGCTCCTGAAACATCCAGGGTTACAGGAGAGCGAAACTCTTAATGATTATGTGAAAAGTTATTACTTAGTACTGTGTTCTAAATTTTTAGTAATTTAGGGCTTAATCTCGTTTTAACTTCTTCTTCCTGTGCCATATCAGCTCACCCCGACGTTGGCGAAAGCTTCACTGTCTTGCGTTAAAATAACTCCTCCACGTTTTTTATTTGTGAATCGAAATTTCGAAGGCTTTTGTTTTATTTATTGTGTTTTTAGTGTCCATGCTTCAGAACTGTATAATAATATTGTATTAACTGTTGATTATTTTTAGACGAACGTCAAATTCGAATGGAGAAAGATAAACAATTCAGGAATAGACACTGCATCAAGGTATTGGATCATCTGGATGCTGGGCAGACACGGTCGGCCGTAATGTGGATGAGAGCTCCACAATGCACGGGGTCGCACACTCTACACGCTTTGTTCTATTACGAACACACAGAGGCAAATGCCCTACCCAAACACAGATTGTTGAGGCAATCTTGGAATATCACCGTGCTTGTAAGATATTTTCAATTCTTTCTTCAGTTCAACTTGAATTGTGAATAAAAAATTTGGACAGTTGTTGATATGTATAAGAGAAAAGCAATCATGGTAAATTCAGGCCCATGAGCTATCAGTTAAAATAGTCTTGAGACCATTTATGGGGGTTAAAGGGGCCCCTTTATGACTTAAGTCACATGTCCCTATGAATCTACATACACTTCCCTGCGCAAACAAATCCAATAAGAGGTAGACAATGCAGTTTTTTACAACCTATTCAGAAATTTGTTTATTTTAGTTCTAGAAAGACTTAAGTCACTAATGTAGCAATCTAAAGACTTGCGAGTAATCCTCCTGCTCCCATCTAGAGCATATACTTGTACTAAAGCCTTTTTAACTGTTTTGTTTACTGTATTGTGGTCTTTTAGGAAACTTCAGAATTCTCATTACTAACTCATGTGTTTTTTATTATTGCAAATCCAGTCAGAGCTAAATAAAACGTGTTCTTTATAGGACTCACTTCAACTGTCTGCTGTAGCGAGGAGATCACTTAGATCGGACGAGAAGAAAGAGAAATACCACGAAGGCTTGAATGTGGCGATGGAAATTAAAAATGCCAATCAGAGCCACCACAATGTGCTGACACTTGTGGAGATACAGCAAGTGTCCCTCCTCAGCCAGGCTTGGGCGTTGGACGGTTATGTTCCTGTACATCAAAACATCAAAGTTCTCAACAGCCAAGAGAATTTGTTCCTAGTTATGAAAGCAGTACGTAGCGGTATTTCCTCTAAAGCCGAAATCATCGCTACGGACGTTAGGCTCGATTCGAATTCCAAAGATGTGATATCCGTATCGGGCAAACCTTACTGCTATTTCGTCACGGATTATGCAACAAACATCAATGAAAATGATAGCAATAACGATATTTTTGAAGAAGTAATTCCAATTTGTAATAAATCAATAAATTCAACCCTAGTGGTGAGATGGAAAGCGGACGTCACGGAGAGTGGCGGGGTGAGACGGGTGGCCTTCGGACAGCACTATTTGATACTAGATAAGTTGGATGTTAAAGCGTCCACGGTGACATCACCCAACTCTTCCCTTGCTGCTCCCATCAAACTGTTTGGTACGGAGGTGGTACTGGACAGTAATGTCGGTATACCCAGGTGCGATTCCTTGGAGTATGAAGAAAGACTGGTCACGTACACGCTGGTACATCCGTTGAATGTCTTCCATGACTTTAAAAAGAGACGAGTGTGCGTTGTTGGTGTTAAGATGCATCTAGTGAATTGTTTCCCAAAGAAAGTGGTAGCTGTCGTCAACACTTCTAGTCATAAGAGGTACTCACACTTAATTTTTTCTATGTTTATCAATTTATTTACTACTTTTTGCATGGATTAGAAATCTATATCTATGGTGTGGGAGGAGGTCACAAACATTGCGCAAAATTGAACGCATTGAGAGCACTTGTTGCCCTCCTATGCTCCTGAGTGGGGTGTAAAGGGAGATTTGATTGATCTATTAAAGACAAAAATGTCCGCTATAGGCTAGAAAATACCACAAGCCAGTTTCATTTATCCAACCTTTTCGTGCCTTCTTTTAACACAGCTATTTTAATTTGTTGAAATTATTTATTTCAGTTTGAAGTTACCCGGGATCACGTGGGTTGGTGCCGGTGGTAACGAATCTGGAGGCGTGCAAACCACGTTGGATCCGCTGGAAAGCAAAAGTTTGCCACTCCAAATCGCGTGCACCTTCCCCGGAACCTACTCTCTAGGCAGCACTCTCCGTATTTCGTGTAAAGTGACGGGATCAAATGGTGAAATGAGAACTATTCTCCAAGGACATATAGCATCCACTACCCTTATTGTCTCTCAAACGTAGTTAACAATGTAGTGTTTGGATTGTCACCAACTGTGTTTAATTTGTGCAAACTGTATACTTTACACGAACCAACATCACTTGCACATTTTGGATAAAACGAGGATATCAAATTGTGCAGACTGTTACTTATGTACTTTTGACAAATTTAAACTTAATTAGACTAGAGATGAAACGGATAGCAGTTAAGCCGGATACCAGATATTCAATTAATGCTGAGAAATTAATTCTCCTTCACCCTTAATGCAGAAATTATTTATTTTATAAGTTGTATCTTGTGATTACTGCAGGGGTATTCACGGAAAAGCTTAGTTTGATCTAAACTTAGATATTTTCTTAAAGGGCTTTATAATGCTCAAAAGAAATCATGTTTAAGTAAATGAGGTAAATTTCAATTATTGATCCAACTCCAATTAATCTTCACATTTTTCTGTATCTTTATGTGTTGTATTTGAGTTATGGATAAAAAAAATTGAGAGACGTTTCAGAAAAAAGATAGTTGCGAAACTAACTTAATTGTTTAATTAAAGTTCATTCTACAATAAAACATAATTAGTCTCTTGATGTAATCAATTTAGTACAAGTGTTAAAAACGGATGCTTTTTGCAAAGCCTGTTTAATTAAGTCTCAAATATTTGACTTGGTTTAAACCATGCTGATTGTATTTCTTAAGTTTTTTTTTTTTTTTTTTACCTTCGCCTTATTGGCGTTCTTGGTCAGTCTCAAGTTATACTAATCAAATAAAGCAATTAATTACCTATAAACGAATTTTAAATCTGGTATTCAGTTGGACAGGTGCTAGTTACCCGGTATACGGCCAGATACCAGATATTTGTTTCATCTCTAATTTAGACTCGATATTACCTAGTTGTAAACATTGAGCTCCATAAGTGCTCTTAAGATATACTGCTCATAATTGTAAAGTATGTATTTGTTTTGAAATATGGAGTATGTGTATATTGTATCCACCTGACAGCTTGGTCTAGTATAATAAGGGTGCATTTATACCAAATGAATATAGAGCCGGAGCTGGAAAATAAAGTATATTTTCATGATCGTTGATATTGGACACCATGGAAACCACAAAGAGCAAGAACTAATTTATGGCCGAGGACAGTTCTTTCTCATTGTTATTTCCTAGGTGATTATATTATCAATGATCAAGAAAATGATTATACTCTATTATGCAGCTCTGACTGATTACATGAAAGTACGTCGAAGCACAATTCATCGAAAACTCAGTTCGACGAATTACAATTGATCGAAAGATCAATTTTACGAATCACAATTGGTCGAAAAATCAATTTAACGAATCACAATTGATCGAAATATCAATTTTACGAAAACCATATTCTGCGAATATACATTATATTTTAGAGTTTAATATTTTTAATTAGTTTTATAAAAAGAAGTCGATCTCATTTGCCAAAATATATTCTTATAGGTATCGTATTTTTTTTTCGAATTTACCGGCAATTGCATCATACAAGGAATGATTTGTGCCTGAGTTTAAAATCGAATGAAAATCATAAAAACCAATCATATTTATTGTTTACATATAAGTAGTCTGTGGTTTACCGTTTACATCAATATTATTTTGTTATGTCATTTCGCCTGCTAACTTATATGGATTTGGACAAAAGTACTAATGTAATTTTTTGGTCTACCTAGAACGAGGCAGTGTCTTTCTTTCTCATTATTGATTTGTCAAAATTTAAACATGGCCATGTTTATTTTTGTTATTTTTGTGTATTTTTATACGTTAGACATCGTTATTACAACATAATATAATGTTTAACCCAATGTTGTAACGATAACTTTTATTTGAGCGTTTTTTTATTGTTGAGATAATTTTCCTGTTTACATTTTATTTTACAATATCTCCCGTAGGTCCTTCACAGGACGCTTGGGTTCATTATTCTGAATAACAATAATATAAAACTATAGGAAGGAAGTTATGAACACACAGTAGGTAATAATAACAAAAACAAAAAATCCGTAACAAAACAATCAAAATTTTTGGAAATTATGATACAGTGGAGAATATAGTAGTATTAATTAATTTTGTGCAGTACTAAAAGGATGCAAAGGGTCCCTTTAGTACCATGTCAAAGTGTGAAAAATTACATACACAATAAAGTATTACAATGAGAGCATCAGAACAAGACCATTTTACAAGAACTAAGTTAGGGTTAGACTAGACAAATTCGTGTTATACTATTTCTTCCTTTGTGTTTGTTATTTATGTATCTATAACGTTTAAACTGTTATTTTTACATTCATTGCAAAAAAAAATATTTTGTAAACCAGAAGGGGTTTTTTAAATTTTTTTTAATCAAAAAACAACATTAGTCCTTGTAGAGCTGCGTTCATCATCTGTCGGATTTTGGAGTGGGTAAGTCACAGATATATTCATACTACATTGCTACCAACATAACGCCGCTATTTTTCGACGAATTGTGAATTTAATGGGTAATTCGAAATTTTCGATGAATTGTGAATTTACCGTATAATTAGAATTTTTCGACGAATTGTGATTTCGTAAAACTGCCATTCGGTGAACTGTCACTTCGACTAATTGCCATTCGTAAAATTGTAATTCGACCAATTTACGTGTCACCACTCTGACTCTATGTTCGATACATTTTCAAAATATACTGATAGAACACTTTTAATTTTATCATAGACAGCAATCAAAATAAATACAGAACACTTTTAATTTTATCATAGACAATAATCAAAATAAACACGTAGGTCACACAAGGAAAGAAGTAGGAACTGAAAACAAAGGAAGGGTTCTGCGTCTACACTTGGTTTTACATTAAACTCACAATATACGTAAAACTGTTTAGTAATTAGGACATCTACAACGAGACACATTTGATTGTATCCCTCTAGTCTTATTGCCTATCTATGTACCATGATTCATAATTTATTATCAGTTTTGCAGAACATTGACTTAAATTTATCCAAATATCTAGTTTTCTTGATTGTGTTGATAACTTTGTATAAATATATTTTCTTATGTTTGTTTTATATAATCTCTTAATTGGAATATTCATAGTTATTATTCCATTTTTAGCAGACGAATTATTCCCATTATTTTATCATATATTCATTATTTTTATAGCGGGTTTAATTTATGATTATCTACAAATTTATTAATTAATATGTGAATAAAAACAGATGTAGTTGGTACTTTTGCGAAATTAAGTTATATCAATCATTGACAACATGCTAAATAAATATGATGCATTTTGACCAATTCAGTATAGATTTTAATCTACTTCTTCTAATTTTAGCTACTGCATTAGCCAGAATATAAAGCAAAACTTATGACCATTTAATTTTTGTAAAAAAATTGGTTTGCATAATTGTTTTGTTTCATTATTTTTTAAATAAGTCTTATCTGCTTGAATTTTGCATTCTTTGAATTGTTTTATGGTTATTAAATATCTTTATGAAACTGTTTTAGTTGCGTTATATTCATGCTAATACGGCAATTATTTAATAGTTTTCACACTCTTTAATTAACTTGGTTTATGGAACTCCGTTCAAATTAGAACAAAAACCAGAAATGTGCATTAACAAGGCTCTGAATAAGATGTTATAATTTATTGCCAAAAGAGAATTAGGTTAGTTCAGAGTGAAATCCTATTAGTGTGTTGCGTCTAATGAGTCTGCCACCAGAGATCTAAGTTAAGTTGATGTCCCATATTTTACAATTATTTTAATACCATTCATATGACACATTAAAACAAAATAATTGGGATTTATTGCAAAGTTTAAACCTTAAGCCATTAGTTTCGGTTCTCAACTTTGCTCTGCACACAGAGGTCTCTAATTTCCGCCCTTAACGATCACTCCATCTGTCCAAGAGTTGGATCCATTGGTCTGAAATTCAATCTAATTAAGCCATTTGTCCAAACTCTAGTGGGCACGATTCAAGTCATCGCTTAAAAACTTGGTCCAAATTTGTCATGATTGTTACACCAGGGTACACATGTTGCTGTTTTAAATTTAATAATAACAAAATGCCTGTATTAATGTAGTGAAATTTCATTATATTAATTGAAAAAAAAAACTCAAGGTTCACATCTGTCACGATACATGCTATCCATTTGGAGTAATAGTGAATGGTGGGCTTATGATTTGACCATTTTAAGAACGATTCCTTTAAATATATCATAAGTACATTAATATAAAATGTATTATTTTACTCTTGGGTATTATTTAATGGAGATTTTTTTACTAATTTCTTTATTTGAAATGTTATTTTTTTGTAAAATGCTATACTTAAAATAGTTTTCAAATTGTTGAAATTTATAGGAAAATATGTCATCACAATTTTTTTATGAATAAAGATGTAAATAAATAATATCAATCAGCTGTGGATAATTTTACAACGTTAAAAGTATATTTTCAAAATTGCTTTTTTTTTCCTATTCTCACCGTTTTGATTTGTTACTCTTAAAACTTATTACACAACTTCTATCTCCATTCTTCAATTCAACTTTTGGGAGACCTTAACTCCCACTAACTAGGAGTGGGGTACCACATAAAACATTAGATGAAATTGGCATTGCCTGTCAAATAGTCGTCATTACTTTCTAATTGTAATATTTCACACACTCCTTTGAAGATCAACCTTTTAAGATCTATGCTCAGAATTAAACACAGTATTTTCCCGTATTTTCATTAACTGATTTCCTGAATAGGTAGATAATTTAAACTTTAAGAATGGCTCTGAACATGATGACAATGCATTCTTTCTATACTTTTAAAATTGAATTCATTTTCAATAGTTAAAATGTTGCAGTCCCTGTATGAAAAATCCGAGTGTAGCGTCAATATGCCATGGGAGGAGCTCATAAACTATAGGGATGATTGAGCGCAACGCATAGCTTTGGGATGTAAATGGAGATTCGTTGTATATATGAAGGAGCAATCTTGGTGTATTGATATAATCTTAATTCAATGCTTACCGTATGGTGTAATTATTTACATAGTATTGCGTTTTAAATGCATTTCCACTAAAAATCGCAATGTGATATTACATAATATTATTTTTATCGTTGTTATTGTTTTTGCACTCTTTAAAATATTATTATTATCTTTGTGTACATATAAAATTATATTTGTCATTTTTAATAAAATAAATCTCATGTTGATGTAAATAGTACTCTAGTTAAATAAATAATTCACCACTGATCACTAAATAAAATAACTTAATAAGTATACCTATACTGTAATTTGTAATTATTTAAATTTGCATTATACATTATTATCTTAATGTAGAAAATTAAAAATATAATAATTTTTATCGATAAATTGTGATTTTTTTTGTCCTGTTCACTAAAGTTGCTATTTTGTATACTAAAGTGCTACCACCATTTTTTTAGCTAATTTTGTAACCCTAATAACTAATTGATATTAATGATGATGAGTACTCCAGCAGAACTATTGCCCTGTCAATTTTTCGACGCCGGCTTTCATACGGAGGTTTTGGGTTCCTCTTTTACGTCACAAGCTTTAAGAAGCTTACTGTGAAAGAGTTAAAGAGTGTATTTTTGTTCACTTTGAGTGAGCACAGTTTAATTTAATTAAAAAAGATAATAAAGAAAACGCGCAGGAAAAAAAGAAAGAAAATGTAAAACAATTTAGGATTTTCTTTTGCTACTTAAGTATTTATTACAAAATATTACATTATGGGGCTAATTGATTTTTAAATTTAAAAATAAACATCAAAACTAATATATCTATTACTTAATTAAAATCATTAACCTAACAAAAAAAGTTTTCCGAACATGACTTTCAGAAATAAGCTTCTGTCATCTGGCTTTCCATTGTTGTTATAATTGTTGTCCTGAGATAACGTAGGATCTGCATCTCTAGATGGAGCGGCGCAAACGCTTAAAATAAAGCAAACGCAGAACATCAAAAGCTGAAAAAATAATTTTTATACTTTTGTTAATTTTAAATACACTTCAAATTTGCATAAAATGAACATGATTACTTTAAATTGTCGAAATTTTTATCATAAGTCATATTGCGGAAACTCATTTTAAACGAACAAAGTATAACTTTGTAAAACTACATATCTTTTCCACACATCTTCAGTAACAACTACTTGTTATATTTTGAGTATGGTTAGGTATTGAAGATGGTCTCAAAAGATGGAAATTTTTTTTTTTTTTTTTTTGGATATAATAGAAATTATACAATGTTACCATATTCATTTTTATATTTCATTAAAATGGTTTTATTTGAATATTACTTAAAAGACAGAAAGTAGAAGAAGATGTCAGGGAGAGACAGAAAGTACAATATTAATATAGAGAAACCTGCATACTAACAGCAATCACATGGTAATGAAAAGTATCTTTAGAACTTTAAAAATGCAAACTAAATTTCATCACTCCAAATATTTAACCATAGGCAAACGGGGCCCAGAACACATAATTTTTTTTTTTTTTTTAAATGAATCTGTGCTCACACAAATACACTCTTTCACAGTAAGCTACTTAAAGCTTGTGTCATGAAAGAGGAAGTTGGTCGGCACCTGGTATCGAACCCACGACCTCCGAACCATACAGTACGAATGCTGGCGTTGTAACCGCTGGGCTACCAACCACTTCATAATATCTATACATTCTTAATATGATAATCCAGATAGGTATTTACTTATTTTCATTTGTCATCACATTATGTCACGTATAAACAGCAGACTCGCATGCCGTTATCTTTGCTGATTCTTGCAGATATAATTGGAGTAATGTTAGGTACAAATTATTCCATTTCCTCGAATTCCATAAATTTATAAAATTACAAGATCTTTATAATTAATACTAGTAAAACTTTTTTGAAGACGACTACATTTTAAAAATGAACCACGTTTTAGAGATGTTAAGGAAGACGTGTATCAGCTAGTGTAAAATATTCTTGTAAACTCACCATTACATGAAACTTTTTTAACATGTTGAAAGAAAACTTAATTCAGATTTATTGCAAACACTTTTGTCTGTTAAATGCTAAAACTCATCTGATTGCATTCTTGTACATGTGCTTTGTTTTTAAACACAGGGTAAAACGTGTTGGAGGGAACCACAAACAAGAACTGTGTAAATATGAAAGATACATGTCATGTAAGGTCAGATGTATTCAAACATACTGTGTGCCTAACCTCTGAGGTATTTCTAATATTCTAGTACTTACATGTACAGTAAATATTATGTACATGGTTTCTTCTTATAAATAATATTTTTTTTTATCCATCACGCCGTTTCCCGAAGGGGGTAGGCAGAGAGTACGGACTTCCATTCTTTCCTATCCAAACAAACCTCTTTCGCTTCCTCCAAACGCATAACATTCCGCATACATGCTCTTCTATTCCTTTTGCTCCTGACTTGGCCCTCCTCTAAGACGCCACCGATATGGTCGGAACATGTCATTCGAGGTCGGGATACCACCACTACGGTGGAGGGACAACCTTGTTAAACACGTTGGAGTCAATCAGGTCCAGAGAGCCTAAGATAGAGCAGCGTGGAAGGAAATGGAGGAGGCCTTTGTCCAGGAGTGGATGGGTATAGGCTGAGAAAAAGAAGAAGTGGTATGGATAAGGTGGTGTTGTTAAAAAGATGAATATTAATAAGTCGAGTTGGGCATATTGAGAAATGATGAAAATTACAAATAGGATTTACGGGTTGAAAGGAGAGGTGTAAGAAAGTGTGGTCGCCCTAAAATAACGTAGATCGAACACACCAATTCCATCCACATAGAAGGTCAAGTCAGAAGCAAAAGAAACGGAAGAGGTTGTAATTATATAGAAAAACATAATTACGGTGGAAGAAATAAAAGAAGTGTGTTTGGATAAAAAAGAGCAGAGGGCCTCTGCCTATCCAAAAGAAACTAAACATTAATGATAATGAATATCTCTGGTTATGCAAATAGCAAATGGAACAGGTAGACTTCTAATTAAATAGGATATTGGTTATCTATGAAAATAAAATAATATTGTTTGATTCCAATTTCACACTTTGTGTTTGATTATGATGTGACAATGATAAACAATAATAGTAATACATTTTTATTATTTATTTTCCTTAATAAAATACTGTTTGAAGAGTACAAGATCAAGGCAATTCTGGGTACCATGTACTCATCATAACTAGGTAAATATGTTATTTGCTTAGCCATGATCGCATTTAATAGTAATTATTGCTCTATGTATGAAGTAATATTCTCCAAAGCTATTATGGGGTAATTTAAAATAGTATCAATAAAATTTATAAATTACAAGTTTTATTAAGGTAAGTATTCATTATTTTCTAAAATTTTAGTATCTGTCCATCAAGCGAAAAACACCCCTCACCCCTTCCCCCCTAATTAATTAATTATCTTTTGAAAACGAAATAGTATAATTAATTGACTCTTTCTGAAATAAATCTTTTTTTTTTAAATTTCGATAAAACCAATTTTAAGCTTTTTAGGAGCCACTTTAAAATCATCCCTTTTTATATGTGCCCTTTTTCATCCCTTTTATTGAAAATTTGGAAAAATTGTCCAAGAAACCTACTACTCATTTCTATAGGAGAATCCATATACCAAATCTTAAGTTCGTACCATGTCTAGTTTCCGAGATATTCGTATACATTTAAAAACATTCAACCCTATTTTTCACCCCCTTAGGGATGGAATTTCCAAAAATCCTTTCTTAATGGAAGGTTTTGTATTAAAACCTACCTGATTTCCAAATTTCACTTCTCTACGATTAGCCGTTTGGGCTATGCGTTGATGAGTGAGTATGTCAGTCAGTCAATCAATCAATCAGTCAGTCAGGTACTTTCCTTTATTATTCTAGATTGAACATGCATTTTTTCCGTGGTGAAAGTAACAAACAACCTGTGACCATGAAGGGCGTGCCCCTTCGAAACATGTAGGTGCATTAAAATTGTGGAAGAGTTAAAAAGTTTTTTTTATTTAAATTTGATTATTAAAATAGTTTCCTTAAAACTCCATGACAATAAAATCATGCCTTCGCCTTTGATTCAAAGAGAGTAAAACAGATCTCAAGGTGAATAATTTTAAAAAAAATCTAGGATCTGCAATTGCTACCAGAAGTAAAATGCTGTATCCAGGGATACAGCCTTGCCTACCACCCTTCCTAAACCCCGAAATAAAGATATTTCCTTAATATGAATGAGACTGCAGTTACATACTGTACATCTTTTTTATTTTTCAGCTATTCTGCTACCCCCTTGACCAGTTGTGACCTCGAGATTAAGCCTTGAGCATTGCTGACCTAGAGAATACTATGTCCAAATCTCTCAGCTCTGCTTCAAATACTGTACTGTATGAGAGGCTTTCTTGTTTTTGAGACACTGATGAGAGAAAAAACAGCATTCAGCAACTGTTGTAGCAGATGTATATTTGTTTTGTTTGAAGAGAACTTAAATTTGTTTATTTCTAAATTTATAGGTACTTATTAATACAAAATAAACAAACTTTACTCACATTTACTAAAGTACCTAGATAAGTAGCAAAGTTCATAATAATATTATTATATTAATAAAAAAAGGAAATAATATTTCCATCTATTGAAAAATCTTATAAACATAAAAATTAGACTCTTACAAAATCACGCATACTATTGACAAATCGTCTGCAGTTTTATTGGTAAAAGTAAAATAGAAGTTTTTAATTTTATCACATAGATGTCGGGGAGTTTATTGACAGGTAAAAATAAAGTTGTTTACAATGTTTATTGTTGGAAGGTATAATATTACCTTAATATTACCTATAATGAAAAACAGTTAGGGGCCGTTTACACTTTGTCTAGTAGGAAGTGTAAGTTCGATTTTACTTGTGTCCACTTCTGAAAATGTGAAGTGCAAAGTTTTTCGGGTTCCTCGGTCCTCCGTTCAGTTAGACGCGCGGGAAAGGGTTACTCGCGAAAAATAGAACCCGCTTCTATCCATGGGCGGATCTAGGGGGGGTCATGACCCCCCCCCTTTTGGGCTGGGCCTTTAATTTGAAGTACAGTACTTACATTTTATTAGTAAAATACCCACATTATCTATTATAATTATAAGTTATTGTTGTTCATGACCCCCCCTGGATCATAGAAATGACATTTTTTTAGGAAAAGTTTAGTTTCTAGATACCAAAATTTGGAAATGACCTTTTTTACCATGTCGTGACCCCCCCCCCCCCCTGGCGCCAATGCTGGATCCGCCCTTGCTTCTATCATCATATGGGTTAATGCCTGATTACCTGTCACTCCCAGTTGCTGTCCACACGACGACGTGTTAACTATTTGTATATACTTTAACTTTATAGTTTATTATTTTATACTATAGATTTTTATATTATATAACTACCGTTTATACCTGCACTTGCTAGTTGCTACTACACAAAGTGAAAACAGTCCAAAGATCTTCACATACCCGCGAGAAGTATGACACATATTTAAGCTACCTGTTCAGACTACATTTTATTGAACTTGCATTCGATAAGGCTTTCTTTTAAGATCGCAACTTTATTCCATGTAGTTGACTATTGATTAAACTGGAATCGTTTCATATTTTCTCGTTGCTGTCTATTTATTCTCATAGTACCTACTAAGGATCTTAACAGGATCTAATGGAGACTTAACAAGAATTGTAGCCCCTGTATGAAGACTCGAGCTTATATAGCATCATACATAACTGAAGATGGTCATACTGGTGCTTTAAGGCTTATTGGTTTATGCACGTGTGAAGTGATCCGTTTCAGTTTATACCTACACGGTTTATGCACGTGAGCCCATTAGCGTTGCGTTGAGGGTGATGGACGTGATTGCGTCGGCGTAAAGGGGCCGTCCAGTGATCATGTGATTTTTTTTGCAACTTTTTAGACCCCCTGGTGATAATTGGCAATGTTTTAGAATACCCCTCCTCTTTCTCTGAAATCACGTATACTTTTTTTAGTAAAAAGAATGGATAATGTTGGCTTTTAGTTTTCGTAAATTATTTTAATTTTTGTAAGTGCAATTGTGTTTCTTTAATCATCATAAAAAATAAATGCACGTGATCTTCTTACTATACTCCCTCCCCCTACGTGATATTATGTGATTTTTTTCCGAACCCCCCTCCCCTTTTTGAGCTCACGTGATTAATGGACAGCCCTAAAGCCTAAAGCGGTATATATTATCATATTATTTTTTAACTTTTAAAGCTATTTTATGTGTTTTTTTAATTTATTTTGCGTAGCTGATGCGGACGCTGCTCGACACGCAATGCGTAGTCAGCTTGTCTGGGGTCGCACTTGTATGCCTATCTATATTTATGTTTTTAGTTTTTCTTGAGTTTTCCATATTTATTGTACTAAAACAGCAGAACTCGTGCACCACTACACATAAAGCACCATATATATGTGTATGAGAGATGGTGTATGCATGTATATGTGTGGCCCAGGAGGAACTCTTTAGGTAAGCGGCAGTAGTCGATCAGTCATCAGGGTTCTGGGCCATTGTTATATAGATATATCACTGCAGTATTATTTTACAGACAATAATATATTGATGATATAACTATACGTCCTTGGTGTAAAATAATGTTATAAAACGCTCTCCAGGAAGTTATAACATTCACCAAAAATGCATCTTGATTTTAAATTAATACGACCATTGACAATATTCACGTTTCCGTATACCAGCACAAATCAAATAGATTATTAATTATCTACATATTATTATAATAATTATTTTTATTAGGCAGAAATAAAATAAAAAACAATGACTTAATAATTAAGTCGAGGACATTATTTATTAACACCCAAACCGTTTGAATTAAAAAATTAAAAAAAAAACTCAAAATAAGCTAATTTACAACACTCCTTACCTATGTATAATTTGCACCTGCATAGGCATTCGTCTGCTCTCAACGCGACTTGCTGGGCAGCGAATATCACCGCTATTGGAGTCATAATTATTGTCAAAGGTGTTTGCGAGATGGAAAAGTTGGTAGAATTACATGAATCGTTCGGATCTCAAGGAAAGCTTGGTAAGTATAAAAAAGCAAGTATAAAAGTAACTATAAAGAAATGTCTCGTGTCTCGTTGCTAGATATGGAAAATGGAAGTCATGCAATCAAAGTAAGTGTAACTTCTTCTATTTCTCAGCCTGGAACCAGCATGCACTTCTGATGAATGCAGGCCTTATTCATGTTAATCCAATCTTATGTGAATATCGATTATTGAAATAAGACTAAAAAATAAGTTTGTTACACAAGCTAACGTGAAAGATCTGATTAAGAAAATCTTGGCCAATTAAAACCTATGTACTAATTGTCGTACTTATTTGTGTTTACAAGAAGATAAAGTACAATAATAATTATTTTAGAGACAGTTAAGTACCTACAGGACATGTGATCCGGCATAAAAAATATACCAATCATTCACGAATACCAACCTAAAAAAAATAAAAAACAACAATAATGACATTAAAAATCTCAAAATTCTACCTACGTTATTATCTGTCAAATTTCGCGGGTATAAATGATCGAACAGCTGTGAAAAAATCATCTGTAGATTAAAATAATTGATTCATTGTAAAAAAAAATAAACGTCATGTTATAGTTTAATTGTGATATTGTTGCATTTTATTTGACTAAAAAAATATTTTTATATTTTTGTGTTAATTTAAGCTTAGTGAAATAAGTCTTTTTAAAGTAAAATTTAAGTGAAAGTAGTTTTTGAATTGTATGTGAGTGTCACACCTTTCAGCGAGCGATTAAAACTTAAAGAACACACATTGTAAGTACCGACGAAAAAATGAAATTATCTTTAAACAAAATTTATCGTGTATTAACTGCAGCTTGATTTACTTTACTATCCTTTTTTTTCATTCTTTTTCTTTGGGTCACCGATTCCGAATGAATTATTTACGGGTCAGTTGATTCAGCGACTATAGCTCATCTGCTTGACATGGCTATACGGATGTCGGTTGGACTCCACCCAACATTGGATTTTTCGACATTTTGAACGGGACCAACATTCACATGAGGAAAAAATCGAGAATTCGAAAAATTCTGCAATATTTGAATAGCGAGCGTCGATAACGTAAAATAATCATACTCATAACGATAAGTCAGCCATTGAAAAGGCAGAGAAACACGGTCATTAACCCGTAGTGGTTCATATTAAAAAAAACTTAACATTTAAAATCGAACGTCAATAATTATTATTAATCAATACAAAGTTTGTATCAAACATTTGCTAGCATATTAGGTTATAGTATGTTATTCCTTAGCTCTCTTTTAAATCAAATTTGGAGTGCATTCTAAAAATAAAAAGGATGTTCAACGTATCACCGGAAACGCTCAGGGAATTTTCTCTGACATGACACGTTTGTGCGAATAAACTTATGACAGATTAATCTTAACTAGTGGTCGACTAGTTCTCGAAATTTAACCATAACTTAGGTATTTAAATTATAAGTTCGAACATTATTGAGGTTCCATTGTCAAAGACTGAGCGAACGCTATTTCACAATTATTTTCTTTCAAAAACAATGACATGGATGTGTGTGTTTTTCTATTATTATTAAAGACAAACAACTTTTATCTATTCTCAATATCCCGCCATTTCCAGCTCCACCTTCTATTTGAATATACCGCCTTCAAAAAACTTTATGCCCCCATGCATTATGAGGCGCTTTTCATTTTATATTTGTTTCTATGAAGTTGATGATCTTTGTAAGTAGCATGTGGAAGCGAGTGTGAGTATCAAATACAGAACATTACAGTAGTGTTTGTAATGTTTTTTTATTGATTTAATCTAGTTTTGATGCATACCTAATTTTAAATAAATATAAGCATTCGCCAATAATTTCTTCTCTATATACATAAACTATAGATGTGCGAAATTTAATACTCCTCCGTCCGCGCAATTTTCGTAAAAATGGTCACAAAGTTTTTCCATCGCGTATTAATATATGGATATATTGAAATCAACATTCATTATAGGTATACTGTTGATATTTTGCTGGTATTCAAACTATTCAAAGTATTTAATATTAAAATGAAACTCTTTCTTTTAAATGAGAGGATGTCACCAGTGACCATAGAGTACAGACAAACCAAAAACATAGATTATAAAAATGAACTATGGTGAGATTGTATTCCCAACATTATACCTACTCATTTATTATTTATTTATTTATTTTCTATCAAAATTAAGCATTGCTCACCATTACAGAGTAATCCTTTGCGGTGAGCAATGCACATACAATACAAAAGAACAATATATTATAAACATATTTTTTCTCTTTTAAACTAAAATAAAATTAACACAAAGATAGAAAAAAAATGGACAATCCATAGACAATACAATATCATATAATATCCTCCATCTACTTACGATCTAGTTAAATACGGACATTCAGTTTTAGCAGATAACATTTCGGAAATAGCGTGACGGGGCGAAGAATAATACATTCAAGGCGATTTGTTGGGTCATTTCATTTGCACTTCTTGATGGCTCTGTATATGAAATCAACTGATTAATAATGATTGATTAATCATTTGGGACACATTTAAATAGTTAAAAATCACACTCTGACAGGAAACATCATAATAACAAAATGCGCAGTTGTCCTGGTGATGCAGTGCGCACGCCATATCGCATGCTCCTCAACGACATTCCGAGAGCATTCGTGCGCATTCTGCCCTCGATCAGCACACAAAGTAAATCAGTGGATATCTGTCGGGTGGCGCAGAATAACTTTATTAATTTTGTTGTTTTTTTTTCGGTATCAATATTATTTATTCGAAGAACGAACCCAAATTGTCAAAAGTATTTTTTTTTTAGATATTAATTTTTATTTAAAAGAAGGCGTCGGCGTTTAGTGTCGAGACGAAATGTAAACTGTTTGATGCGTGTGTGTTGCCCATTCTCCTCTATGGGTGTGAGTCCTGGCACCTGACTTTGGCCCAGGCACAAAAAGTATTTGCATTCGAAACGAAGTGCCTCAGGAGAATTTTGGGTATAATATTGTATTTGTGTTCACTTTGAGTGAGCACAGATTCATTAAAAAAAAAAAAAAAAAATGGTACCACCGCATCACGAACGACGCTATACGCCAGCGCACCCAGCGTGAGCCCATCACCTCTATTATTATGTGGAGGAGATGGACTTGTCTGGGACACGTGTTAAGGATGCCGAATGACATCAGTTGGCCGAGAAGAGCGCTGTTCTTCCTCCCATCAGGGTCCCGGAGACGAGGAAGACTCTCTCATACTGTGTTCCGCTCCTTCGAAGCAGAGCAGTGGAATCTGGACATGGTGTCATGGACATGGGAGGAGGTCATTAACGTTGCGTAATGGAGAGCTATTGTTGCCTCCCTATGCACCTAAGTGGGGTCTAAAGGGAGTTTGGATTTGGATTGTATTTTTTTTAATTAATAAGGCTCCATTATTTCGACTCAGCGTGCAAGTGCAACTTTTGTGAACAAGTGCATGGTTTCAATATGCCTCGAAGTTTACAAAATTTAACAGTTCTTGGCTTCTTTGCTAATAAGCTATGAACCATTTTTTAGTTAAAAACCAATATTCGCGATAAAATCGCCGTCAGAAAATGCACTTGAAACTTTGCGAAGTGTTATCGATTTTTTTTTTAAAAGATCCTAGATATTGTGAAGCAGAATGTTGCTACCACTAGGGAATATCGTTTTTCATAACTAACCCATTAATATTCTGTTAAAATTATTAAATAGTTCAATAAAAAGTTATTTATTTATGTATCTACAATGCACGGCAAATGCCTTTGAGAAAAATGATACAATATTAGAGCAACAAAACAAAAGAAAAGAAATAATGGACATATAGTGTACCTACCTACACAGATTTGAAATAATAATATCTAATAATAAAAAAAATATTTCATGCATTGAGTAGGTATACCTACTTAATAAGATCGGAAAAAGGTTGTGTCCAAAAAATAATATTATTTAATAATAACAATAATAATTTATGCCATCCAAAAGGCAGTTCTGTTGTCCTCATGTAGGATGTTAAGAAGGTTCCTTTCTCTGTAGTTCGAAGATCTCTCATGATTACATTACATCGTGATGTATCATGAGAGATAATACCGATATTTTTATATTTAGTATATAGCATTGTATTCAATTTTAATTTATTTTTATTAATTTTTTTTTACAATGATGTATACTTCATATGATATATTGTGATTTAATGAATAAATGATTTGAAACAATAATAAGTATTTCTAATAAAATTAGTCATATAAAGGAGTAAAAAAAAAACAATGAGTAAGTCTAGAATTTGGGATCTATAAAACAAAATAAAATTGTAAAAAAAAATAATAATAAAATTAATAAAAGTAAAGTGTCACCAACAACAAAAGGACTTAATATATAGAATTCAAACCATAACGTCTATTTGTGCCATCCTGTAGGTACATAATATCGATCATATTATCATGGACCATGGTCATGTATCGTGAATAAAATGCTGTTTGTACATTTTATAATCAGAGAAAACAACTTAATCTGATCCTCCAGGGTCTATGAAATTGGTGGTACAGTGTTCACAGCGTTTGCTGACTGAAAAAGTATCTGAATTCCGTGTTATCTGAAGAGGAAGGCGTTTCAGATAAAACCTTTTCATTTTTAACCCACAAGCAGTGTCAATGTCTTATGGAGTGTTTACAATATTTTCTAACCTAAAATATCAGCCAGGGGATAACTTTACCTAATTATTTTACATTGAAAATATATATAATTTTTTTGTTGCAAACATTACATAGGTACTGAATCACTAAGTTTGCACCACTAAGATCACTGTTTTATCGAAATTTGACTTTTCGAGGTCAACAATTAACGAAATTCTTCGTGAAATGTTCGAATACAATATCCGAAATCATAGGACACACCAATATTGACAATCTATAATGCCCTCGATCTGATTGATAATAAGTAACTGCTTTATTTATAAACTCAGATCGCGTTGTCGAGGTAGATTAACTCATATCGCTTGATTGACCCGCCATGTTGGATTTTACGTCAACTGACAGTTGTTTCCAGTATACAAGAACGCTTTCTGTAATAAATACACTGTATTTATGTTTTTTTTTTCCATCCAATTATATGCTCCTTTCATATTTTGGTCCGTTGTATTTTGGTTTATCATTTTAATAATAGAAAATTTAAACAAATAAAGCAAATAATATTGCATTGCCGTAATCATTCGAAGTATTACAACCATGATGCATCAACTCCTTACTGCTTTTGTTCTTACGCTAATTAAAATTGAAGTGACCAAACATTATTTTAGTGGCTGTAACATAAGGATTTCGTATGATTTAATGCAACAATTTATTTTATGAAATAAAAATCAGGACTTAACTATATTTTGATAGAAAATAAAATTATAATTAAATAAGGTACCTATTCTGCATCAATAGCTCGAATCTGACATAGCGAATATTGGTAGTTACCATGCACTCGTGTTATCCGGTTACTATTTGGTTTGTTTACAATATTTTGTGCAAAATGTCATCTTCATACATAACAGACGCAGATCAAAGATTTTTTTTTAAATAAAGTTACAATTGAAAGTTAAAATTGATCGGTGAATCGAATGAAATCGTGAGATCAACGTTTTTTTATAAATAAGACTGTTGGTGTTCAGAAAATCACGTCGTTTCTCAAAGGGGTAGGCGGAGAGAACGGTGGTTAATATTGTCGTCTACAATAATTATTATTAAAAACATCGAAGATGAAGATCGTAAAATATAATATTTGCATAATATACCAAGAAGCTGTGTAATTACGTAAATATAAACATTATTAAGTATATTTTAATTTAAATATTTTTTTTTTTATTAATTTGCATACTTTTTTATGAATATGAAATGCGCTAATTTTAAAATTGCGTTAGAATATGCCATCTCTTGATTTGATCGTTTAAAAAATTGCGCAAAATTTGTAATAAGTCGGTAGCAGGTACATAACAAAAAAACAAAAATGTCAGAGTATAGGCGTTTGGTTGTTTGGTAGACGGCTTGGTGGTCCTAAGAGTCAGTCCTCGGTTACGAAACCTGCTAATCTTGGATGAAAAACAAGTTTTCAATTCGATTAATATCGAAATTTGGTTATGATGTAAGAATGACCGTGAATAGCGAATAAAGGTTTAGTTTAACGTAGGCTCTAAAATCTTTTAGATATTCAAGCCTATACGTTATTTGATTTGTGAATGTAGTTTTACTACATTCACAAATCAAATGCGTTAGTTGATATTAGGTATATTTGCCTAGCTAAGATTTTTTTAAATTATAGATTACTGCGATGTGAAGGAATCCATTATTTTTCTTCTAGACAATGACTGGTATTCTCAAATTCACGTTCCAACTCAACGCAAGAAGCTCTTGTTTAGAGAATTATCTAACAAGTACCTAATGACTCTAAAAATTCATTACTGATGTTCGATTTTTGAATGGAACAAACCACCACGGGCTTACGACCGTCTTCTACTGTTGTTTCGAAGGCTGGCTGATTTTACCTTAACAACGTTCGCCATTAGGTGGTGGCTTAGAACTTAATCGGTCGCCAGTAGTTACGCAACAAATGTATTGGATAAAACATTTTCAGAATAGAGAAATGTCAAAAGTCTCAATAAAAATTGGATACGACGCAACTCAATCGTCTGTTTTTCATTTCAGAATAATAGTCATAGTCCTTTTCCATATCTTCAAATGAATTCTATAATATAAAAGAATGTCGGGTTAGTGCGAACACTTATAACTCGAGATCGTCTGCACAGATTTTTATAATTTTTTGTTTATTTGATAACAGAATAACTACCTAATAAAATATCGAAAAAGGGATAGAAAATAATATAAAATATGATATCAAAGTATGTGTGGAACTGATTTACTGATAACAACGCCATCTGTGAAAAATTCCATAACAACACGATTTTTATTTACTTACTTGACAACCATTGATTTTCAAAAGTTTAGTACGCAGATTTTTAATAGAATTTCTTTCAAACTTTAAGAAACAATTTATTAACATTCAAACATATTTTAAACGTATTTTTGTATAAATTGCAAAGACGAAATCAATATGCATAGTAAGGACTACAGGACAACGTCTGTCGGGAAAGCTAGTATTTATTTATAAAAATGCAGTAGAGATGAGGGATTTACAAAGAATAATATGTGGATAGAGTCTGCTGTTTCTGAAAAGTTGACGTCCCCCAATTGCCTGGAATGAGTCTATGGTGGATAATGAATGAATAAATTAATAAAAACAAATTGCGAAAAAGTAGGTAATTATAATCATTTACAAGCTGAAAAAAAAATATAGCTAAAATATATTATGAAAATTTGAAGTGGTTGGTAGTCTTCGCGCTACGATGCCAGCTTTTCTACTATTTCGTATTGGAGATCGTGGGTTCGATCTCGGTGTCGACCATTTCACTTTCACGACACAACACTTTGGTTAGTGTGAAAGATGTCAAAAGTGTACTTGTGTTTGCTTTGAATCAGCCCAGATTCATTAAAAAAAGTGAGCGTAAATTCATTTTTCTATAAAAAATCTTCATTTTTATAAAAAAACTAGCTGACCCGTCGAACTTCGTATCGAAATAAATAATATGGGTACTCTAGGTTTTATGCAACAGAGCTCAAATTCGTTTTTTAGTTATTTAACACGAATGACTTTTTAGTGGCATTAGCAAAACCTGCATACCACGCAGCATTCATTGGGCCTGAGTTTATTTTTACATCAAAAACTTATAACCTATGTTAATATGATGTGGGAAGAGGTCATCATTGCGCAAGATCGAGTGCAATGCAGAGCTCTTAAACCTCAGTTTGCTCCTGAGTGGAGTTCAAAGGGAGTTTTAATTTTGATTGATTTGATGTTAATATGTAAAAAAAAGAATTTAGGTATGTCATTATATTCGATATTTTAATAATTATTTTGCTCAGTTAAAATAATATTGATTGATTAATCAAAGTACGATAAAGAACATCTCCGTACCGATTCAAAATACGCATTGAGGTGTCAATACTTTTTTTGCCCATCACGCAGATTCGCGAAGGGGGTAGGCAGAGAGTATGGACTTCCATTCTTTCCAATCCAAACTCATTCGCTTCCTCCAAACGCATAACATTCCGCATACATGCTCTTATATTCCTCTTGCTCCTGACTTGGCCCTCACGTAAGACGGCACCGATATGGTCGGTCTATGTCATTGAAGGTCGGCCTCGTCTGCGTGCACCAATTCTTTCAGATTTATATATCCTTTTAGTCATTCTCACATGCCCAAACCTTCTTTCTTTATTCACTTTCATTCTAGTCACTACACTAACATCCACTCCACATTCCTTTCTAATATTATCATTCCTCACCTTATCAATAAGTCTCTTTCCGCATATCCTACGCAGTGATCTCATTTCCAAAGAATTTATTCCAACTTCCAAATTTATCTTCCATGTCCAAGTTTCACTCCCATAAATAATGGATAGTATCAGGATTGCATTGTACATCAACTGTCGATTTCAGAGATATCTTCTTAGAGGTCTAAGTGCACCGCCAACCCTTCTCCCAGCCAATTTCCTTCTTTCAATATCTTTTTCACACCTTGCATCTCTTTTAAATTAATTACCTAAATAGACATACGTCCAAGTTCTCGACATTCACTTTCACAGAAAATTGCGTTCTTAAATCTTCTCTTTCAAAACAGTAGAAATAAATAAAAAGCACATTTAATGCAGTATCTGTGATTTTTGTTCTATTTTCTATTACAACATGGTGGAAGTTGGAAGTGTAGCAATTATTATTTTCAATAAAGAAACAAAATATGCTAGGTCATTAGCAAATAATATCCAGCTTTTTTTACATATTAACGATTCAGATTATATTTACGTTATATGAAGGTATGTACTCATCCTCTGTAAAAATCAGCCCATAAACGAAGAATTGATTTTCAAACAAACAAAAAAAAATATTCTACTTGTTCTTCAATATAATCATGTATTCCTTGTGTTAAAACTTATCAAAACTCCTTATAAAATGAACTTCAATTAAGTATAACTCCTTAATAGCAATGTTATATTATACGATTCTATTTGCTGTCGGTTTTAAAATGTCTGTAAATAAAGAAAGTTTTCAAAACTCCTTACACTTCATTACAATAATGTATTCCTTGTATTTAAACTTACCAAAACTCCTTATAAAAAATAACTGCAATGAATATTATATGACTTATCCAATCAATCTATTTCATACGATATATTATACATTCGCATTCTATCAGTTGAAACAACAATCAATCCACTGACAGTTCATTCAAATGTCAATTAATAAAAATTCAAAAGTAGAACAAAATTATATTGTAAAAAGTACTAAAAAGATTACCTACTTTCTGTGTTTTCTTAAATTTCCTAATTTTCCATGCATTTTTCTTAATTTTTTTCTTCTAATACAACCTTCTCCCGATAAAAGCCTACACGACAAAAAAATAATTAGCGAAATCGGTCCAGCCGTTTAGGCGCGATGCGATGACATCGGGAAATAGCTCTCCATTTTTATAGTGTTCTTAAATTTTCTAATTTTCCATGCATTTTTCTTAATTTTTTTCTTCGAAATCAACCTTCTCCCGATAAAAGCCTACATGACAAAAAAAAAATAGCAAAATCGCTCCAACCGTTTAGGCGTGATGCGATGATAACGGGAAATAAATATCCATTTTTATAGTTTTCTTAAATTTACTAATTTTCCATGCATTTTTCTTAATTTTTTTCTTCTAAAAGGACACTCTCCTGATAAAAGCCTACACGACAAAAAAAGAATAAGCGAAATCGGTCCAGCCGTTTAGGCGCCATCCGATGACAACGCGAAATAGCTCTCCATTTTTATATATAAGATTATCTGGTAAATTATAATAAAAATGATTTATTTCACAGAAAAATAGTTTACAAATTAAGGTAATTTACAATTTACAAATAATTAAGGCAATATAAATCATTGAATGATTGCTCTCCAATGTGAGTATAAAAACTCGATATTGATTTTGTATTTTGCTTCAAATCTATAAGAGATAAATAGAAAAAAAAAGAATAAAAATCAGTCTGGCCTTCCACAAATAAACATAATAATCTATATATTAATACGTGAAGGAAAAACTTTGTGATCATTTTTACAATTATTATTGCGCGGACGGAGGAGTATGAAATTTCGCACACTTATAGTTTATATAGAGAATGAGTGGCGAATGCTAATATATTTTTAAAATACTGCATACAAAATAGATTAAATCAACGAAAAAGAAACTTTACAAACACTACTGCAATTAATGTTATGTATTTGATACTCTACGCATTCAACACACTTCCACAGACTACTTATAAAGATCATAACTTCATAGAAACAAATATGTTAAATGAAAAGCGCCTCATAATGGGCGCAAAAAGCTTTTTGAAGGCGGTATATTCAGATGGAAGGTGTATGGAGCTGGAAATGGCGGGATATAAATTATTGAGAATAAATAAATATTGTTTGTTTTTAATAATATTAGAAAAACCTTTGTAGGTATATATCAACATTTCAAATTTGACGTATCCATGTCATTGTTTTTGAAGGAAAATTTTGAAATATCGCTCGCTCATTCTTTGACAATGGAACCTTAATTACGTTCAAGTTCAAACTTATAATTTTAATAAGTTATGTTCGCATTTCGAGCACTGGTCGATCACTAGTAGTTATGAATACCTACACGTTACACGGTATAGACGGAGCTATTGTTTTAGTCATTAGTCATTAGTCAATAATAAATAATGATTAAAGCCAATAGTCCTTAAGAGGTCATTGCTGTTATTTATTTTTTTATTACGTATTTTTAAACTATTGATATTGAATTATTTCCATCAACATCAAATTATTGATGAAATCTGGTTAAAAAGAATGGTTTTAAGATAATTTTTGTGTTCCGGTCGATTCAAATATTCAATTCCCGTTCAAAGAAATACTGTTGCACTTTTTCCAAAATTCAATTGAGTCGCAAGCACTTTCATCCAAGTCAACTTCTTAAAGAAAAAACAAAACAAGAAATGCTCGTGTCAAGCAGTTTCTGAGTCTTCGGCGTGAGCCAGAAGAAAGCGCTCGAGTTTAAATTAAACTTTGGGAAAGTGCATCTGTGTTAGTAAAAATCCAGCATAATGTGACGCTTTAAATATAAAATTACCTATATAAAAAAAAAAAACAATAAGGTGGTAACCAGCGGTATCAGTCGACCGCTTTCTTACGTTCAGCTATTTTAGGTCGTAGGTTCGAATCCCGTTGCCGACTATTTCAACTTTCACAACACAAGCTTTGCTTTATGTGAAAGATGTCGAAAGTGTTCACTTTGGGTGAGCCAAGAAAAAAATTAAAAACCGTGCATTTTTTTTTCAATTTTATGGAATCTTGTACCAGAGAAGAACTTCATTGGTTTTGTACAACCAACCGTTTGTAAATAAATATCGCACATATAATATAGGGTTTTTTATTTGTTAGTTCAAATTTGAACAGACCTATACGACTGTATTAAGGGTAGTATTTAAGTCACTTATTGTATATAGTCGTCGGAACATATTGCCTGAGGCTGTGTTTTCCAGTCAACCGGTCCCGTTGAATCTGAGACAGGCCAACCCGGGTAGAAATTTCAAGTGGAAAACACTTTGTGAAACTCTGCCCCGACCGGAAATCGAACCCGGGACCTCTTGATCTTCAGATCCAAGCCTACACCACTAGGCTACTGACGTCGGTATTCTACTGCTGCATAGAAGGCGGTCTCAGTGAGATCACTTTACCTCCGGGGCATGTCATTTACTGACTAGTAGGAAAAAATATTGCCTTATTACACAACATTTTTTTACAACAATCTTCCCCTTTTTTCTTTTCTCCTGACCTGGCCTTCCTTGAGGAAAGAATTGATACGATTGATTGAAGCCAATATTGGTCGACCATGCCTTCATAAATCCTTCCTTCCAGCCTTATGATACATGCTTTTCGTACAGTATTTAAGCACTCACACGTTCGTTATTCACACTTATGATTCTGATATTATCTACAATCAGTTTTTTTTTCATTCTTCAGCAAACAACTCATTTTCACGCTTTATTAAATTTCACAAAATAAAATTCCATTTTTTTAAATAAACCAGTAATGTTGCCACTTTGCCAGTAATAATTGGACAATGCAATATTGATAGTAAATTTCACTGGCAATAATAATAATATGTTCAACAACGCATAAATTTGTTTGCTCATTAGACAATATGGGACATGGGAATTATGGCTTCTCTTATTGAATCTACGTTTGTACCAGCTAAACCTTTTTACAGTCAATATTCTATTATGTATTAACTACATTATCATAAACACTTATTTTAAAAGAATCATCGATCTATCCATCCATCAGTTGCTCTTTACAACCCAGGCCTTTCTTTCTTTCTTCAATTTTCACTAAGCAAACAACAACGGACAAGAAATAGAACTCTGGCGTGCATATGCGTAATCTGCCTTCACCCATTATAATAAGTTCTTAGTTGTTGTTTGCTTGGTGACATTATCAACGATTTAGAAATAATGCTCTATTTCTAGCTTTTTCTCTAGAGGAAGAAAAGGAAAGATTCCTTGGTTTGGTACCAACACTTCGATTTGAAAATATGATTAGACAAAAGTAAATCTATGTAAGCCTTTATATTGGTCTATTTGTATGTAGGTGCGTACATAATGTTTATACATTTTTTCATACTCATGAGGAAAGATTTGTTTTTCAAATAAAATATTGCAAAATGTCACTAAGCGGTGTTGACGTGTAGTGATGACTTGCGCAATGTTCTGAAACAGGCATTGTTTTGCATCTCTGGTAGTGTGTCGAGGTTGGACATGCGCACTTCTCATCCATCACATCTCTTCATCTATCAAAATAGATTCTTCCTCTTCTTTCTCATTTCTAACATTCTTTTTACCCATTACGCCGTGTCCCGCAAAGAGTAGGCAGAGAGAACAGACCTCCACACTCCATAATCCGTGCACACTTCTATACCGACATATACCATTTTTCATATTTCTCTTACTTCTGGCCTGGCTTTCCTTGAGGACTGAATCGATGTGTTCGTTCCACGTCATTCTCGGACGTCCACGCTTTCTTACACATTTCCTTTCAGCCTCATAAATTATCTTTGTCATTCTGTTTGCATCCATTCTTTCCACATGCCCAAACCATCTCAACTTACTGACATTCATCTTTGTCACAACACTAACTCCCATACCACATTCCTTCCTAATATTCGTATTCCTTTCTATATCCCACAGAGTCTTGCCAAATATTCTTCGTGGAGCTCTCATCTCTACTGCATTTATACGACTTTTTTTCTTTTTTCTTTCATCATTGATGGTAAGGGGATTGTGTTCTAACATTCTAATTTATTGATCTTAAGAGATGCAAACTAACTTTTCTTTGCAAAAATGCGTGAATAAGTTTTGTGGATTGCCTACCGGCTTTGAATATCGTCCTTCTTTTTAACAGTTAATATAGTTTTTGAGTAGACTGATATATGTATGCAATTCTAAGCTACATGTCACATGACCTAATAAAAAATTCTTCATGAGTAAGTATAGCGTGGAATGGTTAAAATTAATAAATTGATAATGTTTAATTTTGCGATGAAAAATGTGTTTCCAGTTTCCATATTGCATGCATTATACAATACAAAAAGGGCATTTTAGGTGAAAAGTAGCTGTTTGCAAATGGACGAACTTCAAAAGGGTTCTGAGATTTTGAGGGGGCGCCAAATTTCAAGCAAAAGAGTTTTGCTTTTAGACTTATTACAATGTCTCAACAGCCACAAGACCAAAAAAAATATCTCTAATATAAATTCGGGTTAGTGCGAACACTTATACTCGAAATCGGCTCAACAGATTCTTCCGATGTGTAATTTTATTGGATTCTTCTCCGCTCCGGATAACAGAATAACTAGGTAATAAAAAGTTGAAAAAAAAAATGGATAAGAAATAATATAAAACATAATATTAAAGTTCTTCTTCTTCTTTTTTTCCGGCAATGCACCCGAAGTGATTTATGAATATTAAAGTTAGTATGGAACGAATTTCATGCGACGCCATCTTTGAAAAAATCTAACAACAAAATTATTGGCTTCTGCACCTGCACCCTCTCATTCTCGCATACGTAATTGCCACTCTTACAGCAGCCCATTTCACTTACTCCACCGTTTCGGGCGTTATAGAAATTTTTCATACAAAGTCAACCAAATTGCGCGCATATAATTATAATTATTCTCGCGTAGATCCCGTCTGAGCTTTGAATACGAATGAAATATGGACGTTTTAGAATTAATATTTGAATGTTATTATTTAATAAGTTTATTTTTGTTTTTGGAGGCGCAGTGTACATTATGCACATAATATGAACGGGCCGCCTCTGGTTAGGACCAAACGTCTGTCGGGAAAGCTAGTTTTTAATAAAAGGAATCTGTGTTCACTCAAAGTGAACAAAAATACACTCTTTGATTCTTTCACGGTAAGCCACTTAAAACTTCTTTGACTCTTTCACGGTAAGCTACTTAAAACTTGTATCGTGAAAGAGGAAGATAATCGGCACTTGGGATCTAGAACCCACATTCTCCAGTAGGTACGAAAACCGGCGTCGTAACCGCCAGTCTACCAACCACTTCTTAAAATTTAAATAAGTTAAGAAATCTCAATAAAGCACACGAAGTACATATAATAGCCAAAATAAAATGTAACATTTAGAAATGTTAGCAAAACTATAAATCTCCAATGACCCACTAACTAATATGGAAATTCTTAGGTATGTGGACAATAATGGTATCTATGTAGCTATATTTTTGTTTTCATTCTCAAGGATTCAACACAATTATTATTTTTTGTGTATGGTATTAAGATGTGTCACACTATGATTGATTAAAAAAAATATGCAATTTGTGCTAAAAATGATAGTTCATGGGCACACAACCTCTCTGGCCCGGCCCCCCTCGGGTCGTACCCGTGCCATTCTCCTTCTAAATTACAATGAATGTTATCAAGTGAAGAAGAAGCTTCTGTAGGGGTATTCACGAACAAGTTTAGATCGAACTAAACTTTTCTTAACTATTTCTAAAAGGGTATTATAACGTTAGGAACTGCAGACAATTTGACATTTATTCCCGTAGGAACAGTTGTATCTAACGAATATGGAACAACTAAGACTCTAACAATTCATTACTGATGTTAGATTTTTAAATGGAATAAACCACTACGGACTTACGACCGTCTTCTGCTGTTATTTCGAAGGCTGTTCGCCATTAGGTGGTAATGTTTAAGTCTCCTAAACTCCTAATCATGAGAATTCTCAACATGTTCAACATGTCGAAAAATCTCATGTACCTATACAACAAGTAGATATTTAATAATTATTAATGAAATATAGAGAAAAAAGTTGGAAATTATTGAGAACAAGAAAACAACCGAATTTAAAGACTGCGACTGCTGTCATGTATTTGGAGCCAGGATATGAATATATTGGCTTTGTTGGTGCGCAACGTTCTTATTATGTCTAGATTCTTGTGACCATTTTTCTAAAACAACATTTCCCTTCGGACATTATTATTATCATAGCAAAGAATATCGTCTTACACAAGGTTAATATAAGTACCTATGCAAAAAAATCCCGTGTATTGGTTTTGTCATATTATGTATGAAAAATATCTCGCGTTCGTGTTCCATCGAAAATGTACCCAGCTACATTTCGACGAATTTACCAATTAACAGGTATAAGGAACTTTTTTTTAACCCCTTTGCACTCGTCGTCGAGTGATCAGGGTTTTTAGGAACTTATATAGGAAAATAAATATTTTTTTAACGCCACATTTTCCTCAATGTCGTTATGATATTTCTTGGTTTAAGTTTATAATTGATTCATTAAAAAAAAAACAGAAATATAAAATTGGAGGCAGGTCAAGTTTTTTAGCTGCCCTAGATATACCTATTATGAAAATTTCAATATCAAAGATCATCAATTTCGTAATCGCAATCTTTGTTCTGAATAATAAAATGGTTGTGTAATTTTATCGAATGACAAAACCTGTTAAATAATAGAACAATAAAAAAGACAGTAATGTGTAAGTTTGTTTTTATTTAAAGATGAATGAAAAACATGCGCATTAATGAATTTCGCAATTATTCTTCTTATTCGAAATTATAATTTAAATACATTTTATCTTCAATGCACAATCAATACAAATAATAAAATAATACAGAATGAAAAATACAATAAACTTAAATTAAAAAGTGAAAAATATTTACAGATATGTACCTATAATAAAAAAAATATACGAAAAATGAATACATAACAATATGGCTCATTCAATATTATATAATTATTTAGTAACAAGTTTTTTTTTCTAAGGTTTTATATGATTTTGTCTTTTAGAATAAAATCAGTCTGATTATAGTACGTTCTATTTTTTGAAATTTCAAATTTGTACAAAATGACGTTCTTTTTTTCATTTCATAATTTGTTGTTTAACCAATTAAACATTACTTTCAAATTAACCAATAGGATTAGAACAAAAAATTTAAATCATAGAACGACCATAGATAAATTTTTAATTTTTTTTGTTGTTTAACCAAAGAGAATTTTCTTGAGGAAGAGTTTCTTTTTCAGGATGAAAGAGTTGTCATCTGAGGGTTTCACACTGTCAAAGTAGATAGCTTCTTGGGGGGCGAAGGGATTGCTGTCATCGTGAGGAGCTGAAAGAACCACCACGGCCAAGCAGAAGAAAATGCACAGAATCTGTAAGTTGACAAACAGAAAATATTATTGTTTTTTTTTTATGATTCAATTACTTAATTTATCTTTTTTTCTATTGCTATAAACGAGAATTTGAAATTCGATTACTATTTTAAAATTTAATTACAGCTATTCAAAACATTTCTTTTTTTAATATAATATTTGAAAGCGAAACACGTGTCAAAGTTTTCATAGAAAAATATTTTTGTGAAATTGTCCACTTATTCGGTGTGTTTCTAAATATTAAACATTTAGGGACTTTCCTTTTTTTACAGAACTCTAGGGAATCTTAACGAAATAGATCAACTATGGATAGAGATCAATATAAGTTGTTTCTACATCTAACAGGAGTTTTTGCAAAAAAAGGTACGATCTTAGATTCGATTTTATGTAGAAAATTTTCATTTTTAAATAATGACAGTCTTAAGCCATAGAGAAAATTCACACTGAACATTATACCATCTACGATCGTTTTACGACTAACTTCTAGGGCGTTGATTTAAAAGTTTATGAAATTTAATAACTAATATTTTTTAGTTAGAACTATGACCAAAAATATTTCTGAAAACACTACACGTATGATATCGATCGCACATAAAACGTCAAAATGTCACTCACCAAAGCGAACTTCATTTTTGAATTTCGAATGTTTTTTTTACAATAGACAATAAAAAGCAAAGATAAGCACGCGCTTCACGAGGTGTTATCGATTGATGATACATGATGGACGATGCATCTTTTATACCTTATTATGCCACTTGATCATTTGCCTGTCAGTGGAGGGAGTAATCAATGTTATTTTTCCCGACATCGACCGTGCGTACCCAATGTTTACATCACTTCGATGAATATTTACAGCATAAACATTATAACACGGTACCTACCCATCTTCATACCGTAGGTTTAAACATATATATTTATTAGAAATTCTGTAGATGTAAATAATTTTTGATCTATGGAAGAAAACACCTATCAAAAGGAGCTATTCCAAAACGGTGTCACACAGGGAAAATTCAAAAATTGATAGAACGCTTTTTTCTCTTTCGTTCTGGGTGTGCCGTCACAAAATTCCCGAAAATCCGTTGTACACATTATGCTTCGATAAGCACATATTTTTCTTGAGCATAAGTCCTTCCAGGTCCAGAGTCTTACTCGTTGAGGAGCAATTTTACGCTCATTCAAAATTATGAAAAGAAAAGTAACAAGTAACTACAGTGTTCCATGCGCAAAATACTATTTACTATAGTATACTTTACATTAAAAGATAAACTTGCATAATATACATTTTTCAGGAGTGTAACTAAATTTGTAACACCATAGAATTAATTAGATTTAGATTTGATATTATTTATTTATTTATCGTATGGTCTTATAATGTTTGTCACATTTTAGTATGTTAATAATTTTTTTTCTCGAATAAGTGAGTACACATAAAAAAAAAGCTGCTTACCTAGGGTAGCCCAGAACTCATAGTATATTATAACAGCCTTTTCGTGTAAAACATGTCTTTGCATAAAAATTCATAATTTTACGATTAAAATCAATTTATTCTTGGAATTATTATAGAAACTTTAAAATGATATCGACTATTGGAGCTTTTTATTATCTGCTTTAGAACTACATATTCAATATTAATCGGTACTTTAAGGGGGACTCACTACCTCAAATTTTACGTGCTTGTGTAGGAGCATAAGACCAATCCGTATACAAAATTTTATGAAAATAGAAGAATTTTTTTTTAGCCCTTTTTCTAGAACAAGTGAAATTTTCTTTGGATACTTTAAGAGGGTTCCCCTGAAGGTACAGATCTCAACATTTTACTGACTCATCTACATCGAGGGGCTAACCGTTCTACCAAATTTCAATCAAATCGGATAAGAATTACTATGAGTTATGGGTGCGCACACATTTTTGGCGTACGGATAAAATTAAGAAAAAAAAATTTTTTAGCTCTCCATGCATTTCTATAATACTTATAGATCAGTTTTAAGTGTCAAGTGATTGGTTAGCACAAACTTTGCTTTCCTTAAAATATGTGATTAGTTCAGATTCTTCAAAAATGTCTCACAGCATATCATTTTAAAATTTGAATTAATTCCACCTCCAGTGCTCCATGGGTACTGGGTAGGTTACTAACATTGTTCATGTTATAATATGTCATTAACATGGCCAGTATTGATGAATTTCAATTAAAATAAGTTAAGATTTTGTTGCACGTTTGATGTTTTAAAGGAACGGTTAAAACGTTCACAAATAATTAAAATGAAGGTCAAAATGGGCGGATAAAGGATTTAAAAAACATTAAATAAGTCAATATTTGCTCTGGACAAAATCGTGAGAAAACAAAATAAGATTAAAAAGTAATTAGCATACGAACTACAAGTTACATCCTTGTAAAAGCGTTACTATTATTATTTTAAACCTTATATTTAAAGACAGAATAATCTAACTATTTTTATGAACGGGTCAACATTTGTTTTAGAACTATTATAATTATTGTAAATAAAGCAGCGTGTTTAATTTTTGTTATTTTATTAATGGACTAGCTAGTTACCCGTGGCTTCGCTCACGTGTTACTGTATTTGCTTTCTCTTCCTAAACAATGCAGAATTAATTATATTCGCATCAAAATTAATAATAATAAGAAACATCATCAACATTTCTTTTTTTAAATATATATTCTAAAATTTCCATTAAATTACTATATTTTTATTTATATTTGTCGTTATTAATCTGTATTTAAAAAATATGTGCTTCTTATACAAATAGAATCAGCCCGCGAACTTAAAAATTTCGCTAACTTGACTGACATTGTTCTATGAGAATCCCAAAAAATAACTCGAATAACTTTTATTCCATCAAATGACGTTATTTGAAATCAATTTTTATATTGCTGGATATGAATAAAAAAATATTCAGGTCTCGAAAAGCAATGAAATTAGTGATCTTTAAAACACTTATTTCTATCTGCTTTGGGCATTTTTCAAGCTACAGACGTTTTTTTTAACATTTCAATTTATATCTTTCACGTTGATTTGTTGTTGTTTGTCTGGTCGTAGGTTCGAAATTTAGTTCATAAATATCTTATCCTGAGCAAACACGACATAAAAAGAATAAACGATATCGGTCCAGCCGTTCAGGTCGAAATAAATAATGTTAAACGTGAAAACTATTAACGTTCCGAACGTTAACGTTTACCAAATTGAAAATGGTTTCCAAACAAAAAAAAATGCGTTTCGTCTTCAATATAATAGCAGCGTCGTAATACTTCCAAAGATTTTGAGGTAACGTTTAACGTTAATTTTGAATAACTGACAGAATTATTTTTTTGACTCGGAATTTGGAACAGCATTGTTTAACGCACGTTGAACAACAGTTTTTACGTTATCTCTATGGAAATAACAACAAATTGTTAACGTTGGAGCTGTCGTTAATATTTCGACTTGGCCTCCAGGCGTGATGCGATGACCACGTAAAGTAGGTCTCCATTTTTATAATAACGTAAAATTCTCCCTTTTAAGCCCCCCCGCTCACCGCAAGCCAGCCCGGAGGAAACTAAACCGCAGCAAACCCGATCCGCACAAAGCCAAACCCTAGCCCGATTGCCAAAAAGCCAGCCGCACACAAATCAAGCCCGTGGCGGTTCCCCCCAAACCACCCCATAATACGGGAGGCCTTGGACCCACTCAGCAGAATAGGTTAGGCATAAAGAACTCTCCATTGCGCTCGAAGTCGTCCGAGGCTCATTGTGCCTTTTCTAACCGGTTGAGTTTTAAGGAAGTGAGGTGGTCAACCTCAGTATTCTAATGGTATAAGTAATTGGCGTTCGACTATAAACGAATTTTCGACAATATAGAGTAGGAAGAAAATTAACTGTCCACTGTTTATATTTTTTATTAGATGAAACGGATATCGGCAACTATCCGATATCCGGTCTGTCCGGCGGCGTAAATAATATCCTGCCGGATACCGAATAGTAAAAAGAGACATGTTTGGATAACTCATTGATTTGTTTATTAAAGCATCACTTAAGAAATACACCTTATAATCACAAAATAAATTCTACAACTTAGAAAATTGATTATCAAGCATAAGGTAAATTATGGAGAGTAATTCTATATAATATTTCGTTATATAGACTATTAGACTATATAGAGGAAAACAGCAGCTTTGCTGGTCTTCGTAAGTAAGGGAAGTTTAATAAAACAACGTTTCGTCATATATCATCCTGGCTGAAGATGCAAATAGTTTCCGCGATTTTTGGAACAATAACGTTCCGGCAACGGAGTCAGTCCAATTTGTTTATACCGCCTACATAAGCGTAATTCATGCGTTGTACCCATGGTAATTTACGCACTGGCCGGGCTCTAGTAAGGACTTCTTTAGCATTCTACGAATTTTATAAATTTTTGAAAATAAAAACACCGATATTTTAAGGGGAGCGCTTTTCTTCCTCCCGCAAGGGTTCCGAAGATAAAGAAGATCTTCTCATACCGAGAGGGTCTTCCTCGTGTTCTGCTCCTTCGAAGCAGAGCTGAGGGATCTGGAAATGGTGTGTGAGGAGGTCATAATATCCGGCTAACTGCTATCCCTTTCGTCTCTATTTTTTATACGTTCCAGTGGACAGTTAATTTTTTCGCACTATACAGTGACGAAATGATATGGTCATTGACTTGCCAGTGTTTTCAAAACAATTATTTACGATCTATCCTAAAATGATGTGAGGATTTTGTAGATAATTTTAAAATTTAATATTTTGCACTTTTACTACATTTGATATAAAATAATTTACCTATTGACTTCATAATACTATTTACCTTTTTTCAACATAATATTATATCAACTTGCTATTCATGGTTTACGCAATAAATTCAAAGCAAGATTACTCACATAGTTTTTTTTTTGCTAGTGTTTTTATGAAATGGCTTCAAATATTTTGACAGATCAAGACATAAAGAATTGCAATACAATCCAGATTCTTTTCGTGAACTTACCGTAAATTATTTTAGTAGAGATAATAAATTACTAAAATAGGTAGGTACCTACATAATGATTTTAATGTCGATCGTAAAAAAAACAATTCAGAATCGCTGTACAGGATGCATGGTACGAAAAATATATTGAAGTAGGTAGGTACGTAAAGTGTTTGTCTGAATTCACGGAAAGTGTATTATTTATCTCTTATATAAAAATGGAACGCTAATTTGCGCGGTCATCGTATGGGTAAGAACACGTTGAAAGCCGATTACGATCCGCGCCGACCAGCTCAAAGATTGTTGTCTATGGTTTCCATGCATTTAAATGGGCATCTCGGGAAGCGGGTTCCTGCTTTTTCTGTGGGTTTCCCCATTCAAATGCATAGTAACATTCTTTGCGCCGGTTGGCGCTAGTCAGAATCGGGATTCTACGTGTTTCTTACCCTATGAGAACAGCTGAACTTATATCGCCCATTTTTTTGTCGTGTTTGCTTTTGTCTGAAGGGTCTTATGAAAGAAAAAAGTTGCACGGAATAAAAATAAAACTTCCATATTATTATTAGATTTTTTCTAATTTTGAAATTAAATCAGGCGTTTGACAGGAATCAGTTGTTTGATGAATGATACGATTCACGGAATGCTTATAGTAAATAATATAATGATATGTTTTATAACAGATGCAGCGGTTACAGTAGTTAAAAAGGTAATAATGAATTGTATCATTATACTAATTCAAATTCAATAATATAAGGACCACGTCGTCGTCTGTGTTAAATAACTTTAAACTGAAATCAACTTAAAGTTATACATAAAATCTCGAACATATTATTTATATTCCAAGGCGGGACGAAGTTTGACGGGTCGGCTAGTTCAAAACTATATTATTATTATTATTATAGATTACGCAATAGTTTCGTCACGTGTATTGGAGAAAGTAGGTTGGGTTGGGTATACCTACCTACGTATATATTCATACACGCTGCACCGGACCAGCTCGCGGTGTATGTATGTTTATTGTATGAAACGATGTCGTCAATAAATTAAATTTTTACAAAAATTGTTAAGAAAAGTTTGAGATGTACTGCTATGATGTATGTATTTTTTATAGAAAAATAAATTATCTAGTTGTAGCGTTTCGGCGTTTTTCGATATTTTTATAAAATTCTGAAATATAGGCACTGAAACTCGTAAATTTGTCATAAAAAAAATATTTTTCTTTATAAAAAAAGTTTGAGAAATGCTGGAACTTCTTCATTAAATTATATTTTAGATATTATATTTTTCTATATACATACACAATTTTATGGTTCTAGATTTTATGGTTTTCGAGATATATGGAAAAATTAAATAAAAATTCAAAGGTTGATAACCCCTGACTGAAAAAAAAATTCAAAATTCTGAGTATACAAATTTTGTATGCTTAAAGTATTCAATAGTTTCTGAAATTTTAGGATCTGTGCATCAAGCGAATCAAAAGTTATAAAGAGGGGACGGATACACACACATACACGTTGGAAGTGCCCCTCACCCCCTACCCTCTAATTAATGATATCTTTTGAAAACGAAATAGTATAATTTGACTTTTTCTGAAGAAATCATTTTTTTGAAATTTTGATAAAACCAGTTTTAAACTTTTTAGGAGGCACTTAAAAATCATCCCTTTTTATATGTGCCCTTTTTCGTCCCTTTTAGTTAAATTTTGGAAAAATTGCCAAATACGCTAACACTCATTTCTATAGAAGAATTCATATGCCAAATCTCAAGTTCGTACCATGTCTAGTTTCCGAGATATTCGCATACTTTGAAAAACATTCAACCCTTATTTTCACCCCCTTAGGGGTGGAATTTCCAAAAATCCTTTCTTAGTGGAAGGTTTTGTATTGAGACCTACCTGATTTCTAAATTTCACTTCTCTACGATTAGCCGTTTGGGCTGTGCGTTGATGAGTCAGTCAGTCAGTCAATCAGTCAGGCACTTTCCTTTATTATTATAGACTAGCTAGTTACCCGTGGCTTCGCTCACGTGCTTTTTGGTTTCTCTTCCTAAACTGGGGGAACGCTGACACCTACATTCACTGTGTATCAGCATTTTCTAATTCGTCAAAGAAGATAACTCTTGTATGTATCGTGAGTAAACTAACGAAGAGGCGGTTCGTTGATATATCTGCATAATGTGCACTGTGCTCCTTGCTAAAAATACATTATTAATTCGTCTTATTTAAACTAATAAATTAAAATCATCATTAAAATATTTTACATAGTAACATAGTAAGATGGGGAAGGCAACGAAGAGGACATAGTAAGATGGGGAAGGCAACGAAGAAGATTCTGGTATGCACATGTGAGGAGAATGGACTCAACCAGACTCCCTCACATGGCATTGCACGGCCAACCCCATGGAAGACGCCTCCCGGGCAGACCACCAAAAAGGTGGAAGGATAGCTGGGAATCGACCTCGCAGGAGGCCAACCCCACCTCTTGAATTACAGGCCACAAGGCCTAAATTAAGAAGAAGAAGAAGAAGATTAAAATATTTCGGAAACAACATCCATATTTTATTTTATTCGTATCCCAGGTGGGAACAAATAACACTGCTTAAAATAAATCTTTGACAAAACAATGAAACCGGTTGATTTTTATTTTAAAGTAAGAATCTATATATTAATTTACAGCTTTCTCACTTAATTTATCTAAGAGATATGGTTTTTCGAAAAAAACTACCACGCACCCTAATCGGAATAATATAATTTGACTCTATCTGCAGTTGAAATTTCGATAAAACCAGTTTTAAACGTTTCGGCTTTTTTCGATATTTTTATAAAATTCTGAAATAGGTATAGGCACCGAAACTCGTAAATTTGTCATAAAAAATGTTTTACTTTATAAAAAAAGTTACATGTAAAATGAGATCCAACTGTCGATGGCCTGCTATGATGTATGTATTTTTTATAGAAAAATAAAATATCTAGTTGTAGCGTTTCGGCGTTTTTCGATATTTTTATAAAATTCTGAAATATAGGCACTGAAACTCGTAAATTTAAAAAAAAAATATTTTTCTTTATAAAAAAAGTTTGAGAAATCCTGGAACTTCTTCATTAAATTATATTTTAGATATTGTATTTTTCTATATACATACACATTTTTAGGGTTCTAGATTTTATGGTTTTCGAGATATATGGAAAAATTAAATAAAAATTCAAAGATTGATAACCACTGATTGAAAAAAAAATTCAAAATTCTGAGTATACAAATTTTGTATGCTTAAAGTATTCAATATTTTCTGAAATTTTAGGATCTGTGCATCAAGCGAATCAAAAGTTATAAAGAGGGGACGGATACACACACATAGACGTTGGAAAAGTGCCCCTCCCCTCTAATTAATGATATCTTTTGAAAACGAAATAGTATAATTTGACTCTTTCTGAAGAAATCTTTTTTTGAAATTTCGATAAAACCAGTTTTAAACTTTTTAGCAGCCACTTAAAAATCATCCCTTTTTATATGTGCCCTTTTTCGTCCCTTTTAGTTAAATTTTGGAAAAATTGCCAAATACGCTAACACTCATTTCTATAGAAGAATTCATATGCCAAATCTCAAGTTCGTACCATGTCTAGTTTCCGAGATATTCGCATACTTTGAAAAACATTCAACCCTTATTTTCACCCCCTTAGGGGTGGAATTTCCAAAAATCCTTTCTTAGTGGAAGGTTTTGTATTGAGACCTACCTGATTTCTAAATTTCACTTCTCTACGATTAGCCGTTTGGGCTGTGCGTTGATGAGTCAGTCAGTCAGTCAATCAGTCAGGCACTTTCCTTTATTATTATAGATTAATAATTTAGAAAATTTATTTGTAAAACTAATCGATCGTCAAAACGCGAAGGCACGCGATCATAGGTTATTCATTATTTTTCTATAATAGGCTGTGAATTAGTAGGTTATACATAGATAATAGGTGGGTAATTATCTCTGCGATTTCGTCCGCTAACCTTTTATTGACACAACAAAATAGCCAAATAACTTCTAAAATTATTGTTGACGTTGACATGTCAAGTATGTTAAGGGGTAGGAAAACTTTTGACATAATTTAAAAAGTGAAGACATTTTATTCGTGGTGGAAGAATAAATGTAAAATAATTTAAAGCTTTTATGAACTTTTTCACATATTATATAAAAGTATCATCTGACAAAAGTGGTCAAATGTTTTTTGTTACATTTTTCATAGTAGGTACCTACCTACATATATCTACTCTTGTGTAATATTATAAGGTTGTTGTATCTGAATTTAGTACTTATACTATTTTCTCCTAGTTGTGACGGTCCTATAGGAAACATAGATCTGTCCTTGTTATGTCCACAAATAGCAAATTAAAAAAAAGTTTTTTTAGTTTGGTATTCAAGAGATTTGCATCCAACTATCCTTGGATACAAAACTTATAACACAACGACTTTTTTGATGGATAATAATTTAACTTTAACTTCTGGTCAAGTGGTCCTGGGTTTGATTTCCGGTCGTGTCAGCGTTTTTCACCTGAGCTCTCTCGGATTGGAAGGGAACAGTCTAGTAGCAGGGGCTATATTGACACCGTAATTTTTTATTTATTTACAATGTTAAACCTGAATGCTATTTTTATAAAGCCAGAGTAAAACAATACCTACCTTTAGGTATCTATATTGAAAATTACAGATTGAAAATCGAATCAAAGCCCCCAGAGTCTCTGATTTGGACGTCTGTCGCCTACAAAACTCTAAACCCATCCCATCTCAGACAAGATCACAACCCTTTTACTCCTCACCACCTTTCAAGGTATTTTTTCGCGTTTAAATCATTCCCCAACATTTACACTCTTATTAATATTTCTGTTGATCGGATGCTACGAGTGGTTGAACCACCGATCAATTTTTATTTTATATATAAAAAAAATATTTGGTTCGCGTCTGTGTATGAAGATAATGCCGCATGACACTTAGTTGCACAATATTTTATAAACAAGCAAAATCGTAGCCGGGAAAAGCCAGGATTTAGAGGATGTAGATTTAGACAACCTAGAGGCACTTTGTCAGATGATTTCAGAACAGGATAACCTTAAATATAATTTACCTTATTTTATAATTAATCATTTTCTAACAAAATATAGTCCTAATTTTTATTTCAGAAATTAAAAAGTTGCATTAAATCACACTAAACCATTACTATTTTGCCAAAATTAACCAAGTCATGTTTCCGTCGAAGTGCATTTTATATTACAGAAAACGTTTTTGAACACTCGAAACAACAGAACTGTCAGTTGTCGTAAATTCATCATGGCGGATCCAAATCTACAGGGATCACGATCAAGCGACATGGGCTAAACTACCTCGACGGCGGCTTGATCGCCTGATCAACCATCGCTGAGTTATTTTACCACTAATCCGAGTTTATAAATAAAAAGGTCGATCCATGGATCTGCCTTTATAATTAAAAAAAATATACTTACAACAATATTTTAGTAATTAAAATTAGAAAAAAAATACAGCAAAATGTTTGCGACCCCTTAAAGTGGACAAGTTCATTTAAACACGATGACACAGAAAAGCCAACAACCATGAGACAGGGTCTTCTTGAGGTGCCTTAGCGGCGGATTACTTAACACCTCTCATGCACGGCAGGCTGACGTGTGACACCGCCGTCAGCAGCTTCTTCATCGGGGCCTGACCACTGACCCAACCTGCCTCGGCACATCTTAACATTGAACTTACATACATCGTTATAGAAGCCTTTTTAGTGCGCCTGTCGGTCTATTATGCAAGTCAATCACACATCGATTGGAAATCAGATGCTGCTGGCTAATTTGCGCAAGCAATTAATACATTTTTATTGCGTAGGTACCATTTTTAATTTGAATCACAACGGGCTTACGACCGTGTTCTTCATAATCCTAATTTATCGAAAGCTGGTTTGGTGTTGCAAATTCTTTGGATGGGGCCCTCCAAGTAAGAAAGTCACATTGTACCAAATTTAATTTCAATTCGCTACTCAGGTTAACGTAGTTTACCAAAACTGTTATTAATACTGTGTCACTTTAATTGTTTTTGAGTACAAAAAAGTGGAATTTTTAGTACCTACTTTTTTGTAGTAGGTATTTTGTTAAAAATGTTAGGTTATTGATGTCAGTTCAGGGGACCATGCGTATTTACGCTATGTTATAAGGTGGAAAAATCCAATCCCCATAGAATGTTCAAATCATATCGAAGTGGTTGGTAGACTAGCGGTTACAACGCCGGCTTTCGTACTGTTTCGTATCGGAGGTCGTGGGTTCGATCCCAGGTGCCGATCATCTTCCTCTTTCACGACACAAGCTTTAAGTAGCTCACTGTGAAAGAGTCAAAGAGTGTATTTGTGTTCACTTTGAGTGAACACAGATTCATTTTTATATAAAAAAAAAAATATCACCAGATCTAAAGTGCATCAAATGAAAAATTTGGTGCTTTGGTTAAATATTACATTTTTGATTATATCTTATGTGTACTATATGCGGTGATAAACTGCATTTTTTTTTCAGTTTGCCACATTTTGATGTAAAGCTCTTGTCAGAGGACTCGATCGCATATTCCAATTTGTTCCACAAAGAAACGCAACGCACCGTGGCTATCACTTTATACAATGTCTTGATTGTTATGTTGGCATATCTGTTTCACAAAAATTTTCAATGCAACAAGAAAAATGTCCAGGTACCTACCTACTGGTTGACCCGACAGACGTTGTCCTCTCTGGTATGCCATAAGATAACATCAGAAAAGTTTATTTTAACACCTAAGTACGTTGAGTTTTCTCTTATTTTCCAATGTTTTGCGCAACTTTCTTATTTCTTTCTTTTATTAGAACCTTCTTCCGACTTTGGTCCAGCCGTCGGACAGCCAATAAAGAAAATAGGGATTGTTGAATTCTAATAATCTATCCAATAAATATGTTATAATAATAATAATATAACACTTTCTATACAAAGGCCAGTATAGCCGGCGGAATTTATTGCCTGAGGCAATTTTTTCAGTCAACCGGTCCCGTCCAATCTGAGACAGGCCAACCCTGGGAAGAAATTTCAAGTGAAAACAAACTCTGACCCGACCGGGAATCGAACCCGGGACCTCGGATCTGTACCCTAGTATAAGTTTTCGATGATCGAATATCGAAACGATCATAGGAAGAGTTTCGAAAAATTTCCATACAAAAATGATCGAATGTTTGATTTTAGAACACTATTTGCACGCTAATAAGCTTTCAATAAAACTCGTACTAGCCCCACTGAAGTCCACGCCAGTAATACTAGGCTACCGAGGTCGGTAAATCCTTAAATCCTTATTTCACAATGGTTTGACACACAAATTTACAAATAGAAGCTCAACTGTTTATCTTGACCATAGACATAACATACTTAATGTTGGGAAATCAATCTAAATAAATTTAAATATTGGCAACACTGTTTTGTTTATAATATGTATAATTTGATTTGAATTTGGAAGTGTTCTTTCTTTGGACTTTTGTTTTTTTCTTTTTTCAATAAAATATGGTTGTTCATTGTGCAGTATAAAAATATTTTGTCTCCTATCTTTTTTAAAATAGGTATCAACAAATATCAAAAATATCCACAGACTTCTATACAATAACCTGGAATACCGACTCGCGTTCAAAAGTGAAGCCCAAATATTGCAACTTTTGACAGTTTGATTCTCAAAAGTACGTGGTACTGTATAATACATTTATTGGGTGTTTTTCTCGTGTTTTTTTTACAACAAATCGTATTTTTACTTTGAAATAAGTGCGATTTGATCATTTGTAAGTTTCTTTATAAATGTTAACATCATTTTTTACATTCTCATTCTGTATACCTACTGTCAAAATTGCCGGCCAATGCGGCTTCACTCATTTACTATGAAAAGATATAGGAGTAGGTACTCCATCTAGGTGTAGTTATATATAAAAATCTCTGTTTAGGTATGTCAGACCGGACGGATAAATTTGTTTTAATGAACCACCAACCTTTTGAAGGATGTAGTTTTAGAGTTATTACTTACCTAATACTTAAGTAGGTACCTTGGTATAAGAAAACCTTCTAAAAAGTCAACTTAACAGGTTTAAGTACCTAAATCATTTTTCCGCCATTTCTTTATAGGGCTCCAGAGGGGTTCCACCTGCTGTTCATTTTTTAGGTATCATTGAATTTCCATAGATATATCAACATTTTAGACTTTTCCATAATTCTTCATTCACAATTCGATAAATTATTTTAAATCGATCAGAACTGTCATTTTGTCTCGATAAATAAAAAAAATATACCTTTTCCGAATAGACTGCCTCTATGAAGTCTTAAAATGCTGATACATAAAAAGTGTTGCAAATATAGTTTTTGTGTAAAGAATAATGATCAACATAGGTGGGTGTTATATTTTTTTGGATGTAAATTTGCAAATAAGTCAGTATTATGCATGTAGGTAATGTTGCTACAATGATTGAATTCGCAATGTAGGTACATTTACGTGATAATTGGAAAGACATTGAAAAGAAATTTAAAATGCATAAATGATTTAATTGTCATTTTGTATAACATAATATGTAGGTAAATACAATAAACCTATAGTATGCCTTTCGGTTTGTTTGTGAAGCATAATATCAATTCACGGTCAAATTATTGTTTATTGTTTATTGTTTATTGTATTTTATCATCCTTAGGTCCATTCGGACACTTGGAATCGTCATTTGAACATTATTTATTATAACAATAAAAAAGTCAGAAAACAAGACAAAAAAAGAAATAGCACAGGCACAGAAAAATATACATGGAGAAAAAATAATAGTTTATTGTGGCAGAGAACAGTCCAAAGAACATCATACAAGAGCAATGCTGGTTGCAGTGTAAAGAGCTACGACCAGCATTTTGTCAGGTAGTCTATATACAGAAAAAAAATTATCACAGTTTAGGAAATAATGTAACTTCATGATGAATTATCAAGGCAATCGAATTATTTTACATTACACACATCTTATAAATCAATCAATCAATACTCCCTTTTAGACCCCACTCAGGGGCATAGGGAGGCAGCAAGAGCTCTCCTTTGCACTCGATCTTGCGCAATGTTTATGACCTCCTCCCACACCATGTCCAAATCCCTCAGCTCTGCTTCGAAGGGGCGGAACACAGTGTGAGAGGGTCTTCCTCGTCTTCGGGACCCTGATGGGAGGAAGAACAGCGCTCTCCTCGGCCAACTGTCATTCGGCATCCTTAACACATGTCCCAGCCAAGTCCATCTCCTCCCCACAATGGTGAAGGTGATGGGCTCACGCTTGGTGCGCCGGCGTATAGCGTCGTTCGTGATGCGGTGGTACCATCTTACGCCCAGAATTCTCCTTAGGCACTTCATCTCAAAGGCTGAGACTTTTTGTGCCTGGGCCTTGGTCAGGTGCCATGGAGAGCTCTTGTTGCCTCCCTGTGCCCCTGAGTGGGGTGTAAAAGGGAGATAATTTCATATTATAATAGGTCACCATAATCTGCCTGCGAAACAAAATGAGGCAAATAAAACACTGCGTTTGACAATTGCATAAAGAGAAATTTTATAAGCAGTCACAATACTAAATACCATTCGCGATTACAATGTGCGTCTAGGAAAACATTAGCAATAAAATTATAAAGAATAGTAACAATTAACGGTGACGTGCAGTGAATACTAAGCACTCCATTTCACATGTCGTGTGCCTTGCGCAAGTGCCGGTAAAAATAGCTACCAATAATATGTTGATACTAAGTATTTAAACTAACTCCGAGCTAATTTGTTAATAGCGTCGTTAAAATATTACCACCTAGGTAGGTATATTGTAATATTTAACAATGTAATGTGTTGAACTTTGATTTGTCAAATAATAACAGCGTTAAAATATGAAATAGGTGAGAATTTCACTGCTGATTGTTCAATATTGGCGATTGTGAAAGCTCTTTTTCAACTCGTGGTAAGAACATCGCTACTTTTGCGGAATCATCGTCTTTGTGTTTGATAGATGATGGTTGGAAAATTGATTGATTGAGTTTAATCATTACCACCACTGGCGACCTCGGGGCTGAGCTCCCGATGCGTATCGGTATGGCAAGTTGCGCCTTTAACAACATGACCAAGGTATGGAAAGCGTCGGCGTTTAGTGTCGAGACGAAATCAGACTAAACTATTTGATGCGTGTGTTGCCCATTCTCCTGTATGGGTGTGAGTCCTGGTACCAGAACAAGGCCCAGGCACAAAAAGTTTTTGTACTGCCTCAGGAGAGTCTTGGGTATAAGATTGTACCACCGCATCACGATCGACGCTATGCGCCAGCGCACCCAGCGATCATGACTTCTACCATTGATGATAACTTTTCTGATATGTAATTATTGTTCTTCCTTTAGTACCAAGAGCACACCTTCCAATGTTAATTTCATTTCCAAAATGATTTTTCAAATATAATCTACGTGTCCCGGTGTCCATGGTTTCCGCTGCTCAGAGTCTGCTGATAGTTTTATTTACAGTAGATATGTATATTGTATAGAACGACCGACGACGCTATATGCCGGCGCACCCAGCGAAGGGCCATCACCTCCACCATTATAGAGAGGTGATTGGCTTTGACAATTGTTAAGGATCCCGAATGGCAGTTGGCCGAGGAGAGCGCTGTTCCGAAGAGTCCCGACAGAAGGGTTCCGAAGACTAGGAAGACCCTGTCTGGAGAACTCTTGTTGCCTCCCTATGCTTCTAAGTGGGGGCTTAAAGGGTGTTTGGATTGTGTTGGATGTTTAAATTGAAAGCCCAAATAATTTGAATGAACTGGTCGAAATGTTGAAATAGTAAACGAAGACAGTTCATCAAAACTACAACATGAATTGAAAATATCAAGATTACTACATGGTATAATGGTGATTGGGGTTCGAAGACTGGTGGCGCCAGTGACACTCTACTGTGCTGGACAGAGAGTGTTAATAAATACTGACATATTATGCCTGCGCAATACATAGCATAAACACCAGCAAGCCCTATCATCTGGCGTCCTCGCCGCGAACCCTGGTAATATGCCGATTATCGACATAGCAGACAGATGAAGGACGTAAGGCGAATCTCTGGCGCCTATAAATAACGAGAGCCATCCAGCTAAAGGAAGGAAACCTTGAAAAAAAAACCCTGGTCCTCCAGGTTGGGGGTTGGGCAAGGGGCCAATAACCTCTCACTGTAAAAAAAACCTTATTACGAAACCAGACAACGCTGGAGGCCAAGACCCGATATGGGTTGAAGAGCCATCAGAAAGAAGATAATGGTGATTGGTGCGCCCCGAATCTTTTCAATTTTCATGATAGATATATATTCTCTATAGACTTTACAAAGGCGATCGATTTTCGCAACATCGTTGGTGGACTAATTTGAATAATTTAACGAAAAGTAAACTCTGCATCGTGTTGGCCTTCTATAGTCACACTAGAAAAAGTAGTCAAAATCATGAATTTCTCGGTGTCAGCGATGCATTTGCAGATGGTATGTACAACCAAACGCGGAAAAGCATTCCATATGTAATTTATTAATTTCCTTGAATCTGTAATTTCCAAAGCTTTGTAGTCATTTGTATTAAAATAAGGATGAAATGCTTGATGCTAGATAAAAAGTATAAGACCATGGCGGTCATGATGTCTTTGCCATCGTGAGAACTTTCCAAGGTATAAAAAAGTTGCATAACTTCAACAATAAAGTTTGCATCAGGAAATCGACAACCTTCTTGTTTGCATATAATTATTGCGTATTTACTTACCATTGAAAGAGGTCAAAAAATGTCTCGTGTTATACCTGTGCAGAGCTGAGAATGACAAGCAATGATTAGAAATCTTTGACAGAAAATCTTAAGAGATAAACAAAACAATAAATAAATTAACACTTTTCTATACAAAGGTGTCAGTATATAGCCGGTGGAACTTATTGCCTGACGAATTTTTAAAAAATGAAGTGTGGGTGGGAACACCCAAATCTTGGTGAATGGATGGCTTGGAACTTGGAGTGGAACATGAGAGAAAATAATTTGATTATCAATTGGAGAATGCAGATTATAATAATTGAAGAATTCAGATCATCAATTGGAAAATGAATGGTGGATGCCGAGGTTCATACTGATCTATAGCGGCATTATTATTATATTTTTTTTTTACCCATCAAGCCGTGTCACGTAAGGGGTAGGCCTAGAAAACGGACCTCCACTCTTTTCTCTCCAAGCATACTTGTTTCGATTCTTTTTTTTATGATACACCCTCTCCTATTGCTCTTAATTCTGACCTGGCTTTCCTTGAAAACGGATTCGGTGTGTTTTTTTTCGGCTTTCCCAGGACGGTCCACATCATTCTCGGTCGGCCACGCTTTCTTACATCTTTCCTTTCAGCCTTAAGAATTCTCTTTGTCATTCTGTTTGCATTCATTCTTTCCACATGCCCAAACCATCTTAACCAATTGACTTTCATCTTTTTCACAACACTTACTTACATACCACATTCTTTTCTAATATTTTCATTCCTTTCCATATCCCACGGAGTCTTTCCACATAGGTATTCTTCATAGAGCTCTCATCTCTACTGCATTAATTAATACTACATTCTTCTTTTTTCGCCAATGTCCACGTTTCACATCCATAGCGCCAAATATACCTGCAAGTATTCATATCTACTTATAATATAAAAAAAGCTTTAGGAGAATCAAAAATTGAAGGGTGCTCATCAAATATTCTCTTAGATTATGAATCAGTTCCAAATGTTCAAAGTGTCTATATATACATATAGCATAAGAATGTTCATTAGAAGTGGTTGGTAGCCTTGCGATCGGTATTCACGTATTGAAGGTCATGGTTTCGATCCCCGGAGCTGACCATCTTCCTTTTCTTTCTGTTGGTGATAATAAAAGTTCAATTTAGGTGAGCCCAGATAAATTAAAAAAATATTTTGAAACAGTAAAATGTCTAAGCTGTCTATACGAAATGGTTTTTAGCTAAGTACCTAAAGCTAAGGCGAACAGCTTGATGCAGGGCGATTCAGTTTTTAGATCCACATAAGGTAAGGTTGTTAATTATTTTTTATTAAATAAAATAATACCGTAATTACATAACACAAAAGCATTTTTATTACTTATCGCTGTGTTTTGACATCCAAAAAAATCCTGTCCTGGGAGCTGGGACATTCTTTACCAATCGTTGACATCTCATCGATATTGCCCATATGCATTTATAATTTTAAAAATGTGTAATTTTTGTTATTTTTCCTTATTAAATGTTCAATTGCTGTTAAGACAAGAATGCAGTAGGTACCAACTTCAAGAAATTACCAGTCGAAACGATCGATATTCGTGCATGCGAAATGCATGATACTCATATTGTGCGAGCTGGCAAAAATTATTTACGTATCGAAATGAAAATTTGTAGGTACATTTCGAAGCAATCTAAACGCGCAAAGAAAACAAAATAGAAAAAAATGTTTCAGTGCTACAAAACTGTCAGGATCCTTTTCATAAATTTGCCCATTTTTTCCTTGTTTCATGATCATCATCATCAGCCTTCACTCGTCTATTATTGGACATAGGCCTACCTTTCCGACTTCCACGATTCTCTGTCTTTTTCTAATCTGTTCCATTAATTGTCAGCCAGTCTCCTCATATCGTCAGACCACCTCAGCTGTGGCCTACCTGGGTTTCTATGACATCTGTTCGTAGGGTTTCCAGACTCCAGGATTTTCTTGATCCATCTATCATATGCTGATCTTACTATATGGCCGATCAGTTCCACTTTAGTGTTTACGGCATTTTATGAGTCACATCGGTTACTTTGGTCCTTTCTCTAATCTAATCAATTCATTTCGTTTCCTGTCTTTCAGACCAATGTCTAAAATCCTTCTCTCCATCATTCGTTGTGTTACTTGGTATTTTTGTATTGACCGTTTCGTAAAAGTATAGTAATTTCAAAATCGTAAATCAATACCGAATAGATGCACATATCAAATACTTTTTTCCATGTTTGATGACACATATTTCAACAATTCGATGTAATTATCTGATCAGAAAGCACAAAATTTTCTACGTTTACCTATTATCTGTGATGAAGGTAGGTAGGTAATTTGGATCTTTTAGCTTTCCGCTCCATTGAGGAACACTGGGAAGTAATGACGTTGACCTTCAAAGAAGGCAATCACGCATCGGTTACAATAAGTCAACGGATTATCGTTAGAGTCGTTTACGGATTATAATAATATACCTTGTTATGATTTTTCAGAATAAGAATGACCAGGCCAACCCTGCATAAATAAATCATGCTAGTCACTATCATATTACTTCCGTTACATAATAAAATCACAATATGCATATGAACATGAATACCTATCCATTATTCCACCACATACATATCCAAAATAAAATCATCCATAATGTTGTCAGCTTTCATATTACTTACACACGGCTTTGTACGGACAAAATTGAAATCAGAAACTTTGCGGTGAAGTAAAAAATATAGAAACAAAACAAAAGCAAAAAAGAGCATAGATAATATACCTATAATTATTTGAGGAAAAAATAATTGATGACGTATTTTTGTCTTTAATCTTTGCTTCTACCATTAAAGTTTTATAAATGTCATTTCGAAAACTTCTAATACTTTAGAAACCTAGCTATAGACTCTGCAATCTGCATAGAGAAAAATTAAGAAGAATTTTCAAAGATAGTGCACTTTAGGCAGTGGCGTTCCGTGGGTTATTGGCGCCCGGGGCGGGAACCACACCCTTTGGCGCCCCCACATAACTTTTCCTAAAAAAAAAGGTCATTTCTAAAATTTGGTATCTGGAAACATCTCATTTCCTAAAAAAAAAAAAAGGTCATTTCTAAAATTTGGTATCTGGAAACATGTCATTTCCTAAAAAAAAAAAGAAGGTCTTTTCTATAATTTTGCCGCCCTGCTAATAGAGGCGCCCGGGGCGGTCCGCCCCTCCGCCCCCCCCCCCCTCGGTACGCCACTGACTTTAGGGGACTTTATATTGTGTCCCAACGCAAGGATGAAATCGAACAATCAAAAATGAAATTAAAAAAAGTAATTCCACCAAGATCGTTCGTCCTATGTGTTGTAGGTAGGTATATTCAATTCGTTAGTTTTACAGTTTTTTTATGCCGCTTCGTTTCTTCCTTGTTGTGTTAAAAGTAACAAGTTACGGTGTTAAACACAAACTTGTCGGAGGTTTTTTTGTACAACCTGATGTGTACGTACCTACATGATACGCACTTGTAACGCATCATAATACTTACCCAATTATATTTCAAATACTTTTTGATATATACGATCTACCTTATGTAGATGTTTCTTGTTTAATGATGTCATTTTTTGTTTCCTGGAGAATGATTTCATTGTCAGAACATTATCAAATCGACGATTGCTATAAGAGACCATCATGATACTTAGCTGTAATCTGCTTGAGATTCTAATAATTAATTATGTTGACAAATACTACTTATACATTGTATTCATCTTCCGTAAGTCCTTACGGAAGAATCAGGCAATCCCGTATTGCTCTTTATGCTAATGTCTTTGATTTATTATTGAAGTATTTAACAATCCACAAAACTGTTGACATTGTTTTAGAGAAAACGCTAATAAATGTCTTATCCAACTTTGATCCTCAGTAATCTTCGATTGAACCTTTTCTGTCGTCTATTGCGACCTTCAATTTTTAAATTTAGAACAATGCATTTCCATAGATGAATTATGTATACATCTATCTCTGTTTGAATACCCAGTAGCTACTTATTGTGTACTGTAGGTGGCCTATACCCAATTTGCCCATCCGAAATTGTGCAATGTTTGGTCATTTTATTGCCTGCAAGTACCTACCCAATATTATTTCAGTCCCTCGTGCAACTCATTATCGATTACGCATTACACTTCTAACCAATAATACCTAATGATTATTGGTAAATAGAGTGGACCTTAACACAGAAGATGGAACAGAATAGCCTGTTATGTGTGCACGCCAAATAAAGAATAGGCAACCTATGTAAATAATGTAAGCGCACGTCGGTAGATAGTTATCTGTTGGTAGAAACCAACATTATGTCATTGTGAAAGACCATTTTAGTGCAATATTGGTAAAAGTAATAGTATGCGCTGTTAGGAAATATCGTCACTACTGCAGATGTGTCGGAGTGTTGGACGTTGTTTCTATTTCCAAATTTCTACTGTGCTGTTCTTTTTTCTTGCACTTTGGCGTAGGTACTATTTGAGTTTGTTTACAGTTTTAATTTTTGTTCTTTTTTCAAACCTGCACTTTGGTGTAGGTAGGTAGGTAGGTACTATTTGAGTTTGTTTACAGTTTTAATTTCTGTTCTTTTTTCAAACCTGCACTTTGGCGTAGGTACCATTTGAGTTAGTTGACCGTTTTAAAACCATTCTCTAATTTCAAATGAAATGAAATTACAGCGGATTTGAATTAAGTAACCGCACGGCTTTCAGGAAAGCTATACCTACCTACTCTTGAAATTCAATCCCGATTTCAATGTGAACCGAACGTGTTTGACATTGCCGTGCTGTCAGAATACTCATTCGCGAACCTGTGAACTTTTTCGTGACGTACCTAAATGTTACTGTATATATATTATGTATAAAAAAGTTCCAAAGATATCGGAACGAATACCGGATTTATAGATTTTGGTTGCTGAGCATGAAAATAGATCTATTAATTGGATCGGAATCGCAAATTGGATCGGAATCGCAGAGTAACTCTGAACGAAGCACCCCTATCTTTGGTCAAATCTCAAACTTGATAGACATGAGAAAAAAAAATTAATAAAAATTAGGCGTTACTAAATATACTTCATTCTATTTATACGTAGAAAAAGGATTCGTTTTATAGTCGGACTTAATTGTCACATACCTACATACATAACACATTTTATGAATTTTTTTCGTTTATAGGTATACTTACGATTGATTTCTCATCAATGCTTATAAATAAAATAATTATAAGTACGTAATATGAAAAAAAACCCGCCGGTTATAAATTATTATTTTCTCATTTCGTTTGAAGCTAATCTAACAATCTAGCTACCGGCGACTACTTGCTTATTAAAACAATAGACAATCGAACGTGAAAAAACCATTGCCCGCTTGTGTTCTTTACCAATAATGATTCCCAAGCCGTTCTCCTATAATATAATGTCATAATTTTTTTCGCGGCACCACAAAAATGATAACTATTGTGTATATTCAGTATCTATATAAAATTAGGAGAAATAAGGCGAATTGAGATAGGTAGCGTTATTTTCAAAGTGTTTATTTTAACGTAATTTTCATGAAATAAAAAGGCAATTATAGTCAACTTTGTTTTGGCACACTTGACATGTTACAAAGTGACTAAAGTGAGTAGGTATATAGTCAATACTTATATTATTAGGTATTATTTTGTACTGAAAAATTTTCACGGCATACCTACAGTTGGGGAAAGCCTGTTCTATACTTACTAGGTGCCTACCTACCTACATAAATTATAAAACCATCAATTAAGTATTCTTTGCATTGGTGCGATATTAATAGTCATGATGGGGTTTCCAAAGTTATTCTTTATACTTTTGCCAGATTGTTAGGTACTTAGGTACATACTTTCGATTAGGTACTTACCTACTCTTGTTCGAATGATAACATACATTTAACGTGGGTAAGTATCAAACATTGAACCTCCTCACACCGTGTTCCGTTCCTTGAAAGCAGAGCTGAGCGATTTGGACAGGGTGCATGTGCGAGGAAGTCATCACATCTGCGCAGGATCGAGCGTCGACGAGAGCTCTTGACTCTTGTTACCTCCGTATCTCAAAGGGAGTAGGTATTGATCGACTGATCGAATTGAAATAAGAATTCACTAAAATTCAAGTCATGAAATTTGCACCAATGATAGCAAATGATTATTGATTATTAGACACCCTCTTTATACTAACACTAGCTTTCCTGACAGACGTTGTCCTGTGTTCCTAACTATGAATATTGAATTCGAATTTGTATGGTGATGAGTTAATTATCATTTGACCAATGTGATTCCGAACGATGCGTCTGTTTTAAACCATGTATATTCCATGCGCATTCTGTCAATCGCACCAATTGACAATTTCTGTCAAAATTTCAAAATTGGAATAAAAATTATAAGGTAAAAAGTACTAATAAGGTTGTCTACGTAGAGTTTTAAGTTTTTTTTATTCCGATTTTATCAATCTGGTCGCGTATTAAGCACAAGCAGATTTTGCCGCCCTCTCAATAGACGCGCCCGGGGCGGTCTGCCCCCCCGCCCCCCCCCCCCCTCGGTACGCCACTGGATTTATGTCTGTTCCATCAGAAATCGCATGGCTTTAAAATAATATGGCCCAGCAAATTCCATAGAATCGTTGATGAAAAATGTTACGTTCATAATAATCAGAAAAAGATTAAGTTCTGTAAATGTGTTAAAAACCTCTTTTCGGTATGCTTCCAACATTTGTGATTTGTGCATAACATTCCTAAAGAAAATTGAACACCCAAATGAATTATTTATAATATATACCTACCTACCTACCATATCAGTTTGTCGTTCTACCAAACACTGTATTGGTATGTAGATATACCTACATATACACGGTGTTAATTTGGTAGTTGATAAACCGAAGCATGGAGGTAGAGGACCTCAAAATCTATCGATTTGACCCCCATGTATGTTCAGCGATATTGGGTGGTTCAAAAGTTATTTACCTTTTTGTGAAATTTGAATAATAACCGGATTTCTGACTAAACTACGTAACTGTTGCTAAACTATTTAGATTACGATCATGATTTATTTCTAGAAATAGTCCGATAGTGACCCTTACGCAAGGTATTATTGCTATGAGTCAGCACCCGACAGCTTTTGTTTAAATTTTTTTTTTCAAGAAATTTTTTCCAAGAAAAAATTTTCTAAAATTTATCAAAGGCTCTAGACAAAAATATTCACTGAACATTTTTTTCTACAAACTATTTTAAAAACTTCTACTATTTATCTAGAATCATCCGTACAAATTTCATTTGGCTGGTATAAGGGGATCATGTACAACAGCTCACTTAATCTGAACAAGTGTCAAACTTCAACCTTTACTCTTTAAGACAGGCTTGTAATATGGGTGGGTAAGATTGTTTTTTAATTGCTTATGGTACCTAACCGAATCAGGGAGGAAGAGGAACTCAATACCTATCGATTTGACTCCCATGTAAGTTCAGCGATATTGGGTGGTTCAAAAGTTATTTACCTTTTTGTGATATTTGAATAAAAACCGGATTTCTGACTAAACTACGTAACTGTGGCTAAACTGTTTAGTTTACGATCATTTGTTTTTCTCTAAAAATAGTCCGATAGTGACCCTTATGCAAGGTATTATTTTATGAGTCAGCACCCAATAGCTTTTGTTCAAAAAATTTTTTCCAAGCAAAAAGTTTCTAAAATCTTTCAAAGGCTCTAGATAAAAAATTTCACGAAACTTTTTTTTTCTACAAACTATCTTGAAAACTTCTAGTATTCATGGGAAATCGTCTTTGCAAATTTCATTTTGCTGGTACAAGGGAATCATGTACAAAATGCTCATTTAAACTGTGCAAGTATCAAAATTTGATGTTTTTTGTTAGACAGAGACTTTTAATATTGGTGGATTTGTTCTTTAATTATTTTGTGGTACCTACGTTCCTGCACATATTAATGTTAGGTATATTTAAAATTTGAATAAAGAACTAAAATTATTGTTGCATTAACATGGTCATTAACATTGTTTTTACCTGGAACAAAAATTCGGCAATCTTACTGATTATAAACGTAACACAGTGTATCACCATCATGCCATTTTCTCCAATAGAGACTATGCAGAAATGCATTTTTGTTACGGTGCAGCACAAGGAAATGCTAGTGCGGCTGCTAGGATGTATCGAAAACAGCTGATTGGAAGAGGTGGCCCTCAGCCGGAGGATTATCCTGACTACCGGGTCTACATGTCCACAATGCCTACATGGAAGGTTACATACCTGGCACTTCTCGGTCTGAAGGATTACCCAGAACTAGAATAGATCAAGTCGAAGAAGTGTTGGAAAAGGTGCAGAGAGATTCGTCGACAAGTACGCGAGAAATCAGCCGACGTACGGGCCTATCTCACATGACTGTGCACAGAATAAGTACCTACTACACACCGAAGGCTTGCGCCCGTACCATTTAAAAAAAGTACAAGATCTTGCAAATTTTTTGAACAAAAGCTTTCAGGTGCTGACTCATAGCAATAATATCTTGCATAAGGGTCACTATCGGACTATTTTTAGAAAAAAAAAAAACGATCGTAAACTAAATAGTTTAACCACAGTTACGTAGTTTAGTCAGAAATCCGGTTATTATTCAAATTTCACAAAAAGGTAAATAACTTTTGAACCACCCAATATCGCTGAACTTACGAATAATATAAAATAATAATAATTGGTCAAATCGATAGGTATTGAGTTCCTCTACCTCTCTGCTTCGGTTAAGAACCATAAGCAATTAAAAAAAACAGTCTTTACCCACCCATATTACAAGCCTGTCTTCAAGCGCGGATCCAGGGGGGGGGGTTAGGGGGGTCATGACCCCCCCCCCCCCCACTAGGCTATGTAATCTCAAGTAGGGCAGTGATATTTATTAATAAAATCTTTATTTTGCTAGCATAATTATAATTTCATCTGGGCCATGACCCCCCCCCCCCTGGAGCAAAAGTACCATATAACAAATTTAGGAAATGACCTTTTTTTTTTAGGAAAAGTGTAGTTTCCAGATACCAAATTTTGAAAATGACTTTTTTTTTTAGGAAAAGTGTAATTTCCAGATACCAAATTTTTAAGATGACCTTTTTTTTTACTTTGTGACCCCCCCCCCTGGTGCCAAGGCTGGATCCGCCCTTGCCTGTCTTAAAGAGTAAACGTTGAATTTTGACACTTGTTCAGTTTAAGTGAGCTGTTGTACATGATCCCCTTATACCAGCCAAATGAAATTTGCACGGATGATTCTCCATAAATAGTAGGACCTACAAGTTTTTAAAATAATTTGTAGAAAAAAAGTTTCAATGAATATTTTTGTCTAGAGCCTTTGAAAGATTTTAGAAAATTTTTGCTCGGAAAAAATTTCTTGAAAAATTTTTTTTTTGAAATAAAGTTATCGGGTGCTGACTCATAGCAATAATACCTTACGTAAGGATCACTATCGGACTATTTTTAGAAAAAAAATCATGATCGTAATCTAAATGGTTTAGCCACAGTTACGTAGTTTAGTCAGAAATCCGGTTTATATTCAAATTTTATAAAAAGGTAAATAACTTTTGAAACACCCAATATCGCTGAACATACATGGGGTCAAATCGATAGGTATTGAGGTATTCTACCTCCCTGCTTCGATTTATCCACTACCAAATTAACACCGTGTATATTGATCCTCTACGGGTCAACGATTCATCTATAAAATATTTGATTTTTTTTTTATCTTAGCAAATATTTTTAGTGTAGATAAATTACGAATGATAAACATGGATAATTTTTAGGTATTTATATTATGAATATTATAGAAGGCAAATAATTAATAATGATCGACCCTAAACAATATAATTATTAGATCCTACAAGGTAGGTATAGAAAAACACGAAAAAAAAAAACGAACTAGCGCCATCTATTGAATAAGGTTGAATATAAAATGACGATACAGAGTCATCTATGTGGATTGATTGAAAGCTACTTAATTATAAAGAAAGCATTTACAATAATGTAGGTAATATTATCAAAAATACCTCTTCATAATTTGGGTGTTGATATCAAAGCTCCCATTTTTTTCATAATATACTTACCTAAGTAAGTAAAAATAATAATTTACAAATAATAATCATACCTGTGTTGTTATTTAATTATTGAATATTTTTCAGCTTCACGCGTACATAACTTTTTGTTTAAATTTTAATTCATTTTATTTGTCCAATCACTTGACGGTTGCAATAAAGGATTTCATCTTTAGGTATACATCGGAATTCTTGATCCAATAAATTTTACGGAAAACTATGTTTGCTACTAATAAATAATATTGATTAAGTAAGGAAATGAAACGTGTTTGGACGGGGACATTTTCTTCTCTGAACTTAGTAGACAAGACTGACCGACTTACAACATGACAATTGATTTAATTATAATCTGCGCGGGTACATACCATTTATTTATTTCTATCTATTTTAAGAACACTAATTACAAACGCGCAGTGTTATATTGATCCGTAATTTTAATTGAAGGGTGTTTAAAAAGACACCGATATCATTTTTGATAACTATATATATTTTTTTTTATAACCTTTTCGGCAATTCATCCCGCGTATTTTAAATTAGTTAACGAATGCGCAACTATGCACTATATAAAGAAGAAAAGTTCATTTTTGTTTCACGTGAAGTTTTAAAATCACCCATTTGGTATTTGTGATAATTAGAAGGATATTGTAGTTTTATCAAACTAAAAAAAAAAATGGTTTGACGTTTTTGTATTTACGCGCCAGTTTTAAGGAGGAGTCACACGATATGATATTTTGTCATTTTCTACTGTGCTTATGTTCAATATTAAAGTAACATTTTTTTATTAATCACCTTGTTGTTTCTTTTAATCTCTCACTGCAACTCTCCTCTCTGTGCCATCTATTTATAAATGTTACATTTCTTATCACGAGATCAATCGATTTAAATGAGAGATCAGTTTAATAGTACCTAACTAATAGATAACATTTCATAATTTAGTTTAGATAGTTATGTGATAAATAAAATGTCGTTATTGAGATACGGCATAACTCTTTTGGCATTGACGATCTCTTTCTCACTTATAGTTGTATTAAATGGTCAAATCAATCATTCATGTCATACATTCATTGGTAAGTGCTAGCGAACCAAATAATAATGATCTTCAAATAAAACTTTATGTAAATTGACTGATTCGTTAAAAATAATACAGTTTTAGGTAGATGATTATGTTTCAAATTCAAACCCATATACCTAAACTCCAAGACGAATTTTGCAAATAAGATAAATACTTTAAATAAACATATCTTACTCAATCTTACTTATGCCACGGAAATTTTATGTAATGTCAGGTTGATTTCTTCAAACCGAATTTTATTTTTCCCGCTCAATAACCCACTCAAAAATGATATGAGTCGTGTTCATATAATTTTCAACAGCTGATATAATATGCATATATGAAAATTACCACCATGGTGATCAAGGGTAAGAACACGTAGAAAGCCGATTCCGATTCGCGCCGACCGGCTTATAGATTGTTGTCTATGGTTTCAATGTATTTAAATGGGCATGCCGGAAAGCGGGTTCCTGCTTTATCTGTGGGTGTCCCCGTTCAAATGCATAGTAACATTCTTTGCGCAGGTTGGCGCGGATCGGAATCGGCTTTCTACGTGTTCTTACCCTATGTATGTTTGTTTCTCCGGCTATGATCCCCTCGAGTTTTCGGGCCTTGTTTATCATAAAACTACAGGAAAAGTTAAAGAATATTGTGTATAACTATAAATATATATATTCGCAAACAATAGCTAAATTAAATTTCAATTGACTTTTGTACGCCTTAATTTGAACCACAATTTGTATTAAACGAGGCAGGGGGAAAGTTAAAAATTAAACACGAACTGTTACAATTAAAATCTAAACCAAATTATTAAATTTGCTTTGAAATCAGCACATTAAGTTCTTCACGAATGATTAATAATAAAATATTATAATAGCCAGCCACACAAAACACAACAATATTGTGATCTCTCCATAAAGTCGGTTGATTTCTATTTCACGGAATTTTCTATGCATATTTTGACATGTTTCCTTAGTTTCAATAAAATTATCAATGATCATGAAAAAAGTTTTAAGTCATTATTTCAGTTTTGAAATGATTTTATTATTTTTACAATAATTTACATAATAATAACTCCAATCTGGTACGTTAAATTATTATACAGGAATAATCTGGCATACTTCGAGCAGATTTTCGTGTATTCCATAGAGAAAACATCAATTTTGTGTTGCCATTGTACGTACATGTGTAACGGAAAAAAAACAATGAACAATAAGCGATTCATGTGTTGATCAACTTTTTGAATATTATTTCTTTTACGCTTACAAAAAGCAATATTTAAACTTTTTCGTGTAATCTTATGCTCAAATAATAATAAAAATTTAACAAAAATCCAGGAAGTGAAATAATAATGGCGTAAACTATGTTATTATGGCAACATTGATAGTAATTGTGCCGTGGCCGTGTACAAAAGTTCGCATCTAGTTTTCCGTGGCGGGATATAAGCGTCCATCTTGTATTTTATAAGCTTAGAAGCCGGTTGAGTTATAATTCTTTTAATTTATATTTTGTACTGAGGGCTGTGTTTAGATACCTTATTCAAGTAGACTTTATTAGGTAGCTTGCTAGCTTTATAAAATATTCAATAATTTTCCGCCGAAATGTGCTAGGTACGTTCCACTTGTGACCATCTTGACTGCAAAGTGCGACTACTCCGACTATTTAACATTTACCAGTAATGGCGTGTGATTTTTCATAAATCGTATATTTAGCTCGTATATTATTGTGATCGTTGTAAAAAGTGACCAATTTATGAACATATTGGGCTGATTTTTGAAACCGTTTCGTTGGTTCAATATCTTTGTAATATCCGCGTGTGAACGGATTGAAGTTTAATTCAACGCCCTTACATCGGAGCCACTCATGGCCGTTCCACCTCCTGACTGTCTATAAATCGTAGAATTATCATGTAACTCACTCCTTTGTATGCATTAGCCAATTATATGACAAATCCATGTGTTCTCCGAATTAAATAGTCGGAATGGCCGCGTGAACTCATTTTGAACGAGGCAATGTGAAGTTTATATATTAAAATGTACAGGTTAGGTCTAACGATTTTAATGTTTTTAAATATTGCTTGCAGGGGCATTAACTAATACATATGCAGCTGTTACAAAGGGGCTTGGTGTCAGCAGTGGTTGTGTGAGACCCCGGAGTCTCCAAAGTGTGGAAATGGCCTTGCCTAGTAGGGCTAGAGTCTATGCAGACGCTAATTCGCACAAAATAAGAGAATATTGGGATTATGAGAGTTATGTGGTGGACTGGGGAGACCAGAATGATTATCAGTTGGTTCGCAAACTTGGAAGAGGGAAATACAGCGAAGTGTTTGAAGCTGTTAATATCAAGAGCGATGAAAAGTGTGTAGTTAAAATATTAAAAGTGAGTAATTTGACTTAATGTTTCTAAACATTATGTAGTTGTGAATGATTCGTACCGTAAGTAACTTAATTAATTTTTATTAGCTCCTAAAATATCTTACAAAAATCATGTTAGTTCCTTTATAAGAGTGATTTGTATTGCCATTTATATTTGACCATTTGTAGTACGGTTACTAGTATAAAAGTGGATCGCCCACACAATGCATATTGCTGTCAACTTCATACACTCTTAGCTTCAATGTGTACATTGATGGCACAAAGTTTTTGAGTTTGTTTTTTCAATATATGTACTTTAAATCCTGTAGACACCCGTACTCATCTGATTTTTTTTGCTGGACTTTGGACAATCTGACTCTACACTTATTGTCAATATAATATTCAAGATGTCAATTTAGTTTTTTAATTTAAAAGACCAATACTTCAATTTACATTTCTACTTTGTAGTAAATCATTATAATAGGCGGTTAAATATGATTATAGAAACTACACTTAAGTCGATTTGCCGAAGAATTGATCATTCTGATATTAAAAGTAATTTGTTGTTCCCCTCTTTCGAACAGGCTGTTATAGTATTTATAAATTATATTATAACATCACTGTAAATACCATGTTTAAGATAAACTGTCGCTCAATAATTAAACAATAGTTAATTTCATATGACCAAGGAATTTTCATTATGAACAGGTTAAATTTCAATATAAAATAACCACAAACTCATTCAACTCCTTGACTCGAAGATGTTTTGCTTGCATACATCTCGACTCAGAAGATGCTTACAAGGAAAACATCATCGATAAATGTTTTTTAACAATTCAATATTATTAATAACTTAATACAATATGGCTGACATTCAAATACTTATCTATAATTAAAATTAGCCATATATACCTATAGAAAACCGGCAACATTGAATATGCTTACCATTTTCAATGTCTATTGCTTGTAGGCATATATATTTATAAACCTTTGTCCTGACTTTCCCCTTAATGCCAAATTTTCAAAGCCCCCCAAAATCTCCCCTCCCCCACTCAGTGTTGTAAAATGATCATAGTCAAGCACAACGGCTTTGAAAATATGGCATATAGGGCAAAATTGATAATCTGTATACAGGTGTATATATCTTTATTGTAAGGGAAAAAAATTGTATTGAAATCGCAATTTGATCTTACGACTTTATAGTGATATTATTTCGTGCTTAAATTACATTTTTCCCATTTACTATATTAAACACTTAAGCCATAAATTTCTGCAAAAAAAGTGTATGAATAGATAAACATTTTACTGATTTAACAACTTTTTTTGAAATCTGCTATTCTGCAGTAAATATTGATTATGTATTAACTACTTATTTAATACCTGCGCCGTCATGGAAACGAGCAATGTATTTAGAGTTTGCCACATTTTCTTTACGAGTTTGATGTCATATTCTTGATTGGATTTTTAATGACGTTTTATGAGTGTGTCACATCTGCCAAAAGAAACCTGTATGATTATAATAATAATAATGTTAATTTTAACACATTAACTATGCATATCCACTAAATACATATTTATTCAAAGATACAACATAATTTGGAGAATTTCACTTTTATGAATACATTACTGTTAATTATTATTATTAGTCTACATTAGGCAAGTGATTCATTCTGGTATTTTGATTGTCATCATTTGCTTACTCGCTAAAAACTTAATCACATTGTCCAATTTCTTTTGAGTTTGTGGCCTTCATCTTCAATTTGTTGAAGCTTTAAAATTTGTTGTCCCATCTCAGTCTCAAGGGCCATTTCCACCGCATACCCCATTTTGTGGCTTATGGAGGCAACAAGAACCTTCCATTGATCAAGTAGACAACCGATTTGATATAAAAATGATTAAAAAACCAATTTGTTTTAAATGTAAATTAAATATATATGTTTCATTTTGTAGTTACAACCCTTTTCCACTGGTTTTTTTGAAGACCGGCTTATGGTCTGTTTTCCTACGATACTGGTATAGCGGTGAATGTCAACTAAGAATATTTTATATAATACTAGAGGTCCGCCCCAGCTTCGCACGGGTAGATAGATACTTAAAAATAATTTAGTTTTCATACAGATCCCTAACTTTTTCAAAATATTTTATAGCGTATGTTAATCTGGAATAATTGCATTGCAGTATCGTGTCACGTCACTTTACCACCGTGACTACTTTGCGCGGTATTTCTACTAAACTTGACATCACTCCCCTCAGTCCCCTCCCCGGCTCCCGTACGCACTCTGCATCGGATAAGTTGAGGTGATAAGAGACTATGCTTTTTTTTCCAATACTCACATTTTTAAACTCGTGATAACTTTCGAATGGAATTTCCGAATTGAATAATTCAAAAAGTTATACAAACATATTGAAGCAGACTTGAATATGAACTAATTTATTTTAATAAGGAGTAATACCAAGATACCAATAAAGAGCCTTTTCTAGAGGTTACATTTTATTGATTTTTTTTTAAATAAAAAAACACTTATTGTGGCATAACTATAATAGTTAGACATATGCTGTCGCGATACTTTTTGTAAATAATGATGTCTTCTACAAAATTGTAGTACATTGTTTTATTCTATCATCATTAGTTTTCACAGCGTTCGCGATAAAAATAATATTTTAGGTAAATTTTATACACCTTGGGTTACATTATTTGAAGTTTTCGTAGGTTACCCACTTTTTTTTGGAAATTAAATATAGCCTATGTTCACCGCCGATATTGTAGCTTCCCAAAAGCGAAAGAATTTTTCAAATCGGTTCAGTAGTTTTGGAGCCTATTCGATGCAAACAAACAAACAAACAAACAAAAAATCAAATCTTTCCTCTTTATATATTAGTATAGATAATATAACACTTTTCTATACAAAGGTGTCAGTATGGCCGGAACTTATTGCCTGAGGCAATTTTTCCAGTCAACCGATCCCAATCTGAGACAGGCCAACCCCGGGTAGAAATTTCAAGTGAAAAACACTTAGAAAAACTCTTACCCGACCGGGAATCGAACCCGGGACCCCGGATTTGAAGTCCACGCTAGTACAACTAGGCTACCGAGGTCGGTCAATATTGTTACCATAATAACAAAATCGGTATTTTCAATATTGTTACCGTAATAACAAAAAATCTTTTATACTTTATCTTTATATTAGGCTGGGTTTGAACATTTTGTATTTGTTCCGAATTGCCCAGAACAGAAATACTTACTCTCATGTGGTATGTAGTTAAGTTTGAGCAGACCCGAAACCTGAAGATCGGGGGACGTGGACGTGGAAGAGTCAGACGATGGACCACTCTAGGATCCCAGTGCATATCCCAAGGGTGACTAAACATTATAAATGTTCGCTGTTTGATTGTCAAATTTAAAGAAATATTTACCCATCCAACATGTCCCCTAAAGGGTAGGCAGAGAGAATGGATCTCCATTCTCTTCTATCCAAGCACACTTCTTTCGCTTCTTCTACCGACATACCATTTCTCATACAACTTCACGTATTTCTCTTACTTTTGACCTGACCTTCCTCGAGGAAGGATTCAATGACTCTGATCTGCATCATTCTCCGACGGCCACGCCTTGTTACACCATGTGTATGGACAATATTCTCAAAAATAGCATGCTGTTCTATTTTGAGCTTTTTAGCCGTCTCCAGTTACTTTTTTTCATACTTAAATTCCCATTACTAAAAACAATTTCTAATGATTAATTCTATATATCGATGGTTAAAAGCACACTTATTGTATGTCCACTTATAGGTAAATTTGAGTTATATAGTTTAAAATGTTCATCTTTTATATATTTTGTACTGCATAAAAGTTGTATATCCTAACCCACATACATTTTAGAATTATTGCAATTTAAAACTGAAACTTAAGACATTCGACACAAATAATAGGGCACAATTATTGGATGTCCAAATACTATGATTGTGCTCTATACTATCGCCAATATTAATACACTAATATTGTATTAATACACTAATAAGTTCATTGTTTTATTTGAAATTAAAACTACCCTTTTTTAGTATTAATTTCACAGTATTTTAATGCACACTTATGGTATGTCACGGTTTAAGTGTACTGATATTGTATGTCCACCCCTATTTTCTAAAAAAAGTCAATATTTAACACCAAAGCTATGTCATGATCAATTAAAGTTTAATAACTCTAACTCTTAATATTTTATTTAATTTTAGAAATGATAATCTTAGGTAAATCTTCTTATTTTTGAGAATTACAACGAGTCAAACATTCATATGCGTTCTGGACATACAATAAGTGTGCTTTAAACCATTGATATGCTTGGTGTAAATTTAATGTCACTATAATATACTGTAGTTGGTTGTCATCATAATACTTGCTTTATTTATGTGTTCTACGTAAATGTTGCATTGTTTGTCACAACGGACAATTATTATTCTATTGAAATGGCCTATTTGTGTTTTGAGCCCAAGAATTTCTTTGTTTGAAAAAATATTATCTTATTTGCAAGTATCAAGCAAAATACATGGTTAAATTCCGAGTAAACTGATATTTTCAATTTAAAATGTATTTAAATTATGAACTGCCAAATATTTTGGTACACATAATTTTATAATGATATGAACAAACATCGAACCCTTGAAACATTTATTCTAAAATATTTTTAAATAGTTATAGGTACATTACTAAAATTTATATACGTCTAATAGTTATAGGTATATTACTAAAATTTATATACATCTAGTAGTTATAGGTACATTACTAAAATTTATATATGTCTGGTTTTTGGACTACACTATACACTAAAAATATATGACCAAAAATTTGATGTTATGTCATTAAATTGATTAGTGTTTGATGTTCAGAGGTAAATTTTATACAAATTTGAACCAACACATACTCACAACTGTCTTCTACTGCTGTTTAGTTTGATAAGCCTGGCTTAGTGTGATCACTTTACTTTAACGACGTTCATCATTTAGGTGTTTTTTTCCAACTCCAATTCAGGTTGAATTTGTTTGAGGCACCTTTTGTTTCAATTTTTTACTTTCAATTTCGTACAGAACATAAAAGTGTATTATCGAATTTTGAAGAGATTTCAATATTTTACAAACCAATAAAACGTATAAAAAGTCACTGTATTGTGGACTGGGATTTTGTTGTACTAAACAACACGATTAATAATTAACCTTGTAGGTCAAGTCTGTTTGTTAAGAATATTGCAGTAACAAATTTTTGCTTTAAAAATGTATACAAAATACATTATTAGAATAATATATCGTCTCAGTATATTTAGCTGGATAATGAAGTTACACAGATGTAAACCTTTTATCTGCCTCTGCTGAAATAGGACTATTATGCAGAGTCTATTTTGAATTTGTGAGACATGGAATGTTTTGTGAAACAAATTTTTTAATTTTATTTTTGTGCAACAAAACTATTTTATAATAATTTACCCAATATTATGATGTGTTAAAATTATAACTTATGTAAGATGCCACACATTGCTTTATTAACCTTTTCAACAAAACCCTGAAATGCACCGAAGGTTTGTATCACCCGCCCTTTAGAACAATGTCAAGTGTATTATTATTGTACTTCTTTGCTAGGCTTTTCCAATGCCTTGTCTCTTTCTAACTGATTTTCAATTAAACGGAGACTATTGTGGTCAGTTTTCCTCCTCTGGAAGCTATAAGCCTTCCCCTATGCCAAGCCACATGCTTGAATTTCTCGTTCTTTCTTTCCTACTGCTATCCAAATATGGAATATCCATGTTGATCCCTAGGCTTATCACAGCAGTTCTAAGTGTTTGTCATGTTGTAAATATTCACATAGATATTTGACATTTTTAAATCGCGTAATTATGAGGTAGTCATATTTTAGACTTCCTTGCAAATCATCGCGACCAATTTATTTATCCCGATTTTACCATTTCTCTATTTTATTAAAGTTTTGATTCCTAAATACTGGAGTAGTTATTTGAAAATAAAACACCGTTTAATAAGGCGAGTCTTTCAAATTAATGTTTCATTAATTTAGAAACAATACATAGTTTGTACTCTATGGCACCCACCACCCTTCTAACATTTAGTTTCCGCTATTATTTTGTGAATTGGTAGGGTATCTTTCTAATTATTAGTTTCTAAATCATACAATTAGGCAATCAATTAATTTTGTCTTTCTTCGTAATTGATTAGAAAATTATGTATAAAATCTTTTGAATTTACTGTATAGTAATTTTGTATGAATCGCAGGAAGCTAGATATATATAAGCTTTCGAAATTTAAAAATTGCATTTTGCTTAAAGATGGTTATAAATTTAAAAGAATTAATTTTAATTTTTATTGTACTCTAAGTTTGTATCTAAATCTGCTCCTGCCGACTCTTGATCTAAGAGCATGTACACACCGCCGGGCAACTTGCTTGGCGCTTTAGAGTTTAGGGAATAGCTTACTAACACTCTAAATTGTTTGTAACTGACTGCATGTGCGCTTGGCGTCTTCACTAGTGTATCCAAGCACACATACATGTTGTAATTAGGTTATGTATATCTAGACTGACGCAAAGCACTGCCAAGAGTGTGGACATGGCCTAAAAGTGTCGAGATTTGTACTGTACAACATTCAAAATATGAAAACGAATAAGCTAGGGTTTTTTTTTATTGGTATGATATTAAAATAGTGTATTGTTTTTTATATTTTAGCCTGTGAAAAAGAAGAAGATAAAAAGAGAAATAAAGATCTTAGAAAATTTAAGGGGCGGTACAAATATAATCACCCTGCAGGCGGTAGTCAAAGATCCCGTATCACGGACACCAGCCCTTATATTTGAACATGTTAACAATACCGATTTCAAGCAGCTCTATGTGACATTATCAGATTACGATATTAGGTAAGTTACCATTTACTATTATATTATACCTGTGTCATTGGTCTTGAAAACATTGTGTATTTGTGAGAGAATACATTTGAAACAATATTTTGCACTTCTTATAAGAATATTATTGAATGTAATAACACCATAGTATATAGCGTTTAGGTCTGGCACAAGTCCAGTGTAAGCGTGTAGAATCATTGTGTTTCATTCATTTCACATCTTGATTCCACCGATTTGTGTAGAAATAACCCAATGTGCGGATGCATTGTATCTATTCATATCTCCTTGCCTCGGTTGTGAACATTATAGTATGATCCATTCATTGTTTTCATCTTCATTTACTTTCTTCTTCATGAATGGTCTGCCATCGAGCTGGGATCTAACCCTCCATTCTCTCCCTAGACACAATGGTATGGCAACCAACCCCTTCATATCTTATAGGTGCCACAGTGCTCTCGAAAGGTTAAATATGTTACAACAAATAATATTATCAAATCTAATTTAAATCTAATTCTCAGTATACTAGCTGATACCCTTCTTGCTTTTGAAAGAAAATTTATTTTCAAACAGTGTAGGTATATCTCTTTTACTGTGAAGACTCTTATCATTTGAGAATTTTATCAAAAACTTAACATTACTAATAATATTATCAAAGTAACCTAATTCTCAGTATACTAGCTGAGACCCTTCTTGCTTTTGAAAGAAAATTTATTTTCAAACAGTGTTGGTATATCTCTTTTACTGTGAAGACTCTTATCATTTGAGAATTTTATCAAAAACTTAACATTACTAATAATATTATCAAAGTAATCTAATTCTCAGTATACTAGCTGATACCCTTCTTGCTTTTGAAAGAAAATTTATTTTCAAACAGTGTAGGTATATCTCTTTTACTGTGAAGACTCTTATCATTTGAGAATTTTATCAAAAACTTAACATTACTACATTTATAATTGCAAGACGAACATCTGCTAGTTCATTATAACCAAATGTTTCTCTTGGTTCTGTAAGTATAATAAGTTTTGCCCAATTGTTCCAGATATTATTTATATGAACTCCTAAAGGCCCTGGACTATTGCCACAGTATGGGGATAATGCATAGAGATGTCAAACCACATAATGTTATGATTGACCATAAGAATCGTAAACTGCGTCTCATCGACTGGGGTCTGGCTGAGTTCTATCATCCGGGCCAGGAATACAACGTCAGAGTCGCTTCTAGATATTTCAAGGTAATTCAATCTCTCATTGTTTATCTGTTCTGTTACCTTCTGACTTTCCCGATAAACTTCACCCTGTCCTGACTATGAAAACTGAATTCCAATTTGTAGGTACAATGATAAATTTATTACCTATTTAAACAATATAATTCTGGTGTCAGTATAGCCGGCGGAACTTATTGCCTGAGGCAATTTTTTCCATTCACCCAGTCCCGTCCAGTCTGAGACGGCCAACCCGGGTACTAATTTCAAGTGAAAAAACACTTTGAAAACTCTAACCCGACTGGGAATCGAACCCAGTACCTCGTGATCTGAAGTCCACGCCTTTACCACTAGGCTACTGAGGTCTGTTTTCTCAGTTTTATCAGGAAAAGTTGACTATAATGTACCTTTTTATGGAAAAATATTAACTCAATTAATTAATCTTACAAAAATTGACCAAGAACGCCAATTAGGCAAAGGTCAAAAAAAAAAATCTTACAAAAATAAAGTATTTGTAGCTGTTGAATGTTAAACAATAGTGTAAATTATTGGTTTGTTTTGATTTCCAGGGTCCAGAACTGTTAGTGGACTACCAGATGTACGATTACTCTTTAGACATGTGGTCTTTGGGTTGCATGCTCGCCTCTATGATTTTCCGCAAGGAACCATTCTTCCATGGACATGACAATTACGATCAGCTAGTTCGTATAGCCAAGGTCTTGGGCACGGAAGAACTCTTCGAATACCTTGACAAGTATCACATTGAATTGGATCCCAGATTTAACGATATTCTGGGGAGGTGAGTCACATAACCTTTTCGTCGGATTGTAATCTTAGTCTGCAACATAGGGTCGAATCTAGAAGCAGAGCATACTTTCTTTTATGGTTGATACAGCATACCATGGAAAACAAAACAAGCAAGAACTAATGAATGGGCAATGACAGATTAGTCTTCATGTCAACGATCCAGAAAATATACTTCACTTTTAAGCTCTGGCACGATGTTTGTTTGGTTTAAATGCACCATTGTGCGAATATTCTAGTGCAATAGAAGGCTCTTTTCGTCAAGAATCAGAATATGTTACTGATTTCTTTCAACTCATTCCCACATACTATACCTACACAATTATGTACTCCATTTAAAAAAAAAACATTATTTGGTAGTTTTGGATGTCATCTTATGGTTGTAAGAAATCCTTCGGGATAAAAATTCGCCCTTCGAACATTTAACTCATTCCAAATAAATATGCTTTACATACATTTTTGTACTGTGGTTGATAATGGGTTAAGAGCTTATAAATAATGCACCGATGCGATATTTTTGCTTGGAATTGTTTGTATATTCTTTATTAAACATGTTAGTTCAAAGAGGTAGGGCATATACACAGATGTTGTGCTGCCTTACACAAGGTAGAGTGCACCTGTCTGCCTCCCTGGTGATCCCAGGTACTAAACTATGACTTACGAGCATTATAATTCAATAATTTAAAACGTGTTTCTGTGTTTTTTTTTTCAGACATTCTCGCAAAAGGTGGGAGAGATTTGTTCACAGTGAGAATCAGCATTTAGTAACGCCAGAATCACTTGATTTTCTGGATCGTTTACTTCGCTATGATCACTATGAACGTTTCACCGCCCAAGAAGCAATGGATCATCCATATTTCTGTACGTTCACTAACAGCAAACACGCTTAAAGTTCATTTAAAGTCCCCCCTTTGTCAAAACAAATCGGAGGCTTTAAATAAACTTTACAAAGAAATATTCTCATACTTTTTAAAAATTTTCTTCTGAAACTGGAAAGCTAGATTTCTCTATGAGTGCACGCAGGATGGTATCGGAGCGTTCTAGCCATTATTCTATAACCGATTCTTCCTGCTTTCATACATACGAGACAATTCGCTTTTCAAATTTCATTTTTTGATAAACTAATTTTACTTGGGTTATCGATCGACAAAATATATTTGCAAGATCACACGAAGAATCGAAAAGTACTTTAGTTATGCATTATATTGTTTTGAAAACAATGATAACGTTATGAAAAAAACTTTGCACATTTTTATGGGGTTATTTTTTCCGAGCATGTGTCATATTTGTTGGTACATACTTTACATGGAAATTATGTAGGACGTGTACCAAGAAATGCAAAAATAAGCCAATGTGCTAAAAAGTTTTAAATTTTATTTGTATGGTACAATATTTTATTTTCTGAACCGTCAACGCTGCAGATATATTTAGATGCGAGTACATAACTTGGCAAAAACACTTATTTTATTCAATATTTATCTGTATTTACAACTGTATAAATTTACTTTATTCAAATTTTAATAGGTTACTTCATGTAAAATTTTGAAAAATGTGAGACAATGTCTCTCTCCCTAATAAGTATTGAAAGAATGAGTTGTGTTAAAATTAATTTTCAATAATACACTACACCACATTTCACTATTTTATAGTTTTTTGTGTTTTTTTAAATTTTCCGATTAAATAGATAGAAATTTCACTTGCGTTATAATGTGTTCATTATAATGCAGGTCAAAATATCATAACTTTTTTTTTTTAAATGAATCTTTGCTCACTCGAAGTGAACACAAATACACTTTTGACATCTTTCACAGTAAGCAAATGCTTGTGTCGTGAAAGCGGAAAATGGTCAACACGGCCGGGATTCGAACCCACGACCTCCGCATGAAACAGTGCGAAAGCCCGCGTCGTAACCGCTGGTCTAACCACCTCACATAAATTACACATAATTTCTAACAAATTCAATGCATACAACAGAAAAAATAGAACTTATATTATTATTATTGGAGAAACACTGATAAATAACATTAAGGGCCGGTATTTCAAATGAGCATTAAACAGCCCAATAGTAAATGAACAAATAACTTTAAAGGCTCTACTAACTCAAAACGTGTCTTTCATGAGAAATTTAATGGACCATTGGTTAATTGACAATTATCTTGTTTTTTTTTTGCGACTGGCAATATTAAACTTGTTGCTATCTTCACTCTATACATGTGTGAGAGCAAGACACGGTAAACACCATTCGTTAGAAAGAGATGACAGACAAGGTCTTATGTGTTTGTTTTACTGCAACTGTCAAGTTTTATTTTATTTCTGTTATTTAAATATTTTTAAAAGGGAACCCAAAAAAATATATAAAACAAGGGTGTGTGTGTGTGGGAGAAGAGTTCTGCAATATTAGGTATTTTCGTTGTTATAACTTTGTTGATTGGACGAATCGGAAGAACAAACTTTATCCTATGAATATGATTCTAATTGAATTGAAATTCTTTGCAAACTAATAGAGGACCAAGGGAATCAATGATAACAGTACGTTATTCTTATTATACGAACATTACTTTTTATTTATCTTAAGAGTAGGTAATCGAGTGATCCAATAAACTCGTACTTTACCAGTATTCCTTTACTGGCAATTTTAAGAAGAATAATTATAGATAATTCATATATATTATTTTCTGTATTAAAAATAAGTATTTCTAGGTTATTCCCATTGCTTTATAATAATATTATGTACTACGTGCGTCATCTTTTGCGTGCGTGATTTTGACATTTCACTTAGCATTACTACCAAAGTGAGATATTTTTATAAAATAGACGATATTTTAGTATCGCATAGTTCCTATTTTGATGCTTTTTAGAAAGCATTGTAATCTGATTTATAAATTAGTCGAAAAAAATGGGCTCTCTCATAATAAGAATCATCAACAATTTCGAAAAACAAAGACAAAATTGGCAACCATTTTGACAGTTCTTAATTGTCCATTAGTGTGCTACTGGCTGTTGGAGCGGCCCACTAAATTTAATCTTTCATTAAGGGGTTTAATGCCCCAATCGCCGCTATTTGACAGTTGAAACATCCGTTTTTTTCTCTAACGGGGCATTAGTGAGTTAATCCTCCATAAAACTTATTTGACTGTTTAATGCTTGTTCAAAAGATCCACCCTAAGTTAAACAGTAAATTACCCTGTTTAATTGAGTAATATAACACTTAAGTATAAAATAGCGATCAAATTTTGATACAATGGTTTAAACTCAAGTTCATTATTCAATACAACAGGGTTTGAAAAATGGACACCGTCATAATTTATTTGTTTTTAATATCTGTTATCATAAATAGGTTAGTCGCAAAAATCCCAGTAGAGAAATCTTTGGGAGATTACAGAATTTTTTATCATTGCTTACTTACTTTATGATTCTGGATTCTGCCACTCCAGTGTCAGCGATGGATATCTCCTTGTCACTCGCCATCTTAATCATTAAACTTGTTGATTGTTTCTTTTCCCCCAATCTTGACATTAACCAGCTACGGCCTTCAAAGGTTTCATTTTTTTTTTCAACAAGTCCATTAACAGTATTCATTTCGGAGTTCCGGACAGAAAAAAACAGGTTTCATAGCTGTATTGTTTTTACTGTTTATAAAAAAGCTCCTTTATTATCTTCATTTATCATTTTATTAACTAGCCTATAAGGGTGGAAATACGTAGAAAGCCGAATCCGACCCACGCCGGCCGGCGCAAATAATGTTTATGCATTTGAATGGGGATAGGCAAGAATGTTTCTATGCATTTGAATGGGGATAGGCAAGAATGTTTCTATGCATTTGAATGGGGATAGGCAAGAATGTTTCTATGCATTTGAATGGGGATACGCAAGAATGTTTCTATGCATTTGAATGGGGATAGGCAAGAATGTTTCTATGCATTTGAATGGGGATATGCACAGCAAAAGCAGGAATCCGCTTTCTGGCATGCCCATTTAAATGCATTGAAACCATAGACAACACTCTTTGCGCAGGTCGGCATCTGCTTTCTACGTGTTCTTACCCTAACACAGTTGCCAGCACAGTTGGTTAAAATACACGAATCTGGATACGTTGAAATCATGCTTTATATTATCTTAGCTTTGCCAAGGCGTTGTCCTGTACTACTTACTATGAATATTGATTTGTAATTTATACAAAACTACGTTTAAAATAGGTATGTTTGAATGTTAAAATATTATTTTTGAAAGCTTGAAAGAAATTCTATCAAAAATCTGCATATCAATGTTTTGAAACTCAATGGTATGTAAATAAAAATTATGTTATAAAAATTTTCACAGATGGCGTTGTCAGTACATCAGTTCCATGCTAACTTTATTATTATATTTTATATTATTTGCTATCCATTTTTCAATCTGTTATCCGGAGTGGAAAAGAATCCAGTAAACGAAGCATGTTAAAAATCTGTTCAGCCGAGCTCGAGTTATAAGTGTTCACACTTACCCGACTTTCTTTTATATTATAGATATATTTTTGTTACATATAAGGTGTAAATATTATATTTGTATTCAATAAATTCAATTAAAAAATCATTAGTCACACCCTTGCATCTCCGCCAAGTTCTCGTTTCCATTCATTTTTAGGATGTAATCACTTTATACTTTGTTAAATTTTTCTAATACAGTCGATTCTGCTTAATTGGGACAAATCTCAAAAAACTGAAACCAAACCATGAAACCAATAGTTAATTTATATGTTTAATTGGGACAACATTACGCTTAATTGGGACAGTCAATTTAAGATTCCTACTTTTTTAGAGAATTTTTGTGCTGATGACATTTACAATGCTGATGAAACTGGCCTCTATTATTGTGCTACACCAGATGGCTCCTTATGCTATAAACACATTGCACTGTCTGGTTATAAAAAGGACCGCATTACTTTGTTAGGCTGTAAAAATATGTCAGGTTCTGACAAACGAAAGCTACTGATATAGGAAAGAGTTCCAGACCTTGATGCTTTAAGGGGTTAAGAATGGTGGGTTTACCAGTGGAGTAACATGCAAACAAAAATGCATGTTTTCAAAATTTACAACATAAACAAATAAAAAATTTGCTTCTTGTTGACAATTGTGTGGCACACCCTCATATAGACAATCTGCAAAATATACTGATGGAATTTCTTCCTCCTAATACCTCATCATTAGTGCAACCAAAAAATTTGAAATTCGCTTAATTGGGACGAAAAGCCCAAGTCCCGATGTGTCCCAATTAAGCTGAGTCGACTGTATTTCATTAGTTTTAGAGGACGAACATGAGTGAGAAAACGTATTAACTTGGTTCTTAGTTTTATATTGCTCAATTAAATAGGTTACAAATATATAAAAAAAACACAGTAAGTTGTGCTTTCACCATATCCTATGTTATAATTGGTCGAATTTGTTTGTAACTATACCTTGTTATTTTCGCTACTATTGTTGAAATGTTTTTCATACATTTGTAAGTTAATATTTGGCTTTGCTGCTAGTTTAATTCTATAGAGAAAGTGTAACTTTGTTTTCTATCACCATACAGGCACCCTACTTACACCAACACCCAACAGGAGAAAATACAGTTACACTCAAATCATTAAAACCCTCGAGGCCAAATAAACATTGTGAAAGTGCAACTGTGATTGAAGAACTTTTACATTGTTAACATACACAACACTTTAACACACAGATTTAAACAATGTAGTTGCTCTTTCATGTAACGATTATTCGTCAGCAAAACTGGTAGAGCCATTTTTGCCAGGCTAAAAGGGCGTTTCTAGGCCTCTCTGTTTACTCAAAAATGGCTTACAGAGTAATAATTTTGATCCGAAAATGTAAAGTTACATCATTCGGAATGCCGCAGACACCAAACACTTTGCCTTGTTACATAAAAGTTGTGGGTGCAAATGATACGGACAGTTTGTGTTTTTAAAAAATTCTCTTTTGCTGTATTTCATCTTTGCAATGGATCAACACATTGTATATCATCTTATTGCTTAGTGTTTTTCGACAATATTTTTTATTGTGAAATTGCAACTTCATTGTTTATTTTTTTTTTTAAGCCTTCACTCGTTTGCGAGTGTTTTAGAACTAAACTATTTAAATAATCTTTCATTGTATGTGAATACATAAACACTTCAATTGTTACATAATATAAAAATTTATTTTTTGAAGTCATAGTGATTGGAGGTGAATTTAATTTTAGATCCGGTGGTGAAAGAGCAGGGTCGTATGGCCACGACCAATTCGCCGACACCGAGTTCCATACAAGGACCAATAACAAATGCAGAGTAACGGGAGACAGAGAGAATGTTTACACGATAGCAGTAATTACTACAAGCATCCTTCGCCAACCAATCCAAAACAACTTCCTCTAGTAGTCCATTGGCGTTTGTCCTGAGAGCGGAGACGGATTCTTTACTTCATCACCACCACTGTTCTTCTGCTCTGCAACAACATTATTATTATTATTCAGTGCTAAAAATGTCTTAAAAGAAGTCTTAAGACGTTCAATTTCATAAGTACGCAGAACCAGAGACAATATTATGTAACTTAGAAACTTGCTCGCGGACCTAAAGTGCACTAGTGCGGTCACACCTCTGACCGTCAACCTCTGTAAATCGGGCGCTGGTGTTGTGTATATTTCCTACTCTCTCTTATGTGGTTGGTTTCCAGTGTGATTGCTTCCGTCTCTGCGTTAGTCACGATGGAGTGATTGCATTAGTACAAGTTGGGCCTTTTCATCATTTAAATAATGTATAACATGTTAATTATATATACTTATATATATATATCGTATTATAATGAAAACATAGATACAGTGATTCTGATTTAAATAAAAAAAAAAACTACCTAAAGAAATCTCTCGACACATTTTTTGGGAATTCCTTGTAAGATAAATATCGTATTGTAAGAAATACGGTTATGTATTTTTTTTTTTATATATAACTTGTTTCCGATATGAAAATTTAGTTTTCGCTGTTGGTAAAGAAATTAATAATACTTTTATTACTCTATTTTTCTTTATTTTAGGAATGGACGTTGTTGATAATGATTATTTTTTCTTTTTTTTTTTTTTTAATTGTGTAAATTATTTTTGACCAGTTAAAAAGATAGTAATTGTTAATAAAGAAAAAAAATTAATAAAATATATAAATGATGGTACCTAAAATATATTGAATGGTATGTTATGAAATAATTATTGTCTTATGATATAAAAGAAAAGGAATGTTTTGATTTTTTTTTGTTTTCGCCCTTATAAATCGTCGTTGTGCCCAAAATATAAGTCGTGTCAAATTTTGAGTGCATACAAAATTTGCCTTTTAAGATAAAATTAAGTGTGATACAGCAACATAATACCATTGTGTATCCCACTTAATTTTGCTAAAATTTGCATGCACTTAAAATTTGACCCGACTTATATTTTAGGTGCATAAACGAAATATTTGAATATATATTTCTAATATACAAATGTCTGTTTTTTTTACATTTTGTTCTTTGTATAATTTCGATCTTACGTCATTGGTAAATATAAGGTGATTATCAATATTTTTACCGGCGCAACATACTATATTATGAAATCGGGATCATACATATTGTTTATTTTCTCATTGCAAATAAAAACTTTGATCGACATTCTTTTCTTTTTCTTTTCTTTTGTGATCAAAACTTACACTTCTGTCTTTTATGTATATAAAAACTATTACTAAAATAAATCAATGTTGATGAAGGTTTTTGTTTTTTAATTCATTCTCTTCCAAATAATCCATCCGTCACTCGGAATACCACAGAGTTTTTAAATGGTTGTGTTGTGTAAAAACATTGATAATACAATCATACGTGGGAAGTTCATATTTGGGAAAAAACAAGATCTGAAGGAGTTGAGGTTATGTTGTTTTCATGAAATAGACGGCGTCTGAAATAATTTTCAAAAAGGTCCAGTATATAGTTGTTAAAGTAGTCACATTTACTATAGATATTTTTTAATTTGCGATTCACTCAACTTTCAATGTGGTACTTAGAAATTTTACAAAATTTTTGGACCTAGGTATTTGATGGAACAAATTGAGAGGAAATAACGTATTTAAGTTTTTTTTGTCAGCCGGTTTCAGTTGATGGTAGCCAGATGAAGAATACCACAATATATTGCCTTCCAAAACCTGTTGAGCTTGAGATAATTTGTGGAAAAACCATACATTTTGTTCCGGTCTACTGGCCATATGTTCATACAAATCGGATTATTACAAAAACATCTTTGTTGCAGCAGAAGTGAAAATGGAAAATGAACAATGTGTCCAATATGAAAATTCAATACCAGTCTTTTGCGATTGTACAAAAAGATATTTGAGTGAATTTGCAAATTTGACACTAAGTAAATATGGAATTTTGAGGTTAAATAAATCTAGATTCGAAAACCTGTCCTTTTAAAAATGCCCTCGTATCCATTTGTAAGAAATGATCATTTAAATATCGCATTTAAAAATATATTCTAATGAGAAAAAATTGTTGACATTTTGTATTTATCAAAAGTAGCATTGGTTTTAAGAGAAAACTGTAGATATGAGAATGAGAAAAATATACATACTAGTAGGCGTAAGTAAATACAAAATCATTGTATGGATTGTGGTGTACATGATGTATAGGGTCCTTACTGGTTAAAAAAATGAAATATGTCGCTTTTCTGCTAAATACTTTGAATGTTCCTTGAAGAGTTTTATGGTTAGCTCACATTAAACTCGTTTCAGGCTTACAGAATTATCATGACAAGTTTCCTAGGCACCCATTTTGCATCGTCACAAGAGTGTTAAAAACATATTTCCAAGTATCCAGCAATCATGTAGAATATGTTCTTACAAAAGTATTCAATTAGGATTAAAAAAAATGTAGGTAAACTCCATCAAGAATGTACGTTTCATTTAGTCGTAAAATTGAAAGTATTTAGCAGACTTGCAAACGTTTTCTTATGTTTGGTATGTGCATAAACAAAAATCTTTGTAATATTAATTGATACATAATAATATATATTTTTTTATTTTGTAATAGTGGGAATATAATTTTTAGCCTATTTCATTCTCTCTCTCTTTAAAACCAAATTTAAAGTGTCAAAAATCATTTATTTTTACAATAATAATATATAGTTGTGAATACAATATTATGTATTTATATTAACAAATATATAATTTTTTTTTTCCAATGGCGGTATGTTTTATGTGTTCGAAAAATTGCATATGTTCTAGTCATTAACGGTTTGTTTTCTATATCAACTGCATCCCTGCAACTATTTGACATCTTAAATAATATATCCATAAGCTGCAGACGATCACAATCAAACTGTCTAGAAATTTGAACCTTAAATATCCAAGTGACCCAGGTAGCATAGTGGTAAAGGTCGTATCAGTATCATGAAACTTTAATTTATAATTATTTAGTATGAAATAATCTCATCCATTTTTAGACATGAATATTTAATGGTCAACCTTCTGTTTCTTATTGTTTCACTTACATTATTTTATTTTGAAACATTGTTTTTTAAGAATTTATTTTTTATTACATGAAAAGTTAAATTAATTTAACATAAATCCACAAGCTTCTATAAATTTTGTCGGGTTTGATCTGTATATAGAATCTTTTCAATCCAAAATATTCTAATTCCTGTTTTTTTCCACATCTTTAAAACTATAGGCAGACTTCGCAATATTCCCCATTCTTACAAACAATTCAAATATTTTTCATTGCTTTATGTTCATATTAAAATTATTTACTGTTTCTGTTAGACAAAATACATTCTCGTCGCTTTACATATTATTAAAATTATTTACTTTTCTGTTAGACAAAATAGGTTTTCTTTAAAATAATTAATATCCAGTAATTCGTACCTTCTTTTGGCAAGAATCATAGACATCTCAGAAACATCTTAATCACAATATCAAATAATTAAATTGGCGTTTTAGTTATTATTTTCTATTTTGCACTTTTTAACATTATTTTTTTTTAATAATATCTGCCTTAGGAAATTACAATAAAATAAAATAAATACATTAAACACTTGCTTTTGAAAGTTATATATTATGCAAGTTACATGAAATTGTATGTATTATGATTGGAATATTTTAATTTAGAATCTATCTTTCCACTGTTGTAATAAAAAATGATTATGTTAATATTGGATATTTTATTCTTATGCACCTCTCATAGCTTTGCCTATTTGAAATCTGATATGGCTAATCCAAAAAAGGAATGGTGGAAATATTAAATTTGTTTTTTTTTTCCTTAAAATATTAATGTAGGGACCTTCTCAGTTTATCAGATCTTGTTAGCTGGGGTAGAGGTATGAATGCCAAGGGTGAGGAACAGGAATAAGGGGCATGTAAGTTATTGCTCTAACATCAGGTGTTTCCTTGGATTTTGTCTATGTTATTTTGAAAATGCCTTTTGATCGGTGCAAAACTTGAGTTTTATGCATGGTTTGTTCCACATGTGCGCATCTTACACTGGAGGTTGTAAAGGTCGTGCAGGACATTGAAAAAATATTCTTATTTTTTTCAATTGCCCAGTTTACCATTTAAAAATTCTCAATGAAGAATGGTTTTTGGGAGTCCTACAATATAGCTCAATCGTCAAAGGTGTGTCACCGACATCTGGGAAAATAGGCAGTTGATGGTTCATGAAATTTAAATACAAAGTATTAAGCTTTCAAGAGAAAAGTCAAGTATCAGAGATACCTATTATATTTGGTAATAAGTCTTCTGGCATGCCGTTGGAAATTTTGAGGTCAAGAATCTACAAAAGAGAAGTAAATAAAAAAACACCTGTTTATTTAACTAAAGGCTTAAGATCGACTTCTACTGCTGACTTATGCACTGTGTTCCTAGGGAGAGGTGTGTTGTCCGACAATACGCCTGTTTTAGAAAATCACGACAATGTTTTTTGTCGTTAAGGGAAGCACATTGACAATGTTCTAAACTGACACATTCACAGCTCGTCGGTTAAACATGCAAAACTGCTAACTCCGTTTTTATCAACTTTACAGTAGGAAGATAAAACTGAATTAAAAAATCAAAATGGTTTACATTTAAAATTCCAAAATCCCGTTGGTGTATATTAATGAAATATTTAATTAGACGTAATAATTAGTGTAAATTGATGTACAGATTTTTTTTAAATGCAAAAAAATAGCACATAGCAGGTTTTCTTAACTATTAAGTGTTTTTCACCTCGTAAAAGGTGTACTTAACAGGATGCTCATTACCAGGAATTGAAATCTCGAGTCTCGGATGCCTTCGAACGCAATGGAGAGCTCTTGATGCCTCCCTATGGTCCTGAGTGAGGCTTGCCCCCCCCCCCTCGCATATCGGGTTGGTTTGGGGGTGATTCGCGGCGGGCTTGATTTGTCTGGGGATGGCTTTTTGGTTTGATTGCTTCGATCAAGATGGGGGGGGGGGGTCGGCTTCGTGCGGGTCGGGTTTGCTGTGGATTGGTCTCCTCCGGGCTAGCTTGCGGGGGGCTTAAAGTGAGAATGTATGCATGCAAATAATATTAGGTCTTTACTTATGAAATTGCCGTTCTTCAGTACTGGCTATTTCAAACAAAAAAAGTTTTGATTGGCTATGAATAAATATGTAAATAAATAAGTACCTACCAAAGTAATACCCATCAACGAAAAATGACCCTTCTAGAAAGGCGATGGTCTCTGTTTGGTGTTCTTGTGGCGGTGTGATTCATCACAGCTTCTTACAAAACAGATAAGCATTACTGAAAATGTGTATTGTGAAGACAATGATGGAGAAGTTCGCCCATCTGCAACCAGCTATAGTCGAACGGTCGTCCCCGCTGCTCATTCACGACATCGGGCGACCCCATACTAGACAACAGACAGTCTCCAAGTTGCGACAGTTGTGGTAGGAGGCTCTTCCATTCACCATACTCGCCTGACCTTACACCTATCGACTATTAACTTTTTCCAAAATTTGGACAACCTTTTAGTGGGGAAAAAAATCAATTCCCGAAAGGCAGTACAAAATGCCTTGGAAGATTTTTTTGCCTCCCATGCAGCTGATTTTTACAAGGGCGTCAATAAGCTACCACTGCATTGGCAAAGATGCATCTATTGCATGGGTGATTACTTTGAATAACACAAATGAAAAAAGTTGAAAAACACCTACTGTAAGTTATTTCATACAAAACTTCATAGGTAAAGACCTGATATTACCAAATAATGTTATAATGAAACATAAACTTACCTGGTCATGTTTAAATAAATCTGATTTTATATAAATACAAATTAATGTTGATACCTAAACATGCAGAAGTTACATCCACTCAGCAAAAACGTTAAAAACAAGAGAATGCGAGTGTAATTAGCAGGATTGCGCCTGTCGATACCACTTAGGCGGAGTTAACAGTTTTTCGGATCACGTAAAAACAGTGGGTTTATATGAGATATCTGATTATTTGTTTTGCTTATGACATTTGTAATTTTTTTCTCTTTCCAACGGTACCAAAAACTCATTTTGTGAAAAATTGGAGTTAGCAGTTTTGCATGTTTAACCGACGCTGTTTATAGCAGTACCATATTTCAAGGAAAACAGACCATTAGCGTGATCATTTTATATTAACATCGTTCACTATTTAGGCGGTTGAATTCTGAAATCATGGGAATTTTCGACATGTTTAACATGAAAATCTCATGGCCTCTGCAGGAATCATAAAATAAATAAAAACTCAAATATTTTGAATAATACCTTTATTATAATAAAAAATCTTTAATTTCATTTCTAGTTTCATCAAGTGATTTTTTTAATCTTATTGATGATAAAAACTCCAATGGCAAATCATTTGTATCTTTTACTTCTTTTAAAATCAACCTGCAGCTATAACACAGAAATTTCTCAATGTCTTTCTTACTTAACGAACTACTACCTCTGCAACGACATTCTCCGCAACCGGAAACATTTTGACATTCACCAGCTTCTTGTGTTTCTACATCGGTTTTCTTTTCTTCATCATCTTGAATATTTGATATTAATTTAGAATATGTTGTTGCCTCTAATGATGAACAGTTTACAAGTTGGGTGTCAAGTTCAGACTGAAACATAAATATAACAGAATCATCCACTATTCCTGTGAACTTCTACAAGCTGTGTTTACAATGAACAGTAATGGGCACCTAAGAGGACACTGGCTATAATATTAACATCAACAATACTCTCTTCCAATGCCCGGAAATACTTTCAATAGAGCTGTCAGTGCTTGGAATTAGTTGCCGGAGTCAGTGGTGCTTGCTCCCACTGTCAACACTTTAAAAAGTGAACTGGATAGAAACACAACTTAATTGGGACTTGGGTACTCAACCTTTATCATCGTCGGGCCACATACATATATTTATAAACTTGTGCAGGCCGCACAACAACCCCCCCCTCCTAATAATTCATATTTGAGTTTTATAAAAATATACACTAGGTTAAGGATGAATAAAATATTCTTCTTCTTCTTCTTATGGTCACTCACAATCTGACCGCCAGAGACCGAAGACATTGGATCGCGTCATCTGTCAGTGCGTGCAAGTCCTGTAGTCCTTTTTCAAATGCATACATGGGGCAATCGTTAATCAGATGGTCGATTGTTTGTGTAATCCCACATGCACATGCTGGTGAGTCCATCCATCCCCATTTATGTAAGTTGGAAGCGGTGCAGCCTACATCACATCGTATTCGGTTGACTCTACTCTAAGATATTCGAATATGTCTCCCGGTCGCTGCAATAATTTGATCTCCATAATAAAATATTTATGCAGGCATAATGAATCAGCATTTATAACCTATATAGTTAATCTGCCTACTTGAAAAAAAATACCACTTAATAAGGTGGGTATTGTTACCAGAAAATAGTTAATTATAGTATTAGCTAAGCAAGTGAGGTATGCCCGGGATCGACATTTTACGTGCGAATCCACAAGGGTTTTTCAACAGGAAATTTTGTACTTTGCCATTTTGTTGAAGTGAATACATAAAATTGGCTGTCATTTATTCTATTTACTTTGCCAAATTTAAAAAAAGTAAAAAAATACCAATAAGTGCATGTTTTTTCTAAAAACGTATCCTGTTCGACCAACATTAGCTTATTTTACGATAAAAGAGTTCAAAAAGACCCTATATTTTAATACAGGTGGTTCGTAATAAAATGACAATCCTCTTCAAGTTTCATGAAATGGCATTGCCAATTTTTTAAATCATATTTCGGATAAAAAGTGTGCTAGGCCACACAGAAAACCTAAGCGGACCGCATGCGGCCCGCAGGCAGCAGGTTGAGTAACAGTGAAAGCTGCCTACCCAATAATAATACTCTTGAATCCTTATAAACATAGGCAATAAGATAGTGAAAGATAGATGTTGTATAAAAAAAGGTTGTATGTTGTATAAAAAAAGCGGACCGCATGCGGCCCGCGGGCAGCAGGTTGAGTAACAGTGAAAGCTGCCTACCCAATAATAATACTCTTGAATCCTTATAAACATAGGCAATAAGATAGTGCAAGATAGATGTTGTATAAAAAAAGGTTAGAACAAGTAGGTATTTATGCCCAAAAATTTTGCCATTATTAATTGTTTTGTATCAAGATTTGAGATTTTTCCTTTCATGCAGTGTCCCAATGGCCAGGTAGAGAAAACAGACCTTCACTCTTATCTATCCAAAGACACTTGTTTCTCCTGGCCTTCCTTAAGAACAGAATCGGATTCATCCACGTTATTCTCCATCGACCAAGCCTTTTTACACCTTTCTTTTCAGCCACATGATTTTGTATTCCTATTTGCATTTATTCTTTCATCATGCCCAAATCAGCCCAACTTATTAACCTTCATATTTGTAACAACACTAAATCTCATTTATAGAATGTGGTGAATAAATAAATATAAAAAAAGAACAAAACTAAAAGATAAGTTTAATTCAATAAATTTACCTGGCATATTGCACAAATATCCTCAGACATTGATTGTTCGTTGGATTTGTTCTCCAATTTTTCCCCAGTTTTCAATATTGTGGAAATAGTGGCGGGGAAATCTTTCTGCAGGTCCTTCACAAATTTATCAGTTAAGGATTGGATGCTGGCGTAGGGATTATTCTCTGTGATAAATGACTTATTATCAATGTAAGAAATGTTTTTCAACAATATGAAATGTGTCAACTCTTCGCTAGTGAAGTCTTTCAAAGGTCTAAGGATTTTTATTTCGTTTCTGGAGTCACAAAACACCTGAAAGGAAACATGGAATTTGAACATTGTAAGAAATCTACTTGTAATAATTCAGTTTATGTAGTTATTATTTTCTATATCATCGCATGAATCACAAACAGAAGATTTTAGTTCAATCATCCCTGCTATTATTATTGTAATTATTATGTTACACAAATATGTTTAGTTTTTCCCAAATTTCTAAAATGACAGGATCTTCGTGGTAAAACTTCAATAAGAAAGATAGCCATATTTTGAAAATTAAAAATCTCCTGAAGATGTAACGCAAGGTATCAGCTAGTTAAGTTTTGAACAGTGTTGCCATCTGTCAAATTTAAGGAATGATTTTTTTTAGCGAACTTTCACCTTTCGGCAACATTGGTTTTGAAAGTCTTCTTCTTTTCTTTTACTAGACTTAAAAGATTCTTGCAAGAATTCCTGAGCAGTGATTCATTGTTTTTATTTTTAAAGAAACTAAGAAGTATCAAACATTGCAATGAACTGACGGCATCGTAATGTTATCTTTTTCAAAAGAATACACTTTTGCAATGTCATCTAAAAACTAATTTATTAAGTTCCACTTACTACATCTGAAGATAAATGAGATCCTGCCCCCAACGACACGTTACATAAAAGTGTAGAGGCTAGTTTGGTAGCAGTTTCTGCTAGAAATATAAATTTACAATCCAACTTCTTAGCGCATTTCAACAGCAGGGTTTGCCTCATTTTCTTGCACAAGTCTTGTTTGGTTGTGAGGTTTTTAACAGACGTCATCAATTGCTTGACACGATTATCTGATTTTTCATCGCTTAGTAGATTTACATCATCTGATACGAGTATTTCTTGCTTGAATAGATCAGATATCGAAGTTGCAAAGAGTTTAAAAGGCAAATTATTTTTATTTATCAACTCATAAACATCATTTCTCCTCTTGATTCTTTCGTTTAGTGTTTCATTGAATATAACACCATCTGAAAAACAAATATTTTTATTAAAAATGAAATTTTTGAACTGCATTGGATGTAAATTGCATGATAGTAGACTATTCTTCTTGGCCCGAAGGCCTGTTAGCCTCTTGCAAAGGCGGCTCCCAGCTGTCTATCCATTGAGATGGGAGAAAACATGTGCAGGAATAGAGAAAAGGAAATGACATTTGATTATACTGCACCTGCATGAGAATACTGTTGGAGAGTCTAATATCATCATCAGGTTAATGGTTCCATAACCTAACCACCTGTGCAGTGAAAGATGATATGAAAAATGAAGAAAAGTCTTATACAAAATGGATTTCATTTTTGTTTTGATGGATCAATTATTCACCAACATGATGATTTACAACTTACGGTAAACTTGAGTTTTAGCGTCGTGAACATTTCTATTCGAATTATCCACAACTGTAATTTCTTATGACGTTTGTCGTTTCCATAGATTTTTTAGTGTTCAATTTTATATTAGCGTTAGCAAGCTTTGTATTATTTTATATAATTGGGTTAGGTTAGGTTAGGTCATAATTATAAGGGGGGTTTGGGGGGCGGAGCCCCCCATACATCATCACGTTTTCCCCCGAATTTATTCAAAGTAATACAATATTATATTAAAAATGCCTTTATATAAAAATCCATAGAAACGCCAAACGTCATAAGAAATGACAGTTGTGGATAATTCGAATAGAAATGTTCACGACGCTAAAACTCATTTTTACCCAACTTACCATCAATATAAAGGACAATGGGTTCAAATTTCAATTTCTTGTGAGTGTCCTCTCTGAGGCCTGTTTCTATTAAATTCAACAATGTGCAAGTGGAACTGTCTCCGGAGTACCCAATCAAAACCCTGTCTCCATGTCTCACAATTTTAGATTTTCCTAAAGACGCTCTGAACTTGTGAGTTACCCTTTCCACAAAACACGAGTCACAATAGGGATCTTTCTTGCGCAAAAACACTCCTGCCTTATTCGTACCACACTTTTTACATTTTGAGCTCTCACTGCAATGAAATAAAATGAAAAATTTGATCACTTCCTTTGTAACAGTTTATAGGGGATAGGATGGAATTAAAAACGATAAAGACATGAATGACTTACGAAATTGAAAGTTCAGATTCATTTACTAAAAAATTTACTTCGGTATCATCGTCTGGAATGGAGCACATTTTAATTTCTTTTTTAATTATGTATGTATGACGAAAATAAACGTGCTCTACTATAATTATTGACAACCGTTGTCATCAAAATGTCACTGTCAATATTCAAAGACAATGATGATAATAAAAAAGTGATAAAAAAATGGTCTGTGATCAAAATGTTATTTTTTGAAAATAAATTCAGATAAAAATAGACGGTGCTGGATTAATAAACAGAACTATAATAATTAATATTAACTCAAAAGATTGTTAAAGTTTTCACATACTTAACTGATTTGTACGAACTGGCTTTTCGGCTTATTTTTTGTAAATAAAGCTCAATCTATTGCTATAAAAAATCAAGCTGTAATAAATGCATATGAGCTTTTTATGTTTAATTTCAATAACAAGATATACATTATTTAATTTGGTTTGCTGAAAAAGCAGATTGATTATGTTCTTACTTACCCTTACTTTCCTTATTATTATGTAAGTCTTTAAGAGAAAATACTGCGAAAAATCGTGGATAGTATAATTTATTAAATTATCGCATATTGAGTTAACGTTCCATTTTTATACCTAATCTAGTTTTTTATCAGCAACTCTATTTTTTTACATGGCTACTTTGATGATTCCTTCAAAATTCGCCGTCTTTGGCTGGTGTACGTGTTGGCATATTGATCCACTAAAATCAGGTAAAGAGAGTTAATAGTAATTTTATTTCGTATTTGATAACATAATTGAAATTTTTTGAGAATGCCCAATTATTTAACTATACTGTTTATGTATCATCCATTTGATATTATTGTCATCACTGCACTACCACATGGGACTTGCGTCAAATTTCGTACATGTATACTCATAAAAAGTAATTTCTAATAGATATTAACTTAAAATACGATTAAAAAATTGTTTTTCTTTATTTTCAAGCTACTCGAAATGACTGTGGAAGCTCTCGAAATGGATTCTTTCTGGGTGAACAAGACCGAGTACGCAGATGCTGAAAAACATTATTATGAAGGGTTAGCCAAGGTAAGAATGAAAAAAAAAGTGTCAAATTTTTCGAAGTACATACAAGGTCAACTTTGTGAAGGTTAATATAGTATTAACTGTAAATTTATGAAGGGTCAAAGTTAAACTTTTACTAAAAAGCATGAATTTAAATAGGTTGGTTGGAAATTTTGGCATGGTAGGTTCTCTATTGGCAGAATTCCCTGATATCTTTCCAAATTATGAGCATATTTTTCTACACAGTTTGCTGTGTATTGAATAGATCAGTGTTATAATAAACAATTTAAAGAATATTTTTCAAATTATTATAACATAAAGACCACTTTATCTTTTTAAAATGACATTATTGATGGAAAGCAATTGTTGAGTTTGTTTTCTAAAATTAATTATCTGCCTAATGTAACAATAATAATGTCTGACATTGATTTTAAGTAGATTTCTACAATTTTCTAGTTTTTAAAGTACAGTGTGTAAAATTATTTTTTTTGTTTCATTCAATCTGTTTAACAGATATTTAATGAGGCAATATGCAAAAACGTCAAACTTTCTCTTAAGATCTAACTCTAAAAATATATCATATGAACATTATTTTTTTTGTAAATTTACCTAAGCTACATACCAGTTGTTTCTTTTTTAATATATTTTAGTGTACCATGACATCTTCTTTGTATATATGTATTCTCTATAGTTGCCCTAACTTTTCAACACAACTGAAGGTAAAATGGTACATTTATAGGCTCATTGGTATAACAGTAATATAATAATATACTTAAGTTAGCTAGGAACTACGTGCTGGATAAAGCAAAAATGAATTTGGTTACATTTTATTAGAATTAGAAATGTACTGAATATGTCCTTAGGTTCATATCTCATTGAAAAATGTACTCCAGAATATTAAATAATGTTACAAAATTTGTACTATACGTTCCTTTTTTTCTAATTACAAGCTGCCAAATACTAAAGGAATTTTGTCCCACGGTAATTTAACCGATGGATCTTGTCCTCGTAGCGAGGACTTACAGAGTCCAAAAATATTTACAGCTATCAAAAAAACTTCTCTTTCCGAAAATGAATCTTGCAAAGAGAATGTTTCTAATGAGTCTCCCGAAACACCAAAGCCGCACGTGAAAAAGATCAAGTCACAAAAGTGCATTTTGTCAAATGACGAGTCGGAATGGATCACCGTCTGTTCCAAAGAGAAAAGCTCCAAAAGGAATAGGGCGTCAAAAGAGCGTAATAAAGAAATTTCAATCGGTTCTGTTTCTAACAAGGATACTTCGTCACCGCCAACATCGCCCAAAGAAGACACAGCGGTCGTTGTAGTTCAAGCTCAACAGCAAGGAGTGGAGGTTAGTTGTAAGAAGAAGGAAGGGAAGGAGAAGGCAAATAAAGCCGAGAAAAAGCGAAACAAAAAAGATAAGGAAGCCAAAGAAGAAAAGGTAGAGATTGTGGAGAAGGTTGAAGAAGCACCGCGAATCACAGCCCGAGTGTCATTAGAAAAACAGGCCCCTACTAGCATTGTGAGTCGTCTGCTTGATCAAATATGTTACTCTGTTTTGTATTTGCTGTAACTTATATGTGCATGCCAGTTTTTTTACAGCTTACTTATCTCGTTTATTTTTTCGACTAATTATTATAAACCGAAAATACACAATTCGTACCAATGGTTTGAATCATTTGTGGATAGCATTAACAAAGAAAGTAATGTTTTATAATATTAAATCTCATTTAACAGTGATATAACTCTCTGTAGCAGTATCGAATCACTCGTCTTTCATTGGGATGTTCGTGTAAGTTCGTTTAGGGAGAAATTAGTTGAGTGTTCAGTCGTTTGTACCTAAGTACGGTCGTGGGTTCGAATCCCAACGCCAACCATTTCTACTTTCACAACAAGAGCTTTCATTTCTGTGAAATATTTCAAATGTGTATTTGTGTTCACGTTGAGTGAACCCAGAAACATTAATTAATAGGAATGTCTATCTAATTTTCGTTACTAGATTTAGCAATTGACAATAGTTGCTAGAATTTTTGTTTATGTTCGACATTCCTTATTTATTTCCACAAAGATAAAACAAGTAGAAAATAATTGTATATAAAATAAGTTTTTCTCTTAAATAGACATCGAAATATACATATTCAGGAAAAATACATGTAGTGGAATTAAAACTGGGAATAACTTACCTTGCAATAAAATGGCTACCAATGGTATGGTTCAGTCAGCGTTTTCATGGTAACAACATACAACCGACAGCTTTTTACATTGTTACCATGGAAACACCGATCGAATGATATTGATGGTGGCCGTTTTATTTAACGTGACTCAAGCCCCAGGGACAGCGAGTGCAGTGAAAAGATCAATTTCATGAAGTTTGTGTATCTTTTGCGTGTGATATCTTTAATGGTGTTTGAGTCTCTGAGGAGATGTTAAGACTTTGTTGTATTATTTGTGCATAGGGGGAATCAGCGCAGGTAGTCAGTGGACAGTGTTCTCTCTCGTACGAAATAGCCAAAGCTAGGCAACACATCAAGAACTCATTAGAGTGTGTGAGTATTACTTAACAAATAAGTATCATTATAATATTTTTTTTTTTCTATCCCTACTTTTTTGGTATTGTTTATTAAATGTTTAGTGTAGAATTTTGTTATTTTGATATCACCCTCATAGCTTTGTGTGTAGTCTTTAATTTTGCACCTCATATAATTCAGAGGTCATGGGTTCGAATCCCGGTGCTGAACACAAGCTTTGCCTCGTTGCAGTGTAGAAGTGTACTTGGGCTCACTATAAGTCAGCTCAGATTCATTTTTATAAAAAAGCTTATATAGTCACAAAACGATTAAATAGCTCCTTAGACTTTCAGGCCGGTGTTCGAACGATTGGTGAGTTTTTGATTTTCTAGGCACCGTAAATGACCAGCCCCCTAATTCACGAAAAAGTTAAGTTCGAACTAAACCTTATTTTTTACTTTGAAAATTGTTTTTAGATGAATGAAACAAATTACAATCATTGTTATGATTTGTTTTCACATTTTTCCGCAACTAAACTCTCTAAACTATAATTAAAGTTCATTCTACAATAAAACGTGAATTATCGGTTTTGCATGTTAAGGAATTGCGGACTCTCTAAGTATAATCGATTAAGCAAAAGTCCGAAAACGGCAATTTATTGGCCCTGAGAATGGGTCCTGAATTTTCAAATATTTGACTAGTTCTGAACTTTAACTTTTTCGTGAATTACCCTGCAGAGGTTAATAGCTCTAAAAACTCTTACCACCAATTGTACAAAACGATCAGTCTGATATACATTTCCATATCAATATATGTACAGTAGAATCCGGATAGAGCGACCCTCAAGGGACCGACAAGATTTCGTCGTACTAAACGGACGACATACAAAGCGACTGTATAATAATTTGACCTGTTTTTTTTCTTTTTGTTTTTTATATAGGGGGCGTTCAAGTATTACGTAACGCAATAGGGGGGGGAGGGGGGGTTTGAAAAACGTTACTATTGTATTACTAGCGCAGCAACAAAGGTATTTAGTGATTTTCCAGTAATAGTTGTGATTTTAGGCGTACATAGTTGTTATACGCGTGTTAGGTAACGTTTAGAAAATGGGAAGAGGGGCAACGAAAAGCGTTACGATGCATCTTGGGGGGGGGGGTCAATAATGTTAAAAAAATTCGTTACGTAATATTTGAACGGTCCCTAAGTTTAATATCAATGAAAATAAAATAAAAACGTATTGAAATTTCAAATACTTTATTGATACGTAAACACATGCATACGATCGTAAAAGATTTTTGCATCCCAGAAGAATTGTAGCGAACAACCCTAACCAACAGAACAATAAAACTGAGAGTGATTTTTGCGCGCCAATAGGGGTGATGATGGTCAGAGGATCGAGGGAGAAAACGGGATGTGGGGCGGGGTGGCAGGTATTGTTTTTGCGCAAGGCCAAGGATGTGATGAAACAGTGCGCGTCTTTCTAACCGGACGATTGATTATAAAATTTGGTCGCTTAAACAGGAGTCGTAATATACGGATATCCTTTCATACAACGTCTCAATGAAACCTAACTTGTGATTGTAATTACGTCGCTAAAAGCACTTGGCCGTTATAAACGAAGTCGTTCTATCCGAATTCCACTGTATTTATATTAGCGGTGAATGCTATTTTTCGTAGAAGTAAAATTTAAGGCTTTATCAGTAAATCGAATATGAACATGTAGTTTGTATAGGTGATGGATTATAGTTGAAATATTAATTTTATCGTCTGATTTTGGTTGATTCTGATAATCTGATGCATTATTTCAGTTGCGAAAATACAATTTATAGAATTTTTGTTTTTATAAAGTGTACAGTAAAATAATTATTTTATGCATGATACCAACTTACTAACTTTTTTATATAACTGAAATTTTTACCGTAGATAATACTATACTATTTTACCAAATATTTATTTACAAAGTGTGGCTTAAATTTTTTAAATAGGTATATTTTGCTAACAATTAAAACTAATTTAATTTCTCAAGAAACTATTAACATTCTATCATCGGATTGATAATTTCAATTGTTTAATATGTATAAATTTATTAGTTTTTATGTAAATTATTTAGTAATATCTTTTTATTCTTACTAAATTAATTATAAAAAATAAATACTAAATTAAATAGTATACACAGTATTTTGTAAGTAAGTACCTAATGTAATTTTTAGAGATTTTTGGTTTTTGGTAATTATTATGTAGTTAGTTATGAACTTCTTCAACACAAAATTAATTGTTATAGTTAGTATTTTTTTTAATGTTACAAATAAATAATTTTCTCTATGGATATTCATTTCAATTTTGAGTGTTTTTATAATATAGTTTGAAGTACATAGTGTTGTTTAAACAAAGAAAATAGAATTTTTCAAGTTCTGATATTCTTAGTGTTTGATTATGTTATTTATATTGTATTTTTCCGTCAGATGGATACTGTCATAACAAACGTACCCAGTATGGAAGTAGTTAACAGGATCGACGCTCTGGAGAAAGCCATGGAAGACATTCGCAATCTCGTCCTTAGGGTACAGAGTGATGTCAACTCCCTCAAGATGTCCATTCCTGGAGGAGTACCGGTAATTTATTTATTTATTTAATCATTGTCACATCAAATTCATTCATATTATACAGTTCAAAACAATAATACACACCAGATACAAATAAAAAAGAAAAATTTGCCGCCTGTGTTGAGGCTAGCATGCATATACGAATTTCTTTCTATTTTTTGTTTATCTTGTCGGGTCCTTAAAACAGAAGCCAGAAGGAATACACCTGTGCCTTCAAACCCTAATACATGATTGTTTTTTTATTTAGACCATTGCCGTCTGTCCTCCAAAGCCTGCTGCGGGTAAACCACCAGCACCAGCTCCATCCAAGGAAGATTCGGATGACGGAGTCGACCTCTTTGAATCAGATTCAGATGACGATGCGGCAGCGGCCAAGATTAGAGAAGAAAGACTAGCTCAGTATGCTGCTAAGAAGTCCAATAGTAAGTCTGTTTTAAATATGATTTGGTTTCTGAATAGTTCTCAAAATTTCCTACAGATGTCCCATCTTTTTACTATAAAAACAATATTGTTTCTACCTACATTGTTTGGGAAATAAAACTTTATGTAACTAGATAATATAATATGTGATGTCAAAATGCATTGTACCAAATGTAGTATGATTGTTATATCCCAGTTTCACACAAGCGTCTTGTCGCTTTAGAAACGCGGTCTAAAATAAATAAATAAATATGATATTCCGATTATTAGTGAGAATCAGTACCTCAAGTAAAATAAATAAATAACACTCTTCTATACATAGGTGTCAGATAGCTGGTGGAATTTAGTGCTTGAAGCATTCTCTTCCAATCAACCGGTCCCGTCCTATCTGAGACAGAATTCCAACCTCGAGTAGAAAATTTCTGACCCGACTGGGAGTTGAAGCCAGGACCTCTTGATCTGAAGTCGAAGCCTTTGCTACTAGGCTACCAAGTTATATTATTCATCTGTTAGTCGATGGTTGCTATGACAATAATGAAGGTGTCCACGGAAAATGTTACATTGTCCAAATATGTGATACTTGATCAGAGATTCCTACATAGAAGTGTTGTTACCAGAAGAAATGTCAAATCGTCCGCAGTTTTTAACTTAAAGTAATTTTGGGAACCTTTAAGCGATGATGTCGTCCTATGGGTTCTTACCTATAATGTATTACTATAATTTTTTTCCAGAACCTGTCCTCATTGCCAAGTCCAGCGTAATATTAGATGTGAAGCCCTGGGATGACGAGACCGACATGGAGGAGATTGAGAGGCAAGTGAGGAAGATCACAATGGAAGGACTCTTGTGGGGTGCTTCTAAGTTTGTTCTTCTGGCTTACGGCATTAAGAAGCTGCAGATCAACTGTGTTGTCGAAGACGACAAGGTTTCCATTGATTTGTTGCAGGAGGAAATTGAAAAATTGGAAGATCTGGTAAGATATTATAATCTATATGTATAAAACTGAATGTTGTGTGTGTGCTCGATAGATTCAAAGACCAGTAAATGTATTTTAATGAAACTTTGGTGATGGGTTCTAATAATGTCCGGGAAGGTTTAAGCGGAGTATGAGTTCAATACCACTCTTTGAAGGTTAGTTACAACTGGGAAAGTTCAAAATGTAACAAAAATAGCATAAACCAGGAGTAAATAATTTTTTTATTCCGGGTTAGGTAGAAGTTCGACGGGCGGGTCAGCTAGTTATTAATACTATTATATAGAAAAATGCAAAAACCAGGCACCGCTTGGCCAATTTTGCCGATTCTGGTTTATGAATATTCAGAGAAGCTCAGGGTATTTTTAAATGGTGGGAAAATATTGAATAATTGCGAGGAAATAGAGAAACAACAAATTTGTTTTCCCGTACAAAGTTTTCCTGCAGGGTTATTCACCAAAAAGTTTAGTGTCAAATATCCCCAGAATGGACTGGCAGTCGGGGCCATGAAAATTTTAGAGATCCTAATCCGTTTTCAATGGATGTAAATAATACCAGTCGATTATGCCTTTTGTATTGGTTTATTGTTATTAAAATATAGGAAACTTACTTGTTTTTTATTTATAAATATTGATTCGAAAATGATTCAATTTTAAAATCACAGAGACTGACCAAAAATATTGTCTTTCACAGGTCCAAAGTGTCGACATTGCTGCTTTCAACAAGATCTAATTCATCGTCCGTTCTTTGCTGTTCTTAACAGTCAACTACTTTCTATCAGTCACTGGCCAAATTATTTCATCAAATCCATAATCTCGGTGTTGCCTCGTCTACTAAATAATTGGGTTAAGATATAAACTTGCATTCAATAAAGATAAAATAATTTGTGTTTGCGATTTTAGCGTAAATAATTATTAGAGCTAGTTTTAAATAAATAAATTGTTATTGTAATGTTGGTGTACATTTTAACGATATAATACTCATTATGTAACTTTAATTTTTTAATGCTCCATCGTAGATCCCGTTATGTCTTCCATCCAAAGCTAAATCATTTCCCGTTGCGATACAAATATTCCAATATTCAGTAATGACAATCTTTTAATTGCGCGTTTTTTATATTTCCGACTCTATTTTATACTTGCTTCTTTCTGTGTTTAATAAAGATTTGAATAATTGGAAATATTTAAAAAAAAAAATTCTGTTAATAATTTTCCTGGTTATTCAGTAGACTATTATATTATGTTCCGTTTTTGTAATTCTTATTTATTCTAAATAAATTGTGAATTTTTAGTACTTTTGACTTTTTTCCTTCAAAACCTTATATATGCAAATTACATCTTTCAAAAGAATCTATTGGCAAAAAGATAGATATATTTAAGTAAATGAATAATTATAAAAAAATCTGTATCCGGAAAAATTTAACACAGATTCTGGGGAAGAGCAATGTTGATGAGGCATGGATAGGTAGCTACCTACCTGATGTCAAATCGATGACACCAAATTCTGGCAATCTATTTTATTCCCCAATTCTCACCACATTTAATATAGATGTAAAAAATCATTATGATTTGAAATCTGGACATGGGATTTGGAATTTGACCACCTTATGGACCTTATGGTGAACATCATTAACGTAAAGTGATCACACTAAGCCAGACTTTGAAATAGCAGTAGAAGGTGGCAAGTAGCACCCTAGTGGCCTAAATTTGCAATAAAATGTGAAGTGGTTGGTAGCCCAGCGGCTACGACGCAGGTTTCGTTCGGAGGTTGTGGATTCAAAACCAGGTGCCGACCATCTTCCTCTTTCACGACACATGCTTTAAGTAGCTTACTGTCAAAGAGTGTATTTGTGTCAGATTGATTTACAAAAAAAAAAAATATTTTATTAGAACATGATTAGTATAAGGTTAGCATCAGTAAGTTGGTAACTAACTCATCATCATTTGACACATCAGATGGAAAAAACTTGAATATGCATCCTAACAATGTAATGTTTTTCCGTTTGATGTGTCATCAGTTTAAATCTAATATTCGACAGGATAGAATAATATATTGTTGAATAAAATCAAATTATTTAATCTATTCCTGAGGTGAAAGTACCATTTAAAACAACCGCAGAGATGTTTTTGTTATTCTTGGTTTAAAATAAAGAAATTAATTATATAAAATAAAAGAATAAAGAAATAGATACTAAAAATCATTTAATTATTACAGAATTACATAAAAATACAAAACCAAAATATAACACAGTATACATACCATAATTAAAATACAAACAAAATAGTAAAAATATCACTAAAATAAACTTAAATTAGCAAAACACTTAAATTATGATTATTTTAATTTTATATCTAACACGTATAATTAAAATTACAATTATCTAATTAAACCTATACTTACAATTTTTCATTTTGTGCATGCATGCTTTATTAATACAATGAATTATTAAAAATACAATATAAACATAATAATCATCTAAAAAAATACAATATTAATTATTATACATACATCTTAATATAATATCTTGATTATTACAATTCAATAATAATTTTTATTTATGGTTGTTGAAAAATTCCACATACATAAAATACAAAATGAACCATGTAGAAATTATTCTTTGACGATTCAGTTTGATTTTTTTTTGGCCATGTAGAAATTTTAACAAATATAATAAAACTCCACAATAATTTGTATTAAAAACTAAAATAGACAAATTTATTTTTTAATGAACAACAATTAGAATTAAATACAAAATTTTCTTAGATTAATTTTTCTGATATAATAATGATTTTTAGTTTAGTGTTTTCTTTTAGGGTGGCTTAACATTTTGTCTGCAAATTTGCAGATGGCTTGTTTCAACTTTGTCCGAGATTTTTTGTCGCAAGTTCTTTAGTTTTTTTTTTAGCACAAAATCAAGGCAAGTCTTACATTACATATCATATCAGTATTGCCTTCTGAATTTTTCGTATAGTAAAAAAAGTATTAATTGATGAAAGTTCTGTTATGAGCATGAATTTATAAAATAAAACAATTCATAACGAATGAGATTAAAAATAGAAAATTCAGTATGTAAAGAATACATACATGATTAAAATAAAAATAAATAAAAAAATCCACAGAAATTTGAAGATAGAAAACTTTTTACTCAAAATATATTTGAAATTTTCCAATGGTGAAGAATTGATAGAAAATATACAAACAAAAAACAGGCACGATCTCCATCCCCATTGCACAGGGGAAAGCATCGTAGAGTTAGTTTCAATTAATTGTGGATGGTTTCTTGATTTTGTAATGTTTTTTCTAGCAAGCCATCAGAAATCGTATTGTTGTATGCTTTCTTAAAGTATTAGTTTAAGCGACTGAAAAAAAAATAAAAATGATATTTATTAGTAAGGTAAGCATTTGTAAATTCAAGGTAAGTACCTATATTCTGTTTTTTTTACAAAATCTGATAAGTTATTTATGGATTATTTAGCCATTTTCCTGTACTATATCTTATAACTATTTATGTAATGAAATTGATCTACTACGGGCTTATGACCACCTACTGCTGTTTCAAAAGGCCGGCTTAGTAATTCAATAATTGCATTAAGTAATTTGGTTGTATATGTAAAATCTTGTGCTTTTTTCCATCTAGATTTTTAGTTGTACCTATCATTAAACTAGTAGCTGTTTTGGGCAAAGATTATACATTAGTTAGTATTTGTAAATGGCGTTATACCTACTATGATGGGCTGAAGAAGTACATGTAATTTCAATTTTGATTTGTGCAGCATTTTTTATTATTACTGATCATAAGTACTAAGCCACTTAAGCCAGCCTAATATTAGCAGTGGAAGCTCCTCCCACACCATGTCCAGGTTCCTCAGCTCTGCTTCGAAGGAGCGGAATGCAGTCTTCAGGACCCTGATGGAAGGAGGAATTATGAAAATAATAGTCATATTTTATAATTACCTTTAAATTCTGCCACAGGTTTTGAACTTATGAGCATTTTTTGTATAACTGATTTCGGTGTACTATTTCGTCTATTTATTTAATTTATGTTTTATTTCCAATGTCTAAAAAAAATATAAAATCTGATTAAGTACATAGTTGAAAATGTAACTTTTTTGAATCCGTATCTATTATGAAAAATGTAGGCAAGTATATAACTCACTTTCGTGGAAGTTTGTTTCGTCACCATCTATTACTGGATAGTAATGAATTTTTGGGAAAATCTCTTGAAATCAGTTTAATTTTATTATTGCAGTGTTTTATGATTTTTGTTTTTGTAAAAGATTTTTGAAGGTTGGACACAGCGAAAAGTTCTCTATCAGATGATTTGTGTTGGTTTACGATAATTTAAATTATTCAAAGCAAAATCATCAACATTAACTTTATTCAAAATTCCATCGACAAATACTCCATTTTTGCTAGTCAAATTGCCAAATAAAACTATAGTTCCTTTCAAGTTTTGATACGTGTTAGCAGTGAGAATTTGTGATTTTTTTATTCCATTGAAATTTTCCACATTAATGTTCTGTTCCACATTTGTATTTTCACTTATTATCTTTCTGCCTTCGAATATTACATTAGAATCTGACTTTTGAACAACATCTAGCAAATATTTATCAAAATTTTTGCCATACGCATTGCCAGTCAATTTGAGGCTATGAAATTTAACAGGATCTAGAAACGTGATCAGATCTGTTATGAAATTTTCTTTTTCAGTCGATATGGCATCATTTGCCAACTGTTTTAAATCAACATCATTTATGAAGTTTACATTTAGATCTTTGTTGACAAAAAGGTTTCTTATTGGGGTAATTCCATTGATAATAGATTCTTTAAGATCTGCCATTCTTTTCAGATTTTGGTAAATACTGTAATCCGTCTTGTCGTTTAAATATTTGAAATATAAGTTATTAACCTTACAATTGTGTATGGTGTAAGGCGCTGTGATTATTTGCTTTTTTGTTTTACTCAGTCGTATATTTTCAAAATCGTATAAATTTACACCCGTAACTGACCAAGAATTTTCTATATTACCTTCTACAACCATATGGTCAACTGTTAGAGTATCGAAAATTGGAGAATCCAACATGATGTTATCTTTCGTAATTAAATTGTTAACATTTTTGTCGTTCAATGTATTCAGTACTTCTAACTTATTGACTTCCAACATGGACCCATCTTCAAAAACTAAATCAGCATCTATAGAGTGGTTGTGAAATATGTTAACAGAATTTTCCACCAAATCATTTACATCTACTCCATTGAAAGTTCCTCCGACTTGGATATTTTCAAATTTAACTTTCCCATTGATATATTCCGTGAAGGTATCTTGATCACCATCTAAACTGATTATGCTCCTTATTTTTATGTTGTTGATTTTTTGGGATTTTACGCTCAATCCTTTTTCCACCTTAATAGATCCGTCAAACATTTTGGAAGATTCCAAGTGTATTGGGGCATCATTTTTTTCAACAACGTTCTCAAAAAGCGTCTTCGGTTCTGTTCCATTCAATGTGTTCTGGACAAAGACAGTTCCTTGAATATTCAAATTCTTGAATATAACGTTCGAATTAATATTGGTTACTTCCGTTAGTGACGGGTTTGAAAGAAATGCGTCAAGCTCTTTTCCTTTGATTTCTCCCTGTACCTGTAATTCACAAATAAAAAAAGGTATAAAGATGATACTTTGAGTTCCATACAGATTTGATTGGTTTTGTAGCTTTTAGTTGCGGATTTTCCTACTGGAGATCCAGAGAAAGTATTTGTGTTTACTTTGAGTCGTTCCAACAGGTTAATTTCTTAAAAAATATTTAAAATGAGGCTCTACCGCAGATTGATTTTTATTCCGTGCTGCGAAGAGCTGAACTAGACAGAAAATTGTTGGCCAGCATCAAGAGAGGGAGAATGTCGTATCTCAGACACATACATATTGCTTCACTAAATAATGAAGAAAGAAAATCGATGGAAGTTGAGGTGTGGGAAGACGGCAGATGTTCTGGCATAGAAATATCAGGCACTGGACCGGAATTCAGCGGGTGGAAGAACTCGGGACAGAGAAGATTACACCATAGTGGTAGCCAAAGTCGGAAAGATCTGACATGGCACACTAAGAAGAAGAATAATACGGTTTGAATTGACTCATCCATAAATGACAACTCCTGAAAAATCCCGAGACAAATGGAGATGCCCAGCTTTTCTGTATTTTTTCTCCATTGAAGCGGCATCTTAAGCATTATCTTACAACACATCAATACATAATTATTGTATAAAACTTTGTCTTACATTGATCCTCTCCGTAATGGTGAGGTTGTGGAATGTGAAGTTATCCAGCATTTGTTTGGACGACAGAGTCACAATCCTGTCAGGATCTATGCCGTTAACGCTTCTTTCACAGTTGACTTCACCCACAAAGAGAGCATTGTTGAATGTTTTCGTTCCGGAAACTTGGACAGCTTCATTCTCATTTTTCGTGAAATAGTCTTGGGGATAGCGGAGCGTGTTTAAAAATTCCATTGAAAAATTGTTCTCTACAATGATTTTCTGCAAAAAAAATAAATAAAAAACAACAATAACAGCCTGAGATACAGTTTTGGATATTCCCCACATCCTTGGCAAGATTATGGAATGAGAAGTAGATTTTGCTACAATACTTACCCCATCCACTCGAAGAAAATCTACAGAGCTATCTTCAGATTTGAAAACTATTTGTTTCATGAAGTCGTTCCATCTTACACCGTTTATCGTATCAAAATGTAAATTGTTCCCTACTCGGAGATGCTTTACTTCCATATCCTTGTCAAAGTTATGGAGATCAGTGTTCTCTTCTTCGTTTTCTATCAAATTTGTTAAATCTTCTTTTGTAAATGGAAAATTATTAACAGTATGTTGAACAAGGAGGTGATTTACTGCTACATTTTCAAATACCAGTGGCCCTGTCATTTCTGCTTTTCCTCCCACTATAAAAATATCTCTTTTCAAATTAACACCATTAATTCTTCCATTATTTGCTAGCTGAATATCGTTGAGTATGTGAATTGGGTTTTCCATCTTCAAATCTCCGAAGATAGTTAAGGGTTCATGGACTTCGATTGACGCTTCGTTTAAATCCATGCCATTAACATTTTTTGCTTCTAAATTATTAACAGCCAAGTTGTTCAAAACGGTTTCTCCGTTTATTCGTAAAACATTATTATTTGGCTTTCTTATTGCACTTTTGAAAATTTCATTAATATTCATACCGTTTATAAAATTAACATTGGCGTTTTTAATTTTTGTCCCTTTTTTCGCAAGTATTTGCCTTGTCGTTAGAATCTTTTGCAAACTTTTTGGAATGCTTCGTTTGAAGTCTGCCGCTTTTTCAATTTTCTCCGCTAATTTTCTAATTCTCATATTATTGGATTTAACTTCTTCCAATAAAGTTGTTATATCTAGATCTAAATCCTTCGTGCTTAGAGTTTTTCCACCGATGTGTATAACACTATCAGATCTAAAAAAATCATTTAGATTTCCTTCGAGACTAACAGTCGGAGCTACCATTTCTTTTATGATCAAATTATCTGCAAAACAAATCCTTTTATTTTCACTCATCATTTGAGTCAAAGTGTTAAAAACAAAATTTGTCATCTCTTTCATTCTTTATTCGTCACATTATTTAAAAAAAATACGTCCCAATATTTTAATTATCAAGATAGTAGTTAAGCATACGATAAACCAACCTGCGTTGACCAAGCCACCTAGTTCATTGTTTTGACCCGTCTCATGAACTAACATTTTGGCTTCTTCTACAACTTTCAGTTGATCCAAAAATTTTCTTTTCAGGTTTTCAAAAGATTCTTCAATAGACTCTATTTTTTCCATGACGGGATCAGGAAGTTCTGTTCTTTCTATTTTAATTTCGAACATATCCGGAGTGAATTCGTGTGTTGCTGTCAATATAATAATCCTTCCTTGAACATCCGTAAGTACAGTTGCTCCCAGAATGCCTCGTTCATTTTCCGCATCTGTCATGCAGTGGAATCCGTACATTTCATGGATGTGAGTTATACATGGTGCATGTTCCATGAATGTAAACTGGGATCCGTCCCAATGCAAGGCTTCGATTGCGTAACTTTGGTGAGAATCATGGTGAAGCCGGTGCTGAACCAACAAGATGACATCGTTCCTGGAATTATAAATTTAGTTCTTACTTCTTGAAAAAATGTGAAAAGGGGATCTCATTGACTCTCAATTAAAGAGATGATGGAAATAAAATGGTTTTTAGCCAGCAGTATCAGTCGGCGGTTTTCATACGTACAGCGTACTGAAGGTTCGATTTTAGGTGCCGACCATTTCCACATTCACAACACACGTTTTGCTTTATGTGAAAGTTGTGGTAAGCGTATTTGTTTTCACTTTGAGTTAGTTCAGATTCATTTGAGTTTAAAAAAATATATTTAATACAAAATCCAAAATGAATCATCGTTTGATTTCATCAGAATGCGTAAAACTTTCAGTAGGTACATACATTGTTTATTTTTGATCACAAGTATACATACAAACTTGCTGGATATCGATGTATCTTTGAAAAAAACTTTAGAGGGTATGTTTGATACAAAGGCTCGTGCAATTTTATGTGGTAAATTTTCAAGTTATTAAAAATTTATTTGGTTATGTAGAGCAAAATTTGTAAGGTAAAAGTGGAAGATATAGACCCTAAAATTTGGACAATCAATCGTCAAATTTTACCTATAATATTCTACTTTGATCGGTAGCCAAGCATCTATATGGTCCAAATAATAGTCCTTCAAGACTTCTCTGAGCATCTGATTCCCTCGGACCTGGTAAATGGCAGAGTTGGATCCTCCAATGGCTAAGAAGCTGTATGGTCCAGCTGTAAATGTTGATATGTGCTGTACGCCAGGACTGGATATGTTCTGGAAATGTAAACAAATTAGCTAAAAAAATGATTTGTAGACACTGCAAGTCAGTTAGCAATGACTTATTCGTATTGCTCCTTGAGACAAGCTTCAAATTGTTCATGGTTCAATTAAATCAAATCCTCTTATTGAACCTCGTCTCCAGAGCCCTCTTGCAAAGTATCAGTGCCTCTTCTCAGATTCTGCTTTCAGGACGAAGTCTCTTTAATCGTCTTTTTACTGCACAATATAGTTGCTGGCAAGATTCCTATCACCCAGTTGCAACAACTGATGTGAAGTTACTGGTTACTAGGAGTACCTACCGTCTACTTACATATTCTCTACAGAGGTGCAAGGTTCACCCTCCATACACAAATTCTTCGTTTGAGTGCTTTTAAATTCTTCGTGCAGAGCCCCACATGTAGGAGTAAGCCTTCCTGAGTCTTGAGGTTGCCTGGTATCAGGAAGTTTCTGTTAGTCTACCTACTCGTGAATCATGCATCTTTCGGCTCGGGTCGAATGAAACCTTGGATTGGGGAAAGAATCTAAAGATAATAAATAATAATTGTAAATGCTTACCTGGAAGTTAACATAAAACCTTTGATCCTGGTTATATTTGTACACAATTATATTAGTCATATCTGAACCAATCGCTATGATGTATCTGCCATTGTTTGCAACACTTAAAGATACACAACCATCTATCCTTTGCTCCAACCAAAAGTTTTGCCAAAGATTTAATCCGTATACACCTAAATGAATCATAATTAGAATTGGATAAAAACAATTGGGAAACAACGATCAAAATAGTGAAAGACTGATCATACTTGATGTACAGCTGCTGACGTAGCTGTCGTGAGACACCAAAATCTTCCATTGATTATTAATTTGATAGATTTTCACTCCATTCATTGGCTCCGTAAGTGTCCAAAACCACAACTGTGTAAGTTGGTTGTTATGCAAATGATACCAAATCACATTGGTGTCTTGAGCAAGTATCAAGCCAATGTTGTACCTCATGATCTCTTGATCCCACCATTGGAATAAAGTAAACCCAGAGACAGGATAGTTCAAATCTGGAAACAAATTAGAAGGATTGTAGGAAAAAGTAAAAATAGATACTTGAGAATATGCAAAATGAAATAAAAAGCACTTTCTAAATATTTAAAGGGGTTTTCGAAAACTCTGCTTAAAATCAACAACAACTTTTAAATTAAAATCAGGTTTGTGAGAGGAACCAGACGTTGATTTGTCAGAAGAAGCAAAAGTAGTCTATTTATACATAAAAATGGAGAGCTATTTCCCGATGTCATCGCATCACGCCTAAACGGCTGGACCGATTTCGCTAATTCTTTTTTTGTCGTCATCAGGTAGTAAGCGTGAATAGATTTCGCTAATTCTTTTTTTGTCGTCATCAGGTAGTAAGCGTGAATAGATTTCGCCAATTCTTTTTTTGTCGTCATCAGGTAGTAAAGCGTGGTGTTAAGCGTCGTTATCAGGAGAATGTCCTTTTAGAAGAAAAAAATTAAGAAAAATGCATGGAAAATTAGAAAATGAATGAAAACGCTACGTAGACAACCTTATTTTTTTTAAGCCCTGCACTCGTTTTCGAGTGATTCGACACAACCTTATTAGTACCTTATAATTTTTATTCCAATTTTGAAATTTTGTCAGAAATTGTCAATTGGTGCGATTGACAGAATGCGGATGGAATATACATGCTTTAAAACAGACGCATCGTCAAATGATAATTAATTCATCACCATAAAAATTCGAATTCAATATTCATATTTAGGAACACAGGACAACGTCTGTCGGGAAAGCTAGTAGTGAATACTGTTTTACTTGACTTTATCCAGAATATATTATAATATATTGAAAATCTGATTGTGGTTCATAAAACAATTATTCTAATACATGATTGCAATTTTCTGTGACACAAAATCTGCAAAAATGAGAATATTGATCATAGATCCGATAACTCCCGAATAAAATAAATAAAATTGTTAAGATCATACTGACCGATATGATTCACTTGAAATCCTTGTGAGTGAGACATGATCAGTGTGAGACCATGTGGTCCTCTGCCAACAGCATAGTTACTCAAGCTGACCCATTCTTCGATATCCCTGTCAAGTTGAATACTATTTTCGGAAGTTATTTCTTGTATTTTGAGTCCTGAAACATCAAAATAAAATCATGAGAACCTAAGCTTACTTCAAAAGCTGTAAATTAGCAGATAAAATTACCTTCTCTTTGAATATCCTGATCTTCGTCTTCAAACGAATGCCAAATCGGTTCCTTTATGCCTATTATATATTTTGCCCATTTTTCCTCTACGGTGTTTGTGTTTTCTAAACAATTCTCTTCTTGTGTGGTACTTAGATCATTGTTTGCCAAATCTCTCTTTGTTTTGCTGATATCAAGGAATTCTTTCAAACCACCCTTTGGAACTGATTTCTTAGATCTGTATGCATTTTTATCATGCCTCTTATCACTTATGATCCTTTTGAAGGTTTCAAATGGTGAGTATTCGACATTCATTGATGTGAAGGTTTTTCCACCGAGCACTTTCCGTTCATCCTCGTGTGCCGCGGAATGGTTTACATTCAAACTATCAAAAGAAACATATCCAGAAGTATTGTTTGAAGAAGCTGTTGTGTTAAAATCTGCCCTAGAATCAGATGATTCATCAGCATCTTCATTATCTGGAGGTGTGACTATTATGATTGGTATAGTGTTTGGATCTCTAAAATAGTTTTCAACCATATTCAGGTTATCCACATTTGATTGTATAATTGGCGGTTGTTGGATATCTGACGATCCCGTAGAAATCGACATTTCACTGACTGATTCACGCGTACTACCTGAAGTCATCAAATCATCTAGCAGTTGTTCCAAATTTGGATCGAACAATGGATTTTTTACTTGTTCAATTTCCATTTCAACGGAATCATCTGAACGCAATCTGTCTGCATTTTTCGAATCACGAAATCGATTTCTTCGTTCTTGGGCATTCGTATCGCTGGAACTGGTGCTCTGACTGCGTCTGTTGTTATTTGTCATTTGGCCGGAAGATGTCGACCTTGACATGTTAGAAATTGGGTGCATAACAGCGTCCAGAACTTCATAAAGAGGCAAAAGTTCTGCACTGTACGATGTGTTTGTTGAAGAAGAATCTGTTAGAGGATGGGGTCTACGTCTTCCATGGCTTGGTCCAGGTTCATTGGGATCGACCATTTCTTCCCCTTCATCAAAGGAAGCGAGAGTGCTGCGGAAACGAGGCCGTCTACTATTACTCGGTCCTGGTTGAAGGGGATTCACAACTGATTGCCCATTCTTTGGATTAGGGGGATCAAAGACGTCTGATGGGCCATCGTTGTCATCTATTGGATATGATCCTGAAGAACTGCTATCATCAGATACATCGCTTTCTTCAGAAGATTCTTCCAAACGATACTTTTCGTTTGGAGGAAGCTAAAAATGAGTAGTTAGGTAAATTATGTAATATCAACGAAAATGTTCCTTGAATATTGCATCAGTCATCATACACAGCTTTCATATTATAACTTTTTTGAGGGCGTAGATTTGAATCTCTCTGCAGTCTTTTTTTAAAGAAAAGTATTTTGTGAGTCAAGAAAAGATGCCAAAACTCGGTTCGTGGATATGATTGGCATATCAAATGGGGCATATAAAATTGACTTTTTCATTTGATATATTTGTTAATGTACCTATATGTTTTGTACTTGTATATATTTTTTAATTAATAAATAAATAAATAAAATAAATAAAAAAATATCTTTGCATGCACCTGTTTCGCCTCTAAATAAATGGAATATTTCTAGGAATTCGAGAAAAAAACATGATTTTTTATTTAATGATTTCTTTTTGCCAATGTATAAGTAAATCAATTTCTAGTGGGTGATAATATTATGTAATACTAACAACAAAATCTGTCATATAAAAAGTCTGATTAATATCGTTTGCTTGTTCTATTAATCAGTTAATTATTTCGTATTTTGTGTGTCCAATTTCACATGGCTACAATCAGCCCGATTCTATTAAGTGGTATTGTTAACTGCGGATAATTTGACATTTCTCTGTAGTAACAATTATACCTATTATGGGTAATTATTAAGTTCGCGGGTTGATTCAATTTTTGACAAAACCCTTCTTAATGAATATCTCTAATATAAATGAAAGTCGGGTTAGTGCGAACACTTATAACTCGAGATCTGATGCTTAACAGATTCTTCCGATGTTTGATTTATTGGATTCTTCTCCGCTCCGTATAACAGAATAACTAATAAAAAATTGAATAAATTAGTAAGAAATGATATAAAGTATAATATTAAAAATTGGAAATTGTCGAGAACAAGTGAGCAACCAAATTTAAAGACTGCGACTGCTGTTATAATATCAAAGTTAGTATGGATCGTTTTTTTCAAACCGGTACTGCCACCGACATCTGTTGTGGAAATAGGGAGATGTCTGGTAGATTGATATTTTGGTAGAAAGATTCTATAGATCAATGTTTTCCCTATGTTTCCACAGATGGCGGAAGTGTTACTGCAATTGTAATAATTGTATATTATAACAACCACATAACTTTTGACTTTTTCACAGTGAGTAGTCATGTAGGTATGTTAGCTATGTTATGTTACCCATCAATATTTTATTAACTTTAAGGCGGGATGAAGTTCGATCAGATAGTTGTTGATAAAAATAGACTACCTACTTAGTTGTCAATGGTCATTGTTTTTGTTGTAATAGAAATTTGAATTTGAAAATGTTCCATTGTGTATTGAGATAACAAAAGAGGCTATTTTTCTTCTGGTATTTTGTTGTTGATGATGAGACGCTAAATAAAGTTGTCCGATTATTAATTGAAGTCTTTTGGATTTTCAATTTTTCCCAACAAATATGTTTTAACCTAAGAGTGTAGAGTTATCACTCGGGAAGGTGTCCAAAGAGGTATGGGGGGTCCCACCCCCAAAACCCCCCGTATTAATTTTGCAAGATTGATATCTCTCAGTTTTCACCAGAATCTGAGTATTCTGTTGACCGTAATGTTCTTGCAATCTCTTACAACATTAAAATTAAAAAAAATCCTTATTCTGTGCTTGTAATGATATTCAATCAAACGATTTGTCTTAATCAATGTCATGAGTATACAGTTTCATCTTGAATTTATCCAAGACAATTCTCAATCTCAATCAAGATCAATCAATCAATCTCAGTCAGCATAGAGAATAGAGTTGCGTATTTTAAACGTTGTAATACTAACAAACTTTTTCCTAATTTTCTTAAGGTGTTAATAAGTCATTTTATTATTATGTTGGATTTGCCGAAATCACCAAGAATGTGTATTAGAATATAGAATTTTTATATCATCATTAGGTAAGTAATTTTGTCAAAAATGCAGTTACCCATGTTGCATATCAATGTATCGACACTATAGCAACATAATAATATCACTGTTGCTTAGTGAACAGTTTGTTACTATAGTAAACAAATATCTACTGAAATATAAACAATGCACTAAGTAAAAAGGTTGAATTCCATTACATTTGCAATAGGTATAAGTTATTTATATGGAAAATTAAAAATTTTCTACGTCATCGTTATGAATGTTTTCGGCGCATTATTTAAAAACTACACAAATTTAAAGTGAATTTTCTTCCCATAAGCCACTCTATATATAGAACTCTTTGGTCTAACCTATTCAAATCGTAGTGTTATCATTCGAGGATGTTGTCAAATCCCGACCAACTGAACGACAATGACCAATAATATCTCCATTTCCCAAACAAAAACACCAATTTTGAGAATCACAAAATAAAATGTCACTCCATGCAATGAAAAGTATGTATGGGAAAATGTGCAACATTTAAAATTGATTTTTTACTTAAAACTATCTTTCCCGACAGACGTTGTCCTGTAGTCTTACTGTGAATATTACAAAATTACGAAAATACGTTTAAAATATGTTTGAATGTTAAAAAATATTTCTGAAAGCTCGAAATTTCCATCAAAAAGCTGCGTGCCAATGTTTTGAAACTCAATGGTAGTCAAGTAAATAAAAATTGTGTTGATAGGTATAGAATTTTTCGCCGGTGGCGTTAATGCCAGTAAATTCGTTTCATACTAACTTTAATATTATATGTTATATTATTTTGTATCCCCCTTTTGTTAGTTATTCTGTTGTCCGAAGCGGAGAAGAATCCAATAAGCCAAGCATCATAAAAATCTGTTCAGCCGATCTCGAGTTATAAGTCATCGCACTAACCCGACTTTCTTTTTGTATTATAGATTTGTTGAATGTTTTCAAATCAATTCATAACACGCTTGTTTACTGATCTGCATAATAAATTTGATATGCACTTCATATGGAAAAATCGTGAAAAAGTTCGCAAACTTTTTATATGTACCTATATAAGAACAATATCTATTGATTGATTGTCATAGGAACCAGCAATTTAACGACGAATGAGAAAATATTAATTCCCGTAGTCGGATTCGTTTTGTCATTTGTACGATAAATATTTAATGTGGAGTTTTTCAAGGAAAATACCGAATTACAGACGAACATAACCAATTATTATATTAATATATGACCTTACAATTAATTATAAAACAGTTAGAAATTTATTTCAGTTATTAATTTATACCTAATGTAATAAATAAATAGTTTTTACCTTCAAAGCCGTAGAAACACAGAGATACAACAAAATATAATACACAATTATTGACATTTTAATTAAAATTTATACATTATTAATACATTTAATCAAATAAAAAAAATATAATCGGACAAAATACATGGTATAAAAAATTTACATTAAAAATATGGCGGAATCATTTTGCAGCAATATTAATTTATTTTGACATAAGGCACATACGTTTTTTTTAAATATAAAGCTGTGTAGATTCAAAAGCGTATAATTCTATTTTTTTAAATAACTCGAATATTTCTTTTTTTTTTTTTTCATTATTTCATCTTACCATAATAACGAGGTGGTTGATAGACCAGCGGTTACGACGCCGGCTTTCGCACTGTTTCGTGCGGAGGTCGTGGGTTCGAATCCCGGCCGTGTCGACCATTTTCCGCTTTCACGACACAAGCATTTGCTTACTGTGAAAGATGTCAAAAGTGTATTTGTGTTCACTTCGAGTGAGCACAGATTCATATTGTAAAAAAAAATATTCAGTAAGATTTGATTTAGATGGGATCTAATCTTCACGAATATATATACAAAAAGGTAACAGGTTTCACATGTTTAATTTCACATTTCCTACTACACCCCCATCTCTTGGATTATTTTAAATGTAAAGCAATTATAGAGGAATTGTTTTGATTAGGGACAAACTTATGACTCGTCGAACTTCATCCCGCATCCGAATCATTTATAAGAATTATTACATTTAATGCAATAAATTATTAGCCAAATTTAATTATGTTTTTATGCCGTAAACTGTATTTTATTCACTTAATAAGTCAAAATTATTATTTTATTCTAGGTAAGGTCGAAGGTCGACGGTCAGGTTAGCTAGTAATAAATATTTTATAACGATTATTGATTCGTTTTTTTTTTACATAAGTAGGATTTTAATGTTTTGGGGTATCCCGCGAATTGTTGACGGGTATGTAATGGGTACAGGTTGAAATCCGTTTGCGCTGAAATAAATAAATCAACGCTTTTCTTTACAAAGATGACAAATTTACTCTCTCTCGCGGAGCTTATTGGCTGGGGCAATTTTTTCAGACCTGTCCAATCAGAGATAGGACAACCTCGGGTAAAAATATCGAAGAAACAACTGAACCGAAAAATGAGATATATAGAAAATAAGATTTATTAAAAAAGAAAATTGTGAAAAATGCTTAGGTTATAGATTGGGCAATGCTCTACGAATAACTTGGCGCGATATTGCAGAATTTTATTTTAGTTTGAGTCGGTGAAATTTGTTTGAAATTGGAGATATCGGTTTATGAAGGGCCACGGATTTCATTGTCAAATTTGCATCCAAAATTATTGTAGCAATAATAATATTTTGATGTTTTAATCATACCATCGTTAACAAATATTTTAAATTTTATGTAGGTACCTATTGAAAAGAATCATACAATACTTAACTAGTCATATTAATGTTCTGTAGGAGGCTAGTACCGAAAAATCTGATCAATGAGAAAATCTCAGAATAAAGAAATTTTTCAACCAGATACCTACTCTCTTAAAATCCTCTTAAGATTATTTTAACAATCTCACTTTGATAGGCAATTTATTGATAGGCAATTTATTGAAAAACAAGCAGCAGAGTATATGGATGACAGGCATTAAAAAGAAAAATACACTACAAATGCGTAAAATTTGATATTTTTTCCCGTAGCAACAGTTGTATGAAGGAACCTCCGATCAAGCCGCCAAGATTTTGTCGATATTATAATATTTTCCGCGGACACCTATGATTGTTATTATAGTCATAGAAACGAATCTATATAATATTTGCCTTGAACACTGACTCACTGACTGACTGACTGCCTGACTGACTGACTGCCTGACTGACTGACTGACTGATGTCATTAACGCCGCTAGATGGCGCGCCACTCGCAACTAAAGACAAATTTTGTTCTATATACGTTTGACAGCTGACAGTAACATAATAATATTATTATGCCTGGTGGCTGAGCACTTTTTTTGAAGTTCTTGACGTAGAGAAAAACAATTTTTCGGGTTATTTACAGCCATAAGAAAGTAAAGTGTACCAAATTAGGAAACTTTTACGCACAGCGTGACTACATAGTGAAGAAAAGCCTTAATAATGCAACGTGTGCAATAAAAAGTTTGCGGTCTCAAGTAATAAGAATTGCAATTAAAAGTTTAATCAATCAAATAATTTAAACAACCATTGACATGGTAAAACCATTTGAATGGTAAGTTTGCAATAAAAAGTTTAATTTGTTTTTAAAGTTTGCATAAATAGTTCAATCAACCGTGTGCCGTAAAGTCTCACATGCGAATTCAGCCATAAGAAAACAAAATTTACATGAGAAAGTTTAACAAATCAGGAAACTCAAAAGCAGACACGTGAATTCATACCGGAGAAAAGCCTTACGAATGAAATGTTTGCAATAAAAAGTTTATAGACTCAACTAATTTAATTATTCACATGCGAAGTCGCAGCGGAGAAAAGCTATACGAATGCAATATTTGCAATAAAAAGTTATATCAATCAAAGAATTTTACACTCACATGCTAAATGCCATTTGAATGCTAACTTTGTAATAAAAAGTTGAATTTGTTTTTTAAGTTTGCATAAATTAATAGTTCAATTACCTTTGTACTTAGAAAACTCTCAGGAAACTCAAAAGTAGACACGCGAATTCATACCGGAGAAAAGCCTTACGAATGAAATGTGTGCAATAAAAAGTTTATAGACTCAACTAATATAATGATTCACATGCGAAGTCACAGCGGAGAAAAGCTATACGAATGCAATATTTGCAATAAAAAGTTATATCAATCAAAGAATTTTACATCCACATGCTAAATGCCATTTGAATGCTAACTTTGTAATAAAAAGTTGAATTTGTTTTTTAAGTTTGCATAAATTAATAGTTCAATTACTTTTGTACTTAGAAAACTCTCAGGAAACTCAAAAGTAGACACGCGAATTCATACCGGAGAAAAGCCTTACGAATGAAATGTTTGCAATAAAAAGTTTATAGACTCAACTAATATAATGATTCACATGCGAAGTCACAGCGGAGAAAAGCTATACGAATGCAATATTTGCAATAAAAAGTTATATCAATCAAAGAATTTTACATCCACATGCTAAATGCCATTTGAAAGCTAACTTTGTAATAAAAAGTTGAATTTGTTTTTTAAGTTTGCAAAAATTAATAGTTCAATTACCTTTGTACATAGAAAACTCTCAGGAAACTCAAAAGTAGTCACGCGACTTCATATCGGAGAAAAGCTTTACGAATGAAATGTTTGCAATAAAAAGTTTACACACTAAAGTAATTTTTTAAAGATTTTCATGTGAATTCATAGCATAGAAAAGCCATAAATATGCAAAGTTTGTTATAAAAAGTTCAAGTTTTTTTTTTTTAATTTTTGTAGAGTTCTATTATCAAGTGCTTTAAAGTCTTACATATGAATTCGGCCATAAGAAAACAAAGTTTGTATGAAAAATTTTACCAAATCACGAATCTTGATTCCACACACGCGACATCATAGCAGCGAAAAGCCATACGAATGCAATGTTTTCAATAAAAAGTTTACACACTAAAGTATTTTTTAATTATTCTCATGTGAATCAATAGTGAAGAGACGCCATACAAATGCAAAGTTTGCATGAAAAAGTTTACCAAATCAGAAAACTATCGTACACATACGACTTCATAGCGGAAAAAGCCTTACGAATGCAATGTTTGAAATAAAAAGTTTGATCAATCATATACTAAAACACCCACATCCTAAAACCATTTGAATTCAAAATTTGTTAAAAAAGTTGTTCTTTGAGTTTTCACGAAGAATTCAATCAATTGCTTTAAAGTCTCACATAAGAATTCGGCCATGCGAATGCAGAGTTTGCATGAAAAAGTTTAATCAATCAAATGGTTGAATACCCACATGCTAAAAGCTATTTGAATGTAAATTTTGTAATTAAAAGTTTAAGTTGTTTTTGAGTTTTCATAAAGAATGAATCAACAAAGTGTTTTGAAGTCTCACATGTGAATGCTTACAGCTATGAGAAAGTAAAGTTTGCATAAAAAAGGCCATAGGTGGGCGCCACGGGCGCCTTTAAAAAACTAGTATAATATAAGTACTTACGTATGAAAAATATTATCCGTAAGTACCTACCTAGTTGTATTTTGTTTTGTTCATAGCTATGTATGAGAAATAATATTTCGCGCGGGTGTTTTATCATTAAAATACCGAGCTACGAACGAATTTAACAATTTATAATATAGGTCCAATGTTCATATCCAGGAAAATCTTGAGGCTTTTGATATTCTGTGATTTGTTTGGCCTAATGTTTTGACCATTTCCCGTACATTGTTTTAATGATCGGTAGAAAAATCATAATTACCTACTTACTGGCAGGTGGGTTAAAAAAATTGATCACTCAAGATATTATGATTATCATCAATTCATCAGATTATGGACTGTACAGTGTACATATCTAATGTAATCAATTATTTTCTCTCTGTCTGGTCCCCAAGGGACTAAATACCGATAATCTGCTGTTTACATTAAATGAAATGGAATGCTATTTGTTAATATGAAAGATAATGATTCTCCCATACGTGGCATCAATAATAAATAAGTTGATATGTAGCTCACTTCACAGTGGATGTAATGACCATCAGGAATATGACATGACGTATCCTATGATGAATTGACAGGTGGTTCCAAACTTGTGGTACATACTGTATCGAGTAGGGAATAAGAACAAGAAAAAAAAAAAGAATTTTTATACACCTATACATACCACGATTTAAATTTTATTTTGAATCTTAAAAATTCTTTCCGCTAATAAAATAAATACTATTAAGTAGGTAGGTTAGATAGAAGTTTTACATTTGGCATTTTTGTCTGAACGAATATTCAATATTAAACAAAAAATATAGTAGGTACCTACTGATGTCATAATATATAGAACCAAATATTTTGTTATTATCATTTAAAAAAGGTTGTTCGAAAAATCTAGTGTTGGAAAAGGGTACATGAACTTGAAGTTGCAACAAGTCCGAGCTGTCAATGAATCGAATCGACCTTCGGAAATATTCGTACCGAATCGTACATACTCGTGATTACAGGTGGGCGTTATAGCGATAGCTGATAAAATATTAGATAAATAAAAATAACCTCCCTAAACGTTATTCATATTAAACTACAGATATTTGTATATAATAGTCAATACACATATCAAGTACCTAATATTAGTCTACACTTACGAGATATGCGTCTAACATAGCTGTTAAAAATTAGGCTTTTTTTATTTATTTTGACACTTCTACGCAACTTGGTGTTGCTTTTACAGTATAAATATTATACAAACAATATTATGGTACATACACTTACTCAATGACCTTTTTTTTGTAAAAAGAAATTGTACCTTTCCGAATACCAAATTTTCGGAATGATCTTTATATGAGTTTGTGAAATAAATAAGCTTTGAGGTTTTTAAAATAACGTTATTTACAATTAATAAAACTGCTATAACGTTTTTGAAATTAAGCCGTTAATCCCACCTCTACTCGTGATATTCGGGTTTGTAAGAAGTGCTTAGAAACTAACTCCGTAGCAAAGTATTCTGTAGTATAGTTATGACACAGTATTAGGTTGATTACTAGTAGCATGTGATGTAATCGATTTATATCGGAATAACTACTATTCCCGTTATAACGATGGTTCAATGCAATTTATATTGTTGATGATTTGTACAGTGTTGTATCGTACCACGAGTTGGGAAGCACTTGAAATGCATCATTTCTCCACCGCTTATACTGAAAGTACCACGAGTTGGGAAGCACTTGAAATGCATCATTTCTCCACCACTTATACTGAAAGTCTCTCAGTTCTGTTGATGTTATTGGTGGTGGGAACGTCGCTTATTATAAGCCGTACATTCATCACTAGTATTAATTTCAAAAGCAAAATATCAATATTATGAGCTCAGGCAAACTGCGCTGTACGAACATTAAGGAATCATTGAGTTATTATGTACTGCCTACTAGAAGCGGTATTCGGATCAAATATGTTAAAAAAAACATTTATCTCATTAATTTGCTGCGACAGTGGAGCATTATTTATGCAAACAGTGGGGCTTGTACGAGTTTTATAGAAAGCGAATTGCACGCAAATAAGTGCTCATATGTATTAGCCTGCAAATATCGAAAACGATCGAATCATTCCATCATTTTAGTATGAATATTTTTCGAAACCGATATTCGATCACCGAAAACCTATAGGTACTAGGGCTACAGAACGCCTTGGCCTACGAGTTAATGCCAGTAAGACGGAGCTCATTGCAAAAATGCCTGCCCCTGTAACTGCTATAACACCCAGCGTGACAGTGTGTGTTGTCAAATCTCTTATGTAATTGTTATTCTCTTATTAAGTACCTCAGGAGAATTTTGGGTACACGATCACGAACGACGCTATACGCCGGCGCATCCAACTCAGGCCTACCACTCCTACTATTGTGAATAGGACACGGACATAGCTGGGAAATGTGTTAAGGATGCCGAATGATAGTTCGACAATGAGATCGCTGTTCTTCTTCCCATCAGGGTCCCGAAGACGAGGAAGACCCTCTCATACCGTGTTCCGCTCCTTCGAAGCAGAGCTGAAGGATTTGGACATGGTGTGGGTGGAGGACATAAACGTTGCGCAAGATCGAGCGCAATGGAAAGCTCTTGTTGCTTCCCTATGCCCCTAGTGGGGTGTAAAGGGAACATGTATTATGTATGTATGTATATGTACGATCGATTAGTATCCAATTTATTTGTACCTTCTGCTTATATTATAAAGATAGGGTAGGTATGTAATCTTCTTTTTTCGTATTATTTCCCAATACCCATGTATTACACTAATCTTTTACACATTAAACATTTATTTCACACTGAAGACTGGCCAACGATCTATAAATCTCTTATATTTTTTTATAGGTATGTACAAGAACTTTATTGTTTTTTTTTTGTATATGTATATTAAAATTTAATTTCATTAACTTGAGTTTCGTCCCAAACCTCGAGTGTCAATAGTGTGAAGAGTAACTTTTTAGAGGAGTTTAAAATACTAATTATGATGTAGGTATAATATTTTTATTCATTCAATCAAATTAGGTAATTTATTCGTTAGCCAAGTAGTTTTCATTCTCCTCTATGTATGCGTTGCGAGAGTTAGCGTAAATCAAAAACACGATCGCCGTAGTCTTAGTGCATCTTCAATCAATGTTGACATTTTTTTTCATACCTGTCAGATCTTATTAGTTGGTACTGTCTTTAGCAACGATATTTTAGCAATTTTTTATACAAAATATTAATTTCATAGATAACAATCATCGTGTGAATTTTGTTTGTTAACACCATAAACTATAATTATAATTCTATTACAGATCTAGGAGGTATTCACAAAACAGTTTAGCTCGAACTAAACTTAATTATTTTCTCCAGCGGCATTATACCTACCGCTAACAAAATCATATTTAGGTTAATGAGACAAATTTTAAATTATTGTTATGATTAGTGTTGTTGTATTTCATCACACGTTTTTAATAATATTGATTATATTGAGAAATGGATGAAAAAAAATCGAGAGAAGTTCCAGAAAAAGGTTCTATTCTATCAAAAGCCATCCTCAGCTAGATAAACTATTTAATTAAATTTCAATCTACAATAAAACGTAATTTTAGTTTCGTAACGTTAAGGATTCGTATCAACTTTTCGATGCCATGACAACTACTGTATAAAGGATTTGTGCATTTTTTATTTCGTCTTGTATTGGTCTTTTGTGCCTTTTATCGATGTATGTCGTCATGTCTTGCACTAAATTTATATCCCAAAGTCAACCGGGTAGAAATTTCAAGCGTAAAAACACTTAGAAAAACTCTGAGCCGACCGGGAATCGAACCCGGGACCTCAGATCTGAAGTTCACGTCAATACAACTAGGCTACCGTGGTCGGTCGAATTACCCTGCTGATTAAAAATTAACTTAATTCCTTAATTGACATTGAAACTTGAAACACATGGCGGAATTTTTCTAATCAACCGTTCCTGTCCAATTTGAGACAGGCCAACACCGTATTATAATTTCAAAAGAATAACACTTTTGACCCGACCGGGAATAGAACTCGGAACCTCTTGATAAGAAATCAACGCTTGTACCAATGTTGGTTTTGGTAAACAACAATAACCTCACAATATACCGTGTCAGGGACAAATCTCTCGATTGTCCGGCCAAGTTCTCTCCGTCTACCCCGATTGTGAAACGCATCGATGACGAAATCGTAAGATACAGCCAAGTTCCTCAAGATATGGCACAGCGTTATTTTTGTCAAATACCCGCGTACACAATATAGGTACCTACCTGGTGATATATTATTTTATACTTTTCTCGGATTATTAGGTGATTTATCATCCTTTTGTAAGAGATTCACAACCAGTGGTGCTTGAAACATATTGAAATTTTTCTAGTTATTATCTTACCATACCATTCCTTCTCATTGCTGATTCAGGTTGTGGGCATGATAAATGCTTTCAAGATATCATTGTCAATGCATTGGATTTCTTAGATAAGCGGACCCCCGATTGTACTGCCGTATTACTACAGTAGTATAAATAAATAGGTACCTATCTTATTTTAAATTTTACCAACAAACTTATATTGCAAAGGTTTTTTAATTTAATATTTATATAGGTTTATAAAATTTATTTCAGTTGGAGTCTTGTTTATAACGGTATCCAAGCTACGCTTAATGACACTAAACGTCAAGTTTATACACTGTCTCATTCGCGCTTTCATTATTTTACTGCAGGCAGTAAATGAGATACCTAAGTATAATGCTTTGTAATGCTTTCAAAGAATACTGTGTTCGTAGTATTACTATGGCCAATTTTATTTTCTACGAAAATAAATTATTGCGGCTCAAAGAAGAGTCCTTGCGTGGGTTCTTTGTCATTATCAATCAGTCCATCGCATTGGCGATCTGCCTCGTGTTCTTGTACCTACATGGCGCTCTTCCAACCATTATCAGATTTTCAAAGCTGTCCTCCCCTCTACAAGAAACGTGTATTTTCAAAAAACTTTAATATAAGTTTGGGACAGACAGACAATAATCACACCTTTATGCGGAGTTCTCGAAGAATTGAGATTTCCGTTGTTCTTGCCGTTCAGGGAATTTGAAGCATTCTTCTCCAGCGCCACAATATCTCGAAAACGTCTTATCTGCCTTTATCTATAGCCCAGAGTTCACAATTCCACTCCATAAAAGAAAATTAAAAATACAAGGGAATGGGCAATCTTCACCTTCAGGTTTCTGGATATGTGCCTGTCTCTCCATATTTTGCTGAGATATGCTTATACTTCTCCTGATTTTGGTCTCGCATTCACCGTCCTTGGTAATATACCAACCATTTTCGAATCCGGAGAGTGCTCCTGTAGGGTATTGACTCGGTTTTGTTATTTATGTCGTGTATTCAAGTTCCACCTTTGAAACAAAGTGCCTCAGAAGAAAACCAAAATAAGAGAGAGTTATGTGAGACTGAAGAAACTCTTATTGGAGAAAAAAATAAGAAGAAAAAAGACGTAAAAATCGATCTGAAATAGTAAACCTATACATTATAATATGGTACACATATAAGTTCCGCGATAAAAGTTTGTCTATGGCTGCCTTCCAAGTTATCAGGCTAAAGGTTATTATCGTCTATGGTTTACCATTAATTTTAATGTCACTTCATGGGACATTTTATAAATTCTAATGCAAATTAATGACCAGAGATAGTGAATAATAGGTATATATTACAGTAAAATGACCTTACAAAGCTCGCCGTTCATTTGTGGGAGCGCTGCTATCGCTTATATTTATTTATATTATCTTATTTTAATAATAGATACAATATATATTATATTCTTCGGACGTGACCAGAATTTCCTCTAGAAGTTGGTAAGTGTTGAAGATGGGAGAGGAACTTGAAGGTTGGGTGAGTCGATAGACCGTTGCAAATTGAAGTTTGGACCAAGAATTTCGATAATGAAGATATCGACAGTATAAAACAAAAGCGTCAAAAACCGTGTTGGACAATGTTGAACAATTGCGTATGCACCTCTCGTGAGAGGTGAAGCTGGAGGAATCACTACACTTCTTCAAAAGACTGATCAAAAAACCTCCGATGTCTACAAATTTATCGTAATTCGTAATCCTGAAATCCTTTTTCCCTATTCCATCCTTAAATCCCCTCCATCTCCTCAGATGTGTGTACATTTTTTGGCCTTTTAATTTCTTGCCTTACTACTTTTTTAATTGTCTCTTTTTTTACTTATACACATTATGCTTCTTGTTTGAATGTTAGAGAAGAGAATACCGCCAAAGTACTACATTTTCTCAGTAATTTTGTATTACTCCCTTTTTAGGAAGAAAGTATAGTTAGACCATAATATACTCCGTGCTATAGTATGCGATGGATCAAAAAATGTGAAATAGTACTTACAATATATGTTGTACATATGATAATAAAAAAAAAACAGAAATATCACTGGAAGAAGCAAAGAAATATTAGATAGAAAGTAACAGAGACGAAACAGACCGGGTGAAAAATGAAAAATTCACATTACATACTCAAATCATTGATTTTTTCTGCAAATAATTGAATGAAATTTCCAAGTTTTAAATAAACGATTAAAACAAAATTTAAACAATAAACTTCGACTTTGTAATAATAATATGTGACCAACTAACTTCATGATCACATTATTGCGTAATCCGTTGAAACTTTGTTTAACGATCCATTCGGTAGATGGCGGTGGTGTGACTGTAATCGCCGCTAAATTGGTATATCAAAATAAAAGGTAGAATAGATTTAAATTAAAGAGTGATCTTCAAAATATTTATATGCAAATTAAACTTATGTTTTATCGTTAAATCAAATTTATTAGTTAGTTAAATATGAATTTACAATCGTCACAATATGCCTACATTATTGGCATATTTAGGTACCTCGTGATTGGATTTTTTTATATTTTCTGTAAACATCTTAGGTACAAATAGTAGTTTATTTGTTTTCTTCGCAGATATAATACTTAAAAAAAAACGAAAGATATCGAATTCGAATAGTGAAAAAACTAATTTAAGAACGCAACTTTGAAATATATTTTTAATTAGGTACCTACTAAAATACTTGTTTCCGGGTTGTTTCACCATAGTCATTTTTCTTTGGTGCTTGTTTTGCTTTTATATTTTGTCCATTTTCTCCTAAATCTAGGGGGTAGACAACGTGGGTCTAAAAACTTCCACAATCTTCCAAACTCTATTTACGTGAATCGACTCATATAGGTACCTTTCCATACCCTGTCTGCTCAATATTTCGTCTTTATCCGGTTCTGTTTGAGATTTATCTTCGTTTAATTCTTCTTAATGTGCACTTACACCAAACGATCTAGAGCTGGAGCTAAATGTAGAGCATACTTCCTTTTAACGTTAGTATTGAATTATAATAATTAATTAGGCATTCCACCCATAGACACAATGAAAACAACAATGAGCAAGAACTAATTAATGAGCGTTGATAGATTAGCTGCGTTATTTGCTTGGTGACCAAACCAACGGTCAAGAACATAATAATACACTCCATTTTTCAGCTCTGGCTTTACGTTCGTTAGGTATAAACGCATTTACTTACATAGGTCCAATTGATTGATGTCAAAATCCTCATTAAGGATCATAGGCATAGACAAAGAATTGACGAATATTATTCGTCGCTAGCTTGAAGATACTTCGCTATGAAGATACATACTTCGCTAAATTGGCACAAAATTTGGGTCGTTTTGTTATAATAGTGATTCATTCATTGTCATTCTGTAATCCCGCGCACCGTAAGCTAGCCCGGAGGAGACAAATCCGAAGCAAACCCCTCACGAAACCGATCCACTAGTTCGATCGAAGGAATCAAAACAAAAAGCCGGCCCCACACAAATCAAAGCCGCTGCGGATCCACTCCAAACCAACCCGAAATGCGAGGGGCCTAAACTCCATTTAGAAGCATAGGGAGGCAATAAGAGCTCTCCATTGCGGTCGAAGGCGTCCGAGGCTTATGCTGCCTTTTCTGACCGGTTGAGGTTTTAAGGAAGTGAGGTGGTCAACCTCACGGTCCCGATCTGATTTTTCGATTTCCCTCCTCTTACATGAATGCTCGAAAAATGGATAGTCGTGATAGGGTAGAATAAAATAACTCAATGTAATGTTATTATTTTATCATGTTTGATCATATCTTCCATGTGTTATAGCTTCCTTTCAACAGATAACACAGTAGTCTTTTTGGCCGTCCATCAAGACTTGTGCAATAAATTGGACTTCCCCGACAATAACGTTCTTGGTAATATAATATCTGGCCTTATTGACATATGCCTTGTATGCCGCTGGCCATGTCGCATTGTCAAGCAAATAAAGAAGTACAGTAGGCCAGTCTATTGTTGCGCTGTCATCGTATGTTTAAAATATTGTCACTTTGCCCATATACCGGATGATGTAGGGATTTCATTGTTGCGTTCGAAACGGCGAGTGTTACGATGCGTGATTTATACCAACGTCATATCCTTTATCAAGATATAAGGTACTGTACATATATGATCAACAATGTAATGAAACGCAATCATGTCACCATCAAGATGTGCGGAAGTGAAACGTGGAAATAAACAAAAAGTAGAAGACGAATATGATACTTACAACTAATGACTAACAATTCATTACTGATGTTCCATTTTTAAATGAAACAAACCACTACGGGCTTACGACCGTCTTCTACTGTTATTTCGAAGGCTGGCTTATGTGATCACTTTACGTTAAAACATTCGCCATTAGGTGGTAATGTTTAAGTCTCCGAAACTCCTAATCACGAGAATTCTAGACATGTTCAACATGTCAAACCATATGTACATAAGTAGGTACTATCCGACGAAGGTTTTATGAAGATACATAATAAGGGGTGATTTTTCTACTATTGGTCTTATTTTGTTGTTCATATTTCCTGAATCACACAGCAACAATCTAGCTAGAGATAACTCAAAGAACTGCATTACTATAGCGTTTGTTGACTTGAATCATGGCCTTGTTATATTCTGGAGATCATAATGTAAGATTGCAGATCTGACACAATTGAACTATGCCAATGTAGTATTGTTTTGTTTTCAATATTTCTCCTATAATAACTCCTTTACTGTACTTTGATATACAAACATACAAATATAGATTTTTTCCGATTTTTAACTATTCACTATCATGAATTAGTGCACTAAAGGCTATCATTTTTAGACTTTGATATCCTAATCGACAACGTATTATGGTACATATTGTATAAATTAAAATTTAATCTAGTTCGGTTAATCTAGGCAATAAAGATGAGACATTAACAAAAATGGATATATTCATAATCTAGCGCCAAATAAATGACAGCAGTCGAAGTCTTTAAATTTGGTTGCTCCCTTGTTCTCAATAATTTCCAACTTTTATCTCTACCTCTTTTATCTCATTAATTATTATCAAATTACTTATTGTGTAGGTGATATTTTTTGACACGTTGAACATGTCTATAATTCTCATGATTAGGAGTTTCGGAGACTTAAACATTACCACCTAATGACGAACGTTTATCACACTAAGCCAGCCTTCGATATATAACAGTAGAAGACGGTCGTAAGCCCGTAGTGGTTCGTTCCATTTAAAAATCGAAAATCGGTAATGAATTGTTAGTTGTTACTTGTTACATAATATTCGATAATCTAGTTCAGTTCATTTAAAGATTCTATAATTAGGTACGTAGTATGATAAAAGAATCACAGAAAGATACGGGGTATAAAACAAGAAATGATAACCCTTATTTTAAAATCAATGTACACTACACAGACAAAAATAATTGAAAAAAAAAAAGTTTTTTGTAAAAGCTTTCTTCGAAATTCAATAGATGTCACAATGAGTGTCTTTTTAAATAAAAAGAAGTTTGATTTCTCGAATGAATTAAATAGGTACTTACATGCTTGTAGGTATGTTTACCGAATATTAAAGAACTGAAGAGGGACATTTAAAATGCAAATAATCAAATTAACGGGTACATTTAAAATGGCCATTTTAATAATTTAAATAATAAAAAAAGATTCAAATGTATCAAACTTGAAATGTTCATTATACGAATGAAATATTTAAATAAATTAATTTATAATTCAGAAACAAGTGTTATAGGTGCATATAATTACATTAAGTATGACTACCTGCCCTTCGTAATTTAGACACTTGAAAGCACTTGTATCTGAATTATAAATTAATAGGTATAATACCTACCTGTTTCAGAAAATAATTCATTCACAATATAAAAAAATATATTTTGAATTCTTCTTCGGTATACATATTATCATAAAAAATGTCGAAAACAGGTATTTTTTGTTTTTTTTTAATTAGGTGGTAGGAACTTGTATTAGGAAAGATGAATGCTTCGAGAACAGTTTAGACTTTTTTCTAAAACTGATCTAAACTCCAAATTATTTGGTCCTACACGTAAGTAATAGAAAAATCAACCAAGAAGATTGGTAATGGATAAAAAAAGTTATTTCACAAATTTGATTGTGGATTGGTTACCTAAAAACTAAAAAAGGATAAATATCAAAATTTAACGCAAACTACTGTTTTTATTTGATATCTGACTGACTAATGCCGCCTACCCAGCGATTCCTTGCGGGTCTCACATAAATACAAACATCTATGCAGTGGTGAGTGAATTCTGTTTGAAAATACACACATACCTATACTAAAACTGTACACAGGAACCGCGTCAGTTAATTATTGTCAATATTGTGTAGACAATAAATCTATCTATAGATAGGTACCTATAGCCATAATCTCTACATGAGATGTTTTGGTAATGTGGAAAGAATGAATGCAAACAGAATGACAAAGAAAATTCATAATGCTGAAAGGAAAGGTGTAAGAAAGCGTGGTCGACCGAGAATGACGTGGATCTAACACATCGATTCCGTCCTCAAGGAAAGCCAGCTAAGAAGAAAGAGAAATAGGAGAGGGTGTATGAGAAATGTTATGACGGTGGAAGAAGCGAAAGATGTGTGCTGTATGAAAAGAGTGGTCTGTTTTCTATGCCTAACCCTTAAGGGTAGATTAATAAAAGTAGATAAATCTATGCTTTGTGGAAATATTTTTTAATCAAAAGAACCATCTGCCGGTGAACAAGCGCTTCTAAACAAAATTCTCTTTCTCACGAGGATTCTTTTCAAAATCTGGAATGTCCAGTTTTTTTTTACAAATTAATGGCAAAGGGGTCATCTTATCATGTCCAGAAAAAGGGGGACAGTGTCCACCCTTCGTCCTGCAGGTTAACAAAAGGGTTCCTCTTCTTTTTTTAAGGAATCGCTCTACCATTGTCCGATTGTCCGTTTTTTTTTTACCAAACGAAACCGGACTGACCAGTTAGGATTTCATAGTTTCGTTTAATCACCTTATTCCCAGATAGGTCATCAAACAATGAGATAGTTCAACTTTCGTCCGCTAGTATTTAAAAAAATTGTCTTTGTGTCAAGTTCTTTCTCACGACGATGGTGGCCATTGTTCGTCAATTTTGCATTTTATTTTAATTTTTATGTTTATGCAATAATCATAATCGCGACAATAAGGATGTTTATTCGCCGGGACGAGAAGTGATTTTATAATTATGCGTGAATTTCATAAACTTTTGTGACCTTCTTGAATAAATAGAAAAACACAAAAATACTATGTACATGTCATATTTCTAACGGATTTTATCATAGACAATGCTTCTTTTGAAAAGATAACCTTCAACTTTATTTCAATATTATTCAAAAGCAACTGGACAAAATAGAATGTTCGTTTTTCAAATGATGACGTTTAACCGAAAACTTTTGAACTTTTTATTGTTTTGTCTATGTGTTATTGTCACATTTTAAATTTGACAGTTTGTTCTTTTTTTAAACAAAGTTAACCTGTGATTGTATGAAGTATATTGAATGTTTTTGAACTTTTTTTTTTCATTGTAATAAGTTCGACATTATAATATTTTGTAGTTTTATAATATGTCAGAATTTGTGGTTGTTGAAAAATGTACCTTATATTATGTAGCGTATAAAAAAACTGTTCATATTTGCAACATCATCATCATTGGCACTACAGCCCATTGTGAGCCTCGGCCTCCAGAATTCTCTGCCATTACCCCCTATCCATCGCTTGCCTACTCCAGTTAGTCACCCCCAATGCCCTTGATATCCTCCTCCACGCCATCCATCCACCTCAGCCTTGGTCTTCCCACACTACGTCTCCCCTCTGGTTTTGCACTAAGAATCTTCCTTGGAGTTCTGTCATCCTCTATTCGCTGGACTATCTTTAACCATCGAAGCCGATATATCACATATTTGCACCTTACTATAGGTTAATAAATGTTGAACATGTTGAGAATTCTCATGATTAGGAGTTTCGGAGACAAACATTACCACCTAATGGCGAACGTTGTTAACGTAAAGTGATCACACTAAGCCAGCCTTCGAAATAACAGTAGAAGACGGTCGTAAGCCCGTAGTGGTTTGTTCCATTTAAAAATCGAACATTAGTAATGAATTGTTAGAGTCATTAGTTGTTATTTTTTCTTTAATAAATGTTTGTAAATAGGTAGGATCAGGAATGTTTGGGGACGACTGAAGTAAAAATATACTGATTGTTGCAGTCTTAACTGATATAACAAGAAATTTGTGTTGTAAGTTAATAAAAGATTCTTTCTGCTTAGGTGTCACTGGTGTAACCATATCCAACTGGATATGGTTACAGAAAGTGGGAGAAAGGTGAAATTGTTTGAAATTGAAATACAAATTGGTCATGGAGAAATTGTGTGACCAATGATAAGGAACATAAATAATGAGAAATAGCTGCTGACCACTGCCGAAAATCCGCATTCTTCAGCCTAAACGTCAGTTTTACAATGGAAGTTGATATTGATTGAGAGAGTGCAAGATATGGGACGTATGTACAATGTGTGTACATAGAGTCAAACAAAAAAAATCTCATTTTAGTATTTCAAATACTGCAGCACAACAATATTGGTCCAGGATCTTATTGATTTATGGTAAAATTACAAAAAAACATGCTGGTATAAAGTAGTATAAATAATATCGGTGTATCTCCATTGAATTTTTTTTCATTTTTATTCAAATGTTAGGGGGAGATATTTAAACAAGTGGACAAAAAACAATCGGATGGGTCAACAGAGAAAAGAATTGGGGGGCCGTTTTTAATTCGCTTCAGGTGTTCCATGTCCAGTTGTTGCGAATCCATGCACACACAAAGGGGTGAAAAATAATAATTTATCTATTGAGGGAGAGATTTTTAAATAAGTAAGAACCCTTTTCTTTTAAAAGAAATTCATACCCTTATAAAAATTTATTTCTAAGGGATTATTTTTATACGATGCAGGTTATTATATTATTATAAGGGGTTAGTTTTTACCTACCCACATGTAAGGATTATAATCAAATCTACATAATAATTCAGAAATGTTTGTCTGCTTTCTATCGTATATGGGAGCATCACGCTCAAAATACAAATGCTACGTCAGATATTAATATGCCCAGAGCCGTACAAAATGCTGGAGAAGGTTCTTAAATACAATTTGCTGCATTAACTTTAATATTTTTAGAGCTATTTAAAAAAACTCTATTTTTTTAGGATCTTCATACAAATTTCTCAAAAAGACAGTAAGCCATCTTTTGGAAACAAAATTACTCATGTAAACGTTGAATGGAATCTTGGTATTACGGTATGAAAATGTAATAAAATAATCGTAGATTGATTTGTTATACATATAAATGTTATTCAAATCTTATTATTCTCAATAAATAAAGATTTAATGAAAAAATTTGCAGTTTGATTTTGAAGTTTGACAGGTACAAATCACCCTCTATGGGTGGAATGCCTAATTAATTATCAAAGTAGGGAATGTAGCTAAGATTCAAACCACAGAGCTCTCTATGAAAACTTGCAAATTATGTCGGTAGGTTCGTATAATATTATGAGGTCGGTAAAACAAAAATTGTAAAAGTGTCATCCTTCTTTTTCTGTGCTTATGTCAGTTATAGAGGTCTGTTAAGCAATGGGAAGCTAGTTTTTAATATTTCGATGTGATCTCTGTGTAGTTGTATGAGTTGCTAGAATTAGTCATTATAAATAAATCCCGGGTTCGATATCTGGACAGTGGAGAATTTTAATACTTACATTTTTCACTGTATTATCCTTTCTTATATCTCTTTTCTATACAGCTTCTTCGATTTATTTTACTCCTGCAAGAATAATGTAATAATTAATCGATACCATGATACCTACCTTCTTTTTAAGCATTTTATTAGGTGACTAGCTGACCCGCTCGTCGAACTTCGAACTAACCCAGAATAAAAAAAAAAGACTTATTACATGAATTAGATACAGTTTATTACATAAACACTTACCTACTACTAATTCACTACACTTATCGTTGATTCGGATGCGGGGTGAAGTTCGATGGGTCATAAGTTTGTAATAAAAACAATTCCTCTACAATAATTGTGCAACTTTTAAAAGATCCAAGAGATGGCGGTGTATGTAGTAGGAAATAAGTCACATGCGATACATGTTTCGTTATTGTAGAAAGAATAGGCTTCATTCAAACCAAATTTTACAGAATTATCATAGTAAGATTATATATATTTTTCCACGAGTTAAAAGAAAACGCACTAGCACTACTTTCGATTAACTCACGTTGACAATATCAAATCTCTTGACAAGCGACGAAAATATACTCAACTATGAAATTTAAGTTAAATGCGATAATAATTTTTCACAATATTTTACATAGGTAATTTGTTGTTTGGTACAAAGCTATAATCCGAATTTAAGTATTATTTATTGTATAATTTATAATCATACACGGCCATAGGCCATTAAAATATAATAACAAAACATATAAAATTCATATACCTATATGTTATTAGTTTTTTAAGAAGAAGAAGCATTTTCAGGAAATAATTTGATATACCTACGCAGCTTCGTAAACAGCTATGCGGCAGATCCCTGTTATTGGAGCATTGAACATTTTATGCGTTTGTGTCATGATTTGTTTTGTTTACGTCGTTCGTGTTCTGTTGATGTACCTACCTAATTGATGAGCAAAAAAGACAAAATAAAAATCAGTTCTGTCGCAACTAAAGAGTTGTTTGCTGGGAACATTGACAGGCGGGGATGCCAGGTCGGTACTTTGAAAATAGTGCGTAAAAGAAGACTGCTATTTTTCAGATGTTTGATAAAAAAATTCTCGCAAGAATATTCGACAAGCGCAAATCCCGTCTTAAACAGACAAGACAAGAGCTGTAGCCCTAGTGTAAGTTTTCGATGATCGAATATCGAAACGATCATTAAAAGAGTTTCGAAAAATTTTCATACTAAAATGATCGAATGATTCGATCGTTTGATTTTAGAATAATAATTGCACGCTTATAAGCGCTTATTTGCGTGCAATTAGCTTTCGATAAAACTCGTACTAGCCCCACTGACTATCAGAATTTTTCATCAATGTACAGTGCGAAAAAATGTCTGTCCACTGGAACATATAAACAATTGTTATTCAAACCAAACAAAGACACTTATATAAAAAGTGGACAGTTAATTTCCTTCCTACTCTAGATTGTCGATAAATTCGTTCCGAAAAATTAAATTTGTCTAGGACCCCTGATTTCAATAAGATATTGCAGATCCAGACAGAATGGTAGAGACTATAATCAATGTAAAATATTATTTTTGGAAGTAGTACCTACTGTTAAACGCGAATGTAAATATACAAAAATCGTGTCTTTTTGTAATTATCATGTTGGTAAATATTATACATTTTTTTAGTTTTAACGGAAACGCGAACTGATAAAATCACTTGTGAAATTTTATTAAAAAAGATGTTTGTATTAAAGTCCAGGTAAATATGTTATTATTAACGGTATATTATTCGGTGCTCTTTTCCATTCCGCAGATTCGCTCAAACGAATGGATGTTGCAATTTACAATATATTCAGAGGCGGAACAATAGGTCAAAAGGGCGTGCATACTAAATAACTCGGCACAAAGGACCGCTACGAGGGGGGCGTTTCTCGAGAATCATATTTGCATTCAGCTCTTAAACTTTTTATTAAATTATATAATGTGCCTTTTTAATGGCCACCAGACTAACTGTTTTTGTTAAATAACTCTCATATTATATTACAAATCTCTACTAATTTATCGTCAAATCGAATATGTATTGTGTATATTTTCTTTGCAAAAAACGCTATGAGAAAGACACCTATTATTGAATCGCCTAGTTTTAAAAGGGACATATCCGACATTTTTAATGTTTTATGAAAAATTTGCCACCAATATAAAATCTCCTTTGTATTTAAAAAGCACGGAATCGAGCAATTTTAAAATATATTCCTAAAAACACAATGACATTTATCCAAAAAAGTAGCCATGGCAGTCTGCTAGTGTAGCTATAGACGATCAAAATTAAGGGAAAAAATTGGATTAATACTGAAATTTTTAACTCTACTCATATTTACATGCTGATTTTATTCTACACGTTGCGACATTATAGGTACTTACGACCCTTATATTATTAAAAAGGACCTATAAATAATTTCAAAAGTAAATTCAAATATCTACTATTTACCAATATCAAATAGTTTTAGTTTCTTATCAATCAAATCAAATCAAAACTCCCTTTGAACTCCACTTAGGAGCATAGGTAGGCAACAAGAGCTCTCCATTGCGGTCGATCTTGCGCAATACTTATGACCTCCTCCCACACCAAGTCCATTTCCCTCAGCTCTGCCTCGAATTATATTATATTATGTATGTTATATAAAAATATCAATGCAAATAAAATATTTGAGTTTTATTTTTCCTTTTTTCCGTATAGTTTATTTATAGTAGAATGAATATCTTGAAAACACTTTTTAATCACACGAGTCCCTTTAAGAAATAAGCGATTCTCTTAAGTAAAATCCATCCATTATATTATGAAAACATGTATTAAACTCTAATAGTCGGTGTCTGACCAGCAATTCAGTTGACGGCTTACATACGTGCAGTATACTGAAGGTCTAGGGTTCGATTTCCGGTCGGATCGGTATCTTACGAGTGTTTTTTACGCGAAATATCTACCCGTAGTTGCCTTGTCTCAGATTTGTAGCAGGCAATAATTTATATAAGCTACATATACCGACACTTTTGTATATAAATTGCTTTATTTTTATTTTGTTTATCATCGAACATGAACCTTTTTTTTTTTATTTCAGCACAAAGTTTTTCGAATCGATTCGAAAAGATTAAAGAGCTTCTAAGCCTATCTCCAAATCGTACAAAGGTACAATATCACGACACGAGTCTCACGGTTTTGTACTATGTAAAAACCGATATTTCCAGAAAACAATGTAGTATGTAATTAAACCTCTACGTATTTTTTCATATATTTTTTCAAATTTAAAATCCATGGCCCATATTTAGCTTTAATGTGTAAAACATGTTGAAAATTTTACATAACTGAAGTGCTACCTACATCGAAACCATCTACTCGTACTCATGATATATGTATACCTACCTATATGACTAGAAGTTAAGTATTAAGCAGTCAGATATAAATTTATTCTTCAATTATTATTATCAAATTAAATATATTATAGCTGGGGTAATTGAACTAATACTAATTTGAAAAGGGTAATGTTCGCACAAAAATCGATTTTAAGACTAGTAGTGGGGGAGCAGGTTTGCAACGCGGCGCGGAATGATATTTCATTATATTTTAAAAAATTGAATGTACTATCAGCTAAAGGCTTGTTCTGGCAGAGAATGGTCCTTGGCCAGTTTTCAAAAACCGAATTTAAAGATAATCCGCGACATAAGCATCACACTAGATTTAAGTATAATGATGGGTATGTGGTCCCCAAATTTAATAATAAGTACGGTAAAAGAACATTAGAATACAACGTGCCAAAGATATTTAATATGATGCCGGCATCTATTAAGGAATGCAAAAGTAAAAATATTGCAAAAAAGTTAGTCAAGGAATGGTTAATAAAGTGTGGATTTGTATATCTATAATTAACTATTTAAATTAATGTTTAAATTTAATTATGGTTTAAGTATGTTTTTAATGTAGTAGTAGATTAAGTAAACTTTCTTTGTATCATGTACTTACAATTAAAGAGAACACGCCGACAAATCTTTAGATTTGGCGTGACTCAATCATAGTATTATACTTGTTTTTTGTAAATAATTATGTTCTATATTTATATCAATAAAAAAAATAAAAATTATGAGTCATCTTTTGGACATTATGAAAAGCTACAAAGCGAACAAATTTTTGACCATCAGTCACCATAACTACTACATATAGGCGTGTATGCCGTAGGGCTTCATTGAAAAAACCTAAAAGCCGTTGTCCATTCACTTCCAATCTAATCCATCTTGAAGAGTACCCTCATGTTTAAATAATCCTTTTAGTGACCAGCTGGTGCGCAGAATAGCCCTAAGATGAAAGACTACGGCTTAATGGTGACCAGATAGACTCAGGGTCAAGGGAATGGACAAACCATTCAACAAAATAAAGGGTGGATACTTTTTTTTACTAACGGTATATTTTTACAAATTGTTACAACACTCGTTATCCATTTCCGCTTCACCGCCAAACATGAGATGTCGTGACAATCACATATGTATATGTAGGTAATCATAATATGATCTAACAGAAGCCCAAATTCAAATTGTTTAGCCTACCTTATTTTTGGTGGAACGAATGACTTCTGTATAGGGTTTGAGTACCTACCTATTGGTTCAAAAATTTTTTTTTCTTCTCTAAACGCGATAAAACCGTGAGTCCTGGCACCTGACCAAAGCCCAACCTTAGTACCTAATGTATCGATCTCGGTAGCCTATAGTGGTATTAAAGGTTTGGAATTCAGATCAAGAGGTCCCGAGTCGGGACAGTTTTTTCAAACTGCCTTTATTTCTACTCGGGGTTGGCCTTGGTTTCAGTTTTGATGGCACCGGTTGATTGGAAAAAAATTATGATTCCGTCGGCTATACTGACACTTTTAAAAAGAAAATGAATCTATGCTCACTCAAAGTGAACTAAAATACACTCTTTGACTCTTTTCACAGTAAGCTTGTGTCGTGAAAGAGGAAGATGGTCGGCACCTGGGATTGAACCACGCGACGTCCGCACGAAATAGTACGAAAGCCGACGGCGTAACCGCTAGACTAGCAACCATTTTGTATAGAGGAGTGTACATTTATTTATTTAACGTACTCTGTACTTGATTGAGTATCTACTCAAATCCTTGTACTGAATCTTGTGTATACTCGGAACCTAGATACCTACTTAAAATGGTTGGTAGTCTAGTGGTTGCGGCGCCGGATTTCGTACAGAAGATTATGGGTTCTATCCCATATCTATGGGATATCTATGGGCCGACCATCTTCCTCTTTATATACGACACAAGCTTTTAAGTAGCTTACTATGAAGGAGTCAATAAGTGTACCTATTATTTTATTTCTTTGAGAAAATAGTTACAATAAAATTCAACAATAACAATATAATACACAAAGTGTCCTCTCTCTTAAAGCTTGTATAAGCTTGTGCAGAGAGAGAGGATATCTGCATTTGTGTTCACTTTGAGCAAGCACTATTCATTAAAAAATATATTACCGATTACACACTAAGTTTTTTAAGAAGTTTTCAAACCATTTGATATCGAAAATTTTCCGTTTAAGTCTTTCAATTTCGTATCATAAATTCAAAATGAAACAATTGTTTTAAAACTGGTCAACATTTTTATTTTGAAAATAACTAGGTATAACTAACTCAAATTCCTTACCATTTGAATAGCGTCGAATCGTTTATTTGTACCTATAGATAGAAGGGTCAAATTATTTCCTACCTTTCTTTCCCAATATTTATATCCATCTCCCTTTTTTTTAAATGGTTAGTAAATTTATAAAGGGGTTAAAAGTTTGACATTTTTTTTATTCCATTGTAGTGTGTAATAATATTCATTGAGCAAAATGTTCTTTGCAATACCTGTCTACAATACTTAAACCATAGATATTTACTTAACTGTATGTTTTAGTGATACCTACATGACATTTTATGATGACACTCAAGGCAGGTCAGCGGATTTTTTTCAAAACTGGAACAATTCCTTCTAATTCAAAAAGTTGACCTTGTTTTCGGCTTAAAGGCTGGTGTATCGGTGTAGAATTAGAAGCAGTGTTAACTAAAAAAGCTAAACTTAATAAAGGTCATGCCGAAGTATCCTGGAAGGTGAAAATTGTGTAAAAAAGGTCATTGAGTAAAGAAGTTACAACGCAGAAATTATAGGTTTCACTCGGTTATCCGGACGCACGTTGCGAGACCCGGCCAGGTGGCAACACTGACTGGAAGGTACACAGGTCATGTCCTGTCAGGGAATGAGATGTTTTTTTGACGTTGAACATAAGTACACCATCATTTTAGTTCTTCTTCTTCGGCTTGTGCCGTATCAGGTCTCCCGGACGTTTGCAAATACTTTTACGAAGATATCTCGGGCACGTGCCACCCGGAACAATTCCTCCACCGTTCCTTATTCCGGTCCATTCTATCACATTGCGCATCAATACATTTTGCCTTCGGCCAGGACTCCTTCAATCTTTCCCACCAGCAAGATTTGAATGATTTCATATTTTTATTATTCATGGTTTGTAGTAACGCTCTGCTGCTGTCGGCTTTTCTCAGAACTTCAATGTTGAAGGTAACCTACTCTGTCGACGGTATTCGAAGCGTCCGTCTGTGCAACCATGTACATCTCGAATGCTTCTAACCGATTCATAGCTTTCAGTGTGAAGGTTTCTGATTCATACTGTATTTTACCGACCACAAATAACATTTTGCCATTAACTGTCTTAGTTTTAAATTCAAATTATCAAATTAAATTATGTCCTGTGTGCTGTTTCTATCCTGGTTTTCACGTTTTCATTTCAATCAACAGCATCAGTGATCAGAGTGGGGCTAGTACAAGTTTTATCGAAAGCTAATTGCACGCAAATAAGCGCTTATTAACGTGCAAATAGTGTTCTTAAATCAAACGATCGAATCGTTCGATCATTTTGGTATGAAATTTTTTCGAAACTCATTCGATGATCGTTTCGATATTCGATCATCGAAAACTTATACAAGGGCTACAGCTTCTGCATTCGAAGAGGGGTGTGAGATATATGAAAGTTGGAATACTTAATGGCAAACATTGTAAACTTAAAGTGATATGAAGAACCATTGATTCTTCTATCTTTATAAGCCATTTTTCATGAGATAACCAATTTGTTCTATCTATTGAGAGGAGTATCAGATCCATTAAAAATAAATGAGAAATATTAAAAGTAGGTACTGTATTTACCTTCACTGGGAGGAAACCATAGATTAAATAAAGCTAGGATCCTCCCTTATTACAGATAGATGGTTTTAGATTTAGACTTCGTAACGTAGATGAAATTTTATTGTGCCACTAGCAGCAAAACCTGTCAGATGATAGACATGGAAAAGGTTAATTCATTGTTTAATTTTCAAATAAATCACTTATAATCCATTGGCGATTAGAGGGCTCCCATTTTTTTTAATGAATATGTGCTCACTCAAAGTGAACACATCATATACACTCCTTGACTCTTCCACAGTAAGCTACTTGGTTGATGGTCTTAAGATGAATGTCAATAAGACAAAGGTTGGTGATTGCGGACAATTTGACATTTCTTCTCGAAGTAAGAGTTGTATTTCAATGAACCTTTGTCAAGTACCTATTACATATTTTGTCGATATATAGTATTTCCTACCGACAAATTAATTTGATTGATATTATTATTGAAGCAATGAACACACAACAAGTCAATCAATCAATACTCCCTGTCTGACTCTAATCAGGGGTATAGGGAGGCAAAAAGAACCTTCCACCGCGCCCTATATTGGGCGGCTTCAATGACCGCCTCCCACCATGTCCAAATCCCTCAGCTCTGATTCGAAGGAACGGAACACGCTGTGGGAGGAAGCGCTCAAGTCCAGCTTTCTCTCCTTCTTTTAGGAGGACGTTCTGGTGGCCGGCGTCTATCCTCTTCATCATGAATTTGACAATAATTATGTTGTTATCTGTCTTTTCGACATGGTGTTTCGAGTGATTCAACTAAAATACCGACGAACTTAACCTATTATAATATAAGATAGGTAACATTGGTACACCCCTTCGTAATGAAGGACTAGCAATTCGAGCCGTTTTGACCAGCGTTTCTTGCGAGATGATATATACACTAATTTATATAAAATCATTAACAAATTACTTCATTCCCAACCCGTATTAATCAAGCGAGTGTAGCGCGCACCGCGCACTGTTCTGCGCAAGAAGGCAATGCTGTTATTACTTTTAAAAACGATCTAAAGCACGATATTGGCGTGGTCGAATGATAATGATTAATCTATGTTCGCGCCATCTAGCTTTTAGATCTTGAATTACTTATTCATGAGGAGGCGTGAGTGACGATGTGGAAAGATCAATTTTCAACTTGAAATGTTTATCTTTTGGAGAGATCTCATAAAATAATACATTGCGTTTAATTTATTGCCTGATAACATTTCTCTCAGTCAACCCATTTTCTTTTAATCTGAGACACGTAATTCTGCGGAGAAATTTTGAGAGACTGTCAAAAAAACTGTTTCATTTCATTTTCATCTATTTCCACAAGGAAGAAAATTCATATTATAGATAGAGCAGGTATTCATATTATTATAGGTATTCACGAAAAATTTTTGTTCGAACTAATCTGAATTAGTTTCTTAAGGACGATTATAACACTAAAATAGTCTCTTGATAATGTTTACATGAGATATACGAAAGCGCTCGATCCTCAATAAAATATCGTGAAAGTGCAACAAACTGTGTTTGTTTATTAAATTCATAATAATGCAGTTTCACTACGTAAATACGCAAACTTTACAAAAAAAAAAACCCTAACATCTGTTTAAATTTTACGGTAAATAAGACATTTTTCAATTATTATTAAGATAAATAGAAAAAAATAACAACTAATAACTCTAACAATTCATTACTAATGTTCGATTTTTAAATGGAACAAACCACTACGGGCTTACGACTTTCTTCTACTGTTATTTCGAAGGCTGGCTTATGCCCCTACCACACGCTCCGTCTTACCTGTGGTCTTGCCTGCGCAAGCCTGGCTTGTCAGGTAAGACGGAGCGTGCGGTGTATTGTTTTATACCAACCACACGCTCCGTCTTACCTGACAAGCCAGGCTTGCGCAGGCAAGACTACAGGTAAGACGGAGCGTGTGGTAGGGGCATTAGTGTCATCACTTTACGTTCGCCATTAGGTGATAATGTTTGTCTCCGAAACTCCTAATCATGAGAATTCTCAATATGTTCAACATGTCGAAGAATCTCATGTATGCAACAGGTAGAAATTTAATAATAAATGAAATATAGAGATGAAAGTTGGAAATTATTGAGAACAAGAGAGCAACCAAATTTAAAGATTGCGACTGCTGTCATGTATTTGGATATTAAAGATAAATATTCACACTTTTACCCATCCCATATTTCTATAAATCTTGGATTTTATTTGAGTTCTTCTATCAAGAAAAGTTTGAAAGATGATCCAGTAAACCAGCTAACTGCTAAAGTATTTAATTGAATTCCATTCTACAATAAAACATAAAGGTATTTCAAATTCATATTTTAAAGACTCGCAGAATCATTAAGTAATTTTTTTTGTTAAATAAAAGTGGAAAGCACTCTTAAGTCTGAAATATTTGATTAGTTCTATGCTTTAACTTTTTCTTGAATAACCCTGCTGAAATAAATTTAATAATGAAACAATAATAATTATTCAATTGAAGCATAAAATAATTTATGCAGATATTTTTAATTACCAGTCTTCATTACATATGGTATTTTGTATGTGTTAAGCATTTGACTAGTGTCAGTAATTAATAATTATTTAGCACACCTCAAATAATTATTTAAAAGCTTATTTATTGCAGGGCGTAGTTTAAATAAATAAATCAACCCACCCAAGGTTGTGTCACATTATGTATATTATATAATACTAGCAGCACATCCTGTCGGAAAACAGTCATAGAAATGGGTCATTATTTATCATTTAATGGCCCCTATTTTACTTTATCACGTCGAGAACTGCGGAAAATTTGACATCTAGGTATATATTAATACGTGAAGGAAAAACTTTGTGGCTATTTTTATGGAAAATGCACGGACGGAGGAGTATGAAATTTTGCACACTTATAGTTCATATAGAGGAGGGGTGGCGAATATTAATATTTTCTTAAAATTATGCATAAAAATAGATTAAATCAATAAAATAACCATTACAAACACTATAAATGGTATGCATTTCATACTCGCACACAATTCGACGTATTTGACACAGATCTTTTGTTTATCTGTGGTCAAATTGAGAATAGATTAATATTTTTTGGTAATGGTAATCCATAAAATTTTTTTTGAACATATCAACATTTCAAATTTGACGTATCCATGTCATTATTTTCGAAAGAAAATGAATTGTGAAATAGCACTCGCTCAGTTTTTGACAAAGCAAATGTTCAAACTTATAACCTAAATTGGCTATTGTCGAATTTTAAGCACTGGCCGACCACTAGTATCTATAGATGCACAGAAGCTGACCTCAAATAATACCTTTCTTCTTCCGATGGCGCTACAGGCTAATTCGAGCCTTGGCCTCCAATACTCATTGCTGCCAGACAGCCCTGTCCAAATATCTTTACAAGCTTATAAATCGACTAAAAATTATGGCGTTTACCTTCTGAAACACCATTGTTTACCTTTAGACTAACGGTTGAAAGATCCGACTTAAATCAAACGACCTCCCACTAAGTGACAAGTGCTAACTTCTGATCACTAGGTCCCGCGTTCGATTCTCGGTCTGTTCTAGTTTATTAACAAAGTATAGGTACAATAGGATTTTTCAAATTTTTTTCATTAAATTTTTTAGGTAAGTACATTAAGCACAATGTATCATTCATATTAAAATAAAATGAGATAAAATGAACGAAGGTGTGAACAAAAAATGTATGAACATTATATTTATCAAAATAATATTATTAACATATTAATTATTATTACGGGCTCGCATTAACAACTTAAGGTCGACTCACACGAATTGATTAATAAAAAATAAATATGATAATTTAGTATTTCAACGTAGCATACTCACGTACTTATCTCATAAGATATAATATCCGTATTGTATCGTAATTATTTACATTAACACTTTCATAAAAGACATAAATTGCACATTGACACATTTAAATAAATAATGTACTTACACTTTCACTCAAAACCCTGTCTAAAAGGCGTGCAAGATGGATAGGACACGTTATATGAAATGAAGGTCTCTTATATACCATCCAATATGAGACAGGCCAACTCCTGTAAGAAATATCAGCTGAAATTTAAACTCGAAAAATCTGTCTCGAACAGGAATCGAACCCGGGACTTCCTAATCAGAAGCTAACGCTTTTATAACGAGACTACAGAGATCGGTATCTTCTGTTGAATACATACATCTGCGGGGCTCCAAATCCAAACTCCCTTTACGCCCCACTATAGGGAGGTTACAAGAACTCTCCATTGCGCTCGATCTTGCGCAATGTTTATGACCTCCTCCCACACCATGTCCCAATTCCTCAGCGCTGCTTCGAAGGAGCGGAACACAGTATGAGACGATTTTCCTCATCTTCGGAACCCTAATGGGAGAAAGAACAGCGCTACAACCTCGTCTGCTGCGCTACAACTCAATAATACGTTTTGGCCTCCCTTTGCATATTTCTCCAAGCCACCCTATCCGCCGCCACTGTGCTCTAGTCACCAACCCCCATAAGCCCCAGATCTCTTTTAGCGCCATCCAGCCATCGTAGCTTTGGTCTTCCTATGCTGCTCCCTCCTTCTGGTCTCATGCAGAAGATCCTGTTTAGCACAGAGTGTTGATCTGCTCGCGATACATGTCCCAAACAACGGAGCCGGCCTATCTTCACGAATGTGGACATTTACATATCCGTTGAGATTAAACCTACAATTTTGAGTTCTTTTGTCAAAATCCAACAAGCGGAAAGCGTATTTTTTTAAAAGACAACTGAAATTAAATGTGGTCAGCTTTTTGAACTGTAAGAACTTTTAAAGAATCGATTAAGTCGTATTGCAGTAACGTATAGTGTTAATGCCGTGGTAGAGAATGTAATGAAACCCATGAAATATTGGAACCATTATTTGCCGCCACGTTGATAAATTTGTTGAAATAAAAAGGTTAATTGGATATCATTTTGCGTGTGATTTCAAACAGTGCAATTTACACGTTGCATTTCTGCACAAGCGCCAATGCAAGTTTAGCTCGGAATATAATATATTACGAAAGTTCTTAACATTCATGAATAATGGTGTTTGTCGCAAAAGGGTTAATTTTATTTCTCTCTTTAAAGCGCAATTGTATCAATGTAACATACTTTGTAGGTCTTAAATGCTTAAGGCATTCAGCTTTACATTAATTTTGACCTGTAAGAAACCATATCTAGAAAAATTGGTTGTCTTATTTTGGAGGAGGAGGCATAAGCAGATGAAGAAATCCCTCAAGATGATGAAACCAAAATCAAGATTGCTGTAAGTACAACAGTTGTTAGGGCAATACGGACTGCAGTGTTTCCTTACCATCAATGATGTCTGGATGTACATGGATGAAAACAGATTAACGTAGTATAAATGCAGTGGTGATGAAAACTCTATGAAGAATATGTGGAAAGATTCTGTGGGACATTGGAAAGGATTTACAATATTAGGAAGGAATGTGGTATGGAAGTAAGTGTTGTGACAAAGATGAAAGTCAATAGGTTGACATGTGAAAGGTATTGATGCAAACTGAATGACATAGATAATTTATAAGGCTGAAATGAAAGGTGTAAGAATGTGTGGCCGACCGAGAATGACGTGGATCGAACACTTCGATTTCTTCCAGGAAGGCCAGGTCAGAAGTAAGAGAAATCGGAGAGGTTGTATGTATGTGAAATGGTATGTCAGTGGAAGGGAAAGTAGTGTGCTTGGATAGAAAAGAGTGGAGGTCCGTTCTCTATCCCTACCACATTCCTTCCTAATATACTCATTCCTGTCCATATCGCACAGTCTTTCCACATATTCTTCGCAGAGCTCTCATCTCTACTGTATTTGTACTACATTCTTATTTTTTCGTTCATGTCCACGTTTCACATTCATAGATCATTTATGGCAACAGGAGGGTTTGAAAGTTGCCAATATACAACCTCCGAACATCATGAAAATCTTCAAACCTAAAATCCTAATAAATCTAGAGCATTAACATCAATAGTTTATGAGCTAAATCTAGTTCTTAAAATAGCTACAAAAACTTTGAATACTCTACATACCTTCATCGCATTGTTGATAGTTGTTGCTCTCGAGTGATGTCTTGATATCTTAGAAGTTCCCTCTATTAGATATCTTGATTTGAGCTGTTCAGTGACCATCTTGTTTTAAGAATATTCTAGTCTAGTCCATTGACCACCATGTTTTAAGACCAGCAGACTCTAGATAACGTAGTGGTAAAAACAAAAAAAAAGTTGCATTTGATTCTATCCTGTAATAAATTACACTAAGTATCAAATTTCAATTTAACACAACTGCAATGGGTGGGCATGTGTTTTATTCAAGTCAAATTAAACACGTCGTCCATTGTTCCCTATTGCACCAAGAAACTACATATTTAGTGCTGCACTTTTAGCAGATATTGATCTAGAGCTGTTAAATAAATAAATAAAACAAATAGAATTAATGCAATTTAGCGCATGTAAACTTAATCTTGACGTGTTGCTTATTTGCATAGGTAAATTATTTCCTTTAGTTATAAGTATAAATTCATTCTTTTTTTGTATTAGGCAGAGCATGTAGGATTCTATTAATAGATAATTCAAAGGGAAATTTAGTAATTTTCGTTTCTAATTTGTTTAAAAATATGCTTAAAATTTAGCTCATATTAAATTTTTTTTGGTTAGGCACCTAAATAGATGAACTGATGAAATCTTCTAAGTAAACATATTTTTATTTTTATAAACATGTTTAGTTAATTAGCAAATATATAAAAAAGTGTTCGGCATTTAAATATCTAATAAAAATAAAATTACATAGGAACATACTTTGTTTTAAATAAAACAAAATCCATCAAAACAAAAGTAAAAAAGAACACTTAAAGATTCACGCCATAGATGGCGGTAGTGTGTAGAATATCTATATTATAATAATGGTGATCCGTTTGCCGTGGTCATCGCATCACGCCTAAACAGCTGAACCGATTTCACTAATTATTTTTTGGTGTGTTTGCTTTTGTCAGGATAAGGTTCTTATGAAAGAAAAAATTAACAAAGTTGAACGGATAGTTAGACAATTAATGAAAACTCTAAGTAGGTAATTTTCTTAGTAGGTACTTTTAACAATTTTTATTGAATACTAATATAATATTTACACACAGATGTTAGTACATTACATTAAAAAAAAATCACATAAGTAACACAAGGCATGTACCAATCAGAATTTTTTTTCTGGTAAAAACAATATAAATTTTATTCCAAATTTGAAAAATTGTAGTTAGACAGGAACTGTCAGTTGTTCGATATTTGGTGCGATTGACAGAATGTCGATGGAAAATATTATATGGTTTGAAATAGATGCATCGATTTAAAGGTAAAAAACTTATCCTTACCTATACAAATTCAAAATGAATATTCATAGATAGGAACACATGACAACGTCTGTCGGGAAAGCTAGTAGTTAAGTAACAAAAGTTATTTATTTTCCCACATATACAATACAGTGGTTGCCGGTAGCTTGGCGGTTACGAGGCCAGCTTTGGTACTGTTTCGTGCGGGGGTTGTGGGTTCGATCCCAGGTGCCGACCATCTTCTTCTTTCACAACACAAGCTGTGAAACAGTCAAAGGGTGAATTTGTGTTTACTTTGATAGAGCTCACATTCATTTATAACTAAAATTATAATAATAATAATTATATCAATTAATCAATCAATATTCACTTTTTTATCCCCATTTGGTATCATAGTGGAGCAACAAGAACACTCCTGTGCACCTGCAATGATCTCTTCCCACATAATGTCCACCTGCAATGATCTCCTCCCACACAATGTCCAAATCTCTCAGTTCTGTTTCGAAGGAACGGAACACGGTATGATAAAGTCTTCATTTCCTTCTGGGCCCTGATGGGAGGAATTAAAGTGCTCTTCTCGGCCAATTGTCATTCGGCATCCTTAACACATGTCCACCAATAGATTCTTTCTAGGTTTATAGGGAAATTTAAGGCATATTATACAAGAAGAGGTCAGTGAAGTGAGGTAGGTAGGCACTATACTGTAGTTGGAACAAAACATTATTTTCACAATCGACCAATAACTTCAATTGTTATTTAGTATACTGAAGGTGCTACTAGAGGGAACTGATATAATATAAATTAAAAGATACACCGATATATCTTGCACGTCCCTATGTGGAATCACAATATAATAATATGTGAATTGTATTATTTTCTAAATATGGCATATAGTGAAAGAACAGACGGAATTTAAAGTATTCTTGATGACTACAATAACGTATGCATTTGGTTTGTTATAGTCGGCACAGCAAAGGGATTATTCTGGAAAAACTTACCAGCACAAGAAGTTACAAATCTTCTTAGTAAAGACCTATTGACAACTTCTTTAATCAACTGCCAATTTAGTTAGGCGATACAGTTCATCATATCTGTTTTTTTCTTCTTAGGTTCTGAGTTTGTTTTCTGTATTTAAAATTCTGTCTCATGTCTAATTTGTTCAGGTTGTGCTCATTTCAGATTGTTCACATTTTTTCATGGTCTGCATGGGGCTTTGCTTCAAATATATGGGACACGTGTTTCGTATCCTTTGCTCTTAAGACTGATAGAGATTTCCATATTTTATATTATAAAGAGACCATGTTTCGACGACATCGTCCACCAATAGCGTTTCACCATGATTTCTACATGGCTGCTTAATCAACATACACACAATAAAAAAAAAAACAAAGACTAAAGTCAACTAGTTAAGAATCATAAAAATAGAAACAGTTGATGCAAATAGAAATTATACAACAGTAGGTAAAAACATTTGTTCCAAAGGAAAATTGATCGATAGGCAAAAGTCAAGCAACAAAATAAGAAACAATAAAAAGCAAAGAAGCCAAAAGTTGACTCAAAGTCAGACAGTTCGCAAAAGTCAGTGAAAACAGTAAAAATAAAAGCAAAAACAAAAATATAATTCATAGATACAATTGACAACAATTAACCCAAACCACATACGCACACACCAGTAGGTAAGCATAAGTTAGTCCGCAACAATACGAAATGTGAACGATCATATCAACAGAATTATTTACAATGTAGAGGAATCTCAGTACATAGATTAAAGTGGTGGGAGATTGAGCGCTTAAAGCGATATAAAGTAAACCTATTATTTTTCGGGTGTTTCTTGTGCAGGTTTCTTTTAGGGATTTATCTTAAACATAAAATTACTCATAGTATATGAAATATACATGAGTCTTGTAATCAAATTTCAAAAAAAAAAAAAAATAGATTTCGCTGAAATTAATTTTCTCGACGTTTTCAATGTGTGCGCACCCATAACTCATAGTAATTCTTATCCGATTTGATTGAAATTTGGTAGAACGGTTAGCCCCGTCCATGCAGATGAGTGTTGAGATCTGTACCTTCAGGGGAACCCTCTTAAAGTATCCAAAGAAAAATTCACTTGTACTAGAAAAAGGGCTAAAAAAGAAAAAAAAAATCTTTTTTCTTCGATTTTCATAAAATTTGGTATACGGGTTGATCTTATGCTCCTAAATTTGAGGTCCGTAACTTCAGTGGGTCCCCCTTAAAGTACCGATTAATATTGAATATGTAGTTATAAAGCAGATAATAAAAAGCTCCAATAGTGGATATCATTTTAAAGTTTCTGTAATAATTCCAAGGATAAATTAATTTTAATCGTACAATTATGAATTGTGTATGCAAAGATATGTTTTACAAGAAAAGGCTGTTATAATATACTATGAGTTCTGGGCTACCCTAGGTTAGCAGCTTTTTTAGCAGGCAGTGATAAAATGAATTTAATGAAAATAGCTATAAATTCATCCAATCCATCTTTAGCTGAGCCTTTATATGTATTTCCACGTACATCTTCCGACTTTATATTCCTGTCCAAGTTGGGACGAAACAGTTATCAGGCAGCCGAGCCGTCCACACGAGCAGCCATCAATATACCGGGCTGTTTGTGTCCTCGCAGATTTATTGCACTCATATATTTGTCCCTCTCCTATCCGATCCGTCACGGCTTTACGGATAGGGACATTCTAACCGTCAGAGCTGTCCTTTTGACGGCGAATTGGCGGTGTGAAGATTGAACGGATCCGGAAGTTACACGTCACGATAGGGTTGAGTTATTTGTATTTTTTTTTCAAACCATTCATATGCTAATTTGCCCTAAAATCTACCCTAAGAAAACAAAAGATTAAGAAAAATTGTAAAAAAAAAAACAAGTTTTGTACTCCAAAACTACCTCAACTTTCACAATTGTTACAGCACTATCATACCACATTCCTTCGTAATATTCTCATTCCTTTCACATATCTTCACAGAGATTTCATATTTTTTTTACATTTTATTAGTGAATTAAATTATTTCAGATATATCGTCGTTATTTGATAAGTGTCATGCATGCCTCGGGAGCGTGAACTGGAATCATAGAGACAGGGAGGCCTTTTACCAAGTTATTGCCATCGTCGATGAAGCCTGATTGGGTACTTCAAGAAGAACAAGAAGAGTATCGTCTATGCGCATAAAATATGCAAAGTTTGGAAAGACGCGCAAACGCTATCCAGTTAGGACACACGGGAAGAATTGTGTCAAATGCAGAACTCATCGCCAGAGTCATTTTCATTTAACATATTTAAAACAAAGTTCAACTATTGGATAATTCTATAGGTTTTCAGAGCTTGATAAAGAGTAATAATAATAATAACCGACCTCGGTAGCCTAGTTGTACTAGCGTGGACTTCAGATCCGGGGTCCCGGGTTCGATTCCCGGTCGGGTCAGAGTTTTTCTAAGTGTTTTTTCACTTGAAATTTCTACCCGGGGTTGGCCTGTCTCAGGTTGGACGGGACCGTTTGACTGGAAAAAATTGCCTCAGGCAATATGTTCCGCCGGCTATACTGACACCTTTGTATAGAGAAGTGTTATATAATTATTATTATTAATAATGTGTACATTCATAATATTCAGTGCATGGAGAGCCTTTATTGCCTCTCTATATTCTTTGGTGGGGATGAAATGGGAGCATTGATTAGAGTAAACGATTTTAGACATCGAAAATACCCATAAGCAGAAATTTTATTAAAATGTATTTTGGGCTCAACCAAAGTGAACACAAATCATCTTTCACACTAAGCAAAGCTTGTGTTTTAAAAGAGCAAGATGGTCATCCAACCTAAGACCACAACGGCGTATGCAGGCAATAATTGAAACGTTAGGCAACCAACAACTATGTATGCACCATCTCCATATATGCCCTTTGGTGAAGTTATGCACATCTATTTGTAGAATCCACGATTCTTACAAATTTGAATATGGAACATTGAGGAACCAATTATTAGTTATGATTTTCTTCGAATATGAATTCAAATTGAGCATACTTGGTCATACCATACTTTGATTAAGCAGCATATCGTTATTTATGACATGAATGTCAAAAAATAAATATGTATAAAACATACATCTACGCAGAATTTGCAAAATGATAATCAGTGGCGTAGCGCTACATGCAAATCGAACCTTGTTATTGTTCAGTGGTGCGCGAAAGTTCATTATTCACAACACACATTGTGTGTGCCGAACTGGAAAATTTTTCGAAATCTATTCTGAAAATGATACATTAACAAAGATAGGGAAATTCTTTGTGTTATATTTCTTCAAAACAGAGCTGCAGTAGCCCTAGTATAAGTTTTCGATGATCGAATATCGAAACGATCATCGAAAGAGTTTCGAAAAATTTTCATACTAAAATGATCGAATGATTTAATCGTTTGATTTACGAACACTATTTGCACGCTAATAAGCGCTTATTTGCGTGCAATTAGCTTTCGATAAAACTCGTACTAGCCCCACAGGACCTAGGTTTGATCTGGAAAGAAGTCACTGAAATGCACACAAAATCGAGTGTAGAGTGGGGTTTTGGTTCTCTGAGGAAAAAAGAGATACCAAACTTATTCAACATTTACGATTAATAATGTTATTAAAAGCGTTTTAGTGAAATGTTTTTACTTTTTAATGAATCTGGGTGCATCAAAAGTAAAAGAAAATAAGCAAAGTTCGAGTTGTAAAAAAGGCAGATGAGCGACGACGAAGGTACTAGTGGTACTGTTTATGTTTTGGATATTTTACAATATAAAACATGTTATTTTTTTATTTAGAGATTTCGGGGTACCTACCTGAATCCCCTACTGTTTTGTTTTTTTTTGTTTTATATTATGTAGGTACTTATGGGATTTAGTTGTGCCTAAATCCCATATGTTTTTTGTTATTCGTATAACAAAAAAAAGGGATTCAGCCGATTCAAGTCCGAATTTTTGTTTTTTTTTTTGTCATTTTGATTTTATGTGAACACTGTTACATATTTTGTTGTTATTTTTGTGAGAAATATATATTTTTTCTATGCTATTCTATAATGGGCAACGTAGTCATGAATTGATCGCACGCCACTGTGATTGGTTCAACTTGGAAGCATCGAGCCTTCGAATGAAATTATAATTTATTGACAAAAAGAGAATTTACGAGGTTAATTTATATTTTCTTAGTCCCGGGCATTCTCTTGTGAATTTGCGTTATTAAAATTGCTAATAAAATAGTTTGTCGTATAAAATATTATTCTCTACGTACGACATCAGGCGACCTCCATCTTTGTTTGATGCAATAAAGAATATACAGTATAACGAAGGGCGAAGCTGGCCGATTATAATTGGTCTTTATTTATCCATCACGCCGTTTCCCGAAGGGGGTAGGCAGAGAGTATGGATTTCTATGCACACACATGCTCGTGTATTGTGCGGAAAGAGACTGATTGATAAGATGAGGAATGATAATATTGGAAAGGAATGTGGAGTGGATGTTAGTGTAGTGAATATAATGAAAGTGTATAAAGTAAGATGGTTTGGGCATGAAGAGAGAATGACTAAACGAAACGGATATATAAATCTGAAAGAATGGGTGCACGCAGAAGAGACCGACCTCGAATGACATGGTCCGACCATATCGGTGCCATCTTACAGTACAAATTTGCAATTGAAAGAAAATGGGGGTTTTGAGACTTTAGCAAGTTAGGTTTTTTTAGTAATATATCACGTGTATTTATTTTTTCATTCTACGTGCGGATTATCTATATGATGTCGTTGGAACCATCTGGTGTATTGGAGGCCTGTTTCTTTCTGCCTTTACCTTAAAAAGAAACGAAACGTTTTGTGTGAATTTTAAGTACATTGAAATCCTGTTTCAGATTGACGAGGTCGGGTTGATTGGTAGAAAAACTGTTGAGCATTGGGCTTCATTGGCTAAAGTGACACCTTTATATGTATATGTGAAAGAATGATGAAATGAAAATAGAATTCGAGGTCATTTTCAACAACCCCAAATTCTGACATTCTGACAAAGAAAAATAACAAAATAAGTTCATAGACATTTGATCCTTTTACACCAAACTACACTATTTTATAATACAAAACATATTCAATCATAGGTTAACTTTGTTTAAAAATGGAACAAACTGGCAAATTTAAAATGGAACAATATAATCCATAGAGAAAATAATATAAAAATCAAGTTTTAATTTTGGTTAAACGTCATTATTTGAAAAACGAACAGTAATGTTTGCTTTTGAATTAAAGTTGAAGGTTATGATTTCAAAGGAAGTCCATGCTTAAATCCGTTAAAAACATTTACAAACTATTTATACAAAAATTATAACTACCTATTTTTCAATATTTTTTATTGCCATTTTAATTCCTGCATAAACATAATATAATTAAGAACTATTATCGTTATTTAACTAGAATAATATACTTTATTTCCTTTTCCTTCTGCTGTGCAAGAGGAAGATGGTTGGCATCGGGATTTGCTCCAACGTACTTTTCAGCAAGATAAGAATATTTTCAACTAGACCATTTTCAGTCTAAAACGAAAATCAAAGAGTCACTTCCATAGAATAAAATATAACCTAATTTATTTTGATGGCATGCACTCAGATCCAATAGTAGGTACCTACTTTTCATTATAATTTCTTTTGTCTATAGTTGCAAAGAGTGCTAGCAATGATAGATAATAATAATATATGGTCTACTGATAAAAATGTGAAATAAAATTGATTTTGATTTTTTGACAGTTAATGCTTTTTCATTTCAGGACATCGCCATGGAGATACCGTCAACACATATAGAACGTGGCAGCCATTTTTTTAGATGTGACAGACCCTTGAATTAGGGAACACTTGATTCATGCAATATAAGGAAATACCTACGTCTTTCAATTCTACATTAACCTAAATTTTAAGATAATTATCACTGATTTTATTCCCTGCAGATAAGATAAAAGTTACAATAATTATTATTGTTCCGAGAAAAAGACCTAAAACCCAAAGCCATGCAGTTATTTACAAGGATTTGCACTAAGTCCCCTGGTTAATGGGTCCCGTGGTACCTGCCCCAAGTAACAGTTATTATTGAGACGTAATAAAATATTTAAAATTCGGATTAAAATAACATTCCTTGTGATTTATTTCCTGAAATAAATTTATTTGCATTTATTGCGCATTAAACATGCGCAGATTAAATATTTGTCACGTCAACTGGGACAGGCTGAGGCATAATTTTTCATGTCACAAATGGTTTCACGTTTAAAAAAAATCATTACCCAAACTGGCCGCCTTCATTGTTTTTTAATCAAATCTTATATACTACAAAAATGATGATTGTGCGTTGTGTTGGCTGAAATTCAATTAACCAGTTTTATCAAATCTTAACCAGATTTCAGCTCTGGTCGATGTTTCAAGTGAAAGGAAATTAAACACCTTATTTTGAAATTGATTGGCACTTAACCCATAGAAAACGATTTTATGAGCACAAGAGAAAATTTTATGCTGTTTACTCCAGAAAATGAATATTCTTCCTCTTGTTCTATGCCTAGACTTCTTTTTACTAACGGAGTCTGTATTTTGAGATTTGATTATCCATTCTGAAGTTGCTACCACCTTTTGGTCCGACCCCAACTGCTCCATAACATAGAGGAATAGAATATTTAAAATTTGTACATCTTGGCTTGTCAGTAATATTTATGACGATGATGTCTCCGAGGAAGTAAACAGGAGAATCGCAGCTGTCAATAGTTCTAATAATCAGACGGCCCACATAAATTAGATGGTAAAGTCTCTGGTCTTCTCCATATTTCTGTACGAAGCTGAAACTTAGACCATAAAGTCTCGGATGAAAGCTAAAATCGACGTTTTTGAAATGTGGTGTTGGAGGCGCCTGCTGGAAATCCCGTGGACAGCTCACAGAACCAATATATCTGACAGAGCTGAATGTTACAGATCGACTCTCCACTGTCTGCATGCGTCGAGTCTGACAATTTTTGGACACGTTGCGTGACGAGGAGCGGACAACTTGGAGAGAATAATTCTGAGTGGGAGTAAACCTCAGCACTGAACGACAAAGAAGAAGATAATATCCAGAAAAACTAGTCCATATAAAGGTTCTGACCGGCGTCGATCGGCGCAAATAATGTTTCAATGCATTTTAATTGCCAAACGCACAACTAAAACAGGTACCCGCTTTTCGGAACACCTATTCAAATGCATAGAAATTTTAATTGCTATAAGATGTATAAAAAGGTTTTTATATAACTTTATAAAATTAATAAAATAAATAAAAATAAATAAATAGAATTAATATTTGAGCCGGTCGGAACCAGCTTTCTTTGTGTTCTCACCCAGAGTGAAGACCGAGTCCCAGATCGGGATGTAGAGCCAATGTTATAGGAGGTTATAAAGCTTCTCATTTTTTTACAATTAAGGCAATAGCTTTCCCTGGACCACTCCTGTTCGAATAAGAGCATTATTATACTTTAATATCCACTTTCTACATGAATTATGTTCAGCAGTTTATAAACACTGTCTGTTTCCAACGCCTGCGCTAACTCAATAATATTACTGTCAATGGATTCTTACTTGTTAAATAATCGTTTGATTTTACGTAGTAATATTATTCATATATTTTTGTTTTTCTGGATTGAAAACTCTTGGTTTCATGGCAATGGGTTTTGATTCCCAATGTGGATCGAATAGTTTTGGACACCCAAGTGCCTAGTGTTTGACTGGAGGAGCTTGAGCAATGTGAGTAGGGTATGTAACAGTGTGGGCCGATTTCCTTTTCTCCCGATATTGCTAACGTAATAGATATCTATCGGGAAATAAATAAATATAAATTTTAGTGCTAACTGCTGTTTAAAATACGTATGCAAAATATTTTTGAATATGAAAGATATCTTCTGTCTCCGAATTGAGCTCAAAGTTTCAAGTAATTGTTAAATTTATCCTATTTTGAAGCAGGTATAAAGAAAGTAAAAATATCTTTAACATTATATTTTTTTAGATTGTATGTCATAAAAATGATGGAAAAATCAGTTCTGTATGATATAAAGCATAATAATGCAATTTAGACGCCAGCAAATTACATAGAGCGCCGCGAAAAATAAGAGAAAATCTCATGAAATGAGAAAAGGGTTACAATAACCTGTATTGTAATTTGATGGCCGTAAAGTCAAAGTTTTAGGCTAGTGAATAGAAAAAGTGGTCAAAAATACAGATGAACAATAATAAAAGAGAGTGTTAAAGAAAACTGATTCTAAATTTATGGAAAATTTGGAACACCGAAACCGATAGAGAGATTACAGATTTCTTTTCAAAAAGCAATATTTCATTACTTGTCGTCTGATGTGATGAAAAAAAAATATACAAAATACCGGAAAACATGATTGAATAATAAGCTTGCAGGAGAAAAGACTAATAAAACCATAGGAATGAATTATTTTCTTATTACAAACGACGAGTACCTAATCCCAAATGAATGAGTCAGCGGTAAACTAGAAAAAAACGAAAAGTAACAATTATTTAGGTTTTTGTATAATATATTGATGGTGCTTTCTCTAATCATCATACAAATTCTGACCAAATTAGAAAACAACTGGAAAAACAAAAAAAAAACAATTGATATGTTCCAGGTGATTACAACAGAAAGTACTATTTTATCATTTCAAGATCTACGAAAAGATTAATTATAGTTATTCCAAATTATCACAGTCATACCAAAAGCATCATTTTCTAATAATTAAGGCATCAGAGCTCCAGGAAAAATGTTCCATGATAGATTGCTAAACTAAGCTAAAAGGATTCTGCGACTGCGTTTCTTTCAGAAAATCTGATGACTTAACTTATCTTTATTGTTAATGTTTGTGCGCCGACTTAGTTCGCATTTAAGATGGATCCCGTTACCTATGGAAGTTTAATTTCTTATCCATATATTTATTGGATGAATTTCTTATACAATCTGAGACTGGCCAACCCCGGGTAGAAATTTCAAGTGAAAAAAAAAACACTTAGAAAAACTCTGACCCGACCGGGTATCGAACCCGGGACCTCGTGTAATATAATATGTGGACCACGCCTATACCACTAGGCTACCGAGGTCGGCAATGGAATTCCAAAGATCAGCGATCGTACAATTACCTCTTGAATTTGAAAGATAAATCGTTAGCCAAATTAACTGACAAATAAATTGTAGATACAAATTTATCGGCCGAAAAATTGGTACAATTTATCGCTATGTCTAATCTTAACCCATATCAGCCCAACCTACTATATATAGTAGGTCACTTTGAAAACGGGTGTAAGTACAAATTGTGAAGACTTTTTGGTTTTATTTTGTATTTAAATAAACAATAGAACATTTACCACCATTTTTAGTAGCAATTGGAGAATCAAAACTTTAAAATAATAAAAGTTATTCCTCAATTTGTCGATTACTGTCGCAAAGTTAGGGATTCGTCTGTTACAAAGTAGGTATTTTTGAAAATTTCAAACAATTTTTTACTTTTTATTTTTATTTCATTTTAAAGAATATGAATGTATCTACTATTTATAAATGACTTGAAATGCTTAAATCATTTATTTATTTTTCTGCACACATTTATTTATCAACATACTATATTTAGTAGGTTGGGCAGATGTGAGTACAAAAAGGAACATATTATTTGTTTAGTGTTTGTTTATTTTCTAGGCACATATGGTCATTTTTTTTAAATAAATGTTACAATATTGTCATATACATGGTATGGGATGGAATTCTTGATAAATGAACCGCATTTATTTTCTAAGCAGGCTTGAGAGGGCCTAGAATTGCTCTCTTTGAATGCATGCTTCCAAAATTATTCTTTTAACAATGTGATTTAAAATGTCAACATGTTCAAATCAAATGTATGGTATAACTTAATATATCAAGCATAGTGTCCCAACAATAGCACGTTGCTCTGTTCCTCACAATACAGCTGTTGTATTATTTATTTCAAGCTCAATTAGCTCATTTTAGGTGGTTTAGGTAGATAAATAACCCGAAATAAGCCGGCTGAGCTTGAAAAAACATATTACACCGGTCCTATTGTGTGGAGTAGAGCATCATGCTTTTTGGGAACTATGCTTGATAAATTATAAAGACACTTGATTTGAACATGTTGGACATTTTATTCACAACATTTAAAAAATAAGTGTGGATGTGTGCATTCAAAGAGAGCAAATCTAGGCCCTCTTAAATCTGCTTAAAAAGTGATGGCGGTTAATTTATCAAGTGTTCCGTTCCACACTGTAAAAAATAATAATATTGTAATATTTATTTTAAAAAGACGTCCATATGTGCCTAGAAATAAACCAATACTTAACAAAACAATATGTTCTAATTTGTACTCGTATCTGCCCAACCTACTATATATAGTATGTGTGAAAACTAGCTTATTTTTCAAAAAATATTTTTTTTATTATTTTTTCCATGTTATTTAGACGTCACTTAAGCAGAAAAAATCGAAAAATCACAAAAAAGAAATTTGGGCAGATATGGGTTAACGTATGTCGATTCCCTGAGAATTTCGCTAAAGCTTGAATGACATCAGTTTCGCTAAAACTATCCTTCCAAAATGACCCGCTATGTCAGTATTCACACCGATAAATTTCTTATAGAATATCGCTCTGGTTATGTTATTTTGTTTGAAATCTCCCGCCAAATTCAAAATTATAGTTGATAAATTTTAGCGGAACTCATATAGAGAATCGGGCTCTTGTATGTCATACTGAAAGTTTGACAAGAATACCTATAAGATGACAAGGCGTGTCGTCTGTCTTGAGATCCATTAGTTATGGTGTCTGGTTCTAGCGTCTTCGGTAGATGGCGCTGATGCTCCAGTTGAGATTCATTTTTTTGTCTATGACCGATGTCGCCAGCTCCCTATAGTTTCAGCCTCGAATTAAATATTAACCGAGAGAAATTTCCTTTGGTATTTAGTTTTGTCGGTTCTGAGAGCACATCAAGGAGATCAATTTATTTCCTATTCATCCAGCTTTCTTAGTTAAAGCACCCTTACACGACACCCTCAGATAGAAGAAGCAGAGTCAAATTTGAGAGTACACCCTAGTTGACACAATAATATGTCTCAATTTCGGTAAGTATACGTCACAGTGTATGACAAACTTGGACACAAGCGATTATAGCCTTCCACTGGAAGAGGTTGACCACTATATATACCTTGGGCACAAAATGACAGTAAGCAGAGACAATCAGACCATCGAAATTGAGCGAAGAATAGGTCTAGCATGGGCAGCCTTCGGGAAGCTTAGCACTACCTTTCGTAGCTCTATCCCAAACACACTGAAGACTAGGGTATTTGAGCAGTGTGTCTTGCCGGTCTTCACATACGGCACGGAAACTATGACCTTGACCAAACTGTCTTGCAATAAACTGCGAATTGCTCAAAGAAAAATGGAAAGGATAATGTTGGGCATTAAACTGCTAGACAGGAAGAGAAATGACTGGATTCGCAGCCAGACTAAAGTAACTGATGTGGCCGAGACGATAACTGTGCAGAAGTGGAGATGGGCGGGGCACATTGCTCGAATGAAGGACAGCAGGTGGACGAAGAGACTGCTGGAGTGGAGACCACGAGGCGATAAAAGACCACAAGGGCGGCCACCAACCAGATGGATGGATGACATAAAAAGGCTCGCTGGACCCCAGTGGATGGCGATCGCACAGGAGCGGGAGGAGTGGAAAAGGAGAGGGTAGGCCTATGTCCTGAAGTGGGCAAACTTGGGCTGATGATGATGATGTTGTATGACGGTCAAGGGAGAAAAGGATATTATGAATACGGGGTGAATTTTCTATAGGCCAAACAACTGTAACTCTATTCTGAATCTTCGTGAGATAATGCTGGCGTAAATTGTTTGAGAATTTTCACATAAAATTACTCGCGGCGCAAGTGAGTTTTATTCGGAATATTCATGTCTGAAATAAATGACACGTTGCGTTGGTGTGACCTCAGATGGCTGAAGAAAATAAATAATAGCTTAGGCTTAATCTCTATCCCAAATTATTCAACAGTTCTCCCTTTGGTTAATTATCAGTTTTTCGTAATATCACAAGTATACATGATATTTTTTAAGTACCTACATAAGTAAAAACATAAAAATGATAAAATATAAATTTTGTCTATGGGCGTATTTGTTCAAGAAATACCTAAAATAATGAAATATGGTACATAAGCTCCCGTCATTGTAGAAAATTTTAAATTAAGAAAGCGAACATTATCGTGTTAAATTTTTAAATTTGGAACCACGCTGTTGAGTGTTGGCATCGATTAAAATTTATGGTTGCCATTACAAAAATTAATGCAGAACAGTGACAGTTAGTTGATTGGCCGCATGAGATCTTTCCGATTGCGAGTACTACACCATAAACAATAAATGTACCATTAAAAGTACGCACCGTCTTACCCTCAAGATATTATAAATTTTACTTTTGAAGCCGATAACTTAACATTAATAAATTAAAAATAAATAAACCATAATTTATTGCTTGTGTATAAATTAACATCTCACTTGTTAATAGAATAAATTGTACCTATCTATGTACCTATACATATTTATGTAAACATTGTGCTGAGAATTCCTAGACAAGCTAGTTCTTTTCCTAAAAGCGGTTGGAATTTCGCTATACTGTGATATCTCGAAATTTGAGTAGGTAAAAATAAATAAATAAATAGATAACGTTATTGCTGTCTGTATTACAATATTAGAAAAAGGCTTGTACAATTCAAAGGGCGGACTTATCTCAAAGATCTCTGCCAGCCAACCCCAAAAATACTAGATTTTGAGATACAAACAGACTAATGGGTGTGTTTTTTGCTTTAAAATAGGCGAATCTATTCAACAGAAAGGAAATGCATATTTATTTATTATACTTATGTGAAATAAATTCATAAATAAACACTTTTCTATAAAAAGGTGTCATAAAAGTCGGCAGAATTTTTTGTCTGAGGCAATTTCTTAAAGTCAAGCGGTTCCCCTCGTTCAGTGATGCACAATGCATTCCTGATTCCATCCATGATGTATGAGATTGAATCTTGGACATGGACGAAAAATCTGGAAGTTGGAATAAATGCTGTGGAAATGAGATCACTGCGTATGATATGCGGAAAGAGACTGATTGATAAGGTGAGGAATGACAATATTAGAAAGGAATGTGGAGCGTAGTGACTAGAATGAAAGTCGGTAAATTAAGGTGGTTCATTGACTAAAAGGATATATAAATCTGTAAGAATGGGTGCACGCAGACGAGGCCGACCTCGAATGACTTGGTCCGACCATATCGGTGCCATCTTAGAGGAGGGCCAAGTCAGGAGAAAAAGGAATAGAAGAGCATGTATGCGGAATTTTATGCGTTTGGAAGAAACGAAAGAGGTTTGTTTGGATAGCAAAGAATGAAAGTACTTTCAGCGAAAAAAAAGCGTTCCTCTTCAATCTGAGACAGGCCAACCAACCGCCCCAGCCCCGCGGGTAGAAATTCCAAGTGTAAAAACACCTTTAAAAACTTTGACCCGATCGCGGGATTTGAACCCGAGTAATTAAAAAAAAAGACAAATCTAGTGCAGTCGTTGACTTTCGTACCTACTGAAGGTCGTGGCCCGTGGGGTCGATCATCAGTGGAGATCATGCACCCTCCACTTTCACAACGCAAGCTTTGCTTACAGTTATGTCGATGTGTTTTTTTACGTGCAGATAAATTTTGATAGAAGTTAAATAAGCCTTTTTGAAGAAGTACTTTCCACCTTATTTTTTGATTATTTCAATAGTTTGTTGTTTATTTAATACAATTGTACATTATCCAACGAAAAGAGAGAAAGAAAGAGTACGGTGAATTTAAGGGTATGAACTGAGATATCTATATTAAGGGTACCTGTATTATACATGTACATATGTATTCTTATGTCGACAGGTAGGTACCGGCTTGAATCCCGACATATTTTATCCGTTCGTTTCAATATCGACAGTGTGTGATAATTTATAAACAGTCCATTGAAACAATAACGCGACATGTATGACCAACATTTTTGTTCTGTATATTTTGCATTGCAAAAAATAAATGTAAATAAGTCATATTTCATATTGATCAAATCTTTCTTGGCTGTTTGGTTGAACTCATTACAGTAGGTACTCTCGCAGAGATTCTAAGTTAATTGAAGTTCGAATCATTAGATTTCTCGGCAGTCCATGCGATCCTAAGCAATACGCATACAATACAGAAGCAGTGGGGCTGGTACGAGTTTAATCGAAAGCTGATTGCACGGTAATAAGCGTGCAATAAGTGTTCGAAAATCTAACGATCGAATCATTCGGTCATTTTTGTATGGAATATTTTCGAAACTCTTTCGATTATCGTTTCGATATTCGATCATCGAAAACTTATACTGGAACATTTTGCGATGGTAATACCTATAATATTGCACGTTAATATTATAATATTATTAATTGTTAAAAGTGCAGAACGGTTGCGGGTAGTCCAGAGAGCGATAAAACGTACTATGCTGGGAATCAGTCTCAAGGATGGATTTCGAAATAAGACTATTAGGGCCAGAAAAGGAATGGAAGATATTGTCGATAGAGTTGCCACATTAAAACGGCGCTGGGCTCGACATATTGCCCACAGCCCAGACGATAAATGGATAATACGTCTCTTGTGATGGCGCCCTAGAACATTCCAAAGAAACCCCGGACGACCTCAACTTCGATGGAGAGATGACCTGGTGAGGTTTGCGGGTGGTACATGGATGCAGAAGGCGCAGGATAGACGGGAGTGAAAGAATATGAAGGAGGTCTACGTTCAGGAGTGGACGGTTCAATAATATTTGACGATTACGTACAATTTCATGTGAGCGTATTTAGTCCCGTGGGTAAAATTAATGCTCTGGGCAAAGCGAATATCCCTCACTATTCCATTATTCGTTCGTCATTCAAAATTTAAAATAGATAACGTTCGGCTACCTTGGATCAGTGTGTACTAAACATTTGAGCGGGAGTCCGCGGCATTCTTCGTCCATGGAGTGGCAAAATGTGAAGTAGGTAGAAGTTTAGTCTTAGCTTAGGTATTAACTTTGCCTGGCCCTTTTCCTAAACTCTTAAATATTATGTAGTTTGTATCCAAATCTTTAAAAAGTACAATAGTAAGTATTCATATATTAAGTAAATGAGGATCATTTACATTTAGAACTCAGTTTAACGAAAGGCGCGATGCTCAGTTCTGTTCTCAGAAGGAACGAGTGACATTACGAAAGAATTTGCAGCAACTTCGAAATATTTCATAATCAAACTGAATAATATCCGCAAACCACGGTTTGACTCCCCTGCAAAGTAAGTAGTTACGCTACAAAAGTAGAGCACGGATACATTGCCCACCTTAAATTTAATAATTGACATTTAAGAAAAAAAAATATTATTCTCAACAATACGTGTACTTGCGTTCGTCCATACAGTTACTGGACCGATTATTTTCTCGTTTATCTTTTTTTTTGTTTTTATTTTTTTATAAAAACGAATCTGTGCTCACTCAATGTGAACACAAATGCACTCATTGACCCATTCACAGTAAGCTACTTAAATTTTGTGTCATGTTGTGTTGAATAATATGATAACGACGCCGTGTAGTTTTAGTGAGTGAATGAGTCTTTGGTCATCTGATCAAGCAAACTTCTTTATACCAACTGTCATTCTGCAGCCATTTCAACTTGCCTTCTTTATGTTGAGGTTTTTGAACCTACGTTTGGAGTGCCAGCGAATATTATTTTCCTATTCGTTTTCTCGCTGCTCACCGAGGGTTTCGATTTAAGGTACCGAGTGGACAAAACGCCTCCTACCCTCCTTGTTATCTTTAGTCTTGTCTTTGCTTCAGTTTCCTTGATACTTCCAAATGAATTTTCGTGTCAGAGGAGACACGGCTAAGAGTAAGCAGATGCTAGAAAACCAGAATCCGAAAGAGGCGAAAACCTAAAGTTTTAAAATGCAGACAGCGAAGGAGAGGCCATTATGGTCATGCGTATAGAATGAACACAACCAGACTCCCTTATATCATTCTGCAGAACCAGAGAACTTAAAAATCCTTTGAAAGACAGCTGCGATACCACTTTGCAAGAGGAACTTCTCCAAAAAACAGTATCTATCCATATTTTGAATCTCCGTAATATAAACGTCGGAAATGACCATTCCCACTTTGTTAACCACATGCACAATACATATTTTGAAACTTGATAAAAGGAAAACTGCCCAGGTAGCGCAGAATGGACCTTATAGTTTAAATTCCAAATAACTTTTAAATTATTTTTTAAGCTAACATTCGTGAACTAGTTATTCAAACTGATCTCTGCGTTCACGGGATTTATCAGCAACTGCTTGTTTCCTTTTAGGCTTTAGAGTCAGAGTTTTTCAAGTGTTTTTTCACTTGAAATCTACCCGGGTTTGGCCTTTCTCAGATTGGACGGGACCGGTTGACTGGAAAAAATTGCCCCAGGCAAAAAGTTCCGCCGGCTGTACTGACACCTTTGTATAGAAAAGTGTTATATTATTATTATTATTAAACGCAAAACGTTACATTATAATAGGCAATAAATGAAAATAAAGCTTCGTGATGAAAGCGCCGCCAAAACACCTGGAAATTTGCAAAAGATTATGGAAAATGTTCAGGGATATGCCCGGGAATTTGCAAAGCAGAAAACGCTACCGTTTTCGAGATAGAGTTATCCATAACTCACTCTTTTCGCGTTAATATAACTAGTGTATTAAAAAATGCTATTTTATCACATACTTCAATTAATAGTTTTAAAAATTCAAACCATCTATTCTGCGCCACCCGGATAGGGGTAAAAAAATCGAGAGAGCAAAAATAATAATGTTATCAGTATTGTTGATGGTATGGCGTGTGAGAAGATATTGGAGCAGCCGCAGTCACGTGACGCAACCACGAGGACAGGGGGTGGTACCTACCTGGTACCGTATCCGCCATAACGAATGTTGCATTCATTAGTGAAAACATGAAAATAATTATTGTCCAGCGGTGCCTACTGCACCTACATACTCACCTGTATGCAGCATTACCATCAAACTAGCCGACTACCAGCGTATTGTTTTGCTGTTAGAACAGTTTTCATTCTCAGATTCTCGTCTCTTGATACTTTTGATAAAAAGTCTTAAGCCACCTTCCGTTCAATATTTCTGATGTATGAGCCTAAATAGATTAATATAATATTTGTTACTGAAGGTCACGTGATTAATTCCGAGTTGTTCTTTATATTATTCTGAGTCTTTCATCAATTTGAAATTTGTACCCAGGATTGGGTTTTGTGGTAAATTGAAAAATTTGATTGGTTGAATATTCCTAAGAAAACTTGAAAAGTCAAAGTTCATGCTATTTTGAGATTCTGTATAAGTGTGAATTTGACTTTAATAAACTCGTAGGAGAATATTTGTTTGACTTTAGTGTCCGTCACTAACTCAACGTAATTTGTTTAGTTTATTTTTAATTTTTAATGTGTCATCCTCATCATCAGCCATCACTTGTCCAGCACTTGTCCTGAACTGTAGGCATCCGTTACGTTTTCCATGAAATTCTGTCTTTTGACATTTTGTATCACTGATTTCCGTCCACTCTTCAAATGTCAGCAGATCACCTGAGCTGTAGCCTTAGTTAATTCAATTTACCAGTTTTTTGGCCTCTACTCCAGGCTTTTATTGGTTCGTTTGTCATTGGATGTTTGATAAGTTTAAAGAAATCCATTTTTTTGACAAACGAAAATTTTTATTTTACATACTTAGATGCCTCGTGATAATAATTCATTCCATTGCATACTTGTATATATACTGTACTCTGACGATCATCTCGCGTAGGAAGTATTTTAATTTATCAGTGAACTCTTTATCATTGGGAGTTTTGGTCAATTCTTGAGCACCTTGGCATTTGTCTTCCGCTTCTCAGTCCAGGTGAAAGCTGCTGTTTGTGCAAAGATTGCAACTGGTGCAGCGGATACCAAAACTGTAAAATAATGGAGTCTTCGGGCATCTTTCTTCGGGTATTCAAGTTTCGGGGTACCTCTGTCTTCAATAATGTATCATTTGTTTAGTGGGCTTGTTCATTTCTTATTCTTCTTCCAGATCTTGGTATATATTCTCATCAATCTCCTTGATTTTTCTTATGATCTCTTTTTCATTCTATTCAAGTTGACTAACCAACGTATGGGATATTTTTTTTGTTATATGATAAATATTCGCTGATAAATTTTATTACCTACTTATTTTTGCAATTTAATCAGACACTTATTATTCAGTTAATTTTGTCTGTACGATTTGTATACCCACTTTTGATAGTATTGTTTTGTTTATAAATTTTCGCATACATTTTTAAACCATTTATTGAGGTATTTCCAATAAAAAAATATACACGATCTCTCACAAATCATTATAACATTACGATCATGAATTAATTGTAAAAATGAATAGCTAATAGAATTTGACACAACCTTCCATAGGAATTTCCTTTTGAGATATGCGGCTAGTTAATTATTAAAATCATATAATTTTATGTGTGTCGTTTTCCAAGAGACAATTTCTATATATTTATTGCTAGAAATGATGTTGATATTCGTTTAGGTCTCTGTGTAAATATCTATAACTAGCTTATACCCGTCTTGCTTTACGTTTTTTATTCCGATTGTCAGGCTTGATCGGTAGGTAATTAAACAGGTTCTAGTCTAGCTTCCCATTGCTTTGTAGACCTCTATAACTGACATAAGCACAGAAAAAGAAGAACGACACTTTTAATGTTTATTAAAATTTTGTATGAAGATCCTAAAAAATAGGGTTTTTTAAATAGCTCTAAATATATTAAAGTTAATGCAGCAAATTGTATTAAAGAACCTTCTCCGGCATTTTGCACGGCTCTGTGCAGATTTATATCTGACGTAGCATTTGTATTTTGAGCGTCATGCTATGACATACGGTAAAAAGCAAATAAAAAACATTTCTGAATTATTATGTAGATAGAGAAGGAGGGGCTAATGCGAGTTTTATTTAATTTCCCAATTTACCACGCAACTTTCTTAATTTTTTCTTTCATAAGAACCTTCTACTGATAAAAGCCAACACGACAAAAAAAGAATTAGTGAAATCGGTTCGGCCGTTTAGGCGTGATGCTCACATATACGGTAAAGCAACGACAAAAGGCAAATAAAAAAACATTTCTAAATTATTATATAGATAATCATCGCAACTACGATGACTATAATAATAATATACATAATATATTGTGTGGGTACCTACTCGGACATACAGAGGTATGCATAGTAATTATCTTGAATATGTTTATACATTATCTTTCTAGAACTTTCTCTCGGAATCTCGGGAGAGACGCCCATGTTTCCATTTGAACGATAAAATGTATCAAACCATACGGTTTTTATTTCAAGCTTCAAAAAACTTTTATTGTATACTGTAGTGGAAACTGATATGCTCATTGTCCACTGAAGAGAAAAAATACGTGATAATAATGAATACAAATGGAACCAATACGCATCCCTGTGGAACTCCCGTGATGATCCTAAAAGTTTCAGTAGAATCACCAGACGATCTGACACCGCTTTCAAAGCCTTCATATGGTAAAAAAAATCGTTATTTTAATCTTCGGCGGCTTTCCATTTTTTGATTTATATTTTTTCTCTTTATCAAAAATGTTTTTGTTACAAATAATCGAGCCTTCACATTAATGTACCTACTTATTTAACATTGTTTGCTTTGGCATAATGAATACGTTTCTGAATCTGGATAATTTTCATAGTTTTCTTGTGGTGTCATCAAAAATTTTGATATCTACGCATAATCTCGAACGTTTATTCCGAGGCAATCTATATTGAGTATGCGGCGTCAGTACGAAATGCGCTATAAATGTACTAATTGTATGTAGGTAGCTCATGAGTTAATATTAACTGTAGCCTTATGAACTACATGCTTTAATCGTCTGAAATGATTGAAAAAGAAAAAAAAATATTTTTTTAAACGAAATTATTTGTCATTATTGTCATTGGCATTTCAGCGAGAAAATCAGTTTTTGAGATTATTATTATTTTTTGCCTAATACCACGACGACCGACCACTTTAGCCTTGTTGCCTAGCAACAGATTCATTATAAAGAGGTCTCAGGTTCGATTTCCGAGTCGTGCTAGAGTTTTACCTGGGACAGGAAGGGTTTTATAGAAAAAAAATTGAATATAAACAAAAAATAAGAGAAGTATAGGGTCCCATATCAAAAAGAAAAAAATAACAACAAATGGCTCTAACGATTCACTACTAATGTTCGATTTTTTTAAATGGAACAAACCACTACGGGCTTTCGACCGTCTTCTACTGTTATTTCGAAGGCTGGCTTATTGTGATCACTTTACGTTAACAACATCCCATATCAGGGTGGATCATGTGCGATATTTTAGACCGCCGAAACATATTCAACCTCCCACAAATACAATATTTTTACTTATTTTTTTAATGTACCTATACCTAATAGTGTGATTTTTGGATACATGATGAGAGCAGACAAATCGAAAAATTTGGACTGGAAATCACTTAAAAATAAATTGAGAAGGCTAAGTTTTATAGTGTTTTCAGTTGATATCCGGAATCTGGGTGGTTCTGAGTTTGAGAGGGGTGTGAAGTCTTCTTCTCAGCCTATTCCCGTCCACTGCTGGACAAAGGCCTCCTCCATCTCCTTCCACACCGCTCTGTTTTGGGCTTTTTGGACCCAGTTGACCCCAGCGTATTTGACGAGGTCGTCTCTCCAACGTAGTGGTGGTCTCCCGACGCTCCTGGCGGTCGTTCTGGGTCTCCAAGTTTCAACCCTCTTCGACCATTTCTCTGCCTGGTCTCTTGCCTGCCCTGCCCATCGCCATTTGAGGGAAGCGATACGTTGGGCAATATCTGCAACCATGGTTCTTTGTCGTATCACTTCATTTCTCACTCTATCTCTCAGGGTGATACCCAGCATGGCTCTTTCCATGGATCTTTGGGTAACCCTTATTTTTTCTGTACTCAGCTTGGTCAGCGTCACTGTTTCCAGACCATATGTTGCAACCGGCATTATGCACGTCTCATAAACTCTGCGTTTAAGGTTCATGGGGATTTTACGGTTTTTGAGTATGTGACTCATTTTCCCGAAGGCTGCCCAACTTAATCCAATACGTCTTTTGACTTCGGCGGTTTGGTTTTCTCTGCCTAGTCTTATGGCGTGTCCTAGATAAATGTATTCTTGGGTATTTTCTATAACATTTCCATCAATTTTAATTTGGGAGCCTTCTGTGCCCATGACCTTGGTCTTTACGTGTGTGAAGTCGTTGCTTGTTAATTAAAATTTTCATTAAATTTTTTTTTTGGCTCTGCACTCGTTTTCAAGTGATTCGGCTCATTCAATTATTGTCAACATGCTAAAGAGGCAGTGTGTAGGCCTATATCTGCGCTTATGTCTGGTTGGTTTATTTTTTATAGCTTACCTAAAGACAATAATATGACGATAAAATGTGCCATGGACCCTTTACATTCATTATTGGCACGTCATCAGATTATCACTTGTTTTGTGTATTGGGCATCGATGATGATGTGCGTTGTGGTTTATGAAATGAACATTTTTTTGGACTTTAGCGTGTCCGGAGATTTTTACTATGTGCTTTATAAATATGTCACAGTTTACCTTAAGCGGAGCAAAATATTTTTTTGTCATTTTTCACGCAAATTAAAGGTTGTGTTGTGAAAGAGAAAGATGGCAGCAACGGTAATCCAACCCATAACCTTTACAAAGGAAGTTTTTAGAAAATCGGTAGGATACCAACATCTAAATTGTTTCGTTACCAAAGTGTTTAAAAGTAGGTACTGAGGGATGGAGAACGAATAAATTAATATTTTTTTTTTGTTTGATAATGAATGAATTCACTTCTAGAACACAAAAATATTCTTTCACTCTTTAACAGAAGGCTACAAGGTACTTAAAAGCTTGTATTGTTAAAGAGGAAGATCTGGGATCGAACTCACGCCCTCCAATACGTAACAGTACGAAAGTCAGCTTCGTAACCGCTAAGCCACCAACCACTTCGAAGATTTCATACTTAACCCAGTTTCCAAAGTACCTATTCCGTTCCTCATTCTACGTAGAGGTCAGAAGAACAGTACGAATAATTTTCTTTACGAACTAATCAATTTACCAGCAATGTAGCGTAATTATTGGATCATAAATCAAAGACCCATTCAGGTTGGAAGGCCATTTCCTCTCGTGTTGTATTCCTGCCAGGTTATATAGCTGTCTCGTGTTTTGTATCATTTTATTATAATATTTTTACCAATTTATTGCCCATGTAGTTGTATGATACTCGATACATACAACGCAACCAATGTAACACTTTAATAACTCCATTTTGAACTGAAACATTATGGCTTATTTCTCACTAGCTTATACCCGTCTTGCTTTACGTTTTTGATTCCGAATGTCAGGCTTGATCGGTAGGTAATTAAACAGGTTCTAGTCTAGCTTCCCATTGCTTTGCAGACCTCTATGTTTATTAAAATTTTGTATGAATAGTCAAAAAAAATAGAGTTTTTTAAATAGCTCTAAATATATTAAAGTTAATGCAGCAAATTGTATTAAAGAACCTTCTCCGGCATTTTGCACGGCTCTGTGCAGATTCATATCTGACGTAGCATTTGTATTGTGAGCGTGATGCTATGACATACGGTAAAAAGCAAATAAAAAAACATTTCTCAATTATTATGTAGATAGAGAAAGAGGGGCTAATGCGAGTTTTATTTAATTTCCCAATTTACCACGCAACTTTCTTAATTTTTTCTTTCATAAGAACCTTCTACTGATAAAAGCCAACACGACAAAAAAAGAATTAGTGAAATCGGTTTAGCCGTTTAGGCGTGATGCGATGACATACGGTATAAAGCAAATAAAAAAACATTTCTGAATTATTATGTAGATTACGAAATACAAGGTTGACCCTTTGTCAAAACTTCAGTTGATAATTATGGCACTTTACCAAGGTTTTCGTTCCCTCTTAATCCACTGCCAAACGTTGGCCTTTCTTGGTTAATAATATTTGCAGATATTTCTGAACTAAACATGAGGTCAACACTATTGACCGATTTAGTTTCTCAATGTCTAATAAACTGTAGTTTCCCAGGAAAGACCTCTACCCCATCCACCTTCCTTTGCTTTTTCCTTTTTCTTTTGTTTGTTTGAGTTTGCTTTCTTTTTTTTTTGTATTCTTTGCTTTTTTCTTTATATTGGGGTTAGTTGTTAGAAACTGTAGAAAGGGTAAGCTCGCCCTCTGTATGTTGATTCCGTGATGTCTTTGTTATGTTAAGTTTTTGTGTTACTCTACCAATGTACAGTAAAGTATGAATAAAATAAATAAATAAAAAATACAATTTTTTTGGAGGGTTGATAAATGATTGGGATTAAATCAATGGCAGTTGGAAAATACGAAAACCTATACCTACCCCTTTTTTTTTATAAAAAATTAATCTGTGCTCACTCGAAGTGAACACAAATACACTTTTGACATCTTTCACACTAACCAAAGGGTTGTGCCGTGAAAGCGGAGATGGTCGACACGGCCGGGAAACAGTGCGAAAGCCGGCGCCATAACCGCTGGTCTACCAACCACCTATTTTTGCCATTGTATAATATATTGAGTCTTAAAATTTGATTATAATACCTAATTAATAGATATTTTATGACTTTCGTGTATTTTCTTAAGGAAATCATACCAAAGCAATGAACATTTTATTAGATTAGCCATCGATCTATATTCGAGATAGGTTCCTTGGGCTGAAAACGTATGTAGTATAAACAGAACTACTGCAGAGCGGTAACATCGGAAAACCAGAGAGGCCACAAAGGTGCCCGGACAAAATTGCCACTGGACGGTTACTGACAGAGACATGGGGAAAAGAGGCGAATGCTTCATTTAAGATGGCATAAGGATATTAACTATACAATTTTCATTTTAACCGTTAAGTGTCGATAGGCATAAAGTCAGGTATCTGTCTATACAACGCTCGGCCGGCGTCCATACAATTAGTATGGAACTTTCGATATTGCGTATACATTTTGGAAAAGAACAATGGATATTTTGTCTAGGGAACTGATATACACATAAAAATTTATACTATTTAATTCGAAAATTATCGCACATTAATTTGGAATGGTTATTACTCTTATTTTTGGTGAACATTGAACCAGTATGAAATTTAATCACATTGCTGAATAGGTCCGTTCATAGTAAAAGTTTCGTTGTAATGTGTGAATATATCTTTTTTTTCTTTATTTTTTTCAAAATCCACAGGTTCGTCATAGTGCATTGTAGACAACTTTTTTGGTACATTTTATACCGATGTCATAATTTTGGTTAATCCAAAAACTGAAGATTTCTTTGTCATCTTTGGAACGTTTAACTTGGAAATTCACTTGAATATTTTCATTTAGATTCCTGTCAAATTTAGGCTAGAATATTTTAGTTTCAAAAATGATTTTTTTTTCACTGTGCCGGCGCTCACAGCGGTGGCCCATCACTTCTACCATTATGAAGAGGAGACGGACTTGGATGGGAAATGTGTTAGGATGCCGAATTAGAATTGGCTAAGAAAAGGGTGAAGACGTGGAAGACCCTTTCACACCGTGTCCCATACGTTCGAAGTAGAACTGAGTGATTTGGGCATGGTGTAGGAAGAGGTAATTGAAGCCGCGCTCTTGTTGCCTCTCTATGCCCCGAATTGGGGTCAAAAGGGAGTGAGTATGATTGATTTTAGTTTCAAAATTAGTTAAGGTGAGTATGTCTCCCAAGTTAATAGCACTCCCAGTTTCTAAAAATATGTCAGTAGGTTTCACCAGCAGTTTTTCTAGTCAACCGATTCCGACCAATCTGAGACAAGCCAGCCCCGGTGAAAAAATAGTTCCCTGACTCAACCGGTAATTCAGCCTGGAACCTCTTTTTCGCAGTAAAGTTTATGAATATAAAAATTATTAGTTGTATCTTGATAACAAATAAAATACAAACAACATAATTTGTATTGATACCGACATTTTGCAGGTATTCTAGTTATGTAGCTATAAAACACTTCACACTTCCAAAATATTATTTTTACTATAAAAACCGTAAATTACAATACAATATAACTTATTGCAATGTGTTTATAGAATGAAAGTAAAAGCAGGTATACACGTCCAATTTCCACGAAATACAGATAATACCTGGCCATTTACATACAATTAGTATGGGAGCCCGGCCGGCACCCAATAGACAGATAACGAACTATTTTACAAAATGGGTATTATTTATGAATAGACGGCATATTGTTTAAAAATAAAAATAGAACGGCAAAATAGACACCCCATTACAGGAATACCTGGAGTCTCAATAAAAAATTCCAAGTTTTACCTATTGAAACAATGGAGGGAATTTCCGAAATGCTCCAGCGGCGTCGTTTATACACTTAACTGTTAAACTGTCTCTTAAATATTCTCTGTGCCTGCAAGATTTATGCATAGGCTACGATCGAGTAAACATGTGCAAAGACTGCCGTCATCGCGGATGCCTAGGAGATTTATAGATGGACACCCAGAAAGCCGAAAAAGGATTGGCAGACCAAGGCTGCGATGGGAGGATGAAGTCAGGAAGAATGTTGAACAACTTCTTTACTCACGAAATTGGAGAATCGAGGCAGACGACAGGGTTGTCTGGAGGCGACGAGTAGTATTGGAGGCCAAGGCTCGAATTAGGCTGTAGCGCCATCGGAAGAAGAAGAGTTTTAAGTTGTTGTCGTTGACTTTTCACGCTTCAACCTTAAGTAGTTTGAAGGATCAAATTACTCTACAGTCACTGTATGCTGACATCTTCCACAGTAGAAGAGTACTGTATCTGATGTGTGCGATGTTACTTTACTATATATTAATTTATGGGAGTAGACGTGCGCAAAATGGCAGGTGTTTCCTGTGTACTTCGTGATATAATATAATATAAATATAAAATACTAGAAAGGTATTTTATATACTCGATAATATAATATTGCGTATAGGCAAGTACTTATTGCAGCGCAAATAATGATACAATTATTATAAAAATAGCCAATTACAATAAATAAATGAAAGAGTTATAAACTTTTATATAGCGTTTAATAAATTTATCCCGTATTGATTTAGTGATGTTGAAATAATATAAATTACCTACTAGTTGAACCGTCGACCCTTGTCGCGCCTTAGAACCAATATTATTTGTGTTAACTTTCATTAATTCTCCCTTTAAATCCTACTTAGGAGCATAGGGATGCTGCACACCAGCTTCCTCAACCCCCCTCCTTGGTGGGGTCCAGGTGGTCGATGCTTATTTCTTGCCAATTTTCTGACCTTGAATGAAGTGAGGTGGTCTCAACCTGCGTATTACTAAAAAGGGGAGGTTGAAGTAGGATAGAAAAATTGGGGTTATAAAAAACTATAAATATTCTTCAAACACATTATTTGTAAATGTGTAATACATATAGTCATTATATCCATTTATAAACAAAACACACTTTGCAACATGTATTACTACAGATTATATTATTTCCGAAATATATTTCGGTCAAAAAAACTCTCCGCTGAAGATGCATGGTCGCAGAGTCGGCCGAAAATATTATATTTCAATTTATTTTCGTAGATATAAATTGTTTCATTTAAAATTGAGAAATAAAAATCTGTGTTCTTATAAAAAAAATGGGGGGGGGGGGGGAGGGGGTAAAGGGTAAAGTTGTAGCCTCAAGGCAAGGGTGAAAGGGGCTCTATACTGCAGAACACCACGTGATGAATGGATGAGCCTTAACATAGGTACATATCCACTTTTATAATATTATGTATGTATTCTATACAAAATGTTATTATTATCAATGAACCAATCATGTATGTTTTGTCGAACAATAATCTCCGATAACCACAAAATTTCACACTCTTTTTATCATCCAATCTGCCTCCTGTCACCTCCACAGACCTCTCACTTCCGTCACTTTCCTTCCTATTCTCTCGCTTACCTTATGTTCATGCGCGGCCACTCTCCCCTAGGAGTATAATGGTGTTTTTGTCAAACCTTTAACATGTCCAGTCTGTCCTTTTATCAAATAACCAATCAAAAAGGTGTTGTGTGCGTTTTCAATACTAAAAATCTTTTTCAGTTCGATTCATTACCAACCGGAAAGTTTTATGCCCTAATATTTTTTTTTCTACATATTTGTTAATCAGCAATGGCATTAGAATGAGTAGATTGGCATAGATCGGGCATGTCTCCTGAGGGGTTACTCTTGAAACTCAAACCTGATCTCAATGTCGACCGTCAATACTTTTAGTATCTACTATTAATACTTGTATAAATCCTTATTTATTAACTTTTTTTCGTTTACCAACAGCGAATATAAAATAGACCTACGTGAAACTATTTTCACGTGAGGACCTCGAGGCAATAAAGAACTTTTGTTTCTTGAGTATTCAATCACTCTGCAATGTGAAAGCGTAACGTTTAATACAACAAATTTTTATGACATATATTTATATCAATATATAAAATCTATTATATTAAAATGGATAGCTATTTTCTGATGTCATGGCATCACGCCTAAAAGGCTGGACCGATTTCGCTAATTCTTTTTTTATCATGTAGGCTTTTATCAGGAGAAGGTTGTTATGAAAGAAAAAAAATTAAGAAAGTTGCGTGGAAATTTATATATCAAAGAAAACTCTAAGTAGGTAACTTTCTGAGTAATTTTAATAATATAACTTTTATTTCAAATTTGAAACATTTAAGTTAAATTTAAGTTTGACAGGAACTGTCAGTTGTTTGATAGTTGGTACTATTAACAGAATTTCGATGGAAAATAATATATGGGTTGAAAAATATGCATCTATCTAAATTATCTACATTGGTCAAAATAAGGTAAAGAGGCAATCCTTATTCAAATTCGACATTCATACATAGGAACATAGGACAACGTCTGCCGGGAAAGCTAGTTGTAGGTATATAAATAAATAAGTGGAAGTTATACATATGAGGCGTGGGTTTCAAACTAAAACAAAAACTTTCGGGTTGAAAGCGAAATGTATTGACGAGTAATTTTTTTGACGAGATATTATTATGATGATGGTTAGTACATGGGCACTATCTGTTATACATCAGCTGCGTATATTTGTCAACACAACGTTCATTGAGAAGGTGCCTAATTTTTATCTACAGGGTGGTCATAAAATAAATTACTCGATTAAAAATCTTTGGAATAATTTCATGTTAGTATAATAAGAGTATCATTATTTATTACAGTAAGTTTATTTATTTATTTAAAAACCACCAGTGGAAAGTCGCCATCAGTGAAAACTTTTCACACACATTTATAAATACATACACATTTACTTAATATTACCACTCATAGCTATTTTTTTTTTCTAAATGTTGATGCTTGTCTTCGGAGTTAGAGGACCCCAATCCGAAGCGAAGTATTATGCAAGAATTCAACTAAGCTACCAGCCTACTTCAACCGTCCATAACTGTCTATATTTCTTCATAGTGTAGATAATATTGCTCCTTACAGTTTTTAAATATTACGTTCAGATAGGTTTTGTATACAGAACCATTGATTCTAAAATTAAATCAATGAATGTTCGATTTTCAAATAGTAATTTTTAAAAATTTTAACCGTTACGGATTTATCATAACAGCACGCTGATATACATGGTCTTCTTCTTTTTCTATTACTTCCGATCTGGGAGGCTACTCTTGAAACTCAATCTCGATCTCAATGTCAAACGTCAATAATTTTAATACTGTTAATACTTGTACCTATAAATCCTTATTTAGTCCATTTTTTTCATTAAACAATACCAATCGTATTTAAATAGACCTAAAACCAAAATCTAATTATAATAATGACATTTTTTTAAGATTGAATTTGGATCGTGATTGTGATTGAAATCAAGAGTAACTCACCTGTTCTGGTTAGATAACCCTTCCACGGACACCAAACGTCAGCTGTCCTTCCATCTCTTGGGCGTTCTGCCTGGTAGCCTTCTGTCTTATGGAATACCATCAGCAACCACCTTGGCTATGTGGCTATCTTCCAGTTCTACTGACATAGTCCCTCCAGTGTCTTTGCCTGCCTCTGTCCCATCTCACAACGTCGTCTGCATTGCATATATCCCTAATAGTGCTATATCTGACTCCGTACCTTACACAGAATGTCATTTTATGTTAAAGTCCTGTTGTTGGCGTAGTGTAGTCGACTTTAGTGTAGGTAGTTCAAAATTTTACCACCGGAGTTCATAGAAAACTTCGTGGCGCTCTCTCTGTCACAAATGATCAACATTTTGTATACGGTGACACTGTGGACAATAATGACTTAAATAGGGTGGAAAACATGGCAAAACGGGAAGAAAATTATTGTTTATAGATTTCGTTTACTATAATAATTCATAAACCATAATAAAAAATTAACAACAATAACCTCACATCGATGCTCTCTTGAGAAATGAAGTCGACAGATTAACAGAAATTCCGTGAAAATATTAGTAAACACTCTATGTTTTCAATAGATTTCCATGGTAACACTACCAACTTTCAAATGTTTCTTGACATTTCAAATTTAAGCTAAAGTAAGCGGGAATATTTTTTATGAAACGCGTCTACTTAAAGGAGACTTTCCAAGTTAAAAGTTCCTTTATAGCTAAAGAGCTTTTGAAACCGTCCGTTATGCAGTGGGTTCCTAGGGAACGGTCCATCGTCTGACAAGACTGCGTCTTTCAAAATTATATGACAATGTTTTTTGTTACTACGGAAACAAATATTGGCAATGTTCTCAACTGACATATTCACCGTTGTTTATAGTAGCGGTGTATCCATAGGAAAACAACCCATGAGGGTTTTACCCGGGATGGAATGTTCTCACCACGGTTGTTCGGAGAATAGACATGGTTCTGGAGGTGCACGTACTGACTTACATATAAAATCAAAATAATTTTAACCGAAATAGAAGTGTTCACACATTTCTTGAACTCCGTGTACTTAAAAATCGTTATAGTGACAAAAAATAAAGCAGCGTTTATTTTAACGCCGGAGTAGTTGTCTAATAAAAAGATATAATTTATTAACTCTAATTATTATTAAAATAAACGGACTGTAGTAGGTACAATACGGGGCGCAACTAATACAGCCTATTTGTATGGACCGTTTGTTACGGACAGCCTGCTCAGAGGCGGGACCAGGAAGAATTTTTAGAAAATTTGATTTTTTTTTACGATTTTTTCTACTTAAAAAGGTATCAGTATAGTTGGAGGAACTTATTGTCTGCCTAGACAATCTTTTCCAGTCAATCTGAGACAGGCCAACTCTTGGTAGAAATTCCGAGTGAAAAAATGCCTTGAAAAACTACGATCTAACCGGTTTCGAACCCGGGATATCTTGATCTGAAGTTTCTAACACTAGGCTACCGAACTCGATAACTTTTACAATTTAAATGTTGCAATTTTAATTGCTTCTTGCATGTAAAAAAATTTCATATTTCAAAAAAGTCTCACGCAGTTTGGCGTCCATTTTCTAATTATTTCCATCCCATGTTAGGTCCACTTGAAGAGCAAATTCCTTCAGGTCTCTTTTGAGATTTGAAAATTCTCCCACTCATCTCATGCCTTTTGTCCAATCTCGGATATTTCTTACTGATATGACCTGTCTTCTGCCAACACTTTTTCACTCGACATTCTCAAGGCGTATTTGAATTGAAACACTTTGGTACAAGTAAAATTTTATAAATTTATAGAATTTTACCTTTTGTTTTTTTCATTATAATAACTTGGCAAATAAACACCATATTTAACTCACTTCTGATGATTATATTTGAATGTTTAAAGTATGCACATAAAAATCTGTCAAATACTCCACAAAACTTGAACTTTCATCACCACGATACCCGCAATAAAAGTCTACTGAGGCCTGTTGAGCATAGACTAACAAAACTGTCAAAGAGCTTCGTTTGTATGAGCGTGAGGCTTTATAATCGTCTCCCTCACGAACTCAAATTATCTGACTCTGCTTGTTTCCAGAGGGAGGTCAAAATGTATCTTGTTGAAAATGCTTTTTATTCAACTAATGACATGTAGATTAATATTAAGTTTACCTTCTATGTTGACACTATGTAATATCTGTTTCTTTTCTCTCGACTTTGTTCTTGTCGCTGCTGCATGAGGTGGCCTTGTACATTGACGAGATGCCAATGGGACCCTTTACACCCCTTTGGCATCGAATTTACTTTCTCAATAATTTAATGTCTTTGTATAATGAAATCTATTTGTCTTTTATGTACTAAATTGTAAATATTTTAATGAACCCGAGTGCCTCGTGAGGGGCCTATGGGGGATGCAATAAAGATTTGAAAGATTTGAAGATGCTTTATACAAAAAAGAGCCACGGATTCAAAACAAATAAAAATATTTAAAAAAAATTAAACCATAGTGCAGAGCACAGAATTTCATCATTCCCTGAACCGCTACTTTATAATGACATTTTTTGTTGTAATGAACTTTTTTATGTTCAATTATGTTCAGTACACAAACAGTTTTTTTTTCTATATAATTCATACAATCAACTTGATGACAGCTTCTAGCGTATTATCAAATAAATCTTCATAGTAATCATTATGTTTCCCATTATGACACGGAATTTCCCAGGATTGGAGTAATCAGCGAGCAGGTTAGAGATGTGCATTACTCGTGGGCTTTCGTTTTCATTTACTATAATATCGATTAAGTTAGTCTTTTTTACAATGAAACATATGTGCATAATGTGCACTGCGCCCCCAGAAACTAAAATAGGTAAATAATTAACTTTAGTTAAACTAATTACATTACAATATTTCTAAAACATCCGTATTAAATTCGTATTCTCAACTCAGGCGGCAACAACGCGAGAATATAAGCTCGCGCGCACATTCTACCTCGCCTATGAAGTATCGATGCTGGGTGTGCTCATTTGAAATCGTCCGATAACTTTGTAGACTGTATGAAAATTGTCTAAAACGCTCGAAACGATGGAGTAAATGGGATGGGCTACGGTAAGAGCGGCAGTTACGTATGCGAGAATGAGAGGGAACTACCATCAGGTGCAGTAAACAATCATTATTTTGTTAAACTGTTGATAGTTTCGGCCGATAATAATTTTGTTAAAATTTAAATAAAACGATTTTTATCTTTTCCACAATTTATTTTGTCCCTGACATGTTTCGAAAGGACACGCCTTTCATGTTCACAGGGTTTGGTGAAACTAAAGCTAACGTTTGGTACAGCGATGAGAGAGCGTATCGTATTATATTACATATCAGTAGTCTGCAGTTGAAGTTATATACTTGATAGTTCTCTTGTAGCATATAATTTTACAATATATAAAACATTAAACTGTTTTGGAGAGTAGGCTAAGATTTTTTTTTATTTTTTTATTTTTTTTATATTTACCAAACACAAAATAAATAAAATAACAATAATAGAATTGTGCTTGTATAGTTGTCTCATTACTAATGTTCTACAGTTATATGATAGCATAGGTTATGGTTTTAAAAAATAAATACAAATCACTAAAGAGAACCACCAATTAACATTTTTTTTTTTTTTTTTCCCTATAAAATAAATAATAAAAATGCAGATAATTACATCGTATTAGAGAAACATTAATACAGATTTTAATAGGTAGGTATATTTGAGAAAAACAGGTGATTTCAATGGAAACAATAAGTGAGTTTTGTACAATAAGTGAGTTTTTGTACAGTAAGTGAGTTTTCGATAGGTAGGTATAAATGTAAAGAACAGGTGATTTAGAAAGATTCTATAGAGTAAAGCATATTATGAAAATAGATAAAAGCATATTTTTTCGATAGGTAGGTATAAATGTAAAGAACTGGTGATATGCATATGCTTTACGTTATAGAATTTTTCTAAATCACCTGTTCTTTACATTTATACCTACCTATCGAAAAAATATGTTTTTATCTATTTTCATAATATGCTTTACTCTATAGAATCGTTCTAAATCACCTGTTCTTTACATTTATACCTACCTATCGAAAAAAATATGTTTTTATCTATTTTAATAATATGCTTTAGGTTATAGAATTTTTCTAAATCACCTGTTCTTTACATTTATACCTACCTATCGAAAAAATATGCTTTTATCTATTTTCATAATATGCTTTACTCTATAGAATTTTTCTAAATCACCTGTTCTTTGCATTTATACCTACATATCGAAAAAATATGTTTTTATCTATCATATAATATGCTTTATGTTATAGAATTTTTCTAAATCACCTGTTCTTTACATTTATACCTACCTATCGAAAAAAATATTTTTTATCTATTTTAATAATATGCTTTACGTTATAGAATTTTTCTAAATCACCTGTTCTTTACATTTATACCTACCTATCGAAAAAATATGTTTTTATCTATTTTCATAATATGCTTTACTCTATAGAATCGTTCTAAATCACCTGTTCTTTACATTTATACCTACCTATCGAAAAAAATATGTTTTTATCTATTTTAATAATATGCTTTAGGTTATAGAATTTTTCTAAATCACCTGTTCTTTACATTTATACCTACCTATCGAAAAAATATGCTTTTATCTATTTTCATAATATGCTTTACTCTATAGAATTTTTCTAAATCACCTGTTCTTTGCATTTATACCTACATATCGGAAAAAAAATGTTTTTATCAATTTTAATAATATGCTTTACTTTATAGAATTTTTCCAAATCACCTGTTCCTTACATTTATACCTACCTATCGAAAAAATATGTTTTTATCAATTTTAATAATATGCTTTACCATATAGAATTTTTCCAAATCACATGTTCTTTACATTTATACCTACCTATCGAAAAAATATGTTTTTATCTATTATATAATATGCTTTACGTTATAGAATTTTTCTAAATCACCTGTTCTTTACATTTATACCTACCTATCGAAAAAATATGTTTTTATCTATTTTCATAATATGCTTTACTCTATAGAATCGTTCTAAATCACCTGTTCTTTACATTTATACCTACCTATGGAAAAAAATATGTTTTTATCTATTTTAATAATATGCTTTAGGTTATAGAATTTTTCTAAATCACCAGTTCTTTACATTTATACCTACCTATCGAAAAAATATGCTTTTATCTATTTTCATAATATGCTTTACTCTATAGAATCTTTCTAAATCACCTGTTCTTTACATTTATACCTACCTATCGAAAACTCACTTACTGTACAAAAACTCACTTATTGTACAAAACTCACTTATTGTTTCCATTGAAATCACCTGTTTTTCTCAAATATACCTACCTATTAAAATCTGTATTAATGTTTCTCTAATACGATGTAATTATCTGCATTTTTATTATTTATTTTATAGGGAAAAAAAAAAAAAAAATGTTAATTGGTGGTTCTCTTTAGTGATTTGTATTTATTTTTTAAAACCATAACCTATGCTATCATATAACTGTAGAACATTAGTAATGAGACAACTATACAAGCACAATTCTATTATTGTTATTTTATTTATTTTGTGTTTGGTAAATATAAAAAAAATAAAAAAATAAAAAAAAATCTTAGCCTACTCTCCAAAACAGTTTAATGTTTTATATATTGTAAAATTATATGCTACAAGAGAACTATCAAGTATATAACTTCAACTGCAGACTACTGATATGTAATATAATACGATACGCTCTCTCATCGCTGTACCAAACGTTAGCTTTAGTTTCACCAAACCCTGTGAACATGAAAGGCGTGTCCTTTCGAAACATGTCAGGGACAAAATAAATTGTGGAAAAGATAAAAATCGTTTTATTTAAATTTTATTTAAATTAATTCCACCAAGTATGCATGTTCAACAATTAGTTAATAATTTTGTTGTTACAGATTTTTTTCATCGACGGTGATCCATTCCATAATAACTTAAATATTATATTTTATATTACATCTTATCTATTTTTTCAACTTTATATTAGTTATTCTGTTATCAGGACTGGAGAAGAATTTAATAAATCAAACATCGGAAGAATCTTTTCAGCCGATCTCGAGTTATAAGTAGTGTTCGCGCTAACCCAACTTTCATTTATGAAAAAAGTTACTCATTGAAATATGAGATTTATGAAATAAGTTACTCGTTGGAAAAATATTTCATTCTTCACTAGCGTATGTAGGTCGAAAATATTCACACCATTGTTTAGTTAAACTTTCAGGAATCTTTCAGGAAACTTTCTGTATCAGATTAAAAGGAATCTGTTGACTAACCGACTTTCATTACGAATTACGGCCGTAATAAGTCGGATGATATGATTATAACTTTTTCTTTATGTGCCAAATTTTTCCCATCCCGACCCATCGTGTTTCAAAAAAGTAAATGCTCCGAGCAGAATTGGAACCCATGTCTGTAGCTTTGCCGCACGGAGACTATAGCCTCCAGGCCAACAGTTTGTTTTTTAAGGACTCTGTTTTCATTTTAGGTAAGAAGGTTCCTACAATTTTAATAAAAGTGTTATATTGCCACCTTGTGCCCCTAAGTGAGGTCGGACGAGGACTTATGATGAAAAGATACCGGGTTCGATTTCGGGTCAATTAAGAATTTCTCTAAGTGTTTCAAATGTTACACTTACTGAATTTTCTACCCGAAGTTGGCCTGCCTAAGAGTGGACGGGATTGGACTAGTAAAAATTGTTTCAGGCAATAAGTTAGAGGCTATACTGACAACTTTGTATAGAAAATTGATATTATTAAAAAAATAAAATTATTAAAAACGAAAAAAGCTTTTGAAGACACCCAAGAAAAGAAGAGTGTAAAAAAAATTAGAATTAAGAGATTCGTCTATTGTTTCGAAGGTGGTGATTGAGGGATTTTGTTACCTCTATACGCTCGTAAGTGCCTGTAGAGTTATAAAAAGGTGCGTACTTACTATTAGATTAAACAACCAAATATATGTATCTATCTAAAATGGCTCTATATGAACGACTCTATGAAAAAATTAAATAAATCGTCTATTAGGATTTTTATGTTAATTATTTACCTAGTATCTCAAACGGTAACTGATGCTTATACTCCTATGTTAAGTATTAAATAAATAAATAATAATCAGTGAAGTATCTCCATATTAGTTGGATATTACAGTATATAAATTTGATTGACACTAATGATTCTTGTATAAACAGCAGTTGTTAGAACAAGAGGAGTTTATTCCGTCTTCAGCAGGCAGTTAGTTGATAGTTAATGCTTAGTAATTATAACCATCAAATACGGGTTAAGTTAAATACTTTGTATTATCTTTGTATTATTTACATACATATCTTCATATGCGAATTTTATGAATAATATTATTTGATTCGATCAATGGCGTATCGCAGATCTTGAAGCAGTCAATGACATTTTATTTTATTAATGTTTATTTTCAATGGTTAAATCAGAATTGGTCCATTTTGGGTTTACGAACATTTTCTTCTGACATCAAAAAAGGGTGTAGCTTGATTATTTTTAAGATAGTTCATACAGTAATTTTCTCACTTTAGGAGATTCAAATTTAAATGAAACGTCGCGTGGTCTGCACTGAGCGGTCATAATCCTCTGGAACGACACAAATTCAGAAGTCTTAAATCGAGACGAGGCAGCATGAGAACTGCTGTCGCGGTAAAAGTTTGAAAAATTTCATAACGGACACACTGTCAGGCGTGGGGAGAAGGATAGGATAATCCACCTGATAGTACTGAAGGGAAAGATCGATGGTCGAAGAAGAGAAATGTCCTCAATAGAGGTGGGACTAACGGCTTAAATTCAAAAACGTTATAGCAGTTTCGTTAATTGAAAATAACGTTAATATTAAAAGCCTAAAGCTTTTTTATTTTACAAACCTAAATGAAGATTTGGTGTCTAGAAACGTAACTTTCCCAAAAAAGGTCATTTCCAAAATTTGGTATCTGGAATGTTAACTTTCCTTAAATATAAAAAGGTCGTTTCCACAATTTCATTCAGTATAATGAGCGCGAGCCTAATATTTTCAATCAACTGCCTATCATTTTTGTTCGACTAATATTTACAAAATATATCGTTAAATATAAAAATAATGTTAGAGGCGTTATATTTATTTATCTAATATTTTTATCAGCTATCGTTATAATGCCCATCTCTAGACTCCTGAATACCTAATGAGGATGGAATTGATGTGTTCGATCCACAGTCAATCTCAGTCAACCAAGCCTTCTTGTACCTTTTTTTCAGCAACCATTCGTTGCCATAGATGCCCAAACAAGTTCAACTCATTGACTTTCATCTTTTTAAAAACACTATCCTCCATATCACTTACCTTCCTTAAATATTCTTATTCCTTTCTACATCCCACAGAATCTTTCCACATATTCTTCGTTAAGTATGCAAATTGACTCAAACATCGACATAAAACCTCTTACACCTTCGTTAACAGTAATCACACATAAACGGCCAACTCCTAACTACTCGATCAGCTATGTCTCTGATGTTTAAACTTAGAGTATTTAAAACTGGTTAATTTGTAATATTTCAGAAGATAATAATCTGTGTGGCTTATCTGGTTGTTTTATCTCATGTAGTGCGCACTCAGACAGCTTAACGTTATTGGAACATTGTGAACATGGACAGTAGATACATTAGTTCTTGGTACAACTATTGGAAATAGATTATGTTCAAGTATGTGTGAATCAACTAATTTGTTTATGCAGAGACGTTGAATATTAAATGCTATCTAGATGCAAGTTCTCTGTGCAACAATGTCTCAGGGAGAAAATGTTGTAAGCCTATCAGTACCCGGAGCTTGTTTGGAAGAAATAAACGGAGATTAGAAGCTTTCGAAATGTGGTCTCTTAGAAGCCAATCAACGAACTATTGATGGCATCTGCTTACACTTACAGCCATATCAGAAAGATGTGCAGGATATATGGTGATGTCCCGATGCAGAAAGCCCTGTTGTGTATAATTGATCGAAGATATGAACTTTATAGGGATGAATTGCAAAAAGCGCCCACAATGTGAATATTTTGAAAATAGGCTGTGACTCAAATTTTGAACTGAAAGAACTGTGCAGAATAGTGGGGAGACATTGATAGAACCTTGCTGAAAGCTTATCTGAAATCAGAAAAAAGATCCAGAATTTGATGCTATATAGTAAGCGTCATTAAATCTATTGGATTTTAAGACGTCAACTTTATACAAATTTGAGCCTCTATAAATTTGACGCGAACGACCGTCTTTTCCGCAGATTCGATGTCTGACTTAGTGTGATCATTTTACGTTAACACCGTTGTGATCATTTTACGTTAACACCGTTCGCCATTGAGGATATCGAATTCGTCGAATTCTTTTTCATATACCTACGAATCTTCGACATGTTCTACAAACTGAAAAACCCTATGCCGAATGCGGGAATCGAACCTGTGTAGGCAATATAGGTAGTAATGATAATATATTTATTAATTCAAGGCAGAAAGTTCTGTTAAAAAGTGGAGATCAAAATGAGATGAGTGTCAATAAGACAAAGGTGCTTGTTATTAAAAGAGAAGATTTAAGAACGAAATGTTGTGTGAAAGTGAATGATGAGAACTTGGGACAAGTGGATGAGTATATGTCTATTGAGGTATTTAGTAGAGATGAAAGGTGTGAAAAGTAGATTGGAAGAAGGAAACTGGCTGGTAGAAGGGTTGGCGGTGCACTTAAGACCTCCGATGAGAAACAAGAAAGTATCTTTTAAATCTAAACAGTTGATGCACAATGCAATCCTGATACCATCTGTGATGTATGGGAGTGAAATTTGGACATGGACGAAAAATCTTGAAGTTGGAATAGGTAAATGCTGTAGAAATGAGATCTCAAAAAAATACCTAGTTACGGACGAATCTAACCAATTATGATAGAATTAATGAATTGTTTGGAACCAATCAAACTATTGGAACTCATAAAACGCACAACGGGACTAGATTATAAAATTTGTTTATTTATATGAAATGCTAAGAGGACTATTAAGTGGCATAATCGGCAAATCGGCCAGTGAAACGCAAATTTTAGGTGCATCTATCACTTAATAATAATAGTATTACAAAACTACTAACTATTTGGTTAATTAAAGTTTAATTCGCTTAATAAAGTGCCGGAGAATGCCTTATTGTGGTCGGTTTAATGAAGAAGTAAAATATTGATTGGATAAAAAAAGGGGTTAACTGCGTACGATATGCGGAAAGAAGCTGATTGATAAGGTGAGGAATGATAGTATTATAAAGGACTTTGCAGTGGATCTTAGCGTAGTGACTAGAATGAAAGTGAATAAATTAAGGTGGTTTAGGCATGTAGAGAGAATTACTAAAAGGATATATAAATCTGAAAGAATGGGTGCGCGCAGACGAGGCGTACCACGAATGATATGCCGGTCCGACCATAACGCCATAACATTGCTGTCTTAGAGGAGGGCCAAGTCTAGAGCAAAAGGAATAGAAGAGAATATATTATGTGGAATATTATGCGTTTGGAGGAAGAGAAAGAGGTTTGTTTGGGTAGGAAAGAATGGAAGTCCGTACTCTCTGCCTACCCCCTTCGGGACACTTCGTGATGGGTGACTATAAATTGAAGCATTATATTTTCTAATCAGGGCGCAGTGGTGCGTTAGTCTCAAAGTGTTTTATGCTATTAATATAATAACTATATATTATTCTTTGCATTAAACTTATTTATATACCCATATCAATAAACAAATAAATCAATATTATTCTAATAATTATTAATGTTATGACGTTTACATATGGCGGCGAAGTCTGTTTTTATTTTATTTCACTGGGTACTTAATTATCACACACGCATTCTAGGTAGCTATGGTTTCTTTTTACAAAAATGTGATTCCGACTGTTGAAGTATTTATTAATTTAAAAAATACTTCATTCAAACAAGATAATATTACAAATACAGCCTTTTACACGGTGAACGTTTGTAATAATTACAAAAATCTGAACAACTACGTATTACAACTATTATTGTAAAACTTCGTTGTTCAGATTTTGTTGCATTGATTTTGTCAGACATGGAAAGAAATTAAGGATATTTGTAAAGAATTTCGAATAAAAATAAGCATTGTTTAAGAAACGGATGGTTTGGGTATGTTAAATAGTGAATGCTTACAGAAGATTGAAAGAAAAATCTAAGAACGAGCATAATGTAGGCATAAAATAAGTTAACGAATATAAACAACTAATGACTCTAACAATTCATTACTGATGTTCGATTTTTAAATTACAAACCACCACGGGCTTACGACCGTCTTCTACTGTTATTGAAACAGTCACCATACATTTGGACCACACAACAGTGGTGGTCCAAATGTATGGTGGACGGTAAATTCATCGCGAACAATTCATCGTCACTACAATTCATCGTGGGTACAATTCTCGGTAATACTCCAAGGTATGTCAAAATCGCCGCCATCTGAAGAACCCGGAATCGAACTGTATTCTAAAAGTACTCGCAATGAATTGTACCTGCGATGAAATATTGTATTCACGATGAATTTTACCTGCGATGAATTGTACTGACGATGAATTGTTCGCGATGAATTGTACCTGCGACGAATTGTACTGACGATGAATTGTACCTGCCATAAATTATACTGACGATGAATTGTTCGCGATGAATTGTTCACGATGAATTGTTCGCGAGAATTGTAGACGTTTTTCATACAAAATGTATCGTGTAATACTCACTTTACTACCGTGACTACATTCCGATAAAACTGAGAATAGGGGTAATATAGTTTTATCGGAAGGTAGTCACGGTAGTAAAGTGAGTATTACACGATACATTTTGTATGAAAAACGTCTACAAGTCTACTGGTGTCCCAACAAAACTCCCAATCATTTCTTATAGGTTAACTTCTTTACGGTTTCTACTTGTAGGCACAACGTATAGAAGATGAAGAATAGAAAACAGAAAGCAGATAGATAACCGAGCTGCATTTTGGCTGATTCACGAGATCGTTTTCAAAAACGATTATCGTTGTGACCGGATATGGCGCGTGAAAAAGAAAAAGATTCTTTTTCAAAGATTTATGTAGTCAAATCAAAAGCGTCACGTGTTTACAACCACATTGAGAAAATGAAAATTTCCCATAATATTTAAATTTATAAAAATGTAGTAAGTATTTGGAATATTTTTTTGGACCACATTCGACAGGTGATTATAGAGATAATACCTATGTAGGTACCTACATACTGATCGTTATTTGAAGTCTAGAGATATGTAGACATGTATGGATGTGAGTGGGGCCTACTCAGAGACGTCCAAAATGGAGGAGATTCTCCGATGAAGGTATTTACAGTTATTTATAATGAGTTAATGATGTTTGTTATTCGAGTACGCGATTTCACTCGTGCGATTTCAATGCAAGCAATTTTTCTCCCATCCATTTGATAAAAAATTTGAGCTATAGCACATTGGTATTACCTATTTTTATATACAGTGGGGCTAGTACGAGTTTTATCGAAAGCTAATTGTACGCAAATAAGCGCTTATTAGCGTGCAATTAGTGTTCTTAAATCAAACGATCGAATCATTCGATCATTTAAGTATGAAAATTTTTCGAAACTCTTTCGATGATCGAATATCGAAACGATCATCGAAAGAGTTTACTAAAACTTACACTAGGGCTACCAGGCGACTGATAATTCGACCAATTCCTTGAAAGGGGTTAAATTAGAGCTTATTTGCAATTATTTTGTTGTCATTTACCAGAGGTCGAATGTCAGTGGTTTTTGAGATATTTCAGATTTTAGAGTTTTTTTTCAGTTTTCAACCTTTTGACCTCAAACTGAAAATTGTGAAAAAAGTACTCATCTTCGGGGAAAAAAAATTCTAAGGGTCTGTACAGTCCCGAACACGCGCGGTAACCTAACCAATGCAACGTTATATTGGTTACGTTATCGTGCGTGTTCGGGTCGGAACAGTAGCCCTAGTATATAATCGTTTCGATATTCGATCATCGAAAGAGTTTCGAAAAATTTCCATACAAAAATGATCGAATGATTCGATCGTTTGATTTAAGAACACTATTTTCACGCTGATAAGCGCTTATTTGCGTGCAATTAGCTTTCGATAAAACTCGTACTAGCCCCACAGACACTAATAGCTTATGACTGCAAGGATGTTTTCAATAAAAAAAATCATGAAGAAAATTTCAAATCCTCAGAATTGAAACGTTCTGAAAACACAAGAAGGTTTTTTTTATTCGATTTTTTGAAGAGAATACTTAGTATAATACACTTGGTTAAACTACAAAGAAAACTTCCATAGTTAATAAGCTTTCTGAAAAGGTAAAACTGTCGTCCATTCTAATACAGGTTTGGAAAATAAACCTCGAAAAATCTCGAAAAAGAAACTTGGACAGAAATGGGTTTTAATGTTGAGTGGCGACGCAACGTGATCGTGCTTGAATATCCCTTTGAAAAAGTAAAGATCAATGTGAGCAATGACAAGGTTCGCGTATATCTAAAATCAACAAAAATCACAGAGCTACAGCATCCTGATGGGAGATGCCGTGTAATCCGAATGCTATTCCGCTCCAAGGAAGAAATTATGTTTGATTGATAGCACCAATTATTATGTACGTTACCAACACAGGTGTCCAAAATGGTTCGTTTCTGCGGCAGGCCACTGCTGTGTGCGCCGTCTCCATCAATGCTGGCCACTTCTTTTTGGACATCAATGGATTAACAAAGATACTGGACTAGGCTACACTAGAAATGCCGAAAATCTTTCGCTTTGAAAACAGCAAAATATTTAAAACATACTCTAGATTGACAGATTGACACCAACAAAGCATCCACACTATAGAGATGCTCAGATCGGCTTGAGGAGTAACCAGACTCGATAGAGTTAGACATGTCCATGTCCGAGGAAGTTTCAAGGTCGCAGCCATAACCGAAAAGATAACGGAAAACAGGCTTAGATGGTATGGGCATGTTATGAGACGACCACAAGACAACATGATCCAGAGAGCCATGGACATTGAAACTATAGCCAGGAGACCGGCAGACCACCCGCTACATGGTTGTCGAGCATCAATAGGGACCTAAAAGAATGCGAAGTGGAGCCAGAGATGGTGTTGAACAGACAATCTTGGCGCAACAGGACAAGGAGAGCCGACCCCAAATAATGGGACAAAGGCGAGGGCGAATAAGAAGAACTCTAACAGTTAGTATGGTCTGTTCTGATGTATGGCCCGAAACCTTGGACCCTGAAGGTTTGCACATGTATGGTTCCATCGAAAAATGCTTCATATTCTGTGGACAGATTTAGTGAGTAATTCAGAGGCGATGAAAAGAGTTGACTGCAACAGAAATATTCTGAAAAGTTTTAAAATATCTGGGGAATATTGTGCGTAGTAAAAATATGCTTTCTTTCAACTATTTTGATTGGCAAGGTATATGGACCTGGTAGAAGGCAGATCTCTTGGCCGCGCAATGTGCGTGATTGGACCGGAATAGGGCGAGTGTAGGAGCTGTTGATAAAGAGACTTTCAAAGAAGTGATTGCCAACGTCAGTGAGACCTGGAGGGTTACTCTTGAAACTCAATACCTACCTATCTCCACGTCGAGGTTCAATACTGCAAATACACTAAATTCTTGTATGAATACTCAATTACAATTTTTTTTCGTAAAGCCAAAACTGTAACCCTAGACAATTTGAAATTTGCGAACGAATTTATGTAGAGTAGGAAGAAAATTAACTGTCCACTTTTTATATTTTTGATTAAGTGTGTTTGTTTGTGCACAACGTTCTAATTATGTCTAGATTCTTGTGACCATTTTTCAGGACTGGATCTTAACGAATATGTAACAACGAATGATTCATGTACATATAGTGAGAAAATTCTCGACATGTTCAACATGTTGAAAAATCTCATGATTAAATTGAAAAAGGTGAAAAATTAAAGGCAAAGTGTTCCCGTCTACTGACTAAATAAATAAATAAATGTTTCGGAGACTAAAACATTACCACCTAATGGCGAACGTTGTTAACGCAAAGTGATCACACTAAGCCAGCCTCCGAAATAACAGTAGAAGACAGTCATTAGCCCGTAGTGGCTTGTTCCATTAAAAAATCGAACATCAGTAATGAATTATTGTTTGCTTCATTAGTTGTTACTTATTCGTGTTTGTTTGGTTTAACTAATTGTTTATATATTAATTTTTTCGCATTTTATATTGACGAAAAATTCGTTCGCAAAATTCTAATAATTGTCTACGGGGGCTGATTTAAAAAAGACCTACATGGAACTATTTTCATGCACAGATACCAAAATCTAAATGTGATAATGATGTCTTTATATTCAGATTGAAATTGGATCGGCAATGCGATTAAAAAGCAGAGTTATCCCTCTGATAAGGCCAGACCAGAAGAAGATTGGTAGTTCGTGTACCATCGTATCGGAATGACAGTGATAATAGATAGGTTGGAAATACGGACAGGTATGTATGTAAGTATAGACATTGAGTCCACATGTTACAAACAGCATGAAGGCTGTATGTACAGAGAGATGATTATTGATTGAACTTACCTCACAGTCAATTATTGTTGTAGTATGAAACTTTACAATAATATTACAAGGTGTAGGTATTCGATCTTATGATTGATTTACAACAAAAATGAACGTAATTTATATAAATATTGGTACTCTCTAGGTACTAGCTTTGATCCAATCATTATTTTATTTATTTACTTAATGTTACTTATATAAGAAAATTCGAAGTCCTTCGAAGCAGTGCCTCAGCACATGGTGTGGTAGGAGGAGAGCTCTTGTTGCGTCCATCTGCCACTGTAGTGGCCATGTTTCGTGTGACGACATTATCCACCAATAGCGTTTCTATATTATGATGTCATCACCCGGTAGCGTAAGTGTGGTGTGAATGGAGTTTAGATTTTGATTTCAAGGTTGTGTTTTATACAAAAATACGTTTAAAATATTTTTGAATGTTAAAAAATTATTTCTGAATGCTCGAAAAACATCCATAAAAAAACTGCCAACCAATATTTTTTATATCAATGGTTGTGAGGTAAACAATAATTTTGTTGTTATATAATTTTTCATAGATGACGTTGGCGTCGAACGAAATCCGACCCATACTAATTTTGATATTATATTATTTTATATTATTAATAATGCATTTTTCAACCTTTTAATATATATTTTGCTATCCGGAGCAGAGAAGAATCCAATAAATCAAACATCGGAAGAATCTATTCAGCCGATTTCGAGTTATAAGTGTTCGCACTAACCCGACTTTCTTTTATATTAGAGATTTTGCCTTTTTGCTAAACTTTCTTCTTATTCTTCTCCGGACAAAATCCCAATATGGTTGGTAGCAGTTTTGACCATTTCCTCTTTTCCGCCCTATCCAAAGCAGTCATTTTATGTTCATCATATAGCAAGAACAGCGCATGTCCACATACACGTCTTGCAGGCATTCTTGGTGTGGTTGCCCCCGAGCCCCGAGAGTTTGTCTTTTTGCTCATCCCCTCCATGAAAGTATGTAGGAGACCTTCATTTCGTATCATATGCCCTATCTATCTAGCACGCCTTTTTTGAGGAGCTTCCTTCATCCTTCGATTCTTTGGAGAACCTATTCATTTGTTATGTCGTGGTCCCTCCTGGATGCAAGCATCTAGAAGTCTTCTGAAGGACCTCATTTCAAAAACTTCTGGCCTCCTTTCATCTCTTTCGGATAGGGCACCAAATTTCACAGCCGTACATCAAGAATACTAAACACTCCATGAGAACATTTTAATAAGGTGGGGAAATTTCCATTCGCTTATATTAGAACTCAACGACTTCAGCTTAGTATACACGAAACCTTCATCACGAATCTGTATGTTTAAAAAAGAAAGGCCTAAGTAACCTACCTTTATTTTTTAAGATTCAAAAGAGGACAATACTTTTTAAATTTTAAAATGTGAATTTATTATTATATGGATATAACTAGTTGATAAGTTTGTATTGTTTTACACAGTAATTTACTCAATTTGAAGGTAACAATATAGGCAACAAAAGTAGATAGGTAGGCACCAATACTTATGTATCAACAGTAAGTACTAGCCCAAGAGTAAAGAATTTTCTTCCAAAAAATAAAAACCTTGTTAAGGACAACCATTTTATCGCTTTATTCATCTTTTTGAACTATTTTTGTGATATGAAAATTGTCTAATTGTAATAAAATCTTTACTCCTTGCAACTTCACAATAATTACAAATTAGCAAAATGAAAGCATTTTTTACTCTTGTTCTTCTTCTCAGTCTTGAACCGTCCACTCCTGAATGTAGGCCTCCTCCATGTTCTTCCACTCCGGTCTATCCTGCGCCTTCTGCATCCATGTCCCACCAGTTCATTACTCTAAGGCTTATTTGCTCCCAATTATTTTTCTTGTATAGAACCTCAAAATAGCGCGTAAATACTTACAAGTATGTAAATCTTATGAGAGAAGGCCTTATTAGGTTTCTTATAGCTATCTGCACGTTTTTGGATAGCCTGGAGGTTTGCGCCTCGACATGGCACAGGTAGGGTTGCTGGTTCGAATTCTCTCTCTTCTTCTTCTCTAGTCTTCCTCGCCTTCGGGACTCTGATGGGAGGAAGAACAGCGCTCTCCTCGGCCAACTAAATCATCCAAACATAGGTACTCATTAGTCATTATTATTAATATTACCTACCTCGGTAGCCTAGTGCCAAAGGCTCTGACTTCAGATCAAGAGGTCCCGGGTTCGATTCCCGGTTGGGACAGAAATTTTCAATGTGTTTTTTACACTTGAAATTTCTTCTCGGGGTTGGAATCCTGTCTCAGATTGGACGGGACCGGTTGACTGGTAGAGAATGCTTCAAGCATTAAGTTCCGCCGGCTATACTGACACTTATGTATAGAAGAGTGTTACTATCAGAGACATGTACTGGTTACTATTTATGTATTGTTGCAATTTTTTTGCAAGGACACTCAGTCAATATAATATTTATAATAAATAATACGTCATTTTCTAAACCGGTTTCATAACAACAATAAATAATGTTATACAAAATTCACCAAATTACCGTTCTTTTACCGGTTTCACTACCTTTTTGAGGACCCGATCCGGAATAATACGCCTCGTGTAATAAGGCAAAATGTAGAAGAAGAAAAAAGAAGAAAAATACGAGTCCACCTTCTTTTGTTTGGTCGGCTGTGTTGCTACAATACGTTTGATTTCTTTTATTTATTTTTATTTATTCACAGATTCGTCCGATTCACTTTTTTTTCTTTTCTTTTTCTTTATTTTTAAGACACGAACGTATAAACTATGTCCGTCTCTCTTATTTATTTGCTTCGTCGCATAAATCTATCCTTTTCGATGAAAAAAAATATTCGAAAGGAAAAAGGATTCGATACTCGCGGTGTTGTTCCACAGAAATACAATGGAGAAAATTATTAAAAGTAGGTACCACTTGTTACAGAGAAGGAAAGTGAAATTATTTCAAATTTCGAATGAACTTACATAGTTTTTAAAAAAAATCTTAGTAATAAAAAATACTAGGTAGTTATATTAGCCCGAATTTAAAGCGACTTAATTATTTTATAATATAAAAGAAAGACGGGTTAGTGTGAACACGAGCTCGAGATCAGCTGAACAGATTTTTATCATTTTTGGTTTATTGGATTCATCTCTGCTCCTAATAACATAAAAACATCGAAAAATTGATAGAAAATAATATGAAAGTTAGTATGGATATTTTGATACAACAACGCCATCTGTGAAAAATTCTATAGAAACACCAACATTTAAAAATATTGACATGCAGATTTTTTTGTGAAATTTTTACTAGCTTTTTTCTTATTTGTTAACATTGAAGCGCATTTTTTATAAATTAAAACGCGAAAAGTGAATAAATCTAATTTTGAAATCAAATTGTCGTCTGACACGAACTCTCAGTTGTTTGATAGTTGGTGCGATTGACAGAATTCGAATGGAAAATATGTGGTTTAAAACAGATGCATCCGTCGGAATGAAAGGGTTAAAAGTCATTTTTATCATTCTTTTAAATTCGAATTCAATATTCATAGTTAGATCAAAGGACAACAACGCCTATCAGTAAAGCTAGTTATTCATAATATAATTCAAAATTTTCATTAGATTTTTTAGCCATTTTTTTAAAACACAAGCTAGATTCATTTCAATATCAATGTCTCGCGCATTGAATCAAATAAATTGCGCAAGAAACGAAAACATAGATACCTAGCCGTACAACAATATTTTTTTTTTTTTTAAATGAATCTGTGCTCACTCAAAGTGAACACAAATACACTCCTTGACTCTTTCACAGTAAGCTACTTAAAGCTTGTGTCGTGAAAGAGGAAGATGGTCGGCACCTGGGATCGAACCACGACGTCCGCACCAAACAGTACGAAAGCCGGCGTTGTAACCGCTGGGCCACCAACCACTTCGATGTTTAGATGTTGTAACAGCGATAGTGGATAACCCGAAGCAAGATGGAAGAGGTCCTCAATACCTATCGATTTAACCCCCAAAAATGCTCATCTATTCACAGTTCTGCACGATTTCGAACTAAATGGTCGAAAAAAACGTTTAATATTCGGTCAAAGGGTAAGAAAAGAACACGTAGAAAGCCGATTTCAACCCGCGCCGATCGGCTCAAAAGTTGTTGTCTATGGTTTCAATGCATTTAAATGGGCATGCCGGAAAGCGGGTTCCTGCTTTTTCTGTGGGTATCCCCATTCAAATGCATAGTGACATTCTTTGAGCCGGTCGGCGCGGGTCGGTATATCGTTCGGCAGGAATCTTTATCTAATGAAGTATATTAATACTTAGGTCATTAGACCCAACCGAAAATAGAATCCGGGACTTTTTGATCAAATTGGTTTTTGAAGACTTCTCGTAGAACATGACTTAATGAAAAAAGTATGTTGCATAAAAATAATGATGCCTCTCTTATATCACCACGAGCCACCTCACTTATAAAAACTGATCAACTACCTTACATCATGTATATTCCATATACCTATATGTGCACCTGTACATACTATGTAGGTAGATACCTTTCTACATACATCACAGCGATCGAACCCAAATACGATCATTTCTCTCTGTCATACCTTATTTATGGCCATATATCTGTCTCACCAGTCTGATTATTTTTTTATATTCGACCGACCATTAGCCGAATATTTTTTTTATTTTACATACATATATGGTCTTAGTGTGTTTTCATATTAACACGAAGTTTCTCAAACTGTGAGGGTACCTACAATTTTTTTTTTAGAATTTTAATTCCATTTGAATCCAAAATATAGGTAAGTACTAAATTCGCTTCGAAAATTTACCAATAAGTCAACATTATATAGGTATAGACACCATTTAGACAGTATGGCACATAGTTTGGTTTTACACTAATAATAGTTAATTAACTATGGGTATATTTCGAACCATTTTGTGGTTTACATCGTCTTCAAATGGTATCTCAAACTTTTGCAAAGTGTGATTGCAATTCCATACCAATATTTGTCAAATATGAGACGAAGTACCTATGTGTTTCTAAAGTGTGAACTGACGTGCATACCTTATTTAAAGGAAACAACCAACAAGTACCTACCTTTACTTTCTATATCTTCTTCTTGAGTACGTACATAATATATTGGTATTGCTAAAAAAATAATATGTAGATATTTTAAAATTATGTATCTATTGATAATAACATTCATATTGACTGTTATTCTGAAATGAAAAACAGACGATTGAGTTGCGTCGAATCCCATTTTTATCGAGATTTTTGACATTCCTGTATTCTGAAAATGTTTTATCCAATACATTAGTTGCGTAACTACTGGCAACCGATTACGTTCTAAGCAAGAGCTTCTTGCGTTGAGTTGGGACGTGAATTTGAGAATACCACTAATTATCTTTTGTAGATTCATTTCCTTAGTAAAAATCGCTTAACAATAAATACACATACTTAATACACTTACCGACTTTGCCATAAATGATGCTTAGGGGTCGATTACTGATAAGAGGTCCTGTATTGAGGTTGGTTTGGTTTGGAACAATCCCAGATAAGATAGGTCCGTTTAACTGGTAAATAATGTTCCGCCGGCTACACTCCCACCTATATATCGACAGACTAGACATAATAAAAACTCAACTCTTCAACTTTACCTACCTACTAAAAAATCAGAGGCAAAGTTTGACAAGCTCTGAATTCAAAACATCCAACGGAGTCCATCTCGAAGATAAACATATTTTAAAGGAACTTTACTCAATAATAACCTTTACCAACAAACATTGTAACGGTTATTTTCCAATAGCACGCCAGTGGTACGTCAGCGCATCATTAAAATCTCCCAGATTCTCCATTCCAAACAGCCTCCTTGAGTACGAGTGCCTTTTCGAAAGGCTTTTTATGCGTCACAGGCAATCATTCTTCTTTCTCTCCTCAAATTCTGTCAAATTTCACTTTTAATGGTCTTCTTGTTCAACATTTAAAGGTCTTCTTACTATTTTTATGGGAGTTTAATATTTGTTCCCCTGTTCCTATCCAAATCGGTTTTAAACTATTTCCTATTTGCGAGAGAGAGATTGAGATGACTGCATAGAATATGCGGAAAGAGACTGGTTGATAAGGTCAGGATTGATAGGTAAAATTAGAAAGGAATGTGGAGTGGATGTTTGCGTAGTGACTAGAATGAAAGTGAATAAATTAAGGTGGTTTGGGCATATAGAGAGAATGAACGAAGATAGAAAGACTAAAAGGATATATAAATCTGAAAGAATGGGTGCACGCAGACGAGGCCGACCTCGAATGACATGGTCCGATCATATCGGTGCCGTCTTACAGGAGGGCCAAGTCAGGAACAAAAGGAATAGAAGAGCATGTATGCGGAATGTTATGCGTTTGGAGGAAGCGAAAGAAGTTTGTTTGGGTAGGAAAGAATGGAAGTCCATACTCTCTGCCTACCCCCTTCGGGAAAGGTCGTGATGGGAATAAAAAAAACATTTCCATCTTCTGAAAATCATACTACCCAAGCCACGATCAGGAAATAATCCTGGCAAACCGCTTAAAAATCTTAACCAATTGCATGTGTCACAGAATTTTCTCATCAATCAGTGGATTCATTAAGATTCTAAAAAAAAATCTTCATCCTGTGCCATGTCAGGCCCCCCGACGTCGGCTACCACTATAGCCTAGGCTTCTCTGTTCTGGGCTAACCGGTATAAATTTCGGTCCATTGTCTGATGATTCTCAGCCAGGACAACTGCCGTCTACCTACACCTCGACTTCTATCCATTTCCCCTTTCATTATTAGGTGAAGCAGTTTGTATTTGGTGTTGGGAAGTATATGTCCCAGGTAGGACATTTTCCTTCTCTTGAGGCTGGCTAACGATTCCCTCCCAAGTCCAGCTCTTCGCTACACCTCTGTGTTACTGACCGTATTCTATCCAAGCACACTTCTTTTTGTGGCATTACATTTCTCAGTTTATTTCCAAATAATTCTAGTTTTTATAGCGTTACATATAAAATACATATTATACTGAACAATGACAAAATCATTGTTGATTGACATGCGCCTCTGATATTGAAGTGCTCAGGAAAATGATCCGCTAAATCTATGAACCGGTAAATGAGGGAGGAGTATAGAATGGGAGATATAACCAAGAACTATATGGTCTCTACAAGGATCCCGACGGCAAACAAGCAATTAAAATAGCTAGATCAAGCTACTCGTAACCCTCACACATTCAGAAGGTAGAATAACAATATGACCCAAATTACGGTGGATGGGTGTTTTAAGCACGCGCCATTGGACTGAGGATAATTCTTAGAAGCATAGAAGGGATGAAGTCTCTTGACTCAGCCAGGGTCTTCCCAGAAGATGGACCATCACTTGGATCTGAGGGAAAATATTTCAATGCTGCTAAATCATTAGTTAGATTACATGAAGATCTATTAAGATAATAATATTTAGATACTAAGTCAAGTTCTTTCAAAGAAATGAACAGCCGTTATTTATCAATACAATCTCGGAGAGTGTTGGGTTGCTATCTGAGGATCTCCTCCGCACCTCGGAGACTTGGCTACTCGGGGTCAGGTCTAAACAAACACACACAGCCATCTATCAACGTCCGCGGGCACCCAACATCCCACCAATCTCCGTGTCTTTGACTCTTGTAGTCTCTTCAACATTTAACCTGCGTGTATAATTTGTACACTACGTAAGATCAACACGCGTTGGCAAACCTCGCAACTCAAAAAAAAATATTACTATGTAGTTGCTAAGATATTAAAGCTTTTTACGGGACAACCAGACTAATGAAAATCAAACTTCATAACCTATAAGATAAATAAGCTCCATTAGTTCCACTTTCACGATAAATTATATGAGCTCGCCAATCTTGCACTGAATTCGCCAATCTTGCACTGAAGACGAAGAACGCAAAACCTAACATCCTAATTCAGATGAGGAATCACTGCATTCCTTCGAGATATTAGTTTAAAAGCACTTTTTGTCCTCAAACGCATCGTTAAACTTTGATATCCTAACCTTATAGTTACCTATATTTTTTTATGGTGTTACATTTTATTTTTCTGATGTTTAACACCAATCAATATCAAATGAATGTTATTAGTTTTTGAGATTCTGCTTGTATGTGAAAACAGTGTTTTGCAACAATTAATTTTGCTTATAAATTCTTCTATGCAATGATTTCAATAATTTTGGAAACAAGGTTCGTATTTTGTCATTCTTAATCAAAATAATGAAAATTTATGGAGGTTTACCCAAACCTATGACCTAACTTCATAAATCCATTTTTTATTTAAAATAAGAGAATGCCGTTTCGACAATGGGTTGGTAATTCACAGCTGATTATATGGACATAACTTTCTGTTTTACCATTTTAAGAAAAAAAAAAATGGATAGACAGAGTAAGGAATTAATTTTGCCTTAACATCAACAGGCGTTTTGATCGTTAAATTTTCAATTTTCTTTATTAATATCTATTATCCTGCTATTCACGACGGTTCCTATTTATCGGAAGAGTAGGTGGGTACATTTATATTTTATTATTTTCTATTGTACTCAATATTTATAGTTTATTATTTTCTCTTGTACTCAATGTTTATACCTAGTTTATTATTTTCTCTTGTGTTTGAGAAATAAATTATAATATTATGTATAAAAACAGGATAATATCCTATTTTTAGCATATTATGCTTGGGTGTTTTACATATATTTTAAAGAATACCTATCATAAAAAAAAATATTTAGCAGTTATGATGTTACCAAATTGATGTTTGATTATTTAGTAAACAAACCAATGGTTTGGTCACCCATAGACACAGGTTCACACATCACAATATCTACGTAGGTATGGAGTATACCTAGACATGGACTAGCAATATAAATAGAAGAACTCAGTTGGACTTCTTGTCCCAATATTTGTTCTCCATTACATTCTTATTGCCGTTGACTGGGAGGACCGGGCAAACACCTGTCAAAATACATTCCATGTCGCGGGTAACATACAGACGAACAGATTGTATCATCAGTATGGGATTACCATAGTAACGGCTTTCTTAGCTCTTCATCCCAATGGATCAAAAACTATTTTTTAGTAATATACATAAAAATTATTATAATATACCTTCAACAGATTAGACAAAAATATTTTCTGTTCTCAAATGCAACGTAAATCCTTCATATCTTATCTCAATTTTTTATCTTTTTTTCCAAATAATGACATGGAAATTTGAAATTTCAATATGTACAAAGTTTTTTCTATCATTATTAAAGAAAAAACAATATTAATCTATCCTTAATTTATTTTATATCCCGCATTTTCCAGCTCCACCTTCCATTTGAACATACCGTCTCCATAAAGCTTATTGCGCCCAGTATGAGAAGCTTGTTTTTATGAAGTTGATGATGTTGAAGTGTGTGTGAGTATCAAATACAAAACAGTACAAAAAACTAGTGGTTTTTTTATTGATTTAACATATTTTTAATGCATAATTAAAAAAAAAATAGTTTTCGCCACTCCTTTTCTATATAAACTATAAGTGTGCGAATTTTCATACTCCTCCGTCCGCGCGATTTTCGTAAAAATAGTCACAAAATATTTCCTTCCTGTATTAATATATTATCTAGATAAAATAGTTGAGGTGAGCTGGTGAAGGAAGTGCTTCATTAAAACCGATTCCACTCTAGAGGACAGCTAAGAAAAGTAAGTACCTAGGGTCCTAGGGTTTGAATTGAATGACGTTAAGATCTGTTCACTCTGGGAGTATATAAAAGTGCCTTTAATCAAAAGATACTGACTTGGAATCTTAATCCGCGTCCGATGCAAAATATCAGTATCCAGAAAACCACGTAGCTAATATAGTTTCCTCGGAGCACTTCCTGAAGAACAGCATAAGTGGAAGGATGTACCTTCTCTCTGGAGAACCTACTCTACACAACAGTCGCAGATTGGTATCTGCTCCACACTGTTATGATGGATGAAGACTGTTAGCATCCTGATTGTCTGCACGGCCTGCGAGATATGGCCGTATTTTATTCACACCATTGGCGTCTCTATACATCATGTTAGAATGGGACCATGAGTCTCGCGTCAAAGTTCATCTTTCTTATTTATTATTTATTACATTAACATTCAAACATATTTTAAACGTAAGTCGAATTCAATATTCATAGTAAGGACTGCAGGACAACGTCTGTCGGGAAAGCTAGTAGGTAGGTACTTTTATAAAATGTAAAATCCAACGGGGACGTATGTGGATATTTTTAGTCTATGACCGTTCTGGCCAGCCCACTAGGCAAACGTGGCTATGTAAGTCCAATAACTCTTGACAAAAGTCATTTGAAAGAGTCCTTATGTTCTAAGGTGGAATTAAAACATATATATATTTTTTTAATTTATTTTCGCTACCTCCAAGAAACAAAGTTTCGCTGTCGAAGGCAGCACATAATAAATTTTACATGGTTTGGTACATGATTAAACTTAGAAAAATAGACTTAAGCCTAGTAAGTACATAAAATAACAAAAAGGCGTATGGCTAATTCGGCTTTTTTCATTTTCCTTTATTTTTTGTGTAGCTTCTTGTATAATTTTGGGTGTACTAGGAGAAAAAAAGGTTTTATTCATAAAAATGTAAAAGATAACTATGTGTATGATAATTGATAATATACCTATAGTTTGAAATAATTCGCTAAGAAGGACGTCACTGATTTCTGTAACGATAGTCATCATTATTGAAGGACCATGTAAATGCAACATTACTTAGAATTATTAATAAAATATCTATTTGACTGTCAATGTACTTGCAGAGACCCGGTGTAATCACGATTGATATCTTAGCTATTTGTTTAAAACATGCTATATGTTGTTACAAATTCATTAAAAATGAAGTGTTTTGCCTGCGTCAGTTTGTCAGCGAAGAGTTAATCGGCATCAGTTTATTGAGAGAGGGTGGAAAAAAAAGGAATCTTAAGGTCTTGGGTTCGATCCTCGGTGCTAAAAATCTTCCATTATTACGACACAAGTTTTGCTTAGTGTCAAAAATGTCAAAAGTACCTTGACTATACCTACTTTGAGACAGTTCAAATTTATAAAAAATGAAATATTTTTTGTCAACAAGGATCTAATCTACAAGGATCTGCAAGGATCAGCGATGATCAAATCGAACGTTATAAAGCATCTGGGTAAAGGCGCTTTTTAAAATTAGAATTTCGATATGTTTTTTTTATATCCTACAAAATTGTAGAATTAAATTCTAGCACAGAATAAAAAAAACAGAGGTGCCCCATCAAATTTTCGAAAGAAGTAATAATTTATCAACCATATAGAAAGCAGCCGTATCTGTCGTTTATGCGTGTTGGAAAGCATCTATATAAAAGAAAGTCGGGTTAGTGCGAGATCGGCTGAACAAATTTTTATCATTTTTGGTTAATTATATTTTTCTCCACTCTGGATAACAGAATAACTAATGAAAAATCAAAAAATTGATTTGAAATGATACAAAGCACAATTTTTATTTACCTGACAACCATTGATATTGAAAATATTGGCACGCAGATTTTCTATGGATTTTTTTCAAGCTTCATTCTAATCTGTCATTGAAGGACATTATTTTACAAATTAAAACGCAAATAAATCAATCTGACACACACTCTCAGTTGTTTGTACGATTGATAGAATTCGGATGGAAAGTAAGTGGCTTGAAACAGATGTATCGGTCAAAAATGACATTGGTTAAAAGTCATTTTGTGTTTTGTTTTACACTGTATTGTATTTTAAGTTCTCCTTTTTTGTTAAAAACCTTGTTTTCTGTTTTCTTGTAAGCGTGATGAACGCAAAAGCTTTTTGAAGCTGTTAGGTCTGTTTCACTAATCTTTCTCTTTCAATCCAGGACATCAGTCACCTCCTGATTTGCCCACTGATGGGGGAGAGCTGTAGCCCTGACGACCAGATTTTGGCTAACGACAAGTCGATCTCCGTCGCCGCAAACTGGAGTGGCAGAGGAAAATTAAGTAAGTATCTTACACTATAAATAAATAAATAAATAGGTAAGATATAATTTTATCCCCAGCATGTGCCGTGATGATCTAATTGAGTGACACACAGATAGCCAAAGGAGATCGCTTTATGAGGTGATAAGTGTGTATTGGCTGTCAATTTGCAGATTTATGTTATGCCGCGGAATGAGGCGTCATGTTTACTCCACGGCAGGGCTTTTCTCACAGTCCCACGGAGATTATTAGCTGATGCTGTCCTGTCTTCTGCTTACGCTGCATCATCCTGATGACCATGCTGATTATTATCGACAAACGCTTACATCTTATGCTGACATATTCAAACATGTTATTTAAAGAATATTTGCAGCAAACTTCATGATGGATGAAAGGTGACAGAATAGGTATGGATGAAAGTTGACAAGACAGGGAAGGATGAGCGATATCGTAAAAGGTCACTTCTTCGACATTGGGTCAGTAATAGATAATGCAGATCCACTGTCCAATATGGAAAAACGTCCTGATTAATTTGCTTGGCAAGCATCGTGTTATAAAGCCAATAACGCTTGATGATGTCAAGATCATGGTAGTTATTCTGCATCACAATACCGATCCAATTTCAACCTAAATAATGATGTGATTAACACACTCACATTTCGGTTTCTATATGCATAAAAATAGTTCTACGTAGGTCTATTTTAAATCCGACATTGCTTTATAAAAAAATATTAATATTTATGATATAAAAAAATATAGTATAAAATATAGATATTGACGGTTGACGCTGAGATCGGGATCAGGAGTAACCCACCAGTTCAGAAATTTCTCGAGATCAGTTCAGAAATGTTGGGATATGCGTTTACCTTATCAAGAGAAGTTAATAAGGATATGGGATGTCTGATTTATCAATCAATCAATTGAAGTGGTTGATGGCCTGGCGGATACAATGCCGGCTTTCGTATCGTTTCTAACTGGAGGTCATGGGTTCGATCCCAGGTGCTGACCAGCTCTTTCACGACACAAACTATAAAAATGTAAACTGTTTATAGTTTCGGCCGAGGGTGCTTTGTAGTAGTCCATTTTCACTGGTGTAAAAATAATTAATGACTCTTCACTTTATGTTACTACGAATTAATTTAGTACTGAAGAAGGGAGCAGTCGCTCCCGAAAACATTTTTATGGTGATAAAATAATTTGCAGTAGGTAACACAAAGTGATGACTCGTTATTTATTTTTACATCACTATAAAAGTAGCTTACTCTGTGAAAGAGTGTATTTGTGTTCACTTTAAGTGAGCAAAGATTCATTTTCAAAAAAAAAATAAAAAAAAATCTATAACCGAAAAGAGCTTTCCACCGCACTCAATTTACACAACGTCTATCATCTAGAATGTAGATTCTAGGTGCTCTATAATAGTCTATAGCACTAAATATCCGGTGCAGACGTAATCTGGACAAGACAAAAATTAGACTTTATTACTGATCTTCGGGGCGTCGTGATCGAGGAGAACAAGGCAAAGAGGACAAATCCACAATATTTCGAAGACTTCACCACTCCACTATGGGTGGGTTAACTTTGAAAGGGGAATTGAGATGGATGAGGAAGGGAGATTTTGTTGGTTCATTAAGGTATCAAAAAGTATTTAGTCGTTAAATCGATCAGGGTTATTGTCATAAAACCCAAATCAGCAATCGCATGATTGCCGTGCATTTTTATGGGCAGGTAGCTAATTTAATCTCTATCAATTTTATAGACAAATTATCACATTCACGCAATATGGTAATTTTATTAGGTGTTCAGCCCTGGAAATAGATTAAATATATTATTACTTGATTGGTAGCTTTATAGTGCACTTTCCGATTAAATAATGAATGCAAGGGCAAAAATATAAATCAGATTTTTAATTACATTGCATAATATAATCGTTTATTTTGTGCCTTCACCAAAAACCCCCATCAGAAGAAAAAATCTGACTTCTTTACAGTAAGGCCATTCTCCCACGAGGATACTCACGGGCTACGCGACTGAGACGCAATCCGTTGGTCGTCGACGCGTATGCTACTCTATCAAGCTAGGTTCCGCACACGACGCTACCCAAACTATGTTTCTCCTCTTGCGACCAGCATGACCAGTCGCATGCAACTGGTATCAAACGCGTCGTAGACGCGTTTTGTCGTGTGCGAAACCGATCAAATATGTATGCAAGCGACTAACGAGCGACGCGTATCATACGCGTAGGATACTCAAGTCGCTTGTGAGTATCCTCGTGGGAGAATGGCCTTATTATCATCATTCTCATGCAGGTATGTATGGGTGCACCCAAAATCTACTTTTTTTTCGATTATTCCTTTTACAAATTAAGAGAAGAACATTATCTTCATCGCTAAAATCACTGGACATTTTATGAACGAGCGTGTATTCTCAAGAGTTACAACAAATAAATGATGAATGTAGTCATAGTTTGGGTAGCGTCGTGTGCGGAACCTAGCTTGATAGAGTAGCATACGCGTCGACGACCAATGGATTGCGTCTCAGTCGCGTAGCCCGTGAGTATCCTCGTGGGAGAATGGCCTAACAAATTATGAAATAAATATTTTTTTTATCCAAAGTTTCAGAGAGAGGCAAACTCCGGGTAGAAATTTCAAGTAAAATACACTACAGAAGTCAGCGCCTGTACCACTAGGCTGCCGAGGTCGCTTGCTTATGTACGATGGGGCAGGCTGCAACCGGGTGTCATGGAGAAATGCTATTGGTGGATGATGTCGTCATGCTAAACGTGGTCGCTACACTTATTCACAGTAACAAACTCTCGGCTTTTAAAGAATTTAAAAAAATCGGACTCTACACGTAATCAAAGGAGAAGCGTTTTTGTGACAAAACTTAGGTTTATTCACAGTGGCATTTTTACTGCTTCTATGAATTATCAAAATTTCGGATTCCTCCTTATGACAAAGCTTCGGCTTATTCACAAAAACAAACTCTCTTATATGGTTTTTATGTATTAACTTTTACAACCTTTTTATGTATGAGCAAACTTTGATAATCCTCACATCGCCAAATATTTGGTTAATTCACAATTTCAAGTACAAGTTTTTACGGCTTTTAAGAATCATCAAACTCTCAGTTTCTTCACAGTAACTACTAGTCATTCAAAGAAGCAACTTCTGGCTTATTTTAATCATAAAAATTTCAGCTTATTCAATTCACGTCACCTACAAGATTTTGGTTTCTTAAAGAGAGAAGCAAATATATTTTCTTCATTTCCATCATTATTTTTCATATCAAACCATTAATATTCTTTATCAAATATTTTGAGTACATCCCTCTCAACATGACTATCGTTGGTGATATTTTTTGCACGCAGAGATTGCTCGAATTTCGAATATTGATGTTCTTCAACTGTAGTAGATCTGAATTGTTATATTTAAGGTTATTTTTGCAATGAAATTCTTGGCTTTGTAATACAATGTCAATTTATTTATATAGTTTCTAAAGAAATTTGTATCTAAACGGGGGGTCTTGTCCAGCAGTGAAGACAAGACGAAAACTAACTGAGGGAGCATCTGTGTAATTTATAAAATTGTATTTTCTCTATTGACTTTTTACACACCTCGTTATAAAATTGTATAATAATACGTCAAAAATTGATTGGAAAATAATTAATAGTCCAATTAAAAGTAACCTTAAATTCTTTATGAATTATTTGTTACAAACACGCGATTTGCTCTTTGCAAGGAAATTAAAATGGATAATTATTAATCCAGTGGAAGTTTAATATAGTATTTCCATTACAATAAACTTGTGGGACTTTAAAGAAAAATAAATAATAATATCAGTTTCATAACTTGTGGTTTATAGGGAACTTGACTTCGGACATGAGGTCACAGATTCGAGTCCCGGTGTTGACCTTACATGTTATGCACATACCTCTTTGACCTTTTTTTCAAATTAATTGGGTAAGGTAAAATGTGCAGTTTAACGAAGGGTTCTTTAAGGAATAAGTGTGACGAAAACGTGTCCCTAAAGAGGGTTTAGGAAAATTAATTAGACATACTCTGGAATATTACAGTGTTATCATTGGGGGGGGGGGGGGGGTCCAAATCTTCCTTTTTAACTACGTTCGAACCTTAACCTTATCTATTCAAATTAGATAACCTCGAAGTCATTAGTACTGACGATAAATTTATTATGAGACAGCCAACATTCACTTTTTCCAGACCAGATAAACTATCTTTCCCTTTTTTCAGTAAGCATGACGTTTTTCTCATTCAGTTTCTCCTATTTCTTTTTACTTTAATCAAAGACCACTACTTTTCAACTCTTTTTTAAGTCTTGTGTACTTATTCCTGTCTTTATTATTTGAGTGTTAAGTCAACAATATTTTTGTTCAACATTTATTTTAAAATAACAATTATATGATGATGAACAAATATCTCATAACGGACCCATCAAAAAGAGTTGCCGGATTTGAACTGAACCGCAGAGAATGGACTACCTTGAATCGTATCCGGTCAGACTGCAGTAGGAGTGCATCTGAACTTCACAGATGGGGATATTCCAACAACCCCAGCTGCAGTTGTGGCGAGGAGATTCAGACTACCAGCCATATCGTTGGGCCATGCCCGCTGTATGGGTTTCGGGGAGCGATGGGAGATTTACATGAATTGACGACCGAAGCCAGGATATGGCTGAGGGATCTTAACATTTCTTTATAGGCGCCATATACCATAAGCATATATATATATGATGAAACAAAACGATATCGTCTAAAAATTGGGAAAAATATTAACGAAAGAGCATAATTCGATAGCAGAATAAAGAAAAGCAATTAATAAATGAATACTTATTGAAACAAAAATGTAAGTTTAGGAAGGATGACATTTAAATAAATAAATAAAAAATAACACTCTTCTATTTATAGTAGTAAGTAATATAGTTATTGGAGCATAGTGGTTGAACCACTTTCTACCAATCAACCAATTCCGTCCAACCTGAGATAGGATTCCAACCCAGGTTAGAAATTTCAGGATAAAAATGAAACGAGTCTTATATTATAGTTCTAACAAATTTTCTTATTTATAATAAATTCTTGTTCTTATTCTATCAAAATTTTTAACTATATAAGACTCGTTTCATTTTTATTTTGAAATGGACTATCATCAAGCACCTTCTGCCCAAAACATCGAAGATCTTAGAAATTTCAATTGCAAATTTCTATCCCTAATTTAGGGGAAAAAAAACAGCCAAATAATCGGAACCGGGACTCGTCGATTAGAATTCAACCTCTACACACCTAGGCTGCCGAGATTTATCCGTAAAGAAACATATCCATGATCATCATTGATTTTATCCTTAAGCCAATTAACATTCTTAAGAACACAACCTTGCAATCCTCTGCATCATCATTACTGATGACTTTACGAAGACGAAGATCATTTATTATGGGAACCTGATGAATTTATCTTCCACCAGAACGAATACACTCTTCTGGATCGACGAGAAGAAAAAAAAATACAACTTGAGTGCTTCATAATAAAGAAGTCACGGATTCGATTGACGGTCGGGTCGGACTGATTCCATCACTTGAAATTTTTTTTCTTTTTTATAAATGAATGAATCTGTGCTCACTCAAAGTGAACACAAATACACTCTTTGACTCTTTCACAGTAAGCTACCGACCGAAAGCTTGTGTCGTGAAAGAGGAAGATGGTCGGCACCTGGGATCGAACCACGACGTCCGCAGTACGAAAGCCGACGTTGTAACTGCTGGGTCACCAACCACTTCGAAATTTTCACCTATCTACTCGGGGTTGGTGTCCTGGTTCAGATTTAATCGGTTGACTGGTAGATATTACTAAATGAAGGCTGGCTATACTGATACATATTTTTATAGAAAATTAAATCGTTAAATTAAATTACTCATAGGCCTTCATTATTATTTAATTTATTATTTATTATTTTCGTGTCTCGCTAAAATTGATAAACGGCTGAACCAATTTAATTAATTTTTGATTCGAAATAGTCGTATGAGTTCAGGGTAGTTTTGAACTGTGATAAATATGGAGTAATTGCGAGAAAAATGGTAGGTTTGATTTAAAGAAGAATAAGAAAAATCACGAACTAGTAAATAAACACCATTAAGGTATCACCGCATCACGAACGACGCTTCATACCGGCGCACCCGTCGCAGGTCCATCACTTTCACTATTATAAAGAGTAGGTGGACTTGGCTGGGATATGTGTAAAGGATGCCGAATGAAAGTTGCTAAGGATAGTGAAGACGAAGAAAATACTCTCACACCATATTCCGTTCCTTCGAAGCAGAGCTGAGGGATTTGGACATGGTATGGGAGAAGGTCATAAAAACCATCGAGATTGAACGCGGTGGATGGCTCTTGTTGTCTATTATGCCCCTAAGTGGGGTCATCAAGAGATAATGTATGTATGTATGTATATTAAAAAACACAACATTTCTTTCTTAAACTTCTGTAGGTACAGAGCAAGGTAATGTTTGTATGTAGATATAGGTAGGTACTCACCACTCATTCTGAATTTGCGCAACGACGGTTGGCGGAGTTTGAAATTGTAACGGAGGGATTCCTTCCTCAGGGCCGCCACAGAAGTAGGTACGTAACTTTGGACAATGCAAACAGACGTAAATGTGAGATCGTGTGTGAGGAGATATGCTGAAAACTGGACCTGCAGCGAAGACTTTACTAATTTTGTCAAAAATACATATTTTATTTTACCATTTTTTATATTTGTAGTCTCTAGTAAATTTGCGGTCTAGGTGATTGCTCCTCTGACATGGTGAGATTTGGTTAATCGTGGGGCTAGTACGAGTTTTATCGAAAGCTAATTGCGCGCAAATAAGCGCTTATTAGCGGGCAAATAACTATATTCTTAAATCAAACGATCGAATCATTCGATCATTTTAGTATGGATATTTTTCGAAACTCTTTCGATAATTGTTTCGATATTCGATCATCAAAATCTTATACTAGGGCTAGGTTTTATTTTTTGTTTGATTGCTTTTTCGTTTGCTTACCAATGCGTTATTTTATATTTTGAAATGTATTCAGTACAGTATTAAAAAAAACATCATAGGTATGTACATCCTGTGTACAAATACTCATCTGTTTTATTTTACTGAAAATATAATTGAATAAAAAAATGCAGATTAATACAGATAGGGCTAATTATATAAATATCATTAGTTTAAACTAATGATAAATTTATAAATACTTTAACCTATTGATCAATTTTTCAATTGTTCATCATTTGGCGTTCTCCAGTTTATCATTAACCAGTCTGGTCATTCACCGATTACTTGTAAATCATCAATTTTACCCATTTGATTGTTCATTGCTGCATTGTTTTTAAAACATTTTTTTCTAAATTTTTGGTATTTTAAATCATTGTATTCATAATATGATTTTTTATGAAAGTATGATTTTTATTACTGTTTTGAGTTGTGCCTTGTTATTATGATTAATGTTTTATATGAAATTAATAATTATAACATATTGAAAAAGGCTTAATGCCGTATTTGATTATTATAAATAAATTTCTTACCTTAGTATTCATTATATTGAGATTTGACCTGAATACTAATCCTAAAAGAGCGAATCTCCTCTTTATACCAAGCCTCAGGCTTTGTCTGGACCTATACTTCTCTTTTTAACCCGTCGTTCATTATAAGACTGTTTTTTTTCTTTCTCCCCCCCCCCATCCTTCCTGACCTCACCTCCGAGACTCCTTCACCCTCGCAGCCTCCCTCGCGCCTCCCGTCCTCAACGCACCCCTCAGCAACATCGGCACAGTCTCCGCTGTGGACCGACCGACGCAACGGTCTTGAATCTTCTTGTCATTGATGGTGTGAAACTTTGACTCATAACAAAAACAATATTCCAAAATTAAATTCTCTTATCTAATCCAAAAAAATTGTAAAAAAAAAAATTAGTCTGAGATATTATATAAATAAAAATTATTCAGCACTTTTCTCATTAGTGATCTTGAGATGATAATATATTGAAAAAAAAAAAAAAAAACAGAATGACAGCCTTATTCGTGATCTCTTTCATCGCGTACTAGTATGAGCAGGACAGTGATATGCGTCTGTGATATCATGACATGTGTCCGTATAAACATCCTCTTCTCTCTCAATAATGTGTGATAAAGATAGAAAAGAGTGAAGTGATTTTTTGTGAAACGCGTGGGTGTTCAGAACTACGACGTAAGTGACGAAAGGTGAGATAGAGTTTCGCGTGTGTTGGAGTGAATAAGAATGTGTTGAAGGCTGTCTAGGACGTGTGTCGGAGGCGTGTGTAGATCGTCTGAGGCTGCGCGTGATTGTATAGATCGCGCAGTGAACCGTCAACTGGCGTCGGGAGGCGCTCGCCGAGATAAAGCCTAGCCAAAAAGTGTTTTTTTTTAACCGGCGGGAAATTTGTTTTTGTTGTTTTTTTATGTATATGTATATGGACAAATATAGTTTTGTGTTGTGTACAAAGTATATTTAGGGGGTGACAGCGATGTATTGTACCCCATGAGTGACGTCATACCCCACCCCTCCCCACCTCAAGAGTATAGTAACTAGTTTTTGAACCCCACAACCGGACTGAAACAAAACCGGACCACGGATAACCTGCTTTATTATTTGACAGGTACCTACACACTAATTATTATTATTATTTTCACTTTTTTATTGCTTTGTCAATGTTTTTCAAATGATCATTGACACATATAACGGAAGTACTTGTATATTTTTTCCGGAAATAATTTCAAAAACCTGCGCTTGATTTGTTACTAGCTTCATTGTATACTATGTAGTTACTTACATTTTGTTTTTATAAACTTTATTTTGATATATTTAATATTTTCAATGAAATAAATAATCTTAATAAAATACAACATTTCAAGTACTTTATGCAAAAATAGAAACGTAGCTTTTTTTAAATCAAACTCGTTGAATATTATTAAAGATAGTTTTGCATATTTTTCTACAAATAAATTAGAATATATACTGAATTCATAATAACTTTTGCATATTATTATTTGTGGTTAATACCTTTCGAAAATATATTAAATTTATATTTGTGAATTACCGCGTAAGATCAAGCTCAGGGGAGAGATCTTGTTGCCTCCTTATGATCCTTTTAGAGGTCACAAAGGGAGAATAAATGAATTAATTTATTTTGTGACAGTATCCAGATAACCGCATAACCTTTATAGGCCATGGGTTGGCTGAAAGATATCCTTCTGGACTTCTGGATAACGTATTTGCCATGTGTTTAACACATTTTCCATTTTTTGTTTATTTGTAATTAATAACAACGTTATTAAGTAGATATTTATTTGTAAAAAGCTTTCATTTTTTTATATAAACATGAAAACTGAAATCTTAAAAATTAATTTACAAGTTTTGGCCTGTATTTTATGGTGTTTGTTTGTGATTGGCTCTAAATTAATATTTTCGTTTCATCTTAGGGTGCATTCAAAACCAAACGAACATAGAGCCAGAGCTGTAAGTTGAGTATAATTCTTCTTGATTGTTGATATGGACACTAAACAACAAACTGTCATCGCCCACTAACTAGTTCTTGTTTGTTATACTTTCCATGGTATCCAAGATCAACCATAAAAGAAAGTATGCTCTGTCTCTAGATTCGGCTTTATGTTCATTTGGTGTAAAATAATACTTTAGTATTTACAACATACACTACATATTCTAGGTACTTCTACTTTACTGAGGTTTTATATAGACTAACCAATACATTACTGGCGGATAACAGCACAAAAAACACCCTAGTTGTACCAAAAATTCTCTCCAGCTTTTCATGTTCGTTATTCCGATCGCGGGTATGCCGTCCTGGGCATCATTTAGGTATCCTTCCTTGTGTCATCTGTTTCATCATCGATTTCCCTAGCACAGGTTTTGCCTATTTGGGCAACATTGTTATTCTATACTTCTAATATTTTGTACTAAATAAAAATAATAACGCGATAGTTGTATGTACGAACAATATTTTAAGTGGATATTTATTATTATTGTCAAAGAAACCAATGGTTTACAATGTTATATACGAAAATTAAGAGTATGAGATTTTTTTCTCTTTGTCTGATTGGTTTTGTCGTTTGTATGACAAACATTTTGTGTCGCTTAAAGAACCTTCCAAATAAAATACGATAATTACTACACAACAATCTGTTTTAGACCCCACTAAGGGGTATGTGGTGGATCACATCGATCATGTCTCAAGGAAGACCGGTAGGCCTAGACAAATTGCATTTGGCGATCGACTACTAACGAATTCTTCGACAATGTAGAGTAGGAAGAAAATTAACTGTCCACTTTTTATATAAGTGTCTGTGTTTGGTTTAAATAATTGTTCATGTGTTCCAGTGGACAGTTAATTTTTCGCAGTATACATTAACGAAATCTTCGTTTGTAGTCGAACACCAATTTGAATTTGTCTACGGGGGCAGTTCAGAAACAGATATCTCAGAAGCTGTATAGTCTTTAAAAGAAGGGTGTCTAGATAAAGACTGGTATTCTCAAATTCACGTTCCAACTCAACGCAAGAAGCTCTTGCTTAGAACTTAATCGGTTGCCAGTAGTCAGGTAACTAATGTATTGGATACAATATTGGACGATTCGTAATGTGGGCGTGATTTAGAAAAGTTCAGATTTTCTTTAATTTTAATTTAAGCATTTTTGCAACATTTTCTCAGGGGTTTTCCAATGTTGATTGAAGTTTACCGTTCTTCGAAGGCTGGCTTTGTATGGATATAGTCAACATCCTGGTACCATCTCAATCAATCAATCAATTCTCCCTTTTACACCCCACTCAGGGGCATAGGGAGGCAACAAGAGCTCTCTCCATCTAATGTTAAAATTTGGTAGCTCAATATTCTCACTTCTTTACAATAGATCCCTTGAAGCTCTCGAATATTCCTGAATAACGGCTCATGTTTAACGAAAGAAGGAGAAATTTTTTAAAGAACCAAAATACCCGTAGTATAATTTCAACTGCATATAGGCGTGGGTGAATAATAAATGTTATCATTTCAACCAAACTTTCCATAAATATCAAAAGCAAGACTTTCACATTGATATTATTAAGCCGGCACCTGTTTGCGAACCAACGTTCCGTGTATAAGAGACAACCTTATTTTTCAGTCGGCTGCCATTTATCTTACCGGTAAAATATTACAGCAGCCTCACGAGAATGTGAACAATTTCAAAAAGTACTCGCAAGACTCGAACAGGTACCCATTGATATGCGGCACACCGATACCTATCGAATAAATTTTTTAACTGGTTTATACCCTCCGGGCTCCGTACACATGAATCTGCGCTTCGGTATCAACAGGGAGATTTTGTATCTCCATATAAGTATCTACCTAGTAACGTGTGCTATCATTTTGAAATTATACGTTGTTCATATTTTTTTTTATGAAACTTTGATGAATTGCTAGCTACAATGAGATATTTTGAGCATCGCTATGGTTTTTTTAAACCTAGTTCACACTAGGTCGAGTAGCAAGAAATTTAGTAGCTAAATAACTGGCTATTCGAGCAAAAAATCGTTTACACTTTATTCGTTCAATAGTGAGTAGGGTTTTAAAACCAAAAATACCGTAACAGGATGAAGGGGCTTGTTAGAAGACATCGCTGTCTATGGTTAAAGGAACTTGTTTTCTTTTACATAAAATTTTCATAATGATATCATTGTTTAGTGTTGAAGTAATAACCATGAACTGTACATTTTTTTTATTTAGCAAAAATGAATCTGTGCTCACTCAAAATGAACACACATACACTATTTGACTCTTTCACAGTAAGCTACTTAAAGCTTGTGTCGTGAAAGAGGAAGATGGTCGGCACCTGGGATCGAACCCACCACATCCGAACGAAACAGTACGAAAGTTGACGTCATAATCGCTAATCTACCAATCACACATTAAAATATAAAATAATAACTATTTATATAATTTCACTCTAGCAAAACGTCATGTTTGTTGCAGCTAATGAACTCGGCTAAAACCATTGGTTTACACACGTTTAGCAAGTGACTCTGCGGCCAGTGACGCGTGGTGGAGGACGCTTCTCGCCCAAGAGAAAAAAAGTTGAACAAAATGCTTCGCTTAATCTATTCGACCAATTTTGTTTTATTACATTGTCTTAAGTCACTTATCGTATCTTGTATCTTAATTCTTCAGTACCAGTGTCCTTTTCAAAGGCACACATATTTCCAAAAAAGGTATCAAACGCTGGTTGTAAGAAATAATGTTCATATCTCATGAAAATTGAGTCCATATTACATCCTCATGAAATGATCTATATGCATTTTTACAATTAATAAATCTACAACATGAATACATTTATCTATTATAGAATTGCTTAAAAATAGGATACATGGAAAATCGCAAGAAAAGAAGATAAACCTTTGTTTGTAGGAATGTAGGTACTTCTGTAGAAACAACAATATTATACGATCTATGATCTATAGATGGCGGTTAATTTCTACACAGACGACACAATAAATCCATAAAAGCCTCCATACAAATCGATTGATCTAGAAACAAATCTAAAATGTTACTATGTACTTACATACATTTATGACTGAATTAACCACAGAAACGCCCCATAGCTTTTATATTTGACAGTTTTGCTACTTTCTCTATGCATTTTTCATTTTACAACATACACTTTAAAATTATCCATAACGATAAAAAAAAATCCACAACAATCATAATAACCAACCTCGGTAGCCTAGTTGTACTGGCGTGGACTTCAGATCCGAGGTCCCGGGTTCGATTCCCGGTCGGGTCAGAGTTTTTCTTAATGTTTTTTCACATGAAATTTCTACCCGGGGTTGGCCTGTCTCAGATTGGACGGTTGACTGGAAAAAATTGCCTCAGGTAATTAGTTCCGCCGGCTATACTGACACCTTTGTATAGAAAAGTGTTATATTATTATTATGAGAGGAGACATTAGGAGACACATGTAAAGGGAATGTGATTGTTGTTTTGAATTGTTGTCCTCGTCTGTGTTTTTGTTGTGTTCTTTGTTGTTTTAATTATATCATCATGAATACCAAGGCGCAACCTCTCTCTACACAAACTCTCTAGAGTTTTGTGAGAGAGGAAGAAATTTTTAATACCTATATGAATATATAAAAATGAATATAATGTAAATTATAATTATTGTAAGAATTTGATTGAATAAATAAAAAATAAAAAAAATAATAATATGATTTATGAGGGTGAAACTTGGACAAGGACGAAAAATCTGGAAGTTGGTACAAATGCTGTAGAAATGAGATATTTACGCAGGAATGATAATAGAAACAAATGTGGCGCGAATGTCTGATGGCAAGTGGATGAAGAGGGTGCTGGATTGGAGGCCTAGAACAGGACACCGAAGCGAGGGTAGGCGTTAAAAAAGTAGCCGGCTTGTAACGGAAGATATTTATTGAAGTCCAAAAGAGAGGCTTTTGTTCAGTACTGGACACAAGAAGAAAGCTAAGAAAGTAAATGGAGTGAATGTTGGCTTAGTGACTGGAATGAAAGTGAATATCTTGAGGTGATTCGGGCAAGTGTTATAAAGAATGACACAAAGGATCTACTTACAGATCTGAAAGAATGACTGCACGGAGATACGGCCAACCTAGATTGACGTGGAGCGATCATATCAATGCCGTCTTAAAGGAGGGACAAGTCAAAGGTACAAAATCTCGTCGAATGAAGATAAAGAGGTTTCTCTGTATAGGATAGAATGGAAGGCCTTAGGTACTCTCTTGGAAACGACGTAATCTTATAATATAAATGAAAGTCCGGTTAGTGCGAACGCTTATAACTCGAGATCGGCTAAACAGATTCTTTTATGTTTTATTTATTGGATTCTTCTCCTCTCCGGATAACAGAATAACTAATAAAAAGTTGGAAAATGAATAAGAAATAATATAACATATAATATTAAAGTTAATTTTGGACGGAGTTCGTGCGACGGCAACTATGAAAAATCTATAACAACAAACTTATTGTTTACCCGACAACCATTGACATAAAAAATATTTGCATGAAGATTTTCGATGGAATTCTTTTTCAAGTTTTTTTCTAATTTGTTAACATTGAAGCGCATTTTTTTTTTAAATAAAAAGGCGAAAAGTGAATATATCTACCTAATTTTGAAATGAAATTGTCGCTTGTACCAAACTGTCAGTTGTTTGATAGTTGGTGCGATTGACAGAATCCGGATGGAAATATGTGGTTTAAAACAGATGCATCGGTCGGAATGACATTGGTCGAAAGTACCTATTTTTTATTAGTTATATATAATTATTATACCTATATTCATAGTTAGATCACAGAACAACGTCTGTCGAGAAAGTTAGTAAAAAAATAAATCATTTGAAAGCCAAATAATCATTCCCGCCGATTTGCATTTGACATCTGACAGACAAGCGGGTACCTAATGATGAAGGCAAATACTGGATTTTTGGCAGAGACCTGTTCTTGGCCGACAGGTGCCATTATAGATGGACGACCAAGGCAGGTTATTGTAACAGTTCAATACACTTTTATACCAACAAAACAAGTTATTTGTTTGTCTAACCCATACAAAATGTTGACAGGAACTAATTAGAACCAATGATGAATTACAACAAGACTTACTGTGTTTCTTCAAAATATTATCATACTAGCGGTCTCTCCCAGCTTCGCACGAGTAGACAGGTATTTAAAAAAAATAATACAGTTTTCTTTATGATCTTTATAGATCCCTAACTTTATCAAAATATTCTATAGGCTATGTTAATCTGGAATAATGTAGCATTCTAATGGTCCCCTCCCGTTCGGCTCGTACCCCAGTGACGCCTATAATAATATCTCTGCCGCACTTCAATTACATTAAAAAAAAATAAAAGAACCCTTATTGTGGCATAACTATGATAGTTAGACATATGCTGTCGCGATACTTTTTGTAAATAATGATGTCTTCTACAAAGTCGCAGTACATTATCTTATTCAATCATCAATAGTTTTCGCAGCGCACGCGATGTAGGCATAGAATATTTTAGGTATTTTTTTTACTACTTGGGTTACATTATTGGAGTTTTAGTAAGGATCCAAATTTTTTTTGAAATTTCAATATAGCCTATGTTCACCGGGGATAGTGTAGCATCTCAAAAATGAAAGAATTTTTCAAATCGGTTCAGTAGTTTCGGAGCCTATTCAATGCAAACAAACAAATCTTTCCTCTTTATATTATTAGTATAGACAAGTGATACCCGTCTTGTGTTTCATCTTCAAAGGATGATTTATATTCAAAAGATAGTTTTAACTTTAATGAAATCTTACTGTGAAGAACCTACGATTTAAAAAGCTTACAAAAAAATGAAATGTTTACGAGGAATTTGTATCCAACATTACTATAATAATTTTATATCTGCAAGGATCAACGACGATTAATTTTGAACGTCAAGTTTATTTAATTTTTTCTGGACTCTATATTGACGAAATATTCGTTTGTAGACGAACGCTAAGTAATTCAAAAGTATTGTAGGATGCATATTCTCAAATGTCGATAAATGGGATTCTGATAGAATTTTTATGAATTTCGTTTCTTTTCGTATGTTTTCTTAAAGAACTCATACGGAAGTCATGAAAATTCTATTAGAAAACTCATCGATCGACATTCGAGAAAAGGGTCCATGATCTGCTTTTCGGATACTTTATATTATTAACTTTAAAAAGATTATAGAATTTTTATTATCATTTAACTTTAAAGTTATGTTTTGTAGGTTGGCAAATTGGTTAAGGTAAATAAAAAAATTAAATAACTCGCGTTAGGTAAACCATTTTCCTCAATATTCGACAAACTCATTGTTTATTTAGATGATTCCCTTCTACATTTTGATAACTAAGTCTTCTACTTCTCTCTGATTTTCACGTTTCTTGGATGCGGATTTCCAGCATTCCTTCCACCTCTTGGGTGGTCTGTCTGGTGGTCGTCTGCCTGTTGGTATAGAATCAGCTTCTATTTTTATAAGCCTTTCAGGATCTGTATTCTCTAAGTTGTTTCTCCCGAAAAGCCCTCTAAATCTACTTATTATTTATCATTCGTCAATTTATCAAATATTTAAGATAATTTTGTTTCTTTCAAATATTAATTATTTGTTAATCATAAATTTTTCTTCTTTTATTGTTCGTTGCTGTATCGTTTTTAAAACATTTTTTTTAAATTGGTATTTTAAATCATTGTATTCATCATATATTAAGTTTGGTGTTGATTTTTATCACTGTTTTAAGTTGTGCCGTGTTGTGTTAATGAAATTAATTGTAACATGTAAAATGCTTAGTGTCGTATATGATGAATAAATAAAAATTCCAAAACAGAATATTCTGGACATCGCAGGTTCTCCAAATATCAGATATCCTAAACCTGTCCTGGAGTGGCAGTCCTGCAATAGAGCGAAGAGTCTTCATCGCTTTTTTGCATTTGCCAGGATACGTCCTATGAAGGTTTTATAAATTCTCATTTAACTCACTGATTAGGAAATATCCAACCTAGATAGTAGATAGATAGATCTACTTATCATTTTATATAAAGATGGCGGACTGCATAATCATAATTAAATCAGAGTCATTGATGTATATAATTCTAGCGTCGGCGTCTCCGTCAATAAAAATGACAAGTGTAATTACTCGTTTTTATATCTGACGCATTCGTCCGCGTTTGTTCGCCGTAGCGGGACATACCACGTACGTCTGCTAGACTCACATCTCTCTAACAGGTTTTTACGCATTTGGTATCTACTACATACAGCCTTTGGTATTGCCTATCTATCTATCTATCCGTGTGTTTGTCTATGTAATAATCACAGACATATATATTCTAGCGAGCGCTATGCAATATAGTACTGGAATCCGTTACAAAGCAAATAACAATAATGATTACTTATATTTACGGCAAACATGTCGTTCAATAACACTCAATTGTGGGGTGTTGCTTTCATATGAATCTTAAATTGCACGGATCTTTTTTACCCCAAAGTGAAAGCCTTGAATTTGATTAAACTAAAATGTTTCCAAATTATAAGCTACCAACTTATGCTTTCAATACCCTCGCTATGATTCGAACCAATGACCTTAGCTGTGCCGTGCCCAGGCGATAGCCTCCAGGACACCTTCTTGGTGCCTAGAAGCCAAGAAGTTCGACGGAAATTTTTAATTAGCGAAAGATGGGACATGGGAAATCTGCTGGATATACATATGAGAACATTTTAAGAAGATCAAATTTCTGTTTTTTTTTCGCTCATTTCAATATATGTTTTTACATTTATATTACTTTATTTATAATCTAATCTAAACTCTCTTTTAGCCCCACTCAGGGGTGTAGGGAGGGGAACAAGAGCTCTCCATTGCGCTCGATCTTGCGCATTGTTAATGACCTCCTCACACACCATGTCTCTCAGATCTGCTTCAAAGGAGCGAAACATGATGTGAGAGGATCTTCCTCAACTGTCATTCGGCATCCTTAACACATATCCCAGCCAAGTCTATCTCCTCTCCATAATGGTATAGAAGTGATGGGCCTACGCAAGGTGCGCTTACTTCATTTACTTTATGTATATTCTAAATGAAATGTAATAATAAAATATAAAAGCTGATGTTTAACATCTTCCAAAATGATAATAAAAAAAAGAAAAAAGACTGTAATTTTACTATGAAGGTTATAGAAACTTGTCAACAATATTAAAGATTGAATATTTCTTATGTTTAACATTACTCCAATCACAGTTGCAAGAATCAGTGGCGATGAAAATTGAATCCAATTTTATTTAATCACATTGAGAATGGCGTTGAGATTTGATTTTCTTTCCGTAGCAACGGTTGTGTGCAGGAACCACTGATTAAGTAGGTATCATACTATGTTTCTTCTACATAATATTTTCTGTGTATACTTACCTGTTATTATCTATTGTCATAGCACTTACTGACGAAAATTAATTTTTGAAAAATATTCCTCGTAGGTGGATTAGTGGGGTTAAGAGTTTTTAACGAAAATACCGAGTTACGAACTTCCCAACTACAGGATAAATAATAAATAAGATATTTATATAGATATTTAAACCCGTTGCTACACGCGTCGTTTTAGTATAGTCACCTATCAATAAAAATTACATTAAAAAAAAAAAAAAACAATAATTTTAAAACGAAAAACTCGTTCTTAATTCAAACGTGAATGGAAGATTCTAGAATCATTTCAAAATGATAAAGGTAACGCTGACGTATCCGCAGGTTTGTCAAACGAGTTTGACTAAATCGTTCTCCGTACGTCTCCTCCATTGGAACTGGAAAAGACCACAAGGGGATCTCTTGTTTTGGTATAAATTAAACCGCTCTTGTTAAGATATAAACACAATGTTTCCAGTAACAAGTTTTCTCCGGCGCACCTGATTTTTTACCGACTGGTCGTTCCGGTTGCCTTTTTTTTGTTTTAAATAATCGGTAGTCACTTGTTTCAAACTGTGAAGTCTGTGAGGTTAATTTTTTGTTATCAAATATAAGTTGTCTTATTATTGGCTAATTAATTGATTTCATACTGGATAGTTTTTTTTATGAATTTACCATGCGATCTGTAGGCCTAGACAAATTCAAATTGGCGATCGACTACAAACGAATTCTTCGACAATGTAGAATAGGAAGAAAATTAACCGTCCACTTTATATAAGTGTCATTGTTTGCTTTAAATAATTGTTTAATTTTCGCACTATACATTGGCGAAATCTTCGTTTGTAGTCGAACGCCAGTTTGAATTTGTCTACGGGGGCTGATCTGTTATAGAGAAATCTTTAGGACAAATTTTTCTTTTTATTTTTAAATATAATATTTCATCAAGGCATATTGTTAAATATTGCCAAACAAATTTTACAGTGGTGTAAACGGCGAAAAATAAAAAAAAGCTTTATTGGATTTGGAAGCTTTGTCATGTAGCTATAGGCAGCCACTGCTACTGGTCAAAAGATCTCGTGTCCAAATCGGTCAAACGTAGACTTTTACCATCTGTAATATCTTCGCGGTGGACTGTCATCCTGTTTGACGTCGGATCGAATTGGTTGACTGAGAAACGTTTTTATTGGACTAAAGTGCAACGAAATGCCTTTAATAGCGGATAAAAACTTCAAATTCGTATATTTTTTTGTCATTCTTTCAAAAATAGAGAATCAATCGAATTATGTAATCAAAATAGAGAATAGTACCTTTTTTTTCAATAAGCGTTATACATTTAACCCAATAGATTCAAAATATAAAACAAACATAAATCGTTTCAAATCTTAATTTGACAGGTAATTTATATAAGTACTGTTTTATCATAATAATAATAATATATTAAGCAAAGATTTACCTATGAAAATAATATAAAACCTAAGCGATAAAAAGAGAAATGTATTTAAAGGTACATTCTAATTTATCACACCTGTTAAATATATATATATATATATATACAAGACAAGAATGTTTTTAAATAAAGAACGTATACGATGTTCATTTTTAATTAATTCAAAAAACTTGTTTTTTTTTTTATTATTATTAGATATTAATATATTTCATTGACACGAGATGAGTTGAATTGATAGCGTTTTATCGCCTGTGGATTCTAAAGTTTAAAAAAAGAATACGATTTTTTTTTCGTAAAGATTTTAAACATTTATTATCTATGGATTTGTTCACGCTTCTTTGGGTGTTTATATAGTCAGGGGCACAGAATTCTATACAAAACCTAGAACTCCCGACTCATATATTCGGAAGTGAAGCCCAAATATTTCAAATTTTGACAGTTTGGTTGGCAAAAAGTGGTAATGTTTCTCAGTACTGTGAACTTCAAATACATTTTTTATTGCTATTTAAGTAATTAGAACTAAATGTATGACTTTTTTTTTCTATAAATAAAAATCAACATACCTACATACAGACTACAGACTACTTAGAAATAAACAACTCAGGGTACGAATACAAGGGGGCGTCGTAGGTACCTCGAACAATTATAAGAGGATATGGGTAGCGCATCCTTCATAGAGCTGAAGAGGGCTGCGGTGGACCGGACGGGATGGAAAATTAGATGCAGATCTTTTCTGCAAACCAATCCTTTGGATTGAGACCGCAGAAGAAGAAACAACACATTCCTTTTTTGCCAACCGATCTGTCAAAAGAGTCAGTCAATGAGGCTTCACTTTTTTTATAAGAAAATATATAGGTAATACGTAGAAGTGCTCTTTTTAGGTAACAATGTTTATATATAAAAATCTATGGCCAGGAATCTTGAGAACGCTTCTTTATGGTAAGCAGCTCCGTAAATAAATTCTTCAACATTTTAATTTCTGTTTGGCGGCGTTGGTTTGTAAATCTTCTTTTGAATGTCATAGACACTTAAAACTATGCATTGCACTGATATTCATCCCTTTGACTTCTATATGGTTTTATACGTAAATTCGTGGGAACATTATGGAATTAACTATTAAAAATGCATCGTTTACCGAAAAAACATAAAATGAAACGGATCCGTGTATGTAAAATTTTATCCATAAAATAAGCTTACCTATTACATACGGTTCATACCTGAAAGACCCACTTAACAAACATGTCAACGATTATAAAATAAACTAGCTGACCCGACAAATAACACCCGCCTCAAAAACAAATAAGGATTGTGTAGACACACCACAAAAAATATTTATATTTAAAAAATAATTATTTTTTCTTTTAATTTTCATCATTTAGAATATTATTATATGTGAGAAGAGAATCTTCATGTTGTTTCGTAGGTTATGTTTTTTTTTTGTAATGTCAAGTGTTGTTAATGTTTTCTATATTTTACTAAATCATCTAATGTAGGAAAAGGCTTTAAAAACCGTAGAATGTTAAATAAATTCTATTTGTGACAAAAATAAAAAAAAAACAATTGGAATAAATCGGCCAATCTAAACAATTCTCGAATCAATCTTATTGCAGGTACGACATTTCATTACAATCAGTCCAACCATTTATGAAGAGTTCAGTTACATACAGAAGAAATTTATATGTAAAGATAATTTGAATATCGTTTCATTTGGAACCGTTCCTTCATTGAATCTACCGATAATTTACGATTATGACCATATGGAGACGACCAGGGGTCTAATTATATCGGCTTGACATTAAGAAAAATGTTGGAAAAATAAAAACTTACTTTATATTATTCGAAATTCCAGTTTATTTTGTGGTTCTTTGTATTTTAAGAATAATCTTTTATGATATAACTTATTGTGTTATTTAGATAAAACGTGTGGCTTTAAAATGGGATTCTGCCTATAAAATATATTTTGTAGTATAATATTACGTTATTAATAAGTTGTTTAAGATGTTTACTGTTTTATTTTATTTTCTTTTTCTTTGGTTTATTACCTCACTTGGGCAAATTAAAGAAGCGTTTGAAAGGTTACGAAAATGTTAAAAAGTATATAGAAAGTGGAATGATTTGGTGATGAAATAGAAAGAGGAGCTGAAAAGGATATGACTCACAGAAATGCAGGGTGGGGCATAATGAAACGATGATAGTTTGGTGGCGACGCAGAGATCTTTTCGTAGGCTATCATTGTTTTCAAAGAATGTTTCAAAGCCTCGATGCTCACCGGACCACTGCATGACGACTATTTGAAATGTAGCTTTTCAGTGAGTGTTTGAAATTAGGGAGTCCATATGCCCCACCCTGTATTTCAAGATCCTCTTAACATCCAATAAAATCAATTGCTTATTTTTAGGTAATTGGTAGCCTGGGCGTCCTTTCACACGGCACAAGCTTTAAGTAGCTTACCGTGAAAGAGTCAAAGAGTGTATTTGTGTTTGCTTTGAGTGCGCACAGATTCATTTAACAATAAGAAAAAAAAATTGATAAGACACACTTACGATTAAAAGCTTATTATTTAGTTTCGTTTTTACGATGATCTCTTAGTAAAGGTCTAGATTTTTATAGGGGTTGCTTATTTTGTCTCACACTCTTGTCGGATTTCCGACATCCTGCTCGAAAAAGTGTAAGCTCCTTAAAAAATTTGGCTAAGAGCCAGAGTAAAGGCACTACAGTATAAGCTATACGGTGAAGCCTCTCATTTTGTCAATGACCTTCGCTGATACGAGTCCACATACCTATATAAATATACGACTTTATTATCCCATTAAGGTTTTAATCCTCTAAAAGATTTTAATTATTTGTGATTCTTTGAAATGTTGGGATGTTAATTAGGCATGAATATACTTTTTCACCAATGACTAATACTCTCAAGAATTTATTATATCGAAAAACATTTGAATCATCCACCTATTTCTTGAAACTAAACAGTCTCCGTATTTTGTATGTCATTGGAGAGATCACAGTCAAAGATTAAGTTCAAGACATCTCAAGTAGCTTAACTGAAATGCTTTAAGTGACAATTTGTTATCAATATCTTCCAGTTTACCCTTGAACCTGGATAACCAGTTTCACCCTACCACAAGATCAGTTGGGGTTGTCTCGTTGGCCCCATCTGTGGAGAAGAAGGTCACACTTTTTGCGACCTGCCCTGATTCAAGTTAAGGTAGATCAAAATGTGTCATGGAAAATGGAAAAAGGATTTTTTGAATAGGCTTCGGAACTACGTAACCGATTCGGAAAATTAATTTACTGTTTGGAAGATATACTATGCCCGGGTAACAGCGTCAAATGGTGTTTTCAAAAATTTAGGGAACCTTGCTAAAACTTTAATAATGTAACCCGAGGTTTTAAAAATACCTATAAAATATTCTTTTCATTGAGTACGCTGCTTAAACTATTGATGAAATAATAAAATAATGTACTAAGATTTTTCAAAACACATCATTATTTACAAAAAGTGTCGCGATAGCATCTGTCTAAAGGTCTGGGGTCCTACGGATACGCCGCTACTATAAACAGCGGTGGATAATGAAACAAATGAAGGATAAAATCCCTTAATATCTATACAACCAGAGGGAAAAAAAACTTGATAATTTTTGAGTTACTATTGGCTATAGATGTACGAGATACAGTAATTAATTATGAAATCAGTTAATTTGAATATTAGCCGGTAGCTCGTAACAGCCAAGTAGGCACTGATTCAATAATACGAGTTTGTACGTATAGAGCTGCAGCACAGGAAGAGGAAATGACGAGCGATTCTATAAGAGTTCTGGTAATTTATCAGCACTCCGTAGAACGTAGGCTACCTACTAGTAAAGGCTATCAATTTTCTTACGTATTTAGAACAGCAATGATCTTGATTTCGTTTATCAATCGAGTGTTTTTTGTAATTTTGTGGTATTAAAACACCGAGTTTTCAAATCTATCATTGATTTTTAACAAAAGTTATCGCATACATCAGATTCTTTTCATCATAATCCTGAATTCTTCTTCCATACAATTCATTTCCTTAATTTTAAAATATTCCATTGATTGGGTCGAAGGTTTTCGGTGTTATTTATTTATGCATTACTCGATTTTTCATTTCTAGCCTTACGTACGAAAGTCTTCGATTGAACTGCTCGGCTACCAGCTACTTCATAACAATATATATATTATAGAAATTTTGGTTATCGAAAATTGTTTCCCATGAGGACAGCAAAGCGAGAACAACAGGCCAGGAGGCCTTATCAAAACGGATGGAGAAGAAAAAAAAATAGTTTAATGAGACATAGATTTTTAGCATTTGGAAAGAATGGATGCAAACAGAATGACAAAGATAATTCATATGGCTGAAAGCAAAGGTGTAAGAAAACGTGGCCGACCGAGAATGACGTGGATCGAACATATCGATTCTGTCCACAAGGAAGGCCAGGTAAGAAGTAAGAGAAATAGGAGAGGTTGTATGAGAAATGTTCTGTCGGTGGGAGAACCGAAAGAAGTGTGCTTGGATAGAAAAGAGTGGAGGTCGTTCTCTCTGCCAACAAACACTTCTTACGGGACATGGCGGAATGCATGGGTGTTTTTTTTAGAAATTTGTGTTTTCTGTATCTTATAAACACTATTGTAGTACTAATAGCGCAGGTAGGTACCTACTACTACTTTTTTAAATAAAATATTTATTTTGATGTGGAGTTTCTAAGTACTAAATATTTTGTCACTAGCTTATACCCGTCTTGCTTTACGTTTTTGATTCCGATTGTCAGGCTTGATCGGTAGGTAATTAAACAGGTTCTAGTCTAGCTTTTCATTGCTTTGTAGACCTCTATAACTGACATAAGCACAGAAAAAGAAGAATGACACTTTTAATGTTTATTAAAATTTTGTATGAAGATCCTAAAAATAGGGTTTTTTAAATAGCTCTAAATATATTAAAGTTAATGCAGCAAATTGAATTAAAGAACCTTCTCCGGCATTTTGCACGGCTCTGTGCAGATTCATATTTGACGTAGCATTTGTATTTTGAGCGTGATGCTATGACATACGGTAAAAAGCAAATAAAAAAACATTTCTGAATTATTATGTAGATTATGACTAGTTTTACTAGCGCAAAATTCTTTATGGTCACAAATAAGTAGATATATTAATACTTAAATCTGCCGATAATGTACAGCGATTCGACAGTTTTCTGCATTATTCGTTTTAATGTGCAACTGAACGTATTAATGACTAAGCTATTTTCCTTAGTCTCATCGACAGTAACAATTATTGTCTTTCCTAAAAGCCATCAAGTAGTATGGGCTATCTCTACGTTTACTCCGTTAATGTTTTGCCCTAAGGCCAAACACCGAGAGTTTCGCATACCGAGACCAACATGGGTAAATCATTATAATATTAATATTCAAGCACACTAGTGTGTCTTCGGCGTTAGAATGAGCAGGTATACCGTCTTGTAAACAGTTATTATAGATAACAATGTTTGACCAAACAACATCGTTTCACCAAAAAACATGGTTTTACAATAAAAAAGTAGTTTGACTAAATAACATAATTTATCCAAAAACATCATTTGACTAAATAACATGATTTTACCAAAACACATCGATTGAGTAAATAACAGTACCTACTAACATTATCCACGTTGGTGTCTTAGGTAGAGCATGCGGTCGCCAATCTCTCTAGGGCCTAGGGCTTCAAACCAATACAAGCCGACATCCTGAAGATCTCCATTGTGCCCTCTTTAACTGGTGAGTCTTGGTCTGCCTGCTGCTGTCTTAATTTATCAACTTGCGTGGTAAATACGCTTACATGTTTGAGGCAGCTTAGTCTTCGATTCAGGATTACCGTTGTTGCAACGTTTGCTTAAAACATAGTTTGACTAAACAACATGATTTGACCAAAATATATAATTTGCAATAATATGTAGATTTTCTCTTTCTTAGTCAATAGCTATTATTAATATTATGAACGCCACATATTTTTCTACTTATCATCTCATCTCAAAAACAAAATAAGATATCTAAATACAATTTTAAACAAATAGATTTGTACGCCATATTTTCAGGCATTTGGTAAAATTTCTGATTTTGTTGTCTGTTAGCTACAAGGCACGGAATTTTACCAAGAACTAACGCTTCATACAATATATTAAACAAAATTATCATATTGTATACTGCGAACGACCCATGTAGATATAATATATTAAATTCTTAAGTGTTTATAATATTCTACATATTATATACGTATCTATCAGATACACAACGACACCGCGAGCCACTACCTACGTAGTGGTGGGTGAGTTGTTCAATACGGGCGGATACGCACAACAAACGCCCTGGAGGTAGAAAAATGAAATAATGCAAGGAAATTTGAATATTGAATTTCTTTACAATGAATTTTAGCAATATTTGTGCAAGTTCATAAAAGATTAAGGACCAAAAGGAAATCGGAAATCAAAATACACCCTGTATATTGATCCCAATCACATACATACAGACTCCCTTTTAACCCTCAGGGGCATATGGAGGCAACAAGTGCTCTCCATTGCGCTTGATCTTGCGCAATGCTCATGACCTCCTCCCACACCATGTACAACTCCCTCGGTGCGTCAGTAGAATATGGGGTGTGAGATGGTACTACCGCATCACGAAGGGTGCTATTCGATAGCGTACCCAGCGCAGGCCTTACCATCATTCTGTGTAGAAGATGAACATTGGATATGGCTGGGGCATATTGTGTTAAGGATGCCCAAAGACAGAGTTGGCCGAGGGGAACGTTGTTCTTCGTTGAAGACCCACTCATACTGTGTTTCGTTCCTTCGATGCAGAACTGAGAGAGTTGGACATTTATCCTAATTAACTTATCAGTAAAGTAGTGCATTTTTTACTATCTTTGTACAACCGTTAAAACGGGCTACGAAATCCATCACATAGTGACGGGTAACCCTAGTTATCTTTATTGTGACGACTAAAGGCAGTGTCAGTCTTTTTGCGTTGGCGTTCAAACATAATGTAGCAAACATGTTGTAGGTATGTAGATATACGGATGTCGGAAAATTTACATATTAAACTAACACATTGACACATTGTTATATATTTACATACTTTGTCACTTTATATGACTGTGAAACTTATATAATAAGGTAGATATATAAAAATTTATTCACACTTTTTTATTTAATTTGGGATTGTGTTTTTTTTTTTTAATTTTATTAGTATGCCGATAAATAAATTGTTACTTCATTGATATATATTATTTTTCCTTAAGGCAAATTATACATAGGTACCTAGAATGGAATTTTTGCAATAAATAAAAAAATATGGTGAATTTTGTATAACTAGTTCATTTTTTGCTTTTTTTTCATGAATAAATATAACTAACTGATCAGGTATTATTCATTCAATTGATTGAATGAATAATAAAAAACGTGACAATAGAATTTTTGAGCATATTTTTTTTCTTTTTAAGTACCTACAAAGTTATTTGAGACTGGCCAGGAACACCAACAGGGTGAAGGTCATAAAAAAGTACCTACAAGATCATAGAAGTCAATAACTTTCTTGATGTAATACCTAGATCTATTTATTACCTACTAGGTATTTCCTTTAAGAAATGGGGGCAACATTAGCTTTCCACTGCGCTCGATCCTGCAAAGTTTGAATGAACTCTTCCCGCACCATTTCCAAATATCTCACTTCTGTTTCAAAGGAACGGTACCCTTAACTATGTGATTGTTAGAAATTTATGTGGCTAAAGTAAAAAAAAATGACATCTTGGAAATTTAATACTGATGAAACTATCACTTTTATATTTTTGCTTGTCTATTTAGACGAAAATAATTTTATCTCTCATTTTAAAATATTGGGTTTCTCTCTTACCCACGTAGATATCGTTGAAGTTAATGATACTAGTCATTCTTATTTTTTTGACATTGGAAGTTTTTTGACAGTCATTTAAATTGGAAATCCTGGATATGAAAGCTTCTGTGGCAGATTATGAGCTACTAAGTAAAATCGATATTTTGGTCGCTTGACAAATGAAAATTTCCCACTGCTCACCGAAAAGGTCAAACACTGTAATGGTGAGCAGTTTTCATCTTTAAAATGAATAAATAAATAAAATAAACAAATATATTAATGAACTGAAATGAAGGACGGAGGAGTATGAAATTTCGCACACTTATCTATACTATATAAATGAAAGTCGGGTTAGAGCGAACACTTATAACTCGAGATCGGCTCAACATAATCTTCTGATGTTTGATTTATTGGATTCTTCTCCGCTCCGGATAACAGAATAACTAATAAAATGTTTAAAAACTGGATAACAAATGATGTAAAATACAATATTTAAGTTTGTATGGAACGGTTACCTATGACGCGCCAACGCTATCGCGGGTAGTTCCCTCTCATTATCGCACACGCTCGTACTACAGTTAGTAGCCCATCCCACTTACTCCACCGCATCGATTCGAACGATAGAAAATTTTCATCAATGTCAACAATATCGGGCACGCCACAATCGTGTTGGTAATAGGAGAGGTACACAAATCACTCTCTATGGGTGGAATGCCTAATTAATTATAAAATAGGAGAGGTAGGGTGCGCGCATTTTTCTCAAGTTGTTCCCGCCAGAGCTTTGAATACGAATGAAATAGGGATGTTTCAGAAATAGTTTAATGTTATTATTTTATTAGCTTATCTAATCGAATTAATTTTGTATTGTTTAACGGGGGCGCAGTGCACATCATGTACATATTAACGGGCCACTTCGGGTTAGAACCCCAGGACAACGTCTGTCGGGAAAGCTAGTAGTTTATATAGAAAAGGGGTGGCAAATGCTATAATTGACACAGTTCTTTTGTTATTTTTATCTGTGGTCGAATTGAGAATAGATTAATATATTTTTTTGTATTAAATAATCATAGACAAAACTCTGAACATATCAAAATTTCAAAATTGACGTATCCATGTCCTTGTTTTTGAAAGACATTTTGTGAAATAACGCTCGCTCAGTTTTTAACAAATCAATCTTAATCATGTTCAAACTTATTTATAATCTAAATTAGTTATAGTCGAATTTCTTGCACTGGTCGACCACTAGTAATATATTAATTTAATTATACATTCATTCATTGTATCTGTAATAATGTCTCTTTGACGAAGTTGACATTTATAACTATTTTTGATGTCGGTAAGAATTTACAAAGTTATCAAGTTTTTATTGACAAAACAGCCTACTAATTCAAATCGTATTTTTTTTTACTTTCAAGATTTCTGAGTGAGATGTGTCTGCGCATGTGTACGAAGACACGTATCTTTTCGATTAAACATAATTGATAATTGATTCACTGACATGAGTCTTCGCGATTGATGACTTATATGGAATAATTTTTTAAGTATTTAAATCCATTAACTCATATAAATTTGTTCTATGTATGTGTGTATCGTTTCGGGGATCTTTATACACATTTCCTTGCGATGCTTTATAAATATTCAGTTACCTTTTTTTGCACAAAATTAATTGCTCAATACCTCTAAACTTTGTTAATATGAATAGAAAAGAATTAAGGCTATCAATACGGAAATATATCCCCTCTTACTTACATCAACATTATAAAAATATTAGGAATGGTTTTGCAGCGAGATGTAAAAAGAAAAACATTTGGGCCTAAATTTTCTCTATTTTCCATATCATACTTAAAACAAACACTGCTTTTTTCGTAAACTCTTACCAATCTATATAAGTTGATGTGGTTGGCAATCTACTGTGCAGTCAAGGAGTTTTGGGGGTTCGAGCCCTGTTGTCGACCTTCTTCATTCTTTCATAACACAAACTTTTCTTAGTGTGAGAGATGCTAAAAGTCTACATTTTTTGTTAAGTTGATCCTAATCATTGTGTTCAGGATGCCGAATGACAGTCAGCCGAATAGACGCTGTTCTTCCTCCCATCAGGGTCCTAAAAAGGATTAAGACACTCATACCGTGTTCCGTTCCTTTTAAGCAGAACTGAGGGCATGGTGTGGGAGGAGGTCATAAACATTGCTCAAGATCGAGCGCAAAGGACTCTTGTTGCCTCCCTATGCCCCTAAGTGGAGTGTAAAGAGAGATGTGATTGATTAGTAAAAAGAAAAACTTTATACAAAATTATTTAATTCATGTCTATGGCGCCTCTTCATTCAAAATGCCAGATATAGATAGGTACGTATTCAAATTCAAAATTAACAATAAGTTACATTCCTTAATTAGAGATTTGTCATTCGATTTTTTACGGGTATATTTATGTTTTTCAAGGTGCCTACTTAGATCAACTTCGATGAATTTTTGTGAGTGGGTGCCTACCTCATCATGGAAACTTTCATATTAATTATGGGGACATCCCATTCCCCACACAAATAGGCAATGCGATTTTGAAAAAAAAAAAGTTAAATATTTGCATGCGCATAAATACCGCCTGAACAGGTAGGTACCTACATACATTCACTATGTATAATTTTAATAATGCATTACCGTTAGTGAGTAGTTATGTTACCAAGCCAAACGCAATTTAATGGCAATTTATAAAAATGGTTATTAAAATTATAATCAGTTTTATACGTTAACCGGCAATTTGTTACTCTCGACCGTTAGAGCTGTTCATGTTACTGCGATTCGGTGGTGATTTTTGAGCTAACTTTTGTTTAAAAAATAAATGTAGGTTCACTCAAAAACACAAATTACACGCACTTGGTATTAATTTAAGCTTGCGTTGTGAAAAATATTACATTTTTGCATAATTCTTGTTATTCAATTATTCTTCTTTGACATTTTTTTCCTAATTCGAAATTCTTTTTAAAAGGTGCTAAATACAAAATTATCTACAAAGGGTTATTATGTTCTAAATTCAAAATTCGACAGTCGCTCCAATCGATGTAGTTTATCAGGTACCTACCAATAGAAGGCTGCTGTGTTCTAAATTCAAAATTGCACTTAAACTCAACACTCGTTCTGGTCGACGTTGTTCATTCTGTATAGAATACGATTATGTTCCAAATTCAAAATTCCATGGAAAGAGTTGCAACTTTTATTTTTTTTTATTTTTTTTTATTTTCAATAATATACGGCCGAGGCCTTTTACAATTACAATATAGTCACAAACAGAATACATAGTTGGTAAAACACAATCGATATACATTATAAAGTTAACCAGTAGTAAGTAGTGTACCAAAAAGATTACCATATAGGACACTGAGACTTTAATTACTTTTAAAATGGATAAAGCTTAATAGTTAAATTGAATATTTATGTATGGGAACCATACCTAACTTTTCTTAATTTAGTACAAATTGCAAAAATGTAAATAGGTACTATCTTGTTATTTGAATGCCAAAATGAAACTATAAGATTTTTAGTAAGAAAAAGAAAAAAAGAATAATATTATGTTATTGAATAAGTAGATGTATAATATGAAAATGCGTAGATAAGATTATACTTGTAAAATGTCATTGTTATTACTAGCATATTATGTAGTTTATAAGATTACTAGCATATTATGTAGTTTATAAGATTTATGTAGATTTTGCATATTATGTAGTTTATCACAATTTGCACTCAAAATCGATGCTCATTCTGTTGGATGTTGCACATTTGGTAAATCTACCTACATAAAAAAAAAACTTAAAGTACCTAAACAGCGTGCATGATTAATAATATTGAATGCTAATTGTAGTTTTTTTTTAAATAGGTATAAAATGAATCTTTTTAAAATACACTTTTGATATCTTTCACACTAAGCAAAGGCTTGTCGTGAAAGTGGAAATGGTCGGTATCACAAATATGTTTTGACGAATCTAATGGTGATTATTACTCTTTTCTTTTTTATGTGAGGCGGCCTTGAGGTGAAGATATTTCACTAAACGGCGCCATAAAAGTTGTCCAAATATTACTATTATTATTATCAGTTTTCGAATCCACGAACTTTAATACGAAAGCCGTCGACTTATACCACTGGGCTACCAACCACCTCTTCTTTGCGCTTGTGCAGATTGTTCGTCGGAAGATTCAAATCGGACGATACGGAGAAGACGCTGTCGGTAAATGCGTATAACAAGAATCACTATTTGAGACGCGCAGGTCCGCCAGAGTAGTAATCAAATTTCCATACATAACGATTTTTTTCTTATTTATGCTCCGGGTTGTCGAATCTTTTTTATATTTATACTCTGTGTTCGGTTCGTTATCATATTATCCTCATTATGATTAGTCTAACTAGCAGCCACCCCCCTCTTTGCCTTCGCGAAAGACTAACTCATTTTCTATTGATTTGTCCCTGCAGTTTTTTTCTTTTGATTATTACATAAACGTATAATCTACATAATATTTTAGTCCGTTTATTTATTTATTTATATTTTTGAATCATCATCAATCGTAGAAAACAGACCTTAAGGTCAGATATTAATATGCGAAAAGCCGCGCAAAATTCCAGAGAGCGTTTTTAAATATATTTAACTACATAAGCTTTGATATATTTAAAGCTATTTAAAAAACTCTTATTTTTTTAGGATCTTCATACTACGTTTTCAAAAAAGACAGATGCCATCTTTTGGAAACAAAATTACTCATGTAAACGTTGAATGGAATCTTGGTATTACGGTATGAAAATGTAATAAAATAATTGGAGATTGATTTGTTATACATATAAATGTTATTCAAATCTTATTATTCTCAATAAACAAAGATTTAATGAAAAAATTTGCAAAATAATCCTCCATTTTGAAATCTGACACATTTTAGCAAATTTATGGCCACAGTTTTTTTTCAAACTGTCGTAGACAATGTAATAGATAAGTAATTATGTAGGTACCTGAGAAAATTATATTCTAATGTAGATAAGTATTAAATAATTTAGCAACAATTGTTGAATCATTTTATATTCCTGAAATATAAATAATGTTTAAATCTTAAAATCATTGTTGAAAAAGATAAATCTTAAAATCATCGTTGAAATTGGTATGAACATTCCATAGACAAACTGGCCGGTAACAGTGATAAATTAGATCATAAGGTACAGTGAACTTGACAGAATTGTTGAGAGAAAGAAATAAAATTGTTGACAATAATTGAGAATCTTTAAATTAATGTCTTCGGGATTTTAATCATCTACATAATATTTTAGTCCGTTTATTTATTTATTTATATTTTTGAATCATCATCAATCGTAGAAAACAGACCTTAAGGTCAGATATTAATATGCGAAAAGCCGCGCAAAATTCCAGAGAGCGTTTTTAAATATATTTAACTAACATAATATTTTAGTCCGTTTATTTATTTATTTATATTTTTGAATCATCATCAATCGTAGAAAACAGACCTTAAGGTCAGATATTAATATGCGAAAAGCCGCGCAAAATTCCAGAGAGCGTTTTTAAATATATTTAACTACATAAGCTTTGATATATTTAAAGCTATTTAAAAAACTCTTATTTTTTTAGGATCTTCATACTACGTTTTCAAAAAAGACAGATGCCATCTTTTGGAAACAAAATTACTCATGTAAACGTTGAATGGAATCTTGGTATTACGGTATGAAAATGTAATAAAATAATTGGAGATTGATTTGTTATACATATAAATGTTATTCAAATCTTATTATTCTCAATAAACAAAGATTTAATGAAAAAATTTGCAAAATAATCCTCCATTTTGAAATCTGACACATTTTAGCAAATTTATGGCCACAGTTTTTTTTCAAACTGTCGTAGACAATGTAATAGATAAGTAATTATGTAGGTACCTGAGAAAATTATATTCTTATGTAGATAAGTATTAAATAATTTAGCAACAATTGTTGAATCATTTTATATTCCTGAAATATAAATAATGTTTAAATCTTAAAATCATTGTTGAAAAAGATAAATCTTAAAATCATCGTTGAAATTGGTATGAACATTCCATAGACAAACTGGCCGGTAACAGTGATAAATTAGATCATAAGGTACAGTGAACTTGACAGAATTGTTGAGAGAAAGAAATAAAATTGTTGACAATAATTGAGAATCTTTAAATTAATGTCTTCGGGATTTTAATCAGTTTAATAAAACATTTGTTTTATCCACATAATATTTGTATTCCAATTAATCACACTCAACAACGGTATTATATTGTATCTAAATTAGTATGTAAATAAACTCAAAACCACTTTAGCATAATTACCTTCAATTCGTTAAAAAAAATATTCATAGGGTGTCGTATACTTAATCATCGTGTTAAAAGAAGTATTCTTCAAAGACAGCGGCCAGTAAGAGGTTTGATTGGAAGCCTTTCTTGACGACCTTCCAAGGTTTGTAACAAATCATTCATCCTAGAAAAAATACAACATTATTATGATACGACATATAATATCATTCCATCTTCCACATAATTTACATTATGTAATATCATGTAGGTACATTAATTAAAGTTATAGTAGGTATATAATACATCTATAAGTAGCCAAAATCAACACTCTTTTTATAACAGAGATTTTTTTGAAGTATTTAAATGAATAAGATCACAATGAAATCAATAAGAAAATCAATCAGAAAACAGACGTTAAGGTCAGATATTAATATGCGAAAAGCCGCGCAAAATTCCGTAGAGCGTTCTTAAATACTCTTTGATATATTAACTTTAATATATTTAGCGCTATTTAAAAAACTTTATTTTTTTAAGATCTTCATACAAATTTTTCAAAAAAGACAGTAAGCCATCTTTTGGAAACAAAATTACTCATGTAAACGTAGAATGGAATCTTGGTATTACTGTATGAAAATGTAATAAAATAATTGGAGATTGATTTGTTATACATATAAATGTTATTCAAATCTTATTATTCTCAATAAATAAAGATTTAATGAAAGATTTTGGAAAAATATTTCCTCCATTTTGAATATTGACACATTTTAAAAAATTTATGGCCACAGTTTTTTTTCAAACTGTCGTAGCCAGATAGATGAGTAATTATGTGGGTACCAGATAAAATCATATTAAATATTAAAGAAAATGTATTAAATATTAAAGAAAATATAATAAAGCTAAGGTAATAAAATATATTAATGAAGATTTAATTTGAAATTTGTATGAACATCCATAATAGCAAGAATTGGATGGTAAAACAGTTTGCGTAGTGTGTACTTACCCACATCTAAATCTCAAAATATTACCAGAATATGAATTCACGAAACTGTATCGAGCTCAAAATTCTTATGTAGATAAATGCAAACTTATATTCTCTTACCTTTTACTTATTTTATTTAATGTTACATTCATCACAAAACAAGGTGGGTAATATTTTTGGCAGCGTTTCTTGACATATCCAAAATCCTTGCAAGGTTCTGACCTAGAAAAAAACATAATTCATTTAATATATGAAAGCAAAATAAAGTGATTACATGGTTGCAAATATATAAGACAAGATTAGAAAATTTTGCATTTTTCAGGGATTTGTTTTAAAAATACACATTGTGAGAATTTGATTAGAATCAATATTAAGGATTTAGAAAGTATATCAAACTTTTAAGAACTTCATATTATATTAAAGTGTAGTATTTATACCTTTTAAAGATCTTCATAAAATCCATTTAGACTGCATAATGAACCATATTTGATATATGCTCTGCATAAAACCTTCATTTGGAATCTTTCATTATTTGTTTAAAAGTGTAGCTTTTATACCTTTTTAAGATCTTCATTAAATCCATTTAGACTGCATAATGTATCAGGTATTATTATTTCAGATAGACTGCAACTCCATGCCTAGAAAACAATATTACAAAACATCAAAATCTGTCAAAGTTTAGTTACAGGAGAGACAGCAATTTCAAAGTATCATATTTTATATACCCATATTTTTACAATTCACAACTAAAAACTTCATGATAGGTAAAAATCTTAATAATTAAATATAGCTTAGGTACCTACTTACAAAAATATTTCAATATATTAAAAAACTTACAAAATTTTTGAAAATAGAATTCCTGTTGTTTTTGTTTGGCTGTCAGAATAACAATAATTGACAGTAGGTTACCATAGACGAACTTTTTAATATGTAATTTTTTGTCTTAGCTTCATAATATGAAAACAAAATAAGAATGATTTTTTTAATAATTCTTCTTCACATTTAAAGTGGTTTTTTGTGTGTTAAATTTTTTTTTAATAAGTCGAAATATTTTAAGAGACCATTATATAAGTAAATCAAAAATATACATCATAAAATAATTTAATAGTACCTAACTGTGTTGAATTATATTATTATCTTTGGTTATCCATGGATGGTTGATACTTCACTATACCAATACGTCATATTTTGTTGTCAAACAAAAGGTTCGGATCGATATCGTCGATTATGAAAAATATAATTACCTTATTTTCAATTGAGTTTAATGAAAATAAAACTGGTAAGTCATCAATTGATTAAAATATCTGTAAGCCTATGCCGTAACTTAAAACATTTATGAGTTGCTAAAACAATTGCAGAATAGTAAAGTTATGTTATAAGGCGGGAATTAGTGTCTTACCGAAATCACAAAATTAATTTATTTTGTTGATATTTTTTTCAGGTTCCTGAGGCAAACGTGTTTTCAACGAGACTAATTGCTTTCATCCCACCTTTTTGACATAGCAGTACATATTTCTAAGGATCAAATTGATTGATAAAAGTGCATTTCTAACAAAGAAACTCATTGGTTTAATTTTTGCAAGACAATATGGTAAGCTACCTATGTAAGAATTTCATTAATTATGTTTCTTGGATTTCTTTATGTGTATTTTAAATCAGAAACTTTATATTGCAGATCCATGTTAGAGAACTCATTCAAATTTCCCATTTAGTTGAGAAGGGAAACAATTATATTGAAAAAATATTCAATGGCTGCTTATGGGATGTAAAGAAGATTGACCATAATCAATAACAGTGTCTTGCGGATGCCAGCGATTTTATCAATTTTACCACATATCACTATAAATAAGTTCTCAACCCGTTAGAAGCATATCAGCTTCATATAGAGCCTAAATGTATCTTAAACCATATTATTAACCACTATTACCGCAAAGGATTACTCTGTAATGGTGAGCAATGCTTAATTTTGACAGAAAATAAATAAATAAATATAAAAACGATAATGCTTCTGGCTCGACATAACACAAGCTGACACAATAGTGTGTTTCTAGCACATAGATTTTCATATATTCTTCGTAGTAAAAAGTGAAGCCGATTTGGCCGGCAATTTTGACAGTACATTTATAAAGAAACTTAAAAATGATCTAATTTCACTTATTTCAACGTAAAAATATGTTTTATTGTAAAAAACACGAGAAAACTACTGAATAAATATACGCTGTACCACATTCTTTTGGGAACCAAACTGTCAAAAGTTGCAATATTTAGGCTTCACTTTTGAACGCGAGTCGGGATTCTAGGTTATTGTATGGATTTCTGTGTTCTAGCATCAGATTTAAACTTTAAATTTTTTATTTCGGTTATGGAATAAAAATGATATAATACTTTTGGGTTAAGAAGTGAATAACTAATAGTTTTTTTTATAACGGTGGGTCGGAATATCTTTTCTGGTTTCCATTTGTTTAAGAGAATATTTTTTTACTCTGCTAGATCTAACAAAAAACTTTGAGATTATACATATTATGTTTCAATTGTTGATTTTATGTTTTATGAATTAAATAATGATTGGACAAAAAATAAACAAAAATTCTTTCATTCATTTATTCATACCCATAAATAATACTACTATTTAAATGGTTCTACGTTGAACAACTTGACATTTTTCAGAAGGCAATAACTTACATTTGAATTTGTTTCCTATGTACATTTTGGTTCAATTTTTTTATATTTTTAATAGATAATGGCATTTATCAATAAGGATAAGAAGAAATACCTAGATTTGGTATTGATATACCTGCATTGATCCATTGAAAATTTCCTTATATGTAACTTCATATATTTTTTAAAATTATATTGTATTGGTGTAGTTTTGTTTTGATTCCAATGCCTTTCTCAAAATGACACTAAATAGTTTTGCCTAATTGCCACATAATTTTTCACCTATAAATAACATAATAATAATACAACGTCTATTGACGTCAAGTGAGTATCTCAGTAGGTTTCGAATCCTACTATGGGCTAAGTTGAACCACCAAAATAGAGAGTATTGTTAAACTATGAAGGTGAGTTTATTTGCATAATCAAGTTGATTTTTATCCGCTCTGTAATAATCTACTAGATGTTGTTACTTGCAACTTGACGTTATAACACACCAACCATTGATGTCAAGTTAGATGCAGAACTCTTCAACAATTTGCGGCGATTATTTTGAGTTTGATATATCCAGATATGGAAATGAAATAAGTACCTGTAGTCAATATTTCATATACAGGATATTTTATTATTTCAATTATGCACCTACTTGAATAGTTTTTTTTAAATATAAGGAATCTATAGATATAGCTGGAGAGAAAGAGTGGTAAACATTGCTGCCAACTATTCCTAGGATTATGACCAGAGAAAAGACGTTGCGTTACAGTTTTTACTTTTGTCGTTGCAAAGCATAAGGGCAGCATTGTTATTATTATGTTTATGGCATCCCATCCCTAGAGGGACGATTTGTGCCAGACGCAGCATTGTATTATGAGCTTATAGTTCACTACAAGTATTTCAAGCATTCTATTAAATGTCAATTGTGGGGTAGGTGTAGACTGTAGAGAATATATCACCACACTACGAATTTGACTCACATGTCTCTCACAGTTATTCTATTTTTCATAGATACAAGCCGGTTTTATGAGTAACTCACCAATTAAAATTGTGATTCATGACAAACGTTACGTAGATTATCTCTATATAATAATTTAGAAATGTTTTTTTATTTGCCTTTGACAATACTTTAACCGTATATGTGAACATCACGCTCAAAATACAAATGCTAAGATAGATATTAATATGCCCAGAGCAGTATAAAATGCTGGAGAAGGTTCTTAAATACAATTTGCTGCATTAACTTTAATATATTTAGAGCTATTTAAAAAAACTGTACTTTTTAGGATCTTCATACAAATTTCTCAAAAAGACTTTTGGAAACAAAATTACTCATGTAAACGTTGAATGGGATCTTGGTATTACGGTATGAAAATGTAATAAAATAATTGTAGATTGATTTGTTATACATATAAATGTTATTAAAAGCTTATTATTCTCAATAAATAAAGATTTAATGAAAAAAATTGCAGTTTGACAGATACAAATCACCCTCTATGGGTGGGTTGCCCAATTAATATCAAAGCAGGCAATGTATGTAGCTAAGATTCAAACCACAGAGCTATCTCTCTCTGTATGAAAACTTGCAAATTATGTCGGTAGGTTCATATAATATTTTTTTTATTATTATAGACCTCCAAAAAAAATAAAATATTATACGAACCTACCGACATAATCAGTATATTTATATTATCTGTGGACATAATTTGCAAGTTTTCATAGAGAGAGCTCTGTGGTTTGAATAGGTTCGTATAATATTATGAGGTCGGTAAAACAAAAATTGTAAAAGTGTCATTCTTCTTTTTCTGTGCTTATGTCAGTTAAAGTGGTATGTTAAGCAATGGGATGCTAGACTAGAATCTGTTTAATTACCTACCGATCAAGCCTGACAATCGGAATCAAAAACGTAAAGCAAGACGGGTATAAGCTAGTACACAATATTATTTACTTTATATAACGATAAATCTCCCTGAGATAGGCCTTTTCCTGGAGTGAATTAAAACCTTTTAATAATTAAGAATAAACGTCATAGATTAAATATGACTTTGTTAATAGTTAGAGTTTTAAGTGAGTCTAGGTTAACCCAAAGTGATAAGAAATACATTTTTGACATCTTCCACAAGAAGGAAAACTTGTAGCATTAAATATTAAAATTCTCGCCTCGAACCTACGACCTTCAGAAAGAAAGTCGGCGACTAAACCGCTAGACTGCAAATCACACATCTTGATAAGAAAAATGAAAAAAAAAACTAGTGGCTGCGAGGACAGGGTGAATTAGAGACCACAGTAAACAGATGACGCCCTCAGCATTATGAAAAAAAAATCTAAAGATGAAAAAGTGGTATCTATATATTAATACGTGAAAGAAAAACTTTGTTGTACGAAAATTGCGCGGACGGAGGAGTATGAAATTTCGCACACTTATAGTTTATATATAGAAGGGTCGGCGAATGGTAATATTGTTTTTAAATTGTGCATAAGAATAGATGAAATCAATAAAATAAAAAACACTACGCACACTACTGTAATGTTATGTATTTATTTCATACTCACACTCCGATGAATTTGACATAATTTGAAACAAATCTTTTGTTTATCTGTGGTCAAATTGAGAATAGATTAATATTTTTTTTGTATTAAATACATACATACATACATACTCCCTTTATGGCCCCCGCACAACGCAAGCCAGCCCGGAGAAGACCAACCCACAGCAAACCCAACCCGCACGAAACCGACCCCCCAGCTCGATCAAAGCAATCAAACTGAAAAGCCGGCCCCACACAAATCAAGCCCGCCGCGGATCCCCCCCCAAACCAACCCACAATGCGGGAGGCCCAAGCCCCACTCAGGAGCATAGGGAGGCATCAAGAGCTCACCATTGCGCTCGAAGGCGTCCGAGGCTCATTGTGCCTTTTCTGACCGGTTGAGGTTTAAGGACGTGAGGTGGTCAACCTCACGGTCCCGATTTGATTTTTCGATTTCCTGCCTCTTACAGGATGCTCGAAAAACCAGCAAAAAGAGCAGAGGTGCTATTCTTAGCCGGCGACCCCACGGCAGTCGAAAAACCAGCTAAAAGAGCAGAGGTGCTATTCTTAGCCGGCGACCCCACGGCAATATTAAATAACCATAGAAAAAACTTTGAACATATTATCAACATCTCAAATTTTTTGATGTCATTACTTTTTAAAGAAAATTGTGAAATAGCACGTTCAAACTCTAAATTAGTTATGGTCGAATTTCGAGCACTGGGCGACCACTAGTATTGAAATAATGCAGTTGGATCGTCAACAGCAAATATCAGAAATGCGTAAAGCCGGAGAGGTTTAACATTAAAACTCCTCAACGGAAAACGGTTTCTATTATATTATCCAGACATTATGCAGTACTTTCTGTGTGTTTTATATAACAGTATGGGTATTCTGGGCTTCGATTAAAAATGAATCGAAGTGCCCCGTGTTATTAACCAACTCCCAACACCCACCTCACAGTAGTAGGGAGGTAACGAAACGTCCGTATAATGACGTATCTTTAGTCGTGAACAGATGCCCAGACCCAGACATACCAAGTAAGTATATAGGTACCTAACTACTTACGTATAGATCATACCTATATTTTTATAAAAATCAATAGATATACCTAGTAGGCATACGATATGAAATTTTTTTGTCAAATTGTTTCTTAAATAATTAAATTTAATTAACGCTTTTCACAGAAGTGTTTGGTAGCCTAGTGGTTACTACGCCGGCTTTCGTACTGTATGGTTCGGAAGTCGTGAGTTCGATCCCAGGAGCAGAACATCTCTCTCTTTCACGGCACAAGCTTTAAGTAGATTACTGTGAAAGAGTCAAATAGTGTATGTGTGTTCACTTTGAGTGAACTTCCATACAACATTCCTTTCTAATATTCTTATTCCTTTCTATATCCCACAGAGTCTTTCCGCATATTCTTCGTAGAGCTCTCATCTATACTGCATTTATACTACATCCTTTTTTTTTCGTTCATGTCCACGTTTCACATCCATACATCATTGATGGTAAAAGGACAGCACTAGTTTTTTTAGCTTGTAGTGAGAATAGATGTGGACAGTATGACAAAGAAGATTTATAAGGCTGAAAGGAGAGATGTAAGAAGGTGTGGCCGACCGAGAATGACGTGGATCGAACACATCTATTCCACCCTCAAGGAAGGCCAGGTCAGAAGTAAGAGAAATATGGGAGGTTGTATGAGAAATGTTATTCGGTAGAAGAAGAGAAAGAAGTGTGCTTGCTTGGATAGAATAGAGTGGAGGCCGTTCTTTCTGCCAACAAGTACATCTTAAATTTTAGAAATTGAGTGGAGGTCCGCCTACCCCTTAATACAGGACACGGCGTGATGGATAAAAACATTTTTTTGACTCGTGTCTTCTTCAGTCGAAACATGACATAACATAGTAATAAGAAATGTGGCGAAAAGTTTGAAAAGCGCAGCAATAATTAAGAAATAGGATTGCTTGATATAAATATAGAATAGCGCGATTTTTGCGTCATATTAATTGGAGTATTAAAAGACTCAATAAAGAAAAATATCTTGGGTCTTGGAATACCTTAATGAGTCACGCCGTAAAGTGTTTTCTCTTTATACTGTATTCACATACTCTGAATATTGTTAACCTGCATATAATTATAACTTAACAAGCTGCAATAAACTCGCATGAAGGTTGCGACATAATAAAATGATGGTATGGCCAGGTAGGTACATAAAGCAACATGCTTTTGTAATCACATTTTTAAACTAACTCACATCGCTTTAAGTCGATGGTGCTGATTCTATTGTTTTAAAGGCTGTCTAAGTGTCATCATTTTTACTGTAACAACTATCTAAGTATCTTTTTTATGGCGCTACAATCCTTTGTGGTCCAACCTGTCTCTATTCCACCCTTTCAGCCTGTGTTCTGCGGTGCCAGGTTATCATCCCTTGAGATTGCACATGTCTACTCGCGCAATTGAACAATCTCAACCTCGGTCTGATAACACTCTTTTCTTCCACTCAGGCTGTCAGTGTGGAGTTTCTTCAATGTTCGTTCATTCTTCAGAGAAAAAAAAACAACTTAATTAAAAAATCTTCAACCGATCAAAGAATTTATATATCATGTCAAAAATCAGCACTTGCAACTATTTGTCTTTCGGAAAATTTGCACGGTAAAAAAATTGTCATGTCTTACAAGTCAACGGAAAGTTGTACTTTCTAAAAACGATCCAAATATAAAGTATGTATTGTTATGCATGGCATTTCACTCTTTGAAAGGTTAAAACTGAAAAAATTGAAGACTGCAGTTTATCAAAGCCAGGATTCGAACACGGATATCTCATTATATTTCCTGGAAACAAATAGCAATAACGTGTCAAAAAAATATCATAAAAATAATATAATAATGCGAAAAAAAAGGAGTTTGTTCATAATTTTATATGGCGGTCAATAAAATCCGATTGTTTCGTGATTTAGGTGCTAAATTTGCCACTTATAGTAGAAGATTGTCAATTTGTTTATTACTCAGACCTTGGATCGCTTTGTTTGTAAATGTCAAATTATTAATGATACAATAATATCGCGTTGCAGTTTATCTCTTTTCGAAAACCGAGAAACTTTTGGTACAATTTCAAAACGTCTATTAAATTTTATTAAGATGTGTGTCTGTAGAGTATACAATGTGCAGTTATTAAGATGTGTGTCTGAAGAGTATACAATGTGCAGTTATTAAGATGTGTGTCTGAAGAGTATACAATGTGGAGTTATTAAGATGTGTGTCTGAAGAGTATACAATGTGCAGTTATTAAGATGTGTGTCTGTAGAGTATACAATGCGCAGTATGTTCTATCAATCGATCTTGATCTAAAATAATCTGCCTTTATACTTCTCTGATCTAAATTTGAAGATTGGTTGGCAGTAATTCCAACCACTCTTTTTCTCCACTCCATCGTATCTGTTCCAATCTTTTTGTCACATAATATTGTGTGAGTAAAGATTGATTAATCTCATTCGTCTATTCAAGAACTCACAAGAGAGTATCCCCTTCTTTGACTTATCTTCTAAAAGGTCTAGAATAGGATGCAGAAACTTGGATAGTCTCCAAAAAAAGATCGTTCCATGATATTAAAAAATGATGAAGGGGGCTTTCTTCCAATACGGTGGACATAAAAAAAAAAAGATGAGAAAGAATAATTATAAAAGAAGAAAGGATAATAGAATGCATCTTCAGTAGGTTAGGGACCATGTACATAAATCAAACGAATAAGTTGTGATGTAGGCTGTATTGCTTCAAATATGCATAGATCAGGATAGATTGCTGCTTGCACGTATTCTAAGAGGGGCTGATGGACTTGTACGTACTTAAGGAGAAAGCGATCATCTGGTTCAGGAGGTCAAACAATTGAATCAAACTGTTCAGAATTTTCTGACCCTAGAAGGGTTTCATTGAGTAATAAACCCAAAACTGACTTTATAACAATATGTTTAGTTTAGTCTAGTCTTATTCTAACATTGTTGTAACTGCGCAATATTGACGGGTGTATGCAGGTACGTTCTTATTAATTGTACACTCGTCTTATGAGCTGACTACATCTCACAATTATGTACCAGGTAGATGGGTGTCTGTCTGTATAGTTGTGTAGTCGTTTCGATCAAAAAATCACCAATAACCAATACTTCGAGCAAATGCTACAAGCAATTTCCAAATTAAGCTTTCTTGAATGACACCTTTTGATCTTGCGTACTTTATTAAAGGGTGACTGGTTTTAGTTAGAGGCTGTATGGATAAGAACTTTGTAGGTACTTGAGATCACTAATAAATGTATGTTGCATCGGTCTTTTATGCATCGCAAAGGCTCCAATTAGATCCAACGTTTTGGGAGATATTTTGGAGATTTTCCTAATTAGAGATTACATTTTGATTGGTTTTTTGGTGGAATGCTCTTTAATCTTCTTCTCCAGTCCTGTTCCTGTAGATTGGTTTGCAGCAAAGTATCTATCCTACATCTCGCCTTCCATTACAATCTTTTTTTCCGCAGCTTCTTTTGTAGCGCAGTTCATGTCTTCAATACCTTGGTTTAGTAACTCCTGTCGGTTCTTTGTTGTAAGTTCCCTCATTCATTGCCTCTATTACCTTTTTCTTTCTTTCCAATGGCTTTACAACCCATATCAAGTCTTGGTCTCCAACCTCTTTTATCTTCTGCTGCAGCCTTCCAACCGGGATATTCATTATCTGTGCAGCATCTCTGTTGAAAGTTGCCTCAACCATCATCTCTATTATGTCATGAACTAGAACTTCGTGGCACATAATGCGACCAATTCAGCATGCACGTTCTTCGGCGATAGATTAATGTAGCTGCCTCCCTAACTTCGAACCATGCTATTTCCTCTTCAGGAAATGCCCATTTTTCTTTTATAACACCACGTCTCAAATGCCTTCAGTCTTTTTCTATCTCTATTGGTTTGCCAACATGCCTCAATAAAATACTTCAATATGTTTTTGAAAGCTACTTAAATACAAATAGATATTCCTTCGAGATTCACGAACTCTTTTGCGCTTTTCCATATTTCTTCGGCCCTCAGTACTCCTACCTCCTCTTGACCCATATTCGTCACTTTAGTATCCATCAGAGAATTCGAAAAAAATCCATTATTTCCCTTTAGCGATAACTCAATATTACCTCTTAAATATAATCAAATAAAAAAACCTATTGATTCGATGACGTAGGTACCCACTTAAACACACACACAGATACTTTATGAAGGTCAAATAGTTATCATAAAAAAATATAATATATGCGATGTTTTTTATATACCTACCAAGAATGTTCGTTATATACCTACTTGAGTGAATAAATAATAAAATATTCATTCTTATTATTGACACTCATTAAAATTCCTGGCCCATTTTTATTAAAAAAATAATTATTCAAATTGAAATTCATAAAAAATATTTTTATTTTTACATTACCTAAGTTTATGGCGTGTGATTGTAGAATAAATTCAGATTTAAAATAAAAAATTGAATATATTTGAATATATTGAGTTTTTTACTTCATTCCCATCAATCAATCAATTAATTAATAATTATTTGTGAGGTCATTAAGGGGGATAAGGAGATGACGGCTGCTTTTGTATATAAGAACCCTTCCCACATCATCAACATCATTCTGCTTTTGTGACCATACTTAGTGCCATAGGGAGGCAACAAATGCCCTCCACGGCGCTCGATCCTGTGCGCCTTCGTCGCCTCCTCCCACACCATGTCAAAATCCCTAAGCTCTGCTTTAAAAGAACGAAACAGTCTTGTCCTCTGGACTTCGATAGTGGGCAGAAATGAGCGGTAAACTGTTATTCAACATTTGTTTTTTCTTATTAATTTTCATAAAATTATCTGAATTATGAAATACATATCTACAAGTAACTTTTTTAAAAAAGTTAACTTTTTTAAACATGCAAATTTTTGACATTGCTTGAAATAAATTAATTTTTTTACAATTTTTTCGAGTTCTGTGAATAGTTGAGACATCCAATCTATCCAAAAACTTTAATCAATTAATTTTATTGCATTCTCACTACTTTTATGATTAGGTATATTTTTGTGCATTGATCTGTATATTATTTTGAGTTATCTCACAAAGGTGAAATGGTGTTCCTAAATGAGGAAACTAAAAATATCACTAATATTTCAACTCTGTGTTCGGGTCTGAAATATATTGATCCCACTTTCAATAATACTCACAATATTATCAATAAAAAAACTTTATCCGCTAATTTGGACTTACATATAACAAGAGAGTAAAAAATCTTTTTTTTTTTTACTTTATTAAGTCGTCACAAATGTACAATCTACAATCTGGACATTTTTGATACAAAGAAATCTTTATAAACCTTCAATATAAATATTTAGGCATGGCTTCTGTTTAGGTTAAGATGGTAGGTATATGAATTCACCCACTGATTAAAAAAAGTATGTGTTTAGATATTTTTAATATTATTGTGTCTATAAGAATTTGGGTAACTTCTTTAGAGCTAATTGTTTTCTGAATAAACTTTTTCATACAAATATCGATGTGATGTGTGGGACTGAGGGCAGCATAATATTTCGGATATTTTAATAATTTATTTATTTATCGTATGGTTTTTTTTTACAACACATCTTAAAATCTAGACATAAAACAGTAATAATAGCCCATATATCTGATTGTCAAAGGTTGAGGTCAATATTTAAAGTGTATTCAGTTGCTGTGTCAGTCAGCAAGAGGAAATCCCTGAAATTCCCCGCGTATGATCTGAGGTCGCATTCGGTTGTGATTTGTTGCATGGTTTGCTTTTCCAATTTTAATAATGTATTTTTGAAAAAAAAAATCCGATGGTTATGGTATGGTGAACCTTTACATCGACCAGGCCACAATTTATCTTCACTTTAACTTTACTTGTCAACTGCTCGGTTGGCTTAAGATTTCGAGATTTTTATTCTACGCAGAGCCGTGCAAAATTACTCGTTGAATGAAATTTAACCTATTTTCTCAAGTACACTGAAAGTTGCAGATTTTTTTAGTAAAGGAGAAATCATTTTCATCTTTTGAAAATAAAACTACTCATTTAAATGTGGTTCGTAGTGGTTGGAAGCCTAACGCCGGCTTTCTTACTGTAAGTATCGTTCGGAGGTTGTGGGTTCGATCCCAGGTGCCGACCATCTTCCTCTTTCACGGCACTAAAACGGTGAAAGAGTCAAAGAGTGTATTTGTGTTCACTATGAGTGAGCACAGATTCATTTACAAAAAAAATGTTGTACGTAATCGAACTATTATGGTATGGTAAGTCAAAAAGGTAGCATAACTCCCTTTTATAATCAAAGTGTTCCGGGAATTGGGAGTTCCTCTTTATCCCGAAATATGTACCTAGCCAAAAATAAAAAGTTAGGGTCCCCGAATAGAGCGACTATTACCGGATAGATCCCATCTGATTGATGTCTATGAAAATAATACATATTTCGACTGCGACATAAAGCTAGTAGGTACCTATCTTTTTTTCTTTTACAACAGCTGATGTGAGTGTTGTTTAATATCGAAAAAAATGCCTGTTGATTCGACGAAGAATTTCGAATAGAACAAAAATGAAACACACTATTTTCGAACTGTATCTTCGAACATAGAAAAAAAAATACCTACAATGACTAAATCTCATTCAAGTTTCAATAATTTATGTATAATGGTTTAGCAAAAGAAAAAAATATCAATAATACAAAAAATACACCTTTGACATTTTTATTAGGTAGTTTATATATATTTTTTTGTATATAACCTTTTATTATTATACACCTGAATATGTTTACCTTTATAGCCGAGCAGGTATACCTTCGCAGGTCCCAACCCTGTGGTACTTACCTGTACATCCCGTTCGCCAAGGACCGGTTAAACTGGAAGGGTCAGAGAAAGAGAATAATACGAACAACCTGTTAGAATAAAAAAAAAACATAATAAAAGATAAAAAAAAAGATACAAAAAATAACGTTATCGTTAAAAAAAAAGTATACACAAAGATCATTATACTGGTGCATTTTTTGTGGGTGTATTTTTTATGCATTTTTTTGTTGTTGTGGTTGTTGTATATTAGTCATGATTTAAGGAAAAATATCCAATTTTTTTTTCTATTCGAACGAATGAAAGGGAATTTGTTTTTTTTTGTATGACCAAGTTGTGTTTTTACTCTCGATGTTATTTTATGTAAAAAGGAAATAATTATTATTAGGTACGTTATAAACGCTTGACACATTGTTTCCTATATGTTATGCTTCCTCTACGTTTATTTTCTGCGTATATTGTTTATGATTGAGATTGTATTGTTTTTAGATTATTATGTTTATACCTAATATTAAAACAATATATCTAATCGTTAAGATCTAGTCCTGAAAATGGTTCACAAGAATCTAGACATAATTAGAACGTTGTGCACCAACAAAGCCAATAGGTAATAAAGATGAGACATTAACAAAAATGGGTATATTCGTATCCTGGGGCCAAATACATGACAGCAGTCGCAGTCTTTAAATTTGGTTGCTCTCTTGTTCTCAATAATTTCCAACTTTTATCTCTATATTTCATTAGGTAATTATTAAATATCTACTTGTTGTATACATGGGATTTTTCGACATGTTGAACACGTAAAGAATTTTCATGATTTGGAGTTTCGAAGACTTAAACATTACCACCTAATGGCGAACGTTGTAAACGTAAAGTGATCACACTAAGCCAGCCTTAGAAGTAAGAGTAGAAGACGGCCGAAAGCCCGTAGTGGTTTGTTCCATTTAAAAATCGAACATCAGTAATTAATTGTTAGTCATTAGTCAATCTCCATTGCGATCGATCTTGAGCAATGTTTATGACCTCCTCCCACACCATGTCCAACTGCCTCAGCTCTGTCTCGGAGGAACGTAACACGATATGAGAGGGTCTCCGAGACTCCCTGATTAATACGTATCAAATATTGCAGTTATATTCAATAATATTAACAACAGCAGTAAAACAAAATATCTTATTAAAAACGCTTCACATTGATAATATAATATGCAACACAATTATTGATTGAAGCTTAGTTTTGTGTGGAGGTCGTCGATTTGATACCAGGTGCCGAACATCTTCCTCTTTCACGACACAAGCTTTAAGTAGCTTACTATGAATGAATCAAGCATAGATTTATTTTATTAAAAAGCATGTATATAGCGGTATAAGTAATTAATTATGTAAAGTGTAACTTGAGTAATATAATTACTTTATAGTTGTGTGTAACTTGTAGTGTTCGATCGATAATTTTTACAACAGTTGTGGTTACAAAACGTGTTACCTACTAAGATCACCAGCTACCTGTTGTTGATGTCACTGGCCACGCAATATCTCTTGAGTTACCACCACTGGCACTGTCTAGAAAAGTCTCGCCAGTTTCTAGGAAATGCTCTTATGCAATTCATGAACTGTTCGCGTATTTCCCATAGATTGCTAATTAACGATAGTCTTTAAATGATTCGACACATTCTGTGTTTTTCCTTGTTTTGAAACAATATTTAATTCAGTTTAGTGATTCTTATTTTTTGGATCGTTATCTGCCAATGGATCTGCACAAGTCTTCCTGTCTTCAGCCAGCTTCTTAGTTTTCTCGTTCGAGTCATAGAGCGTGTTTTCAATCACCAGCTTTCTACGCTGTATCTAGGACGACCTCTGCAATTAGGTAGTTTTATTCCTACAATGATGGTTAAAAGGAGATCTGGTTGCAAAACATTATCCTCTTTCGCTGTTTTGACCCATTTACCAGCTAGATTGTGTTCTTGAAAGAGTTTGTGGTGGGTGTATGTAAGATCCGCAGATTTTGGTAACTTTATTCCAAGGACTGAAAACTCTATTGGTCAAGAAGTGTTTCAAGGAATTTGAAAGAAATATTGTAGGTGCCAATTTTAGTTGGCGTGCTCTTGTGCGTGCCTGGTCCATAGTGTTCATTGTAAACATAGTTGGTAGCATCTCACAGAAATAGTGGTCAAGATACACCTTGAATATTTCAATAAGATCTCCCCGATCTCGTCTTTACTTCAATATTGTCAGATTAACCTCCTTTAAATTAAATGGTCCTCATTTTACAGGTCTCTCAGTTGTCGAGGCATTGTTGAGCTCCATCTAATTTGGCCAAGTTGTGCATTTTTTTCAGGAGTATTGTTCTCTTTCCTACAATGGTTAAGTTATAACTTGTCTTCTACTACCACTGGCTTTTCTTCATGTTCCTTCGAAGCATTCTGAGTTACGTTGTATAAAACATTAGTATTGTTTTGAATTCAAAATACCTCAGATCGATCGATTTCATGTACAAATTATTACAATATTTACAAAACCACTACATTTATGTTTACATAAAATAGATAACATAGACAGACACTTTACATAAATTCATTGACTAACAATGTATGTTAGGTGAATAAAATTACAGTATTTCTAAGATGACATTTGACATTTCGATCAGCCACACGACCAGATACCAGTATGACCAAACAGAGCCATTCTCCAATAAGCCGTAAATTTATTACACCTAATTGTAACTGTTGAATTTATCTGTTAAAATGTCTGGTGATTTGTGAATTCTATACTCATTATTGGGATAAGCTTTATTGAAAAGGCTGTGTATATTTCAAGGATGTTTTTAAATTATCTAATAAACTTTGCATTGTTGATTATCAAAAATAGAATTGAATTTAGTTTAGTGTTGTATTTGAAAACATTGAAAAACGTTAAAGAAAACGAATAACTAATGGAGAATGACCAAAGAGAAATGTCCAAGGATACTTAAGCCATTCCTCCTTCCATTTCGCACTTGTTAAAACTGAAATGATATAAATGTATTGCTACCAGTTCTTAGAAGATAATAAAGTTTCGAAGGATAAGAAAAATATTGTGTGCTCGTGGATGCTTACCTGAGGTTAATTAGAAGTCAAAATATTGAGTACCTACCTAAAGGAATTTTCGGAAGGTGAAGGTAGATTAAGAAACGGTTCGATTTTTCGTTTGAAGTTAAAAAAAAAATAAATAAGAAAAAATGTATGAATGAAAATACAAATTAAGCAGCGTTGTCCCTCAAATATTTTAAAAATGATCTATACCTATTATAAAAATGTACAGCTATTTTCCGTAGTCATCGCATAACGCCTAAACGGCTGAACGGATTTGCTAATTCTTTTTTTTGTTATGTAGGCTTTTATCAGGAGAAGGTTCTTATGAAAGAAAAAAAATAAGAAAATTGCGTGGAAAATCAGAAAGTTAAAGACAAGCCTAAGTAGGTAACCTCTTTAGTACTTTTAACAATATAGATTTTTTTCCTTATTTGAAAAGTTTGACAGGAACTGTCAGTTGTTTGATAGTTGGTGCGATATACAGAATGTCGATGGAAAATATATGGTTTGAAACAGATGCATCGATCTAAATTACATTGGTTAAAAGGTAATGAGAATATCATTTTATACAAATTCGAATTCAATATTCATAGTAAGCCTAGTATGTATCTTATAATAATATTACTATGAAATATCGCCCAAATCTTTTAGAAACATAAAATTTCGCGAAAATATGGCGATGCCCTAACAATAATAATGGTTTCATCTCGTTGACAAAGTGATACCTACATCAGAATAAAGTACAACGATTCATGAGCAGACGCTGCAAGACTGCATGCTAACACAAAAATAATTAATTACTCTATTATTTTTATTTAGATTCTTCAGTTGTTGGCGTGGATTATACAAACACGTTTGACCTTGTCGCTCACAAACGTGACGATGGTTCCCACGTGGGTCTCTTCAACAGCCGAACAATAGACAAACTGAACCCAAACAACAAGAAATCATACAACAATAGAAATGAGAGTGTCTGTTTTACGATTTTTTGTTTACACAGAGAAGTGACCTTGCCCATTCTCTGTAGTATGAGATGGTCCGAGACTGAACAATCGGAATGTCCCCTAATCAAAATAAATGAGCCTTTGTTTAGAATGTGTTCTTACATATTTTGTTATATAACAACTATTGAATTATTACTAAGAACTAGAAGCAAACTTGATACCTATTATTGGAATACTGAACATTTAAAGTTTTTGTGGCTAAGATAGTACTATGTTAATTTAAACCCATGTGTGTCTCTCGCCATAATTTTCTTTTATTGATGTAAAAATAAAACGATTCTTCACATTGTACTACAAGTAATTTTATTATACCCTTCCTCAGATGGACAAATGTTTCACTTCATTTATAAATTTTAGTCTTTGTCCATCTGAGGAAGAGAGCATTCGCTCCCAAAAACATAGTCAAGACTCATTTTAATTTTTACATCAGTGAAAATGGACTACTACCAAGCACCCACGGCCGAAACTATCAACAATTTTATGTAAAGCGGGGTAGAAAATAACAAATTTTCAATACTTTGTATTTTATTGAGATACTTATAACTCTGTGTAGCGTAAAATATATTATATCATTCAATTTGTTTGTGGGTATGAAAATAAGTGAGAAAAAAAACAGTAAATTTGAAATTTAAATAAAGAATTCGAACGTGGGCGTTTGTTCGTTATTATTAAAATACGAAGAGTTCAAACGCTACATGTACCTGCCTACTAATTTTGATAATGGCAACAAAATTTTAAACGCAACTAACCGCCCAAACAAATTCAAATAATAATTACGTGTTACGAAATAAATAATTGAATCTCGTATATAGAGATTTCTCCGAAAATTACATAATTACGCTCTAGTCGTGTGTGTATGTTACAAACGTGTCAGTTACATTATTTCGCGTTGTCTATGGTTTGTCTGAAGGTAATCATAAATAATATTATTCGTCTATGGCGCGAGTTTCTTTGATGAATAAAACAAAGATGGCTCCCATCGTAGAACTAATTTTTCGTTGGAGATCTTCCGGTTTTTGGCGTGTGACGTCACCTGCCTTGATGATGATTCTAACTAACTGGAAAACGGAATTTTTTAAACTCGTTTCGCATATTTTTTTTTTGTTTACAGTTCTGTTTCCGTACAAAGCTAAGCCGGTTTGTTAAAAAACCAGTAGACTGACTCCACGCAACTCATGAAGGGTCCTAGATGGCATGTTAGTTTTTTATTGTATACAAAGCATGATCGCTTTAGATGTATTATATTACATACTCTTTAAGTTTTTTTGTGATACAATGTTTACAAATTAAGACTTAGACTTGATTTTTTCTGATTAATTTTTAAAAGGTTGAGCTTTGAGGTTGAAAAACAATTTTGACTTACTAAATGCACATAATTTTATAAGTTTTTAAAAAACTTTTTTCATGGAATGGAATAGAAAAAATATTAAAATAAAATTCTCAGAAATAAAACAGGAAATACAATGTTGCCATAAAATAAATAATTAAATAGGTGTTGAAGTATTTTTTTAAGCTTTCACTCGTTTGCGAGTGTTTAAGAAATGCAATATATAGGCAAAATAAAATTCCTAATCTAATATTACATTCTATTTCTGGAGAGAATAACAAAAAATAGACGACAATTTTTTTTGCGCAATTACAGGCTTGCCGTTGCATTATCGTCCAATAGAAATGCTTGCCTGTCAGATGTTAGTGCTGGTTATGCTCCATCTGTATTTGGCCAAAAAGTTACAAATTCGTATACCTACTAGTTTAATAATTATCTCAAAATAGAAAAATGCTCTTTGTGGGTTTTAATCTTAACCCATTCTCTCCCATGGTGCACAAACGAACATTTTCCCAAAAACGAATTTATTTATTTTAAAATAAATACATAAATAAATAACACTCTTCTATACATAGGTGTCAGTATAGCCGGCGGAACTTAATGCTTGAAGCATTGTCTACCAGTCAACCGGTCCCGTCCAATCTGAGACAGGATTCCAACCCCGAGTAGAAATTTCAAGTGAAAAAACACATTGAAAATTTCTGACCCAACCGGGAATCGAACCCGGGACCTCTTGATCTGAAGTCGGAGCCTTTGCCACTAGGCTACCGAGGTCGGTTTTTATTAATATTACGTCAAAAAATAAGAGTCTTATACTTACTTTCGCTAACAATATAGTTTTTGTCTATCGGCTTTTCAAGTCATTTAAAAATATCTAGCTAGTTCGACACTATTCAATAATAATTATTAATATCGGAACGGATGATAAAAAAATAAACTGCGCACAAATTGCGATAAATCTAGTAATTAATTAAAAATATCGATGTTGAACAAAAAAAAATCGATTAAACGTTATCGGAAGAGCGTGGATAACACGACAGAAAGAATTCATTACAACACAACGCCACACACAAAAAAATGAATGATGTGCAAAATAAAGTTCACGTACCTATATTATGCACTTGACCCATGTTTTGGTTTCAGTTATATTTCACGTGATTCATAATATTCATGTATTAATAATTCTCTTAAAGCCTTAATAATAATGTGGACATGTTGTATCGAGTGTGTGTTTTTTTTTATCAAAGCGAAAGATATCGACGGGCGGTCAAGAGAGAGAGAAAGATTTAAATATTTTAATTCGTTGCAGGTATTCGCATTTTACCATCGAGATATTTGATATTCCCGTCTGTTTATAATGTTCCTCTTATCGTTAAAATACATTTTACAAGTGAATAGATTGGCTACAAGAATAATAATATTATTCATGTTTTTAACATTCCAATATCCTTGGAAAATCTCCACTTTTATCATGTTAGTAAATACTTTGTTCTTGTAATTAATTTGGTTACTATCATCTGAAAGTTTAATGGAATCAGTAGGGTTATTCTCGTAGCGGTCTTAATACGCTCCTATCTTGATTGACAATATTAAAATGGCGGATTGGTATTCACAAAACAAGATATCTAGCAGATATCTTAAAAATTCGTTATGTTTGAAATATGAGTATGAAATTCTATGTAATCGGCATTCCCGTAACTATCTTACAAACGTCAAATTCAAGGGCGACCTGATTGCGATCATGTCTTAATCTTATCGTTAAGTGATTTTTAAATGCGATTGATCCCTTGAATAAGGCTCCTGAATGAATTTTCAAAGGGACAAATCAATTATTTGTATCACACCCTATTTGTTTATCCATAAGTCCATTAAGGCGCTTGACAGTATCAAGACAGTAGGTAATGCAATCCAACTATATACAAAATGCACATCATTAAAACAAATCAAAAGAAAATAAACAAAAACAATAAAATTAACAAAGAGGGTGCGGACAAATATTTGGTCAATTACATAGACTGTATAATATGATTGCTCGTGCGTGGTGTAAAAGGCCAATTTTGTAGTCGTCAAACATTTAATGACTTATCAAAGTTAGAAATAAAATAGACTAGGTACAAAATGTGCTTCAGACAATGTAAATTAAAACAATACAATCCCCTTTAAGGCATGAAACATAAAAAAGGTTTTCTTCTCGAAAATACTCAATATCAGTTAAAGGCACATAGTGCCGTATAAATGAATAAACTATAGCAAAAAGCTCTGACTGACCGATGCATCTGTTTTAAGCGATGTCTACAGGACACATTTTGCCAACGCACCAACTATCAATCAATTGACAGTTTTTCAAACATCAATTAAATTTCAAAAATTGGTGTAGGTATATTTTCGAATGTATAAGAGGTTTTTCTACGTTTAGGTTTCTAAAATTTCCCTATGTTCCATAGAATTTTATTATTTTTTCTTGCATAAGAACCTTCCTTTAAGAACTCTGACAAAAAAAAACAGATAAAAGATTGCTGGAATTGGTTTAACTGTTCTCGCATGATGCGGTGAGCAAAGGAAATACAGCTCCATTTTATATATTATTATAGCGATAAACCTATAAATACTTTGCAGTTTAAATAGGAGGTTTTAACGGCTTTTCCTTATATAGTGGTAGTATCAATTTGACTAATAAAAACCATTAGACAAAATAATAGCATTAATTCAGCTCCCACTTGATTCCAATTCGGACAGATATATCATGTAATGACAATCAGGACTATTTACTTAATAAATAAGGCAACAAAACGGACGTGGGAAAATCTCTCACGGCAGCCGCTCAGGCGTGAAGCAGCGTTGAAATTCATACTTAGTGGGCGTCTATTGTTGACCAAGTTAAACAAAATCTTAATGAAAATCAAGTCACTCAACGGTGAGCGTTCATCTATAACTTCAGGGTCTTTGCATCTTCTATTCGTGAATTCGTTTCAGTACCTTATTTTTGTCATCTTACAATTATGCTCCAAATCTCTGTGTTTCGGATTCGATCTCGAAGGGTTTTGCTAGAAATGTTTCTTAGTATCTACATCTTATTTTGGCATACATTTTTATTTTGGCAAATAAAGTTTGGATGAAATGAGACATTCAGGGGTATGGGAGGGCGCAACAGGCGCAACGGGCGAAAGGGATTCGATGAGTTTGATCCAGGTATCTTTCAGCCTATTATATTATCTTTGTTATTTCTTTGCATCCATTGTCTCAGCATGCCCGAAAAATGTAAATTTATTAACTTTTTAACAGCACTAACATCCATACCACATTCCTTCCTAATATTTTCATTCCTTTCCACGTCCCACTGAGCCGTTACACACATTCTTCGTAAAGCCCTCATCTCTACTGCATTTATTTCTGGATTTTAAACCATAGGCTGCTATTCATTTTCACATATCACATCTCGCTGGTATCTTGGTCCCAGTTTTTTCTGTTCGCTCCAGTACATCTTCAAATGCTTTCTTCAAAATATTAAATTTAGTCGAATATATATCAACAACCAATGACTACTAATACTGTTCGATTTTTAAATGGTATGAACGGGCTTATGACCAAGATTTACCGTTGGAATTGATAAACATTTAGAGTGTTGTGTTAGATTAAGGAGCCTTATTATTGTTCTAGTTTTGTTTATAAAAGGATTAAGTCATCGCGATGGTGAAAACCGTGTTTTATTGAAAATAAGCAAAAATACGAAATTGGCTTAAATATATCATCTCTATAAGGAAGATCTACCGATCAAAAAAACAACAAACATTAAATCAATAAAATAATATTTTCGTAATTAATAATTATTTTTCGTAAGAATTAAACACTCGTCTTTAAAAATCTATTTTTTGTTATTGTTGATATTGGGATAAGCCATTACCTATATTGTACAGTGTTCACCGTGACCTTGTATTTATAAAATTATTATGAAATAAATTAATGATATACTATTAATACAAGTGAGATATTCAAATTAACCATTAGCTTATTATAGTTTTAAGATTTTTTAATTACGTACATATAAAATTTTAATCATCATTTTGTATATTATACTTATACAAAATTTTATATTTTATTACTGTATAGGTAATACTTATAATATAACTACGTTTGAATCCGATAACAACGGACAGTGATAATTATGTAAAAAAATATAATATTACAAAATTTATTTATTGTTTGACCTTTAAGATTCTCGGAAAAAACGACGCAATTCAAAATTTTGTGTAAACGAGACGAAGTTGTTAAGATGATTTTAGATATAAGTATTATTATTGTTATTTTCGTTATGAAGAATTTATGTTTTTATTTTAATTTTATGGTTGTTTTGTCGGGCGCATTTTTTTTTCTTTTTGTCATTTAATATTATGGCTGTTGCTTAATTGTATGATAATTAAAAAAATGATTTATTTAAAGATTTTTCTAACCAACTTCATAAAATATGGACGGATTATTTTATAGTAATTAGGTATCTATTAGGGGTATAAGGAGGCAAAAGGAGCTCTTCATTGGATTAAATCTTGCGCAATTTCAATGACCTCCTCCAACACTATGTCCAAATCTCTCAGCTCTGCTTCGATGGAACGAAATACGCAATGTTTTAAGGATGCCAAATGACAGATAATAGAGAGTGAAGTGTATCGATCACAATCACACCTAGGCCAGGAGAAAATGAAAGTGTGATATAATCGGTGAAATTTAATCCTGAAAGCATTCTCTACTAGTCAATCGGTCCTGTCCGATCTGAAACAGGATTCCAGCCCCGAATGGAAACTTCTTTTGAAAATAAATTCACATAGATAATTTTTGGCCCTACGGCAAATTATTGTACCCGTGACCCCTTGATCAGAAGTCAGCGGCTATACCACTAGGCCACAGAGGTTGGTTCCTCTTCTGCTCAAATGTTAGTGACATATTTTCCTGTTAGCTATTGTTTCCATTCAAAAAATTCTTACCATAAAGTAGATATTCGGCCTTCATTTGCTAATCTTTTCTCCAAAAGCGTTTATCTAGTGAAAATCCAATCCTCTTCTGCTCAAATGTTATTGACACATTTTCCTGTTAGTTATTGCTTCCATTCAAAAAATTCTTACCATAAAATTATGATATTCTGCCTTCATTTGCTTATCTATTCTCCAAAAGCGTTCATATAGTGACCTTTATATAAGAAAATCTCCAAGCCATGACAATTGACATTATAAAATATAAATAAATAAATTTAATATGAAGTATGTTTCAAAACAACTGTTATTTCAAGTTTCTTTTTACAGACAAGTTTTTTATTTAAATATTTCGGATTCACCACATTCTATCACAGAATATGGAATGACGACTTCTTTAAAAGTTGCCAGGTCATGAACTTGAAACGTAGCAGCGAGGTGGAAATAAAAACGAGTATTTCTAAAATTAACCGTAAAAATAAGGCGCACTTGTTTTGCGTGGTCGTAATGAAGAATATTGGATCCACAGTTTTACATAATACCTCTATAGGCACATCCGACAGACATCAAATTAATAATCTACATTGAATGATAATAATGATATAAAATGAGACTTTTAAAGACGGACCCAAATAAGATCGTTGTGGGACAAAGATTATTGGAAAAAAATCTTTTCGTCAGTCTTAAATACTCATATATCTAAGGATTTAAGTTATTACTAAAAACGTTGAATCAGTGGATAAGATGTCAGTTTGTAAAATTTTTCAGTTATATGATACAAAATGTTTGATTAAATTGGAAAGAAACGGACCCAAATGTGATCCCTGTGGAGTTCCAAAATAGCTCAGGAGGATTCCTCTTTAAAATTTTCCCACATTTTACCGATCGACCCATCTCCATCCATTAGGAATGTGCTTTATTGTGTTATTAATTTCAGAGGCGTGTGCCACGGCTTAAATATTTTCAAACCATCCCTTTTTAAAAAAATACACATACTTACCAGAGATATAGGTACATTATCTTCTAATAGAAATCATCTAAACTATTTCATTCAAAATCCTTCATACGTTTTTTCATTACAAGCCTGTACGTTTTTTGTAATTATTTGGAAACCAGTACAGACAAGTAGAAAAACTCGTTATCCGTTTACGTTCAATACTAGATATTAGTGGTTAGAGGTTTTCTTTTCAACCTGACTCGTTTGATCATCTGTGTAGTGATGGGCGTATGTTTGCGGGCAATGGACTTACAGCTGGTTTTATGGAAACTTGAATTCTTTTTTGGAATCTGGCTTTGAATCAATGTTTGGTTTGCGGCTTCGTGTGACGTAACGGATCTGGTTGTAGCTCTGTACGCGAAAATCAACAACACCAGTTTGCGTTATGTGACGTTTGCACCAATTCAATCACATAATGTTTTGAGTCTGAGCCACTTCAAGAGAACACTTTCGACATCCTCCACAATTAGTACACTAGTAAAGCTTGTTTGAAGTTTTCAAAATTGTATATAATTAACGACAAAACTACTCAAGCCTTTCATTATAAATACAATCGAATAATAATTCTAACTATCATAGGAATATCTAGGAAACGAAAGAGTCTATTTTATACTTTTAATGGTTTAACTTTTTCTTCTGTAAGGATCTGTTTGTGCCGAAAATCTGAAAGACAACATGGTCTGAGTTCAGAACTTATCTCATTTTTTTGCTCATCCATCTACTGCAGGCTAGACCTGCGGTCTCTTCTTATATTTCTAACTGCTGCTGTTTTGCACATTTCTTGACTACATATATGATTATCCTGCAATATACCTACTATAATAATATCATCCCACCATCTTTTCTTGTTCTCCCATGATTTACACTCTTGATTTTTGGAATTCTATCTGTAACTTTCCTGTTTCGTAACTATAACAAATCGAGGCATTTTCTTTCATATTTGATTAGATATCGGATCTGTTTTGCGTTTCGTTTTTTTGTAGTTTTTTTTATAATATACTTTCTCTGTTAATTTTTTCATTACTATTTCTAAACTCATTTTATTCTCATGGTCTCTCCAACGGCATTTGCTCTGACAGGATCTTGTATTTTGCATTTCGTGCGGATTTCCTCATTAGAGTTTTGGCTGATCAAGTAAACTATGAATCAATAGCATTTTAATAGACAGCCAAATACATAATATATAAAAAATACATCAAACACATAAAAAAATACAAAGATGCGAGATGACATAGATGTATAGAGTGTCGTCACCTGCAACTAGTTTTGTGTGGTCGTGGGTGAAAAACCGTTAATATCACCCAAGTACATAGGTACTCGGTGCTGGACACTATTCGTGAAAATTTATAGTAAATACAACCTGTTTCAACTACACAATATACTTGTTTTTCATGTTTAGTATTTTTAATTCATAAACAAATAGTGAGTGTGACGTTCGATTCATAAATACACCAACGCTACTGTGGATGTAAGGACACAGATGTTTATCTTAACATCTAGTTAACATTAGGTATTTGCTGATAGCTTCTCTGATTGTGTCCTGTCGTTTCTCCAATCTTCCGATTCCTGATCTGCTAATGCTGAATCACCCCTCCGTCTCTAAGTGTCTGAAGGTTGTCTATCTGCTGGTATCGAATTCGAGCTCAAGTTTTAATTAGCATTTTTATAAGGTGGTCTGGTTCTATTCAAATGTACAATTATGACTAATCAATCAATCAATTCTCCCTTTTACACCCCACTCAGGAGTATAGGGGGGCAACAAGAGCTCTCCATTGCGCTCGATTTTGCGCACCTCCACCTGTTTATGACCTCCTCCAACACCAGGTCCAAATCCCTCAGCTCTGCTTCAAAGGAGCGGAGCACAGACTAATGAAAATTTATTTTACCTATCTATTTGTTTAGATGTTTTTGAGTTTGAGTAATTCTCATTAGTGGCGAATTGTGACAAAATAATTTTACATTGAAAGCAGATTTCATTAGTTGGTAACTCATCTTTAGAAATAGTAAATTAACTTTAGAAATAGTAAATTAACTAAATTAACTTTCGTATACCCTAACGCTACTGTAGGGTAGTTTTCCTTTCCTTTAAAATGACATTTGGTTGTCTTTTTTTGTTTATGTGTTTATTTTGGCGGTGTTCACGTGATGTTGTCAACCATCTCTTAGATTACCTACATAATATCGTCAAAAGGCGGATTTTAACTGTTGCAAAGATGTCACTATCTATCGAAAAATACTCGTTCGTCATAAATTTGGGATCGCTACTTCGTTTGCAAGAACTTTAACGCGTCATTATCTTCTACTTTCATTACTAACTTCACGCTAACCATATCTGAATGCATAATTTACGAGTATATGGAAAGCGAAACCAGGAATCTTATGACAGCATTTTTACGACAGTTTCAATACTTAAAATCATTATATTCATCTTTGAGAAATAAGTTACAGTCTACTTGAAAGCAACTGTTTCCTTAAGTAATAATTTGAAGTAGCATTTCAAAATACTTCAACTCGATAATAATAATTCATAGAGTGAATTGCACTCTGATGGAAATTCTACGATATTCACTGTCTGATTTTATAATATTACTAGATGTCTCGTCGAACTTCGTCCCTCCTCTGAACCTTGTAGAACATACCTAATAAATATGTATTTCAAGTTAAAATAAATACCTACATTTCCAAAATTTTCTCGATTTGAAAATAGAATTCATATTTAAAAAAAAAAAACTCGTTAAAAATATCGAATTTATCAAAACTTATTAATATTGCGAAAATCTTAGATCTGCACAATAATTGTTTACCCATTTAAAAAAAAATATTTCTTCTATAGTTCCAATGCAACGCGCAACGACTTATCTAAATAGCCAACCGTCCGCGATGCCCGTTTTTTGTACATACCTACCTATATCTTTCTCTCAATATAAAGAAAAAACCTTAACATAATACCTGCTTAGAAAACGAACGACAATAATTTTATGACGTTTTAAAAAAAAACACAAACGATTATTAGGTCTTATGTACGCTCTTTAGAAATAAAATCACCCTTTTTACGAACGTGGTTGTTTTACTCGAAGGTGTTTTGACATAAAAGTTGAAAAGGGAGCAAAAAACGCAAAAACTAAAAACATTAATTAAAACAGAAATATAGCCTCTGTTTTCATCTAAACCATCCTTGGGTAACCCTCGACATATCCAATTTTTTTCATCGAAATCCGTCCAGTAATAAAGGAGGAGTTAAGTAAGAAAGAAAACGGCTGGATTTTTATAGAGTAAGATTTTTAGTACATATGCGAATGCAATCTTCTCCTTCAGTCGGTCCTTTGATGCTGAGGATCGTAACCACTATGCACCCTCACCAACTCTGTCCAGAGTTCATCCTTTATTCAGCCATTATTATGGACTTTGTACTTTGTATCAAACCATTTCATGGACAATCGTCCCCATTCTTCGATTTGAATTGAATAAGACCCTAATCACTAAAGAACTACATGAATTCTTTAAACTACAAGGATTCTTTTTTAATCGCAATAAGGCGAAGATGGGACTTCGAAAGAAATCAGAGTGCGTTCAGTTATTTTAGTAAACTACCAAAAATCATTCAATATCCTACAACTAGGACCATATTATTTTTTTGTTCAATTGATGAATCAGTTTAAAAAAGAATCTATATATGCCACAGTGCATTACCCTAATATATATCCACAGCAAGATATCTCTTGAGGCATATAATATTCCACACTTAATAATAATGTAATGTTTAAAACAATTTTTAGCTCCAGTAATGTCGATCACCGAACTGATAGCCTAGAAGAAAAGGCGCAGTATCATGAAATCGCGGGTTCGATTTTTCGTCTTGTCAGACTTTTTCCAAATGTTTAAAATTTCTACCCGGGTTTGGCCTGTCCCAGATTGGATGGGATCGGTTGGAAAGAAAACTTAAGCTTAGACAATAAATTCTGCCAACTATACTGACATCTTTGTACATATTATATAGAAATTTGATGTGAAAAATCCCAGTAGTTTGTCTGAAAAAAAATGAGAGACGAATGTAAGAAAAAAATCAGCTTTAAAAAAAAAACAATTATTCTCTTGGGTTTAATGACAACTTGCCTACCAAATGCATCACATACACTATCACATATCATGTCCTACGATATAATATTTTGCCAATGCATATACGACGTTATTACTCGCTCAGCTGGTTTGTGGGCCTACGTAAGTGAGTTGTACTACTAAGGAGCTGGTTTTTTTTCAGCGACCGTGAACGTAGTACGGCTACCGTTTAACGGTATAACGCTACACAATCACATACGACTTTATACGATATGAGTATTAGTTTGCAAACGTACTTATTTTATGTGATCGCCCGTCATGATGTGACAGCTTCGTCACCCGTTTTTTCAATAAGATACGTATAATAAAGTATTATGTGAAAACTATTTAGTAGCAGAACAGGCAATAAAGATGAGACATTTACAAAAATGGATATATTGTTATTCTGGCGCCAAATATATGACAAAAGTCGCAGTCTTTAAGTTTGGTTGCTCTCTTGTTCTCAATAATTTCCAACTTTATCTCTACATCTCATTAATTATTAAATATCTACACATGTTGAACATATCGAGAATGCTCGTGATTAGGAGTTTCGGAGACTTAAACATTACCACCTAATGGCGAACGTTGTTAATGTTAAGTGATCACACTAAGCCAGCCTTCGAAATAACAGTTGAAGACGGTCGTAAGTAGAGGTTTGTTCCATTTACAAGTCGAACATCAGTAATGAATTGATAAAGTCATTAGTTGTTACATATTATTTACTATCAATATTGGTTTAATTAGTTACATTGTAGGTACCTTTAAGGGTTCCTATTTTACTTCCTCGTTGACTTCCTTGTTGCATCCCTATGCCCCTGAGTGGGGTGTAAAAGGGAGAATTGATTGATTGATTGATTTTACTTTACCATATTTTATTGCAACCGACACTTATAGGACCACATGATTTTCAATGATATGAATATAGTCCATTCGTTTTCGATTGATCCCGTCCAACCTTAAGCAGGATCAAAAAAAGGACAATAATTATGAACCACCTGGTATGTTACCCGAATGCTTTAGACAACTAGGCTATCGAGGTAGATAAAAAGGTATACCTTTGTATATTCTTGTTCGACCAAAATTAAACATGATGTCATGGATAAAAAAAAAACAGTCTTCTCATTGGAACAGTTCCCTGGAATTTTTTCTAATAGCAAAGATTCAATCAATATTGAGTTTGAAGATGAGTGTCTACAGCTATATCGATATGTTATAAAGAAAACAATGATGTAACACAAGCAGTGTGAATCATATAGCTTTTCTTCGTATTAGGCGTATAATTAATTACACATACAATTTAGCCACTGCAATAATAAACTTGGAATTTATATATATATATATATATATATATATATATATATATATATATATATATATATATATATATATATATATATGTAGATTGTTATTTCGGGTACTGTCGCGTTGTGAGTTGTTCCCGATGTTATTTGAATGTTCCAAATAACATCGGGAACAACTCACAACGCGACAGTACCCGAAATAACAATCTACATATTCCGCGTCGCGAAAAGCTTTATATTAACATATATATATATAAATTTTTTTTTTTAATAAATGAATCTGTATAATAAAATTTATACACTCTTTGTCTCTTTCGCAGTAAGCTACTTAAAGCTTGTGTCGTGAAAGAGGAAGATGGTCGGCACCTGGGATCGAACCTACGACCTCCGAAATATATAGTACGAAAGCTGGCGCTGTAGCTACTAGTCTACCAACCACTTCAAATATCTGTTAGAGAGATCAAATTAAAATTACAATTTTTTTTACGAAGATGAATAAGTTTCGAAATGGTACCTGAAATTGCTGGTAACCAACGAGATGAAATTATCTACCACGGGTACACGAATAAAACAAGGAATGTCACATTTAAAAAAAAAAACTTTTTGATGGCAATATTTTCCTTATCATATTATTATCAGAAAGCTTGAAAAAAAAACTGCGTTAAAACATAATTGTCCCCATAATTCCAGTATTAAAACATACCTTACAGGCCAATAAAAGGAATGTTCAAACTTTTAATATAGAGTTTTCTCAAATACAGCATACATGGACATTCCTTGTTTTATTCCTGTGCCCTTCTTATTTTACATTATTTTAAATTATTATACAGTAAGACGGTTTCACAATCGGTTACTATTAATTTTATTGAATATTTACTTTTTACCCACATTTCGAGGGTGTTTAAACCCTAAAAATTGCTCCACAATCAAATTTTTTAAAGAATAAATTCGAATTATAACTTTTTTTTAGTGGGTACCATGTTTTCTATAAGAATGGCTGTACATGGTACCGCTGTGCGAAATTACATCCATACAAAATGACGTTGTTAGAATGTTTTCAAACTGAACTTGATTACAAAATGTGTAATAGTTCTAAAGCCACATAGAACTTTATAATGTTAAATATTGATACAATGAAGTGCAGATAGAACTCTCTCTGGAACATTTCCATTTCCTATTATTTCATTGTTAGTTAGATCGTTTTCAAATTAAGCTAGAACGAAACATCCAATGATACCATAAAGGGTTAAAATTGTTACCATTAAGTTTCTTTCTAACATTCGGAATCAATTTTTTAAATAGAATCTGAGAGTCGTCAGTTTAGGCCGGTGATTCACACCAAAAATCTATGACACCTCTACATAAGACTGCTCCTAATATCAACACATTGTGTGGAAAATGCAGCAATGTCAACATCTTGATCAAACAATCAGGTGGTACCTCCATACCTGAATACATATGTCTTGCGTATATTAAATGTATGTACTATGTGGATTTTGGATACAGGGATCATTGTTAGACACGTTGGCTTTGAATCATCGTTTCACATATCAGGGTTGACACTACAAACTTCTTAATGCAAATTTATTTTGATCGATCTGTTATTGTAGTTACTGAAATTTAAACTAGTCTAGGTCTACAAGACAGTGCATGGAGGGACCTAGTGGCGACCACATGCTCCACCTTGGGAGCGAACGTGGATAGGTAGGTAAGGTAAAGGTCTACATGCTTCTAATGCTGGGTTCCTAGGGAGAGGTTCGACGTTTGACAAGACGGCCTCGATTGAAATATATTGTTTTAAATTATTATAATAGTCAAAAAAGTTGTTTTTTTTGTTATGTTTTAATCAGTATCTGATTGTGTAATATTTTGTTGACATCTGCCAGCGCATAGGTGAATACTGAAATGCCGGCTGTTGAATGAAAAAATCGAAAATAAATAAATAAATAATCAGGAGTTTCGTCGCTATGGAACCAACAATGTTTTTTACTGGAACATTCACCGCTGTTTATGGCAGCACCGTATTTCTAGGAAAACAAACTATAAGTGATTAATCGACATTTTAAGACGTCGTTTATTCTAAGTTTTTTTTCATTATTCTCAACGAATCAAACGTTCATTTTAGATGAATATATAAATAGGCCGAAACAAGACTAACTAATTTTCGATTAACAGCGCTTACCCAAGGTTTTCCCCACGGGAGAAAGAGTTGCGTTGTTTTCCTTAACTTTTTTGAAGGTCCGTGTTGATTTGTTTTTAATACAACTAATGATGTGATTTTCTGTATTTACTTTCAGAAGGTCTTCAGAAAGTGAATATTTTAAAATAAGGGATTTTCGTTGATTTTTTTTGTACACGACTGCACAAATCTCTTTTACTTTATATACCTCAATTAATGTACATATTCATAAAAAAATACAAATTTGTATTAAACCAAATAGCCTATAATATAAAAGGCAGTCGGGTTAGTGCGAACACTTATAACTCGAGATCGACTGAACAGATTTTTACGATGCTTGGTTTATTGGATTCTTCTCCACTCTGGAAAAGAGAATAGTTATTAAAAAAATGGATAAGATATGATATAAAATATAATATTAAAATCAGTATGGAACGAACTGACAACAACGCCATCTGTGAAAAACTCCAAAACAACACAATTTTTATTCAATTGACATTGATATTCAAAACATTGGTACTCAGATTTTTGATAAAATTTCTTTCTAGCTTTCAGAAATGATTTTTTAACATTCAATTCAAACATATTTTAAACGTATTTTTGTTTACATTACAAATTCGAAATCAAGATTCATCATAGTAAAGACTATAGGATAACTTCTGTCGTGAAAGCGAGTAACGAATAAAAAATATTAGATTTGTGGCAACCCTATTGAGGTGTCCAAATTTCCCGATGAGAAATGTAAATACTTTAGGAATAAACGTACGATAAATTTTTGTTTGTCATGAAAATTAATTTCGTCGTATGAGTGAGCGAGATGGCGATTTGTGAGAGAGGGATCGAATATCAAAATGACGACTGCACACTCAGTATACGAGAATTTGAAAGTTTGATTGATTGATTGACTGATTGATATTGAAGAGTATTATATCGATCCACACAACAGGCTAAGCACTGTATTAAAAATGGCCACGAGATTCTCCCCAATTATAATATTAGACCCTTGAGGCAATGTCGAAATCCCGTTTCGGCCTAAAGTTGTGAAGAAAATATAGGTATTCGTAGGAATGCCCAATTCCTATATTCAATGATTTGAGATATCATGACGTGCACACAGGTTATATCAATTGAGACAACGTTCCGAATATCTATAAATTCCAGAACTCATATCAATTGGGACAACGTTCCGAATATCTATAAATTCCAGAACTCATATCAATTGAGACAACGTTCCGAATATCTATAAATTCCAGAACTCATATCAATTGAGACAACGTTCCGAATATCTATAAATTCCAGAACTCATATCAATTGAGACAACGTTCCGAATATCTATAAATTCCAGAACTCATATCAATTGAGACAACGTTCCGAATATCTATAAATTCCAGAACTCATATCAATTGAGACAACGTTCCGAATATCTATAAATTCCAGAACTCCAATTGAGACAACGTTCCGAATATCTATAAATTCCAGAACTTTCAATCATATCAATTGAGACAACGTTCCGAATATCTATGGATTCCAGAACTTTCCAGAACAACATGGATCAAGAGTTCGAAGATTCCCTTGATTTAGAATTTCGTTAAATTTGGATTTTTTGAATATGGAACTATTCCTTTTATTATTGTTAAATTAATTAACATTATATATATATTCATATCCTGGCGCCAAATACATGATAGCAGTCGCAGTCTTTAAATTTGGTTGCTCTCTTGTTCTCGATAATTTCTAACTTTTATCTCTATATTTCATTAATAATTATTATTGAATATCATACATGGGATTATTCGACATGTTGAACATGTCGAGAATCATCATGATTAGGAGTTTCGGAGACTTAAACATTACCACCTAATGGCGAACGTTGTTAACGTAAAGTGATCATACTAAGCCAGCCTTCGAAATAACAGTAGAAGACGGTCGTAAGCCCGTAGTGATTTGTTCCATTTATTTGCGGTGGTTGGTAGACTAGCGGTTACAACGCCGACTTTCGTACTGTTTGGTGCGGACGTCGTGGTTCGATCCCAGGTGCCGACCATCTTCCTCTTTCACGACACAAGCTTTAAGTAGCTTACTGTGAAAGAGTCAAGGAGTGTATTTGTGTTCACTTTGAGTTAGCACAGATTCAATTTATTAAAAAAAAATGGAACTTCAGTAATGAATTGTTAGAGTCATTAGTTGTTACATATTCGTTATTTTTTTATATTTTGGAATTTTGTATCTATGCTTTAAACTAATAAATTTTGTTTCTATTGTTGCAGGTTGGTTGTTTGTCTTTTTTCTGGTTTGGTCAGATAATTTTTCATCGGACGGTAATACCTATACATATATCTTTATAAACTTATGTTTTCTCGCTTAAACCACATAGTCATGCTGTTGACCAACACTGTCTGTTAGTGGCACTAAAGAGACCAAGGGTACCTACCTAAATTACTATCAAAGAAACGTTTATGAATTTCCTCAAGAGGCAGACATTAAGCTTTTAGCTCTTCCAATATTGTAAATTATTATTTTATAATCTGTTATATTTTTACATAATGATAACCGCCATTCCACCAAATTATCATATGGGGGGGCTATAAAAGATACTTAGATAAAAACATGAAATATTGCGCAATAAATAAAACGCCGGTAGACAAAGTGTTAAGATGTGGATTTTATACTAATGAATTCTGACCCGATGTCAGCAGCGTTTAAGTGTTGGTTTATCTGTCAGTTGCGTGACTAGTTTCTTCTTCGTACGATCCACAGTTCATGTCGTCAATTGCTTATTATTTAACGGCGAGTTGTGCAATGGCAGCTATTGGTGAAAAATGCTGTGGCCAATCTACGTGAATTGATAGAAAATCTTAATAGAAAAAGAGAGAGCAGTATAAAAATAATAATTCTTTAATTCAAGTGTCAGATCGGATTCCCAGATTTATGCACCGCCCTAATTTGTTCTATTTGGATTCCATTTTTTACCTGCCTGACAATTTGATATGCACCCTCAATGCTCTTTTAACAAAAAAATTCTTTGATAAATTATTATTCTGTCAAACGAGTTAAAAAGCGTACCCACTAGCCATCTTTCTCAAACGAGTCAAAAATATCACTAGTCGTTGATATAGGTGTCACATGTAACAGGTCCACATCGCGAAGTATCTTTCTCAAACGAGTCAAAAATATCACTAGTCGTTGATATATGTGTCACATGTAACAGGTCCATATCGCGAAGTATATTCGGTGTGTTGATAAGGGGCGCTCGCGAGGATTCGTCTGACCAATGCACATCGTCCAATTCGTATTTTGATTTATAAGTTGTTGTCTATTATCTCACAGTCAACCAGCCCATCTGGGAAGGATCTCCAACCCTGAGTAGAAATTTCACGTGATAAACACCCTAAATCTTTGTTCAGAAACCCGTTTTCTTGATTACTATACGTCAAAATCTGTCTTTTAACGTGTGAATTTAATAGGGTTTTTATTTTGTATCAAGCAAAACCCGTACGGGCTTCGGAGTATCTCAAATATTTCCATATTGTTAAAATAATTTTTTCTTAATGTGTAATTAAAATAAAACACAATAAAATTCTCCAAAATATGTTAAGCGTTGGAAGGTTAACGGGGACGGTGGCATAATCTCGCTCCTAACAGTTCGATTAGAAAAACGGATTAGGTATATTATCTACGCTTAAAAAAATATTTCAGATAAAGTCAAAATGTTTTTTTAATGAAATTATAAGACTGAAAATATTATTTTTTGTAGTTGTTAGGGTGGAAGCTTAGGGTTGACAGACATCAATAGTAAACTAGAGGAAAGGCAGATGAGATGGTATGGATACATTGAACGACGACAGCGGGAACATATCTTCCAACAGGCAATACATGAATGTTCCACGTTCTGTTACTAGAGGGAGATCTTCAAATTCCTGGGTGACGCAAAAGCGCGAGGTGATGGAAAAATCTGAGGTGGGGGAAGCGGTGCAGCAGAGGGTGGGGTACATTGTACAATTTGAGGACGAGGAGAGCTGACCCTAGCAGTCTTCAAAGACGTTAAGCTGGGAGCAAGCCAGAGAGAGAGATGTTAGAAAATATCTGTCACCCTGTACAATAAAAGATATCCTACTAAACGGTATAGAAACATATCAGACACATTTCAAAAAGGTTAGAACAAAACCAAATGTCAAAGAGTGTCTCGAGTGACACTCGTAATCTTGACACATAACAAGGGTGACTTTGAACGCACGGACGGGGTCACACTAATGATCAACAAACCCGAGCAGCGAATGACAGGCAGGCAGGTACCCACTATTCGGTCAGTCGGTGAAATCATGACATGCCAATTTGCTGGGCTCATGTTGTTGTTGCCTATGTCTTGTGTTTACTGAAATGCCACGAGGAGAGTTTCTACTAAGAGCGGATATGTCGGAGAAGTATTATTAAGAGTCTAAAAATATGGTATTCTTATAAAAAATAATTATGATTGGAAATTAGTTGACTTTGTATGAAAAATTTCTAAAACGCCCGAAACCGTGGAGTACGTGAAATGTGTTGCTGTAAGAGTGGCAATTACGTATGCGAGAATGAGAGGGTGCAGGTGCAGATGACAACATTTTACCCATCACGCCGTTTCCCGAAGGGGGTAGGCAGAGAGTACGGATTTCCATTCATTCCTATCCAATCAAACCTCTTTCGCTTCTTCCAAACGCATAACATTCCGCATACATGCTCTCCTATTTCTTTTGCTCCTGACTTGGCCTTCCTCTAAGACTGAACCGATATGATCGGACCATGTCATTCGAGGTCGACCTCATCTGCGTGCACCCATTCTTTCAGATTTATATATCCTTTTTGTCATTCTTTCCTCGTTCATTCTCTCTACATGCCCAAACCATCTTAATTTAAAGTTGTTAAAAAGTTGATAATGCATAAGAAATAATATAAAAAATGATATTAAAGTTAGTATGGAACGTATTTCAGGGACGCCAACGCCACCTATGAAAAATTCTATAATAAAATTATTGTCTACCAAACATCCATTGACATTAAAAATATTGGTACGCTGATTTTTTACGATCATTCAGAAATATTTTTTAACATTCAAACATATTTTTTGATTTTTGTTTAAATTTCAAATTTGAAATCAAAAGGTATTTATAGTGTGGAAGGACTACAGGACAAAGTCTGTTCGGAAATCTAGTAAATCACATAATTATAATATGTACCCAACTAAAGTCCAAATTGGTTGCAGGGTCCTTGCTTTGGAGACCCTGGCAGTATTATATTCTCCCAATAAATCGTGGGTTCAAGAAAAACCCATACAATTTTGTAGAGGCCGGTACAATGTCAAAGTAAACCATAAACAATAGTAATTTAGAAAAACATGGCCGTATAAAATTTTACGAAAAGAACGTAGAATTGATAATCAAAAGGCAAATGCATACCTGGGTATGTTGGTTATTAGGTACATTAAACGCGGAAAACTATTTAAAAAATATATATTTTATTATAGTTAACGTAAATAAACATAACAATATGTAATGATATAAGATTATCTCATTTTGTGGTTTACGAACACAATAAAATTTTACACAAACATGTTTTAAAGTATGAATTTTAAAATGTTTTTAATAGTCATTAGGATAACAAATTAAAAAACAAAATTTTATTTCAATTGTCAGGTGGTGTGGTGAGGTCTATAATGGGTTCCGTTCCTTTTAAAAGATGCAAACGTGGCGTTGTATCTCCAACCATGTTAGAGGTTTAATTGCCAAAATAAAAAGTCAGTAATTTCACTATTCTAAGTAATCAAATCTCATAAAATTTTCAATACAAAAATCACTTATTATGTGCACTTTTTTTTTAAATTCACCTTCTGACATTCAAAGCAAATGGCTGGTAGGTGCTTTTCTCAATAGAATTTTAAATACAATATAGTGTACCTACATATCGAAGTAATCAGATTGTTAATCTAACCCGTCTTTGAATAACCAGTTTCGAAGGAAGAAAACGCTAACAACCGATCTAATAATATGATTTTTTTTGGTTTATTTATACAATCGTTGATACAAGTACCTACACTATTTTATAAAGTACTAGCGACGAACCTTTCCACTAAGTTGAGCCTGTTCTTGGGATATCATGTCGTACTTAAACGTAAACCAAAATATGACAACTCAACTCAAAATAGTTCAAAAAATCAGATATTAAGTGTCATAAAAAAAACCCCTCAAATACATATAAAGAGAAATACATAAGATACATTAAGATAACAAGTGCAGTATCTAAATAATTTATATCTTGAAAAGTTGGTTGCAAAATTTCCGCTATTTGTGCATAGTTTCGCGTCCAATATTCAAACACAACTATCTACATACTATATTATTATCATTACCTACACGCTGTTACTGATGATGTTAACTTCTCGTTGAAGAAACACGATTCTTCAATTTCACAAGGTAACGCGTGAAATCAGCAACATTAAGATACGATACGCCGTGGTAGGCTTCGTCTACCCATCAATCATGACGGACTCTGAAACTCTGCAAGTTCAACTGTTTAGAAATTTGTAAAGACAAGAATTGACGAGCTCCTATATATTTTGTCCCACGGAACATGGTCGCCGGAAACTGTCGAACACTAATAAAATCATACAGTTGTTGTCTTCGTTACACTTCGGGTTGGTTCGGCAGTTTCCGGCGACCATGTTCCGTGGGACATATAGGAGCACGTCAAGAATTGACGGTTCAGAATAAACAATTCTAAATTCAAAACACAATATTCATAACTTTTATGGATTTTTCTAGCCTATAAATAGTCCAGTACTTTAGATATTTGTTATCTAAATCGTCTTTTCTCTTTTCTAAAGTCTGTTAGCTTTCTGCTACATTAGCCTTATGTGACGTGAATTTCCAATAATTGTTTCTCCATCTTTTGGGTGTTCCTAAAACTACCAACGTTTTCATGCAAACAAAAATACATTGAAAATGTTCGATTTTAAAGAAGTAGTAAACATTTTGAAGTTGTAGGTACAAATAAAGTTTTATTGATAATATATAGTAATCCGAGGGAAATAGACAACACCTAATTTGGCGTCTTTCATTATTGTTCACATTAAAAACGTTTTGTGACCATTTCTAATCGTCGGTTTCTTAAGAGATAGGTTATTTGAATAAAAATGCAAAGATGTCAAATTACTGTTGGCCGAAGAGAGTGCTTATTTTTCTAGACTCAAACAGTGTATGTACCGTATTTGTACCGGACGGCAGTATGTTACGGACAATATGTAATTTGTGGCGGACATTTGTAAATATTACTGAAATAAGAACATTGCCTGCGACGTTGATTTATACCTATTAAGGGTGGGTGCACGGGGTCTTCTAACTTATGACGACCGCGGAGTGTGTATGTCAGTCCGCTGAGACTGACGTATTTTCACTACCGCCGCCGCCGAGTATTATGGTTTACTCATGAAGGCGACCTCGTGCCCCCAACCCGATGATTGATTATTGTATATTAGGATAAGTAGCATTATTTAATATATAATATTTTGTGATTTGGTTGTGCATCCCGTCTCGGACAAGCTAATAAAGGACTGGTTTGTCCCTGTAGAGCCGAGACGGGGGCCAACATACTTGTATAGAATCCCTTTGTGTAATATTATATGAATGTGTATACTTTGGGGATATTATAAGTGCATGCCAGATGCTTACTCTGGCATGGCACAGCATGCTGCGTCGGTGGCTCGGCTAGAAGAGGCCGAGTAACACGGCAGATGCGATAGAAAGGGTGTGTGATCACGCCGCTAGAAGGCACGCCAGTGAGGAGACACTGGCGCGGCCAATACTCGTATGACGGCAGGCTCGCTAGAGGCGCAGCCTGTTGCTTGGAAAACCGGGGTCCTGCTAGATGAATCTAGCGGACCCAGCATAGTGTCCGCGTGCTGACCCGAGGTCTGGCAGAGCGGCCTATGCATATGGGGACATTGGAAGTGCATGCCAGATGCTTACTCTGGCATGGCACAGCATGCTGCGTCGGTGGCTCGGCTATGAGAGGCCGGGCAACACGGCACATGCAGATGAAAGGCGTATGTGTACGCTGATTGAAGGCACCCCAGTGCTGAGACACTGGTGCGGCCAGTCATGGAGCGAGGCTCATGACAATACCCTTTGGTGGTATGACGGCAGGCTCGCTAGAGGCGCAGCCTGTCGTATGGAATCTTGGGGTCCCGCTAGGGAATCTAGCGGGCCCAGCATAGTGTCAGCATGCTGACTAGCTGTCTGGCAGAGCGGCCTATGCACGGGAAATGTTATGGGGCTTTGATTGACGGGTGCTTGCTGGACACGGAGATGTTCAGCAAGGCCCGGCATTGCGTGTAGGCCTGCCAGCCGTGGGTTTTGCGCGGCTGGACAGAGCAGCACAATGTGCAATATTGTATAATTAACTAGGTTGTTAATTTGATAAGCACACCTCGGTGTATCATGATGAGACGAACTCATCGATACCAAATACACCGAGGTGGGCACTTGAATACATGTATGTATTCGCCTCTCCGCGGATATCTGATATTTAGTATAGAAAAATACTAACTTCCGCTATTTTGATGATAGCGGGTTCTGGTGAGCACGTCCCGGTCGGAAATCGCGTGGCGATTCCGATGATACCAGATAAGCCGGGATGTGCCCCAGATTCGCGATGATAATCCGCGGAGAGGCGAAATTATGATTAATTATTTCCCCTGCCACTCAGCACTGCGATGCGTGAGATGGTGGGGAGCGCTTGCGCGCGCATCATGTGTCCGCGCCGTTCGCCGCAGCCTGCGAGCTGGGGATCGACGGGGCAAATTTGTATATAAGCCCATACATTCCAATAAATTATCATTCTATCTTCGTTTACACTTGGTGTTTGACTTGACTACCCTGCCTGCTCTCTACTGGACTTCTCTACCTGGACCGCGCTGACTACTTGGACTTCTCTCTGGACTGTTTGGACCCTTTCTGGCTGGCACATTGGACCGTGGACTCGACCCATGCAATTGGACCCTGACTACGGCTGATACCACTGGAGCGAGACTTCCCTCGAACGCGCGTTGAGACCCGAACTGAGTACGGTCTTACGTGACTATTAGGGGATTTACTCGTCGAGGGCGCAGGGCGCAGAAGAAGACGTCGGAGCTGCAACTCTCTCGAAAGCACGTCGGCCCGAAATCAAGTACGGCCCGCGTAGTTATTAGGAGAGCTCCGCCATCCAAGGAAGCGGCCGGGCGTGTCCTCACTGCGGTGCCTCACGAAAGCGACGCTCAGACCCGAAGCTAGTACGGTCTGCGTCGTTATTAGGGGGCTCCTTCGAAGACGCCAGCGGACGACGATTGACGTGTGCACGTACCCCTCGGCGGCTGACTGACCCTTAGAGCCTGCGCCTGCAGTCCCTTGTGCCGCGCGCGAGTCGTGTGGTACAAATTGGTCCTTCGAGCCGGATCAGTTGCTGCTGAGGTGCACATGTCATGAGGTCGGATGCTGGAACATCGAGCACCATGATGGACGAAGCGGTCATCCGGGTCCTACAGCGACACATGGATGACCTGAGAGGAGCGCTAGCCGCCAGCCAGGCAGAGCTAGCGTTTCTGAAAGCGGCAAGCCGAGACAACGTACCCGCGAGTGCTCGAGTGACCCGTGAGTCAACACACGCGTGTGTTGACAGTGATTATTACGAACAGTTAAATAGTGAACATTTGTGCAGTGAACCTGAACTCACCGAGTCAGTACCCGCGAGTACTGCCGGAGTGAACCGCGATTCGAAATTCGTGTACAGTGCTGCGAACAACACGGGTAGTGCATCAAATGCCCGTGTAACGGCCATCCAGAACCCACCTAGCGGGCGCATCGGTGATCCGATGACGTCTGCGGTGACCGGAGGGTCGGTTATGCAAGGGAGGCCCGCGAGCTCCTTGCCGGAACCTGAACTGAAAGCGGATTGTGGACAGCCGGTGCTGTCAATTCGTGAATTGTGTTTGTCACCTAGCGAGCGCGCCTATGGAGCGACGCTTGCGGTGGCGAAGCGAGGTAGGCCCGCGAGCCCCTCGCATGAACATTGTGTAGCTGGTACCACAGCTACCGCCCATAGTTGGGTGAATATAGACAGTAGGCAGCCGAAGCTGTCATGTGTCCCAGAAAAACGGCCACCTAGCGAATGCGCTGAAGCGACATTTGCGGTGGTCGAGCGAGTACAGCCCGCGGGCTCCTCGCAAGTGACTGAACGTTATCTACACGACGCCTATGGTGCGCGTGACGTCATCCACGGACGGGTGACATCGGGAAGTGGACAGCCGGTGCTGTCGTGTGCCCGAACTGTGATCGCCTGTGGGGGGCCGCCTAGCGAGTGCGCCGGTGAACCGGCGACACTTGCGGCGGTACGACAGGTGGTAGGCTCCGACATTACCGTTTGTCGGCGTCTTCCGTGTATGGGGACCGAATGTCCCGTGACACGGGTCAAGCCTCACGGCTGTGAGGTACTGAGCTGTGGCGAACTGCCTAGCGGGTGCGTCCTGAGTACGACGACACCTGCGGCAGTGGGACAGCCGTATGAACAATTGGGGAACCAGTGCTTGTGTGCAGATAGTTTTCCAATTATAAAGGACAAGTGCCATAATTATGTCCTGAAAGTGAAAAGTGGCCCTGCTGGGCAAATATTAAAACGAGTGAGGCGAGACCGATCTCGTAGTGCTGATAGTCGCACAATAGAATCACGCGTTGTGACTCCTATGATTTGGCTGAGTAACAATGTCAAACCTCCTCGGCCAATGGGGCGACGCAGAGGGTCTCATGGGCTGACGCCGGGGACCCAACTACGTGACCAGATGTCACAAGGGGGGCAGAGAAACTGCTCCCTTGAATTGAAAGCCGTGTGGCCCGCTGCAGCCTTACAACCTGCACGGGTCACCGGTGATTGGAACCGAGCAAGGAGAAACCTTGCTCGTTGCACGAGAGCTACTCGACCCTCAGAGGTCAGAGCAAAGTGCAGACTGACAGAACGACTCGCTCGGCTGCGAGTCAAAGTCAGATGGAAAATCGCGGGGAAAGGGGCGCAGAACAAACCGCCGCCCGAGATCCGCAAACAGCATGCCCAATGGGTGCCGAACAAGGGCCCACGGCAATTTGAGGTGGGAAATCTGGGCGTGATCGCCACCCACCACCCCTCACACGCCAGAAGGCGTAGGAACAAAATGAGGGGAGAAACTCCCGGTACCAAGCCAATAGGTTGGCCGAGAATCAACGGCTGGTTGCCGAAATGGAAAGCTGGGCGGCCCGCTGCAGCATTACAACCTGCGCGGGCATCCAGTGAAATAGAACGAGCAAGGAGATGCTTGGTTCACGGCGCAAGAGCCTTTCGACCCTCAGAGGTCGAGGCAAAGCGCCGGCTGACAGAAGTCAGCGCGAAAATATTGGGCGTGATCGCCACCCACCACCCCCGTCATGTGAACCACACGAGGGGAGTACCTTCCGACGTCATAGAGCGGAAGGACAGGTCATCGCTGGAGAGATGGCCATTGTGCAACGGCAGCCTACCAAGCTGGATAGCTGAGAAAAGGCCTGCGCTGAAGTTACAAGTTCAAGGTGTGTATGCCGAGAGCAGCACATCGAAAGTGCGTGACACTGACGAGGTGATTGATGATACCACCCACCTGCAGACACCCACGACTGAAGCCGAGGAGGTGCCGGGCAGCTACCTGGACCCGCGGCTCCTTGAAGTGGCGTCTACTTCTGCAACTGTAGACGCCACCCACCGCCCCCCGTCAAACGCCAGTGGGCGTGTGCTACACACGAGGGGAGAACCCTCCTGCTCCACTATCTGTGAGAGCTGGGAGGTCAGGCCACCGGCGAAACAATCGGTGGCCAAGAAGATATCACAGTCACTAGTGTGGCATATCACCATATGGGCGGTGAGAACAGAGGGCGTGATCGCCACCCACCGCTCATCAGACAGCAGCGAGGCGGTGATCTCACGAGGGGAGGAGCCAGCCACCTGCCATGAAACGACGCCAAGTTTAGGCCGTCGTTCAGACGCGAGGCGTCACTACAATAGGATGCGGGTCTGGGTATCGGCCAGGGGGTACCAGTCTAGTGACTGGACGTCTCACCCACCTGTGCCGGCCGCCGCATCCACTAAGGAGAGGGCGAAGTCCCTCAAGTCAACGGCAATGCAGTGGCGCCGGGCACGCAAAAGGCCTGGCCCACGAACACAGCATGCTCCAGCGACATCGAGTGGTACGAGCGACGACAGCACCCTGAAGGGAGGACTGGCGCGGAACATCACGATGACGTGGAGGTGCCGACCCAAGATCCACAGCGATGCAGCCATGGGGTTCGACTGTCGTCCGGCTGATGAAGTTAAAACTCCCTCGGAATTTTAGAGGGGAGTGTACCGGACGGCAGTATGTTACGGACAATATGTAATTTGTGGCGGACATTTGTAAATATTACTGAAATAAGAACATTGCCTGCGACGTTGATTTATACCTATTAAGGGTGGGTGCACGGGGTCTTCTAACTTATGACGACCGCGGAGTGTGTATGTCAGTCCGCTGAGACTGACGTATTTTCACTACCGCCGCCGCCGAGTATTATGGTTTACTCATGAAGGCGACCTCGTGCCCCCAACCCGATGATTGATTATTGTATATTAGGATAAGTAGCATTATTTAATATATAATATTTTGTGATTTGGTTGTGCATCCCGTCTCGGACAAGCTAATAAAGGACTGGTTTGTCCCTGTAGAGCCGAGACGGGGGCCAACATACTTGTATAGAATCCCTTTGTGTAATATTATATGAATGTGTATACTTTGGGGATATTATAAGTGCATGCCAGATGCTTACTCTGGCATGGCACAGCATGCTGCGTCGGTGGCTCGGCTAGAAGAGGCCGAGTAACACGGCAGATGCGATAGAAAGGGTGTGTGATCACGCCGCTAGAAGGCACGCCAGTGAGGAGACACTGGCGCGGCCAATACTCGTATGACGGCAGGCTCGCTAGAGGCGCAGCCTGTTGCTTGGAAAACCGGGGTCCTGCTAGATGAATCTAGCGGACCCAGCATAGTGTCCGCGTGCTGACCCGAGGTCTGGCAGAGCGGCCTATGCATATGGGGACATTGGAAGTGCATGCCAGATGCTTACTCTGGCATGGCACAGCATGCTGCGTCGGTGGCTCGGCTATGAGAGGCCGGGCAACACGGCACATGCAGATGAAAGGCGTATGTGTACGCTGATTGAAGGCACCCCAGTGCTGAGACACTGGTGCGGCCAGTCATGGAGCGAGGCTCATGACAATACCCTTTGGTGGTATGACGGCAGGCTCGCTAGAGGCGCAGCCTGTCGTATGGAATCTTGGGGTCCCGCTAGGGAATCTAGCGGGCCCAGCATAGTGTCAGCATGCTGACTAGCTGTCTGGCAGAGCGGCCTATGCACGGGAAATGTTATGGGGCTTTGATTGACGGGTGCTTGCTGGACACGGAGATGTTCAGCAAGGCCCGGCATTGCGTGTAGGCCTGCCAGCCGTGGGTTTTGCGCGGCTGGACAGAGCAGCACAATGTGCAATATTGTATAATTAACTAGGTTGTTAATTTGATAAGCACACCTCGGTGTATCATGATGAGACGAACTCATCGATACCAAATACACCGAGGTGGGCACTTGAATACATGTATGTATTCGCCTCTCCGCGGATATCTGATATTTAGTATAGAAAAATACTAACTTCCGCTATTTTGATGATAGCGGGTTCTGGTGAGCACGTCCCGGTCGGAAATCGCGTGGCGATTCCGATGATACCAGATAAGCCGGGATGTGCCCCAGATTCGCGATGATAATCCGCGGAGAGGCGAAATTATGATTAATTATTTCCCCTGCCACTCAGCACTGCGATGCGTGAGATGGTGGGGAGCGCTTGCGCGCGCATCATGTGTCCGCGCCGTTCGCCGCAGCCTGCGAGCTGGGGATCGACGGGGCAAATTTGTATATAAGCCCATACATTCCAATAAATTATCATTCTATCTTCGTTTACACTTGGTGTTTGACTTGACTACCCTGCCTGCTCTCTACTGGACTTCTCTACCTGGACCGCGCTGACTACTTGGACTTCTCTCTGGACTGTTTGGACCCTTTCTGGCTGGCACATTGGACCGTGGACTCGACCCATGCAATTGGACCCTGACTACGGCTGATACCACTGGAGCGAGACTTCCCTCGAACGCGCGTTGAGACCCGAACTGAGTACGGTCTTACGTGACTATTAGGGGATTTACTCGTCGAGGGCGCAGGGCGCAGAAGAAGACGTCGGAGCTGCAACTCTCTCGAAAGCACGTCGGCCCGAAATCAAGTACGGCCCGCGTAGTTATTAGGAGAGCTCCGCCATCCAAGGAAGCGGCCGGGCGTGTCCTCACTGCGGTGCCTCACGAAAGCGACGCTCAGACCCGAAGCTAGTACGGTCTGCGTCGTTATTAGGGGGCTCCTTCGAAGACGCCAGCGGACGACGATTGACGTGTGCACGTACCCCTCGGCGGCTGACTGACCCTTAGAGCCTGCGCCTGCAGTCCCTTGTGCCGCGCGCGAGTCGTGTGGTACAGTATTCTTTGTCTTTAAAGCAGAGCTTTAGAATTTTTGTAGGGTGTGAAAGAAGGAAATGGAAATCGCGTTAGATTTAGTGCTGTGGAGTGTGCCCGTTGCCACCCTACACGCGTTTATGATGTCTTAAAGTAAAGGATACTACGAAATGTTGAGCAACATAGACCTCAACAACCTTAACCGGAGCGGTTGATTGAAGTCCAGAAACCCTCCACTTGCAACAGCCTCCAAATGGCTCATAACAACGAATTCAATATCTTAGGTGCATGGAGCACTGAATGGCGTGAATGCATGGCGGAGTCACCTGTGGATCTTCTTCCTTGGATCACTGAAACACCGTCTGGATTCAATCTGCCAAGAAATAAATGGTCTGCTTTAAAGAGGGTCAGAACTGGCCATAGCATGTGCGCCGATTTCGCCCACAAATGTGGATGACGGGAAAGAAGTTGAAGTTGTTAGATGGAGCTGAGAGGAATAAAAGAGTGGTGGGAAAATGTGATAAAATAATGTAGATGGGAAGAACTCCTGAGGGAGGCCAAAAGGAATGTAGCTCTCGTAGTATCGAAGTTGATAAATTGTTTGATGCTTGGCTACTTTGATGTTAGAACTGGAGATTCGCGCAAGAGGTCATCAGAACGAAACCCGTCCTTTATACTCCACAAATCAATCTGTCATTCGGTTTTCGAATAAGCTAAAGAAGTGTTAAGGTTCATTAAACGACCAAAGAAATAACACAGCACTCTTCAAACAATATTACCACCACAATCTGAGTGTTGAGAATTCCTTTTATTATTATTAATTCATACCTCGTACCTAAGCAAGATCAGATGTATTCACACGCACATGACCTTTGGGGTCGTTGCGCATGCGCACACCAGAAATGACGGGCTCGTGTTGTACCCACATAGTACCTACATACACGATACGAACATAACAGATAATATATATACAATTGGCCATAGTATAGATCCTCCAATCCATACCCTGGTGTTACAGTCATAATCCGAAAAGGTCATTTTTTAAGGAATTTTTCTAGGAAGCTCCTATGATGTTGGATTTAAAGCCTTTTTCGTTCTTCTTTAAAGGAAAATCTCACGTTGTGGATCTTGAAGCCATCAAATATGGATACAAAGTAGCAACAAAAGATAGAAAGGTCATCTATCAGATGGATGCAAGACAATAATATGTTTGCTGGACTGCAGTGGATGAAAATTCCACAGAAGCAGAAGCAGCGGAGGATGAAAGCGCAGTTTTATAACAATCAGTGGACAAAACGATGCCTGATTATGATGATATATAAAATAATGATAAAACTAAACATCCAGTAAATATATGTAGGGCTATTTTTTAAATTTACATCTCTTCAATAAAAAATACCAAAAATAAGACAATATATTAGATGGAATCAAACAATTAGTGGCAAATATGTGATTTGATTAACCTTTAAGATAACGTCGTTAACAAGAACAAAGTCTCTTTTAAAAGAAAGAAATAATAGGCGTTTGGATAAATCTTGTAGTGATAAACCCGCTCACGACTCGGTAACACATCTCTCGCCCGCTAAATCTCGTGGTTTCGCTAATGTATCGCGAGTGTCTACAGCAACAGGCTTATGAATGGCGTCTCTTACGGTTTCGACTGGTATAATACGACCGGTATAACTAATAGCCGGTTCAGAGCTGGTTCGAGATGACGAAGAGGGCGTTACGTACAGACAGTCGTTTCGGAATATAATATTGTAATTGATTGGATGATGAATTAGACAATCGTGATTGTTCTGCAGGTTTGGGTGATTGGATCTAGCGTGGATGTTGGAGCGGACCTGGAAATTGCTAAACCGTGAGCACATTTACTCATTTCCCATCATTAAGACTTATTGGAATATTATGATTATTATTTCCTGATTGATCCATGTGATCCAATCGTGGCAGAATTTTTTTGTGCGTAGTAACGTTTCGATCAACCTATGGTGATTTCAAGCCTTTAATATCTCGCTCAATGTTATCCTATCGTAATCAAATTTCTTTAACATAACATTTTCTCAATAACCTGCTTTTAATAAACATTTATTGGACGACTTTCTGTAAGAATCATTTCTCTCAAACATTTACACTGATGAGCAGATCTGAGTACCTGATTTTATCGCCTAATCCCTTTTCAGGGTTTTAATATAATGAATGACTCTTTTTGACATACGGTGTGGTAACAAAAGCAGACAGGCCATAAAAACGATAATTTATTTTTCGAAATGATAGTATTTAAGTAAGGCAATAAAATCTATGAGAAGAACAACCGAATAACAAGTTATGAGAGTGTCTAGTATCGACACATTTTGCAGTAAAATGTGAAGTAGGTAGCGACTTTTTTAGAAACTTCCAAAGAATAACTAGACAAGAGGAAGAAAAAAAGACTGAAGAGAATTTTTGTTTTAAAATCCGAGGATTCATAATAAGAATTTATGAATAGGAATATACTTCCAATAGCTGCATACACACGTAACGATTTATCTTTAAGATTTGACCGATAATCGCTCATTTTTCAAATCTTAGCGAAAAAACAATTGAAAAATGAGCGATTATCGCTGAAATCGTAAAGATAAATCGTTACGTGTGTATGCAGCTAATAAATGCGCTATTATTGCTAGCAAAGCAAGAAATATATTGTATTAATCATCATATTTTGCTGTTTAAGAAAAAAAAAGTTCCTGAACCAATACGATGTTATCTTACCAACCTCAAGTACTGACACTCCTTAAGAGAGTTTCGCATCATCTATTCGCGGCCCTGTAGCTGTTTAAATGATTTCTTGGAAACGTGTCTGTCAGTCTGAAATGGATAACAATATCAAGTATTGGATGTTGAACGCAGTTCTTTGGTTGTATCTTGATAATGCAAGGTCAAGCTAAGGTTGAAGTAATGGTACTTGTCATGTTTCTGAAGAAGGACATGACAAATCTGTCAATTTACTAAGAAAGAGTCAATAAATGATTCTGATTCGTATCTTAAGGTTGAAGGTTAGCAAAAAGAAAGGTGTCGCAGTAGTCGGGATGACGAAAAATCAACATCTTCAAAATCAATAAATAAATAAAAAAAAAATAAAAATAACACCAGAAAACATGAGTCAGCATCAGCTTACTAAAGATGTTTAATATATAAAAGGACACCAAAATTCCAAGACGTTTAAGCAAATAATAATTTATTCATCATGTTAACAGAATTTGCACAGAAAATGAACGTTCAGATGCTCCGCAGATGGCACACATAAGAAGTTCCAGCCTGTGTTTGCGAACAGCCGCTGCGGTACACCAAAAACTTTGTCGAATTTGCCACCTGAGAGCGACGAGAGAAGTGGTTCTTGAAAAAATCCTGGACCATGCTCAGATATCCATCGTAATTTTTCACCATTCACAGCTTTAAAAACCGTACCGTCAAAATAGGGTTAAGCTTTTTCGCTTTTGGGTAACTGAATCTTGGGTGGCGATAAGTCTGTAGTCAACTATTGAAGGAAAATGGATAGAAATATTGAAAATTTGCAATAAAAACGATGATATCGCAATAGCTACAAATACATTCAACAATGCGCAACAGTGTGCTGTGGAACGATTTCTTGCAGCGGATGGGTAATCTCTGCAGTTAGCCATTAGGTAGTACAATAATCAATACACCCACGACAGACACTGGCACGTGACAGCGCGCTACGTAGGTTCTTATATCCAATGACCTCATTCATGACCTATCGAGGTTCATCTAGAGCCGATGATTGTACAATGGTATCTCGCTATCGTGTATTGACTTCGACGTTTGCAACTGCGGAGTTTAGAATGCTAATGTAGCTATTACGAGAGGCTGTTCGAGAACTACGGCTAATAGAAATCGTTGTCATAATTTCATATAATTTACAGCTCTACGCGGAATCATAACATTTATCCTTTCAACCAACCAGGATATTATATTCCAAAGGATGTTTGATTATAATAATTGTAAAAAATACCAAAAACACAAGATCTAACGTAGTCTTCATCTGTGCCGTGGTTACATACTCCTTTTTCAATTTTATCTGCTCCTGGAACTCTTTGGCCTTTCGGATGTCCTTTTTTTCCACATAGGTATTTTTAGATTCCTTGTTCTATTTTTAAAGGTTTGTTATCCTTCTCTACTGAATGATCTTCCACTTTGCTGGTAACCGAACATCACGAACAATAAGTAAGGTTTACTTTTTTAAGTTTGTTTCTCTCGTGGGTGAGAATGAAGGCCATCATCCTATACAATTTCATCCGAATATTCTGGACACATAGTATATCCCAGCTTCTTTCTTACATCATCAGATTAATAATTTACTCGAGGTTCACCGACGCTTTACTGATCTTTAGTTCTTTGCTGACATTCCGGATTTTTTTTTGTCCACCTGGTGTCAATAATTCGGACACATTTTCGTTGAAGGCTCTTTACACCAATGAACACTTCAGAAAGTTGAATATTTTTAGATACAACTTAAGGTGTAAGTTAAATAACTCCCTATACTAACAAGGATTGAATAAAGTATCTCCTTTTTCTTCGAAGTTTCTCATCTATTCGAGATACTAAAAGCTGTCTGTCATAAATTGTAGACGGTTGTTTTAAGTTGATTCATTTTTGTCAAAGAATTGTAGACTTGTTATGATTTTTTGAACACACAATAAAATATTGTGGTATCTTTTTAATGGTGTTGTCACGACGAGCAACAGTTTCCTATCAATCTTATTATTTGATGTGTTCTCTACATCACGGTTATTGATGATCGCGTTACCTGCGTATGGGTTGGTCGGAATATGTTGGTAAGAAAATGTCGCAGCAACACCCACTACTTTATCTAAATTTATGAACGTTCATTCTGTAGCGATGACGCGTTTGTGAGAATAAAATATTGTTATATTGTTGTCTACGGCCTTTTATTGGTTCAGATAGCTGAGTCATAGTGAAATAGATCGACCACTTCTCCAAAAAGGTTTTTGATACGATCGTTGGTGAGACACGTAACTCGCATTTATCAGTCTGGGTCTAATCCGGGTGCAGCAATATTATTAGTCCTTTATGCACAACTTTTCCTGGATAGAGAAGGGATACAGGATGGACCTCATAATATTCCTTTTTCCATAAATATGACGTTCCTTAGTCACTTTCCTTTTGTTTTGCTACCAGCATCTTTCTCTGGTCTTTCTTGAGAATGGAATTGATTTGATAGATGCCATCCTTGGTTGAGGACGCTTCTTTGAACCTCTCCATTCACAAATTTTATTCAATGCATCTATTTTTTTTTACAATCAGCCATTGAACGCTGTTTTGAAAGATTGAATAGTTTACCTTATCGTCTTATGTAATGATTTGCATTGACAAACAATTAGGAAACCAAACATTTTTTAAATAATTATGTAGGTACATATTCGTAGTTTTTTTTTTACAGTTGTTGGTGCTTTTTTGAATTGGTATGATGTGAACTCTCAGATGTTTGTCCAAAAGTATTTTTGGAGTAGTAAAATTTAGAAGGGTTTAAACAAAAATAGCCATTAACAAATAATGTTCATATTATAACATACGTCTTAAGAAATTAACAATGACCATTTAGACATTATTACGAAACACTCTGAAATATTTCTAATGAACATTGCAACGTTCAATAATGACTCACTTAATTGCCGTTGCAATCAGCAAAGTACACTTATAATTATAAACCAATTCATAATACATTCTTACTTATGGAAATTTTATTTATTTTTGTTTCAGATTTATACAATGTGAAGTTGACAGTACGCGTGGAGTTTGGTGCCATACTAATTATTATTTACAAAACAATATTGTGATATTTTTATACTGTGAGACTTGTGCCTTTTAACCATATATAAGTGTTCAAAAAAATATGTGCCTTTTATGTTAAATAAGTAATAATTTTAGTTAAAACTCACCCGTGAACTTTATGTGCCTTTTAAGTGAACAAAAAATATTTATAGTTTCTAGTTTACAACAGTATTAATATGTAACGTATGTGTCATTTTGAGATTTTATACAACTACCATTCAGTGAGTGCCTTCTTTGATGAAATTGTGAAAACAAGTGCCATATGTTAACTGACAAAGATACAACCTTAAAATGTGCAAATTTTCATGATTCAATAAAACCAGCCATTGTTTCATGAGTTGGTGTGATATTATATAAGTGATTGTTTTTTTTAGTAATAAGGCAAACATATTTTCATTCGAAGTGGATCAATTAAAAAATTTGAAAATTATACGAATAAAGAAAAGGATGGCTTCCCTCGTCAGTGGGTCGGAGAGGGGCGATGAGACGGGGGTGGAAGGGGCATCTCCAGGATCCCCCAACAGCCCTCGTCCTGTCTTAGCCACGATGACCCCGGTGGTTCATGATTTCTCTACTTACTGTCATAAAGTAGAAATGGATTCAAACGAGGATTATCCTCAGGAAGTCATGTACACCGATAAGAATATACCACCAGAGATGTATTCCAATGATAAACAAACCATCATGTATCAACATTCTCCCGAGGACATGCTCGGCTATGATGGAGAGAAATCAACTCTTACCGGTGACATGTACGATCAAGATATGGGATCGATCGATGAAAAGACACCAATCGATCTGATCTACGAAGATGGCAAACAGACTGTCATTTATACAACAACCCCTGATCAGAAGAGAGTGGAGATGATCAGTGGGCATCCACCTGGGACCGTGTTGGGATCTCCGTTGGATGTGTCGGTGGTGGTGCAGCACGGACAACCTGGACCGACAGTTCTTGTTTTGGCGGATCACATGCTGGACGATATGGGACAAGTCATCAGTATTCCAAGGTAAGATTTTATCTTAACTTTTTAACTTTTGAAGGTGGGCTCAGGTCACACGAGCAATTGCTCATTATATAAAGGTTGGCTTAGACCAAATGAGCGAATGCTCATAATATAAAGGTGGGCTTAGACCAAACGAGCGAATGCTCTTTCTATAAAGGTGGGATTAGACTAAACGAACGAATGCTTCTTGTATTAGATTCTACCGAATTCTTCTTGTGTACCAATGATAGATAATTCTCTTAATGCTCTACCTTTGTTCGCCAAAATTCTATGGAATGATCTAAGAATGTCCCATAGTTTGATAAACGGCGCAAAACTTATTTAAAACATTTACAGTTTCAGTGTTAGAAATACCTAGTTTATTTATCAATGATTGGCCATGGTCAATATCTCTGGAGCATGTGCTCTAGAATTCTAGTAAGTTATTGCTTTTCATTCTTGCTGGTTGATATTCACTTGGTGTACGATGGTGGTTCACAAGTTGAAAATAACATTCTTTTACACTCAAGATCAATAAAGAGGGCCTTACAATCTATTATTTCTTAATTTTAAATTTTTTGGAGCATGATTAAGAATTACATTTCTTGGTTAGTTCTTTTATTAACAACTAGTAGCTAATCGATGCGGAGCATGAAGTATTAAGAAAAAACTGAATTGAAATGATAAGATCTATAGATCCCTCATATTCGATAGCGATTTCACGATCTATTTCTTGTAACATATTAAATTAATATAATGATTGATATTAAAATTTATGATATTATATAATATTATTATTTTTAAGCATCAGTCGTGAGCTTAGGGCTAAAAATAAAATTATAAACGGTTAGTTTTATGGAATAGCTTTGACTGTAGTAGTTTTTTTTTTTCATACGCGTATAAGAAGGTTATTAAGATGTTGGTAAGCGCACCACATATAAATAAATAAATAGATATAAATTTATTACGAATTTAGTGAAACACAGGTGCACTTTCTCGACTTTTACAATATTACCCATTTATAGTGCAATGTTACATATATGTAACAACTGAATTAATTAAAAATTCCACTCAACAGTCTACAGATTTTTAAATTAATTCGGTTGTTACATATATGTAACATTGCGCTGTGAAGGGTTAAATACATTTTTTTTATTTTACAGTAACATAAAGAAGAATATTTTTAACAATTGAAAGGCTGGTCTTACCTCAAGAGATTTTTGCTATCCAACCCGATATACCTAGACGGTTTGGTCTAAAAAAAATTGAAAAAATTCGAACAATATTAATTATTTTCAGCTGTTTATGATAATTGTCGAATGGTATGATTTTGATAACTCAGCTTTCTTAGTGAGGTCATAAGTTAAGCATGTAGTTCATATTATATTTCTGTTTTTTTTAGAATGAGAGGGACCATTTTAACCCTTTCCGTAACTATGACCAAAATACGTAGGTATAGGTATTATTGTGATTGTGACAACTCGAGATCGTTATTTCTCTAAGCATTTTGAATTTGAAAGTTGGTACACGTATTTGTCATTAAAAACTATTTTATCTATGGCTGACAAATGCCGCAGTTGGGGAGACACCTGTTAGCAGTGTTACCACGTAATGGGTTTTGAATTTAAATATGATTATCACATTGATATTATGAAGTTGGTACGTGTGTATTGGTACTGCCACTATTCTAACGTCAACTTTCACTTTTTATTTATTTGCATAATTGTCATTGTCAAATGTTAACGTATAAATTTTAATAAGCGTACAATAAATACATTGACTGTCTATTGACAAATAGTAATGCATTGACGTTTAAGACATTGCGCACACGTTGTCACATGTTTGATCGACTCAACTGTCGATCAAAAGTTGTGAAAGATTCTATAATATTATATTGCTCGACAAAATAGTCATAAAACTCTTCTCTTATTAACAAAAATGGATATATTCATACCCTGGCGCCAAATACATGACAGCGGTCGCAGTCTTTAAATTTGGTTGCTCTCTTGTTCTCAATAATTTTCCAACATTTATCTCTATATTTCATTAATTATTATCAAATATTTACTTGTTATAACCACGAGATTTTTCGACACGTTTAGCATGTCGAGAATTCTCATGATTAGGAGTTTCGGAGACTTAAACATTACCACCTAATAGCGAACGTTGTTAACGTAAAGCGATCACACTAAACCAGCCTTCGAAATAACAGTAGAAGACGGTCGTAAGCCCGTAGTGGTTTGTTCCATTTAAAAATCGAACATCAGTAATGCGTTGTTGGAGTCATTAGTTTTTACATATTCGTTCTTCTCTTATAGTTTATGTCTCATCAAATGGGTAATTTTTGATATGAAAATCCTGAGAATATCAGTTTCAATATCAGCATTGATTGACTGAAAGAGATATTTTTATTAAGATCAGTAACCATTCCGTTTACATTCCAAAACCCTTTGACTTGTTAAATTTCATCTTTGCTACAAGGTTTACTTACACCATTTCTACATAATTTCGTAGTAAGTTCATTCAGTAGATACTTGTGTCCCTTCAAAGGACTAGTCTAAAACTAGTGTCCATTTTAAGGACTTGATTGTCAGAGTCACTATTTGATATTATATTCGTTAGTTCATTTTGTTCTCATATTCCAGTCCTGTTTTTAAGTCTTTTTTTTAGACATTATTTGACTTAAAAGTCGACACTGTGACGTTGGCAAAGCCTTAAGCTTAACTTACACACTAGACATGCTTGATTATTTAGAGAAAATATTATTTGGAAATTATAATCAGACAAAAATCATCATGGCTTTTGATCTATGTCAAAACTATGACGACAACAAAATTAGTTAGTATCGAATTCGGCAGTCGAGTTGTTGGTGTAGGTAACTCTATCAAATGTGTCGCAAGTTTGTAATGGGTGTGTGTGTCGTGTTGCTTGCCTGAGGGACCAAATGTTTGCCGAAATATTATTATAATGAGTATTGTTTGGAGCAAATTAGTACGAATGTCAAAAGAATTATTGAGTCTTTATATTTCATTATATTGTTGGAAGTTATCACGTTCAGGGATAGTCTTTTTGGTATTTTTGCTTTGCGTTACTCTCAATACAATATAAATTATCTTGCGTTGAGAATAAGATAACCTTAAAAAAGGAACTTGGATGATAATAAAATGATAGTGTTGCTTTGGAATACTTTTTATTCGTGCAGTAAACAATACATATAACATATAGATATGAAAAATCTTTCACTACACTTAAGTAATTCTAAAGTGTATGATTCTAATCCCCATCTAATTCCTGACCGAAGAGACGTAAGGCCGCGTACTTCTACAACTTATTATAATTCAGGGGAAAATAGGGGGAAGTAGAGGAATGGGGAGAAACCGAGTCATTTCATGATCACGGGGAGTTTGGGGTGATGGTCGCCAACCTCCGTTAGGAGAGGCACATGAGGAAGAAGAAAGTGTACGATTTGAGGCTATTCATGGATACTGTCTATATATCTTTGTTGGTGATATGTTTGACATCTAAATAGGTCTTAAAGAAAAAATAACAACTAATGACTCTAACAATTCATTACTTATGTTCGATTTTTAAGTGGAACAAACCAAGGCTGGCTTAGTGTGATCACTCTACGTTAACAACGTTCGCCATGCATTAGTGGTAATGTTTGTCTCCGAAACTCCTAATTATGAGAATTCTCAACATGTTCAACATGTCGAAAAATCTCATGTATGCAACAAGTAGAAATTTAATAATAAAATGAAAAATAGAGATAAAAGTTGGAAATTGTTGAGAACAAGAGAGCAACCAAATTGAAAGACTGCGACTGCTGTCATGTATTTGGCGCCAGGATATATCCATTTTTGTTAATGTCTCATATTTATTGCCTATTGGCTTGTTGGTGCACAACGTTCTAATTATGTTTAGATTCTTGTGACCTTTTCAGGACTAGATCTTAAAGAAAAAATAACCTGAAAAGGTCACAAGAATATAGGCATAATCTAAATAGGTGTTTTTGTCAGTGACTTTTTTAAACCTAACCTAAACAGTAGTTTCTCTACTTTTTGGCTTATTTATTATTCTTCAAATGCTTCCTAATTACCAGTATTAAAATTTTGTCTTATTTATATACCTACTCTTTATACAGGATAAAATTTAATTCTATCATATCCAAGATATCTGCGTAGGTGTATGTTCATTCTTTGTTTTTACTTCGTCCTAAGTGGTTGTGGCCCACTAACCTCTAAAAAAGACTCGAGGTATCGGGATTCGAACCCTTTCAACGATACCTGACTCCATTAACAACGCGCTAATAACAATACAGCTTCTAAATTTTAATCCTTGAATAAAAAAACCCCAAAGAGTAATGCCATTACAGGTGTAAAGTCTATACCTGAAGATGCAATCAAAATCATTTTCGAAACTGTAATAGATAAATAAAGGTACCTCAAACACTGATGTGTTGTCAGAAGGAGATGAAGGATACGAAACGCGGGTGTATTGGTGTGAAATGCTGGATGGGTGTTTGTGGTGAAAAATGTTCTGATTTGGAACCTCAGGTCAAATAACAAAAAACCTTCGGGTATTTTATTATTATTCCCGGCACCATAAAAAAACTTTAGTTAGGGTTAAAATTTAATCTTTACCACACAACTCCTGGCCGTATTATTAGGATCACGGCTTAAATAATTTTCAAACGCCTTTGCCAAAAAAAAAGAGTGACATTGATGAACTGTAGGTACTTGGGATCGATTTCCTATTTTTGTATAAGTATTAGTATTAGGTAATTCTGATTTCAAAACAAAACGCACTGTTCCTTCTTGGGGTTGGAATTGTGCCCATGACTTGAAAGTGGACAGAACTCTTTGTAATTGAAAAATTTCTTTTAAAGCATTAAAACCACGAGTTTTACTTATTGTTTGTAAGTGTTCTTTTACTATTTTGATCTGTTTAAGACTTAGAATTAGTACAAAAAAAAAAAAAACGGCAAAAGCTAACGCGCAACTAGTTTTTATTTATGGAGTAGAAATTTAAGAAACTCAAATATTTATCGAATATGTAACAACTAACGATTCTAACTATTCATTACTGATGTTCGATTTTTAAATGAAACAAACCACTACTTCTACTGTTATTTCGAAGGCTGGCTTAGTGTGTCAAATAATATTTATGTCTTTATACTTGAGTATCCAGAAGCAGTTGCGATGGTATGGACAAACCGTGTCTGTGCAGACATATCCATTGCCATTTATGCTTACTTAAGACCATGTCGTGACTTCTAATTTACGATGTCCCAGCTGTTTTTCCACCACTTTAGTGTCTACCTGGGAGCCAACTTATATGGGCTTGACCATGCGATATCATTTGAGGAATATTTGGATGAGTCCTTTTCTATACACCTTGCATTCTAGAACCTTCATCGTTACCTTCAGAAAGTTTTTTTTATTAGTGCATCAAATAATTTTAAACTAAAATAACGCTAATCCCATGAGAAAAATAAGCGGCAAATGCATAATAAATATCTTAAGCCATATGTCTGAAGCAAGGGCAGATACAGTATGAATTTAATAAGTACACAAAACAGTGAAATGTATAAAATTATAAATATTCTATTTTGAATAGCCTCAATGATAGTTTTATTCACAAATATATTGTTGAATAAAGATCCGAGTGGTCCTTATATTTCTGTCGTGTATTATAATACCTGTGTTAGAGTAGGATAAATGATATGATGACTCACGTGTGTTAAAAAAGGACGAAGGTATATTATGTAGGGATTATAATATATTTAAGTATGAACTCCATCTGAGAAACGCTCTGTAAAGGTCAGTCCACACGTATTCCGATATGTTGTGAGTTTTATTCACGATTGGAAGTCGTGATTATTGATTTTATTTTGTTGGGAGTGGAGGGATCCATCCAGGGAACCTCCATTAGATGCACACCTTGATCTATGGTCAATTTTTAAAATTTGACAGCTCTTTGATTTTAGAATGTTGTTAAATGTTTTGAAGTTGTGCCCATTTATCAAATTACAAAGTATAAATCATAAAATTTTGTATTTAAGTTTTTTTGTTTTTTACCATAATAATTCGGTAAAATTTGGTTTTAATCGGGTCTATAGTCATTCAATGATATATACAATACGGTAACAGATTTCACATGTGATTTATTTTCTACTACACCGCCATCTTTTGGATTTTAAAAAAATGTAAAGCAAATAAAGGAATAGTTTTGATTTTAAACTTATGACCCATCGAACATCATCCCGCATCCGAATCAACTATAACTATTACATAGTGAAATAAATTATTAGCTAAATTTAATGCAGTTTTAATGTCGTAAATTGCATTGTATTTGTGTAATAAGTCAAAATTATTTTTTTATTCTGGGTTAGGTCGCAGGTCGACGGGCGGGTCAGCTAGTGTAATATAATTTGAATTCAGTATAAAGCTGAGAGCCAATGTTGCAGAATGACGTTAAAAATGGTATGTAGGGACAATTAAAAATCTATTTAAAAACTTGGACTTATTGAACTTTTTATTTTATTTACATATGTTCACATTTAACGGTAAACTGATTTCTAAATCACCTATAAATACAAACTTAGAAATGCAAATAATGTAAAAAAAAACCTTCATCAGTCAATACCAAGAATTTGACAAAATCGCAATACGTCTCATTGAAAATCTCAATCAATTCTGTTCATTAAAATAGTGGACTTGTCCCCAATCGAACCTACACCCTAAGTCGAGACGGTAACACCCAGACCAACAGCATAATGCGTGAAGATTGAATTAAGACAATGAATCAATGCAATTAGATCTTGATCAATAAGAAAACCAGAAAATACACAAAATAAATGCAAATAGATCTTGATCAGTAAGAATACAAGAAAATACACAAAATTACCAAATAGATCTTGATCAGTAAGAAAACAAAATACACAAAATAAATGCAAGTAGATCTTGATCAGTAAGAATACAAGAAAATGCACAAAATCAAAACGTCGTTAAAGAAGTTATACTACCAAGAGACGAACAGACGGTGTCTTTAACAATCCGTAGAGTGCGTGCTTCGATCCGTAAAAGATCCAACTCGAGAGCATCAGAGTACCCGACATGAGTATAACCATATTATCTGACTCTGCGCAGGTGGGGTAACGAGAAAGACTCACCTTGAGCCACACAAGGTCGGGTGTACACTCCAAGGCAACCGGTAACCTGCGACTATTGGTAATACAATACCACCTTATCAAAAAGAACTGACTGGATATAGGTGATCATTTAAATGTATCACAAATTTAATTACACCCTTCTGCATCGGTGCTGCCCTTTGCTTTGATTATCATTTTAAGCGAAGCCTCAAAAGGATCCATACAGACGACATTGTGAATAAAATGTTAATTATTTATAGATCATTATTATTTGTCGCTCTGCAAAAGTATTTCAATTATTCATTTTATATCTTATGTTACAATTGGATAAAAAAAGTGAGGATTTTAGATGATTAAATCAATCGTTTTCCTTTTCCGAGACACTCTTACAGAGTTTTTGGATGAGATCACGAGCTTAATGTGGCTGAAAATTGTTGACTTAGATCATGGTGTAATAAAGGGCTCTTTTTACATCCCTGGTGGAGTCTCAGCAGATGAAATTGTGAGCAAGATAAGACCGGCAATGAAAAACCTTCTGATTGTGAAGTCTCAAAAGTACGGTGTTGATTAAAAGCAAGCTCAAGCTGATAGAAGAGGACTCTTGTTATATCCCTGGCGAATTCCAAGTAGCAGTATTTATTGCTGTTAAATGTAAAATAATGAAGACACATGTCCTAAACCAGATTTGCAGGAATATTACCAATAATTTACGAACGATTATTTTTGAATTTATAAAATTGATTTAGCCAATCGAAAAGGAAGCCTCCGGTATAGAAAGTTAAAATCAATTCTGAATGTGCGAGAAGGTCATTCTCCAGGAGACATTAAGAATGCATGCGTAGGTGGTGGTGAGAACCGCAATCAAACTATAAACCCTCTTAAGAACGAATCCTTTATTTACGTTGAACTAACAAAAAGGTTCTATTAAAATCTGTGTTAAAATATCATTCTGGCTCTTTACATTGTACCTTTTTATACTCAATTCAAATGCGACCTGGCATTTTCTAAGGTACTGAAAATTCCTCTAGATCTTGAACCTTCATACTCTTATTCCCAACAGCCATTCCTTTTAAAACATTGTTTTTTATCTCTTACAAGCATCTTACATTTCGTTCCTTGGGCAATGTATTAAAGTTTTTGTTTGTTACTCCTATAAGTTCTTGTATTGTAATAAAACAATGAAGTTTCCGCAAAAAGTTACTTAATGATCTTTAAATTCGTGAGTTCAAAAATAGTCTTCATGATTTTCTACAGTTTTTGCATCAAAAAGCGTCACTTTTTCATTTGAAAGTCCGATAATGACAATACATTGTTACATAACTCGTCCAATTATATTTCTCTTGTATTGTGGTTTTGGAAATGTCTAGAGGACACTTCATAAAAAAAACTCTACGTGTTCACATTTTTATGTTGGTACGCCACAAACCGCATCTCGGAATCGTCTCTAAGAATTTTTATTGGTGAAACAAAAATACGCGGGACTAGTGGAACACCTTGAGGTACTCCAGAGATGAGAGAACTTGACCAAATTCAATTCCAGTTCTGTTAATATAGGGTAATAAAGATTGTGGTCTTCGAAAGGAAAAGTTAATGATATGTTTGATGTTGTTCACCACAGAAGAATATTCTAGATCAGTTATGTTATATTATTGTCTTACAGGATTACTCATCCGAGTTCTTGGACTTATGGGAGATAATTTTTTACGACTTGGCGGTTTTAGTCGTGTTTTTGCCAAGTTTTTTTTAGAAGTTTGATTTATATTGTTTTTAACAGACTGTATCTTTAAAAAAAATCTTAAATTATCTACAGCTAAAATCATGTTATTTATTTTGATTCATTGTGATTTCTGCAATTAATATGTCCGACTTTTTAATCATAATATTACATCTTAAAATATTGGTCTTCAAACTCTGATAAACTGAAAAAAGTTTGTAATCCAATTGGTTCATCTATGATTTTTCAAAGGTGGTTGTTGGAAGTCCGGGCTGTTTTAACTTTTTGTATTTATGTAAAAAATCTTGATTTTTGCTAGCCTTAACCAACCATCCACTAGTGCCATACATTTGTGATTTGGACGACGTCTTACGAGGACCTTCTTCGTTGTTTTCCCATTATCCACGCGATGTCTTTTGATGGTTTTTCAAGGGATTCAAATATCTTGGAAGTCTGGATATTAGTTTGAGATCTGACTATAGCAGACTCCAAATGATGTAGTCCCAGTATCTTCCTTTGTTTCACCGGTTTCCATATATTGAACAAAACATAACTTATTTAACTAATTCATCCATTATAGTAGTTTGTTTAAATTTGTAAAAACGCTTACTCATAAACAAATCATAATGGACAATAATTTGGCAGCGCGTGGGATTCGAACAGTAAGATCCTACATTTGCCATGTCTGAAATAACTCTGTGTAGATTTATCGTTTTTAGCAATGTTTTTATAGTAAATTAACGCCCACTTGAGAGGAAATATAGATCATTAGACTAAAATTTTTGCGATGGAATATTTTTGTTGCAGGTAAGCCATATTCTCATAGATCATAGAAATAGAAAGAAAGATCATAAATCATAGAAAGAAAGATACAATTTTATTATTGAGGGTTAGATATGGAAAAATCAGATGCGAAACCCAAGATCTTGTGTATTTGCAGCAGAAATTTTGTTCTCTTCAGCAGTTTCGCTACAATAAAAGATAATCCATATAAGAATCGATGTAGATCTAATGAACATGAACAACTTATTTTATGAGTCAGTTATGCTCAATAATAATGACTCCCTTATTATCTCATATAACAACCAATTTCTATTCCGTGGTCTGGTCTTTCTCAACTGATCATTTATGTTAAGGATGCCAAGATTTATTTTATACTTTGGTCTGGTTTTCCCATAGCCCGCTTTTAGAACATAAAAAATGCTTGCAAATCGAATTAACCTTAATTTTTAATCCTTACGAGTAGCGAAGTAATATTATTATTTAAATATATATAAATTAAAATATTTAAATAGACTTGTGACCTCCTACATATATTATCTACTTTAATACGTATAAGTATAATATACGTTTAATTAATAGTTATTCGATCATCGAGGTCTGTTTATTGTTTTCCACTCAAATGTTCACGTTCATGGCCATTTTTTACGTCAAGATGGCGGACGCGGTTACCATGGCGACTATCTGCTTTTTAGTCATCTTTGCACTAGACGCCGTCAACAGCCATTTTAATACACGACATTTTAAATTATTTATTATTCATACTATAGTTTTCATTAACTTCATACCTACTAAATTATTTATTTATTCATATTATTTTTTTCTCTATTGTGAATTTATTAATTTTATTCGCAAGGTTTTGTATTTTAGTGATTTGTAAATTCAATAAAGATTTATTATTCCTTGGTATTATCTTAAACAATTGTGCGCAGCTTAAAACAATAATTACGCCTGGAACCCTATTCTGGAATGTCGATCGATGGGTTTTCTAATAGAATTTTTATAACTTTCGTATGTTTTCTTACAGAACTCATACGAAAGTCATAAATATTTCATTAGAAAACCCATCGATCGACATTTCAGAATAGGCTCCCTGATCTTCTTCCCGAGATTAAAAATTATATTATGTATGTGGTACACCTTTCGATGCTGGGAGAATAAATTAAGATCTAACGCATTCAAAGATTTTTCGGTCAAGAAACTCTTTTATGCCGTTTTCTCAATCAACAAAACTCCAATTTCTTGGGAAGAAATGGCTTAAGATATGAGGCTTATCTCCACTAGACAGTAAGTTTCAGATCTCTTTTTTATGATGATTTTGCAATAGCTAGATGTTCTAAACGACAGACAAAATATCTGTAGGTTAACATATATATTTTATTGTTGGCTACCTACTGTTGTTCGAAATGGTTACTACGGATTTGGACAGAACGCGGCACCATGGAATTAAAACTAAAATCGGTCAAAATTATTGTATGTTTTCGTAATTTTTCGCCGGTTTTTCTGAGCAATGTTCCCATAATGCGCGGTCGACATTTTGTTAATAACTTGACTGTTCGTTCATTACTGCTACTTAAATGAAGGCCAATGGACGACACATAAAAAATAACCTAACTATAAGAAGGAATTGTTTAATAAGTTAAAATTGCCACGAATAGAACGTTAGTTCTCAAATGACTAACTGACTTTCAAGCGGTCGGTTACTTCGGTCAGTTAAATGTAACCTAAGTTTGACCAACGATGTTTTTAAAATCAAGTCTAAATGATGTTAGTAATCATATTATTTTGTCATTATTACAAACTGTCCACTTGAATGTTTAGTAGAATTGGAACTGTTTAATCTACAAAGGACAGTTTTTTTGTGCATCTTAATGTGTACCAGTCCGGTTTGGTTGAGTTAAGTGTTAACTATATCACCGATAATAGCTGCATTTATTTAATGCAAGGTCGAATTGATGAAGGTTGACTTTTTCCATACATTATTTATCTACATACAAACTACCTTAAGCAAAAAAAAAATTCCCCTTTAAAAGCATCTTGTATTAAAATGAGTGTTTATTTTTTTACGTAATTTACGAACATTTATTATGTTTCCCTTAAGGGCTATGCTATACCAATTATAATTTTACCTTTGTAATATTTTACAATTATTCAACAGCACGCATGCGAAAGATTAAACTTTGTCTTTCAACAAATTTTCCTTGAAAATCACTAGTAGTATTTTTTATCTCTATATATAAAAATGGTGCCCTTCTCCCTTGATCATCGCTACATGCGTGAGCGGCTTGATCAATTTCGTCAATTCTTTTTTCGTTGCGTTTGTTATTTTCAGGATAAGGTTCTTATGGAAAAATATAATTGCGTAGAACTTTCAAATAAAAAAAAACCCGTAGGAAACCTTCTTATCAGTGATACAAACTCGACAATATAAACTTTTCTTTTTTTTTTGTTTAAATTGCCGTTTAACATAACTGTCAGTTGTTTAAAGTGCGAGTGAAAGAATGTGCCCTGGTTTAAAAGATGCATCGGTCGAAATTCTATTGGTTAAATAGGTACTTTATAATAATTTATCATCATACAAATTTGAATTTGACATTCATAGCCAAGGCAGGATAGGAAAATGTCTGACGAAAGCTATAGTAAGTATACCATAGTTTAAAAGGTAACTCCAATGCAAATGGTTTCGTTAATCAATTTATTATTTTCTTAATTATACATCTTTTCCTATCCACGTTCGAGCATATGGTCGCTACAAGGTTCCATGATGAACTTCTGTCCTGTGTCTGGGTATGGACTTTAGGGGGGGGGGGGGGGGAGATTCGGAGGCTTACTCTGCGGACGGAATCATTCATCACAAATTCCTCCAGTTTGTTTTCTAGTAAGAGGAACCATGTGCAGGTGAGGTTGACATTTGGGTCGGCTAGGTATTTTTTTCACCTGAACCCCTTTATTTACTTCTGTTTGTTCAACCAAGAATGTCATAACTTGGATTTACGTCATATCGTGTTATCTTTGTGATAAAATCAAATATTATTTCTGTATTTGGATGCTTCTGAAAGAGTTCCCTTTCCTGGTCAAGAACCCCACCCAATCGCCGTACCAAATATTTACTTAGTTGATGAATGTATGGTCAATATTGACAAGTGTATTCCTCAACTTGACTCGACTCATCTCTAGACTCGGCAAATAAAGCACTGTTGACACAGAACCACACTGGCTGTTAGATGAAGATGCCTGTGTTGTTGTAGTGCGGTCAAATCACTCACGGATCGAGTATTTGTTCTTCTAAGCGCGTTGGTACAATGCCTTCGCTGTTCGTCCGGAACTAGTGTCAAGTTCATGGTAAGCCAGTTGTGATTCTCGCCAAGTTGTTGTTGGTTAGAAGCCGTAGTATTTAACTTTTAATAAGTATAAAAATCAAAAGATACAAAATAATGTCAGGTTAGTGTGAACACTTTAACTCGAGATCGGCTCAATAGATTTTTATGATGACTCGTTTATTGGATTCTTCTCCGTTCCGGATAACATTAATACATAAGATTTCTTTCGAACTTTCAGAAATATATTTTTTTAACATTCAAAAATATTTTAAACGTATTTTTGTATAAATCACAAATTTAAAATCAATATAAATTATATTAATGACTACAGGACAACGTCTGTCGCGAAAGCTTGAATATATATAAGAGAAAGTCGAGTTAGTTACACCATTTTTGTAACTTGACAACTGCTGAACCGATTTTTATGTTATGTTTTGTTTGTTGGATTCTTTTCCACTCCGGTCTACAGAATTACAATTGAAACATGGAAAGAGTAAAGTAATCCTAGAACTCCAGACTTTTCTATTCAAACACACCACTTTCGCTTCTTTCACAGGCATATTACAATTTCTAATACAACCTCTCTTTCTTATTTTGCTTCTAACCTAGAACTATCCTTGAGGACGCCATTTTGGACCGACAGTGCCGTCTCACTGCTTTCCTTTCAGTATTCTAAATTCTATTTTTTTTTATTTTAATGGCCCTCACCTTGTGTTGTTCCTGGCCAGTCTCAAGTAACTTAAATTCTCTTTGCTATTCAGTTTGCATCAATTCTTTCAACATGTCCAAACCATCTCAACTTATCGATTTTCAAATATTCGATTTTTGGGCCGAAGATACTTGGTGGTATTTATTCATTGTATTAGAAATGAAAAAAACGAGTATAAATTTTGAAATACCACGTTTTATTATATAAAACGTAGTATTACAAAATTTAGACTCGGTTTTTCATTTCTAATTATCGATTTTCATCTTTGTCACAACAATAACTTCTATACCACATTCATTCCTCCTAATATTCTCATCCCTTTCCATATTCCACTGAGTCTTTCCACATATTCTTCGTAGAGCTCTCATCTCTACTGCATTAATACTACATTAACTTCTTTTTTCGTCCATGTCCACGTTTCACATCCATAGATCATGGTTTAAATGGCACGAATTCGGAAAAGAGCTGTCTTGGCAATCTATAGTTTTTTCCATATGTTACATGCACAAGTCTTCATAGGTTTGTTTGAATTTCAGTAACTGCTTACCACCACATTTTATTTGAAACAGCAAGAGTATTTGAATAAAATCTAACGAGCTATCAAAGTATCTCAAATATAATTAATTTCCTTTCCATGTCCCACAGAATCTTTGCACATAATCTTGATAGAGCTCTCGTGTCAAAAAATGATAAATTTGCACTAAGTACCTGTGTCTTGTTGTTACAAATTTTGAATGATAAACCAGTAGTGACGAATTTCTCTCTCTTGACCTCTATGACCAATAATTTTCATCTTTATCCATTGTGTAATTCATAGAAAATAAATGATTCATTAAAACAACAATAATTTTATCTTGAAATATTCTTTATGTGGATTTTTTTTATCGTTTTTCTTTGTTCATTTGCCGAAAACAAAGACGTTTGCAGCAACTTCCAATTATTGCTATAAGATAATACGCCATGTCTCGGAAATTATCAATTAAAACATTAATTAACAATCCACACAATATTCAATACAATCGTCACAAAATTAGCATGTTATTGCAGACGACACTCAAAGCAATTAAAAAAAAATAAACACTTAAATTGTTTTTGATTAGAATGTGTGAAATATAATAATATTATTATTATTTGCGTCCTTATTTTGCGAACATTAATACTATAAATATTTTATTTTTGTCTATGGACAATACGAGAGCTGTGATTGGTGGGCGAAGCGTTTCCACTCAATAATGGCGGGCTGTCAAAACAATCATTGTTGTCGTTAGTGCTTCGACAAATTATGAATTGCTTATTATTTTAATGTAAATTTTTGTTTGTACTTAAGTAGGTATTTATGAAAAAAAAAATACATACCTACTCTTTTTTAAAAAAGCTGTTTTATGATATTATATTTTAAGACATTGAAACAGTTTTTTTTCGTATTTTTATAGGTTCATAATTTAAAGGCAAAGTTAGTTATTGTGTTCTAAAATTTAAATATTTAAACGTATTCCGCTCAGGTACTCCTGTATGTATTTGTAATAGATTTTTAGCATAAACAATGACTTACCAAATAACGATACGGCGTTTCCCATTGGTTAAATTCAAATTATCATATTGTTTTTTTTTTCATTCTATTCTGTGGCTAAACTAACAATAATATAGTGTTGGTTTATGTAAATTCTTTTTTTTTCGAATAAAAGACAAGCGCCGCCCATATACAAAAATAATCGAACACGTTCGGAATTTTAAATTACACCTGGTGTTCGAATATTGTTCGAACGATTGTTTTATTCATAGATAATAATGTTGCCATACTGTATTAATATATGTAGATTGTAGATATTATGTACTAACGTAGATACTCATACAATATGGCAACATTATATTTGGTGTCCAAATCTTTAACAGAAAGCAAAGCTTGCTCGGATCGAACCCAAGACCTTCGGAACGAAAAATAAAGGAAATAACCACTTCAAATTCAAATTATTCCTTGCTGCTACAGGTAAACATGAAACAATCCAAACAGATCCACTATTTTAAAAACAGTATTTCGCTCCTAAATGTCTCGATATAGGCCTCTTAGTGTCTCCCTTGGTCCCAACTGCGCGGACCCCATGTGGTGTGTCTTGGACTAACGTTGTATAAATTATGGACTCGATTTTTTTTATTTCTTGATTTCTGGACCCCTGGATTTTATCGTCGTTACTGTAAAGAAATTAGATGTTCAAACTAATAGTAGGTAGGTATAGGTGCGTTTTGACATTTTTTTGTACGTATTATCGATTTCGATTTTCTATACCGACACTCCGGTCATTGTAAGCCGGTAGCCTAGTTTCGTTGGTTTCATGTATTGAACAAAAATTATTGGGTTCTGCCCTTAGGTTAGGTTCCATCAGTTCAATCAAACTTAACTGAGAGACGCTAAGACGCCAATATAAGACAACTTACTAAATTAGGTTATGAAATAAACCTTTATTTCAATTTGTAAAATTAATGATGGTATTACAGGGCCGCTTTTGTATAAAAAAAAGTACTTAATTGTATAAAAAAATGTAGAGCCGGACCTTAGCGCACGCTAAATAGTATTAATGAAAGTTTAAGAACAATTACGTTTGAAAATCCCGCTATTTTAATTAGCGCCCGAGATGAAGATTCTGCATTTGCACCTGAACTATACCACCGCTTTTCAAACTTTTGGTTGCTTTTTAATTTACGTGTTTTACCAACTACTTAGAAATTTCGTCTTCTATCGTCAAGCCTGCAGTTGACTTACGTGATGTAAACACTTCAACGTTTGCTCACATGTCAATTGCCTTACAAAGTTGGTTGTTGGCAGCGTCCAATATGATGCTTCAACAACCACTCTACAACTACTCTTCTAGATTGATTGAACCTTAAGTATCCGTTTTCTCTACCAGAGCAAGTCCCATTATGTTTTAATGTTTAAGATGGTACTTTACTTTTCGTTCTGTGTTCGGTATAATTCTTCTTGATGCCCTGGATGCTTACTGTAAACTTCCTCGTTTGGCACTACACAGCCCTATAAACAAACATTCAGGGTTATAGCTTTTCCTCCATCTCCAGCGCCAGAAATAGTCGTAGCCTGTGTTGCTGTACCCGGGGGAGATCTCTTTCTGAAACCTAAATTGTGGATTTGTGATGGTTTTTATGTATTGCGGTAAAAGCAAGTCCAGATGTAACCATAATTTACCGTCCTCCACTCTATCTTATTGAAAAATAAGTTGGAAAATTTCCAGAAGGTATTTAATATTTTATAGTATAATAATGAAAGCCAAAAAGTCTTCCAGAAATTTATACCTTAACATATCACGAATATGAAGTTCTCGACTACTTATAGGTAATTATTACCATAAAATTCATTTAAAAAACAGCATTTCGGGAAATAAACAGGATCATAATTTGAAGATTGAGAACCAATTTAACTTATTATTTTGTATTTCAACAACCAGTAATACAATACATTGTAAGAAGTTTATACGCGTTGAAATTTCTCTCAACTTATATCAGATTATTATAAGAATTATTTCTCTACTTATAATAATATAATATTATACATGTAAAAGTTTGTATGTAATAAAGATCGTACTATGTTCATTATGTATGGACATTTCAAGAAATAACACTTATGAGTTATTGGTAGATTACTTGCCACAGGGATTTTCTAACTCATTTGAGATATATGTATAGAGATATTGGGAATAAAAGAATGCCAAAAATAAACTAGAGAAACCGTAAAAGCCGCAGGGAATTAAACAAGCGACAGCAAAAATGCTGCATTTATATGAATTATTATTATCAGCTTTGTATGCTCAAATGAGCTCTTTAAAAATGTTCAAAGAAGATAAGTATTCCTTATGAGAACCTTAACGTTGGGGTGACTTTTTTAAGCATATGGAGTTAAAGAAAATTTGGATGGCAAAAAAGCATTCCGCGATTAATTAATCACGGAATGCTGCGGACGAAATGTTGTTCCATAATTACTGTACTGCTAAATTAACCAATACCGAGTTGAAGGTAATTAAAAATAAAAAGAACCATTTTACTGTATTGTTGTTATTATTTTTTCCTTATAGGAGAACTGAGACAGCCCGAAGGCTTTGGCTACTTGACACGTACTGTATTGCCCGCCGTACACATTCTCTTTATACAGGTGGATAAACCTCACATCACAAAATGCTGCAATTTTTTTTTCTGCTCATCCTTAGATTTTGTTAGCGAGAGTTTATCAAAGAATATTGATTTAATCTTCTATTGGCTATTCACCATATTAAGGGCATCCACCAGAAATCTCTGTCATACATCACCGGTATCTTTCATTATGTCACTCTCAGTGCCCTGAAATCTTCTTCCGCTCCATATAACCAAATCAGTTTCGGTCTTCGTCTGTCTTTAAGTTATGCAAAATGAATCATTCTCGGCATGGTTCTTTCATCCATTCGCTGTAAGTGCTTCAACACTTCCAGCATTGCTGGAACCTATCAACGGTGTTTTCGAAATGTCCGGAGTTTTCAAAGAAATGAACAGCACTGTTGATTTTGTCAAAATATCACTTTGTATCAGTTTGCCTGATTTTTCGAAGTGTTTTACTTCGCAATGATCAAAATATTCCAGTGTGTCAGATTCAGAAGAAATGCCATTCTGAGTATCATCAGACACTTAGAAGCTGAAGCCATGGAAAAACAAGACGAAAGTATGCGATTTTACTGAAATACTCTGTATTTTGTCGTGTTCTCTTGTATTTCTTTATTACATTTTGCTACTCGCCGTTGTCAAGATAGAGTCAAACATCGTACCATAAAGCGCCCACGCTTGTGTAGTCTCCCCCACTACCTTTTTGCTGCTGGCACATCTGTGACTCATTTAACGCATTCTCGTTCATCGTCTTATTTCAATCCATTAGTGAATTTATTTATCTGTTAAACAAGAGGAGTTGGCCTTTAAGATGTGACCCAATACATAAAAAAAAAAGTTTTGGAAAATCCGCGACTACTTACTATATAGTAACTTTACTAAAAACAATGGAATATAAGGATTTTCCTCGTTGTCTCATGGAAAACTTGTATTTAAGATTAAGATAAATATCAATTGATGTGTTATAAATGGGAATGTTGAAAGACTTGATCAAAACCTTGATGGAGGGTCTCTCGATGGGACTTTCTAGAGACTCTGGATAATGAAAAAGGGAGTTTGTCGAAGACATACATTATAAACTACGGTTTTGATTGATGGACCAGTTATAGTCATATTGCAACCACCGGCGGTTTGCCATATTATTTTGATCACACCTTTGTGATGTGTCTGAATCACTTCAACCTTTGTAATGCGGGTTTTTCAGTCTTTTTTTCGTGGTCAATGGATTGATTTAATGTATGCTTTGGCTCTCTATGTTTAAAGTTCTCAACGAACACACATATCGCAGGTCATTGAAATCAAAACGGTTTCTGAGTATTGTGTCAAAACCACCTCATTGTTTTTTTTTTCTAGTATAATAGATATCCATTTTTTGGCATTTGACTCTGCAGTATCGACATTATTTGTTGATCTTCTTCTTCTGCTTGTACTGTATCAGATCTGCTCGATGTTGCCAACTATTCTGCGAAGGTTTCTCGTTTACTTGTCAGCCAGAATAATTCCTCCACTGTTCCAATTCCAAATCATTGTCTCACGTTGTGGATCCAAGATACGGCGAAGAACTCTTAGACCATCCACCACCAGCAAGACTTTAAGGGGATTTAGTTTTTGTTGTTAGTTCCTTAAAAAGAGGTTGTACTGTATTCTTATTTAATGTTATCGAAATTCCGCCGTTTCTGTGTTGTTGAACTGCTAGTTGGAGTTCATAAGAGTAGGCTCACACCGTGGCCCGAAGGCAAACACTTACAAATGAGGTGTTAATTTCTTACTTTATTAGATTTTTCATTGTTGTGTTATAATTATTTATTTATTTCATTTTTTATTATTGTTACAAAGTCATTCGACTTAATTAAGAAATTTTCGTTTCGAAGAACCAAAGTAATGAGAATAGACGCAATGCATTGAAAGCGGAGTGCCACAGGGATAATACTCTGGACCTTCGTTATATCATTATATTCTATTAAAACGGTTAATGCTTTTAAGTTTCATTGTTATCTACTATTTTTTGTAAGATAATAATTAATTTAATTGAAATACGATATTTTATTAAGGGTTCTTCGTAGTTTTTAATTATTGATAATCACTTTCCATAATCAATTTTTTCAATATTATCCTCAAGAAAAGCTTCATTTTTTCTTTCCAGACATATCTTTTTCGACCTATAGCAATTCTTATCCTGCACGTATTCCTTCTAGACAAGAAGAACTTAAAAGTACCAAATTCAGAAGATATGGTACAGCAAAAAAAACTTTTTTTGTTTTTTTTTTTAATTCTTATTGCCTAATATTCTGGGAACTACTTGGCCTTTGAAGTAGTAGCCTAGATACCAAAAGTTTTTAATTTTGAGACATTGCAGACATTAAGAAATCAATGTTTTAAAGAATATGAAACAACTAATGACTCTAACAATTCATTACTGATGTTCGATTTTTAAATGGAGCAAACCACTACGGGCTTACGACCGTCTTCTACTGTTATTTCGAAGGCTGGCTTAGTGTGATCACTTTACGCTAACAACGTTCGCCATTAGGTGGTAATGTCTCCGAAACTCCTAATCATGAGAATTCTCAACATGTTCAACATGTCGAAAAATCTCATGTAGGTATGCAACAAGTAGATATTTAATAATAATTAATGAAAAATAGAGATACAAGTTAGAAATCATTGAGAACAAGAGAGTTTTCTTTTTTCTTTCATTTGTCTTTCTTTTCTTTCAATCAATGTTTTCTCTCTAAAGATACTCTCTTCTCAGTTGATTCAGTCCATACAGATGATGCATTTCTTTCATTGTTTAAATTTGGATGGTAATTGGTCTAGCTATTTTATTGCTGTCAATTGCATATTATTCTTCTGTGCAAGAATCCTGTGGAATATGTCATTGTGTGGTTGTTTCCAAACTCTCAACTACCTAAATCTTTCTTCTTTCGTACTCTTTCAGAGAATCTTCCTTTCTGTGTCACTCAGCCTATTTTATATCTCGATAGAATTGGCTCTAGGCTTGTTTTCTATTTCATGTTTACAGTTTCTGACAGCTATAAATCCTTTAGCGTTTTGTTCGGCCAGAATAAAAGTCATTTGTGATTTAGACGTCAAAGTTGTAATGCGTTGGTTGCCAACTTTAAATTGCTGTGTGAAGTCAATTAAATTTTCATAACATAAAGCGAAATTGAGGGTATCATTCTTAAGAGATCATAAAACCTCCATAAGTCAATAATTTTTAGCAGTTCTGTCCGAGAACTATTCGCGAAATTGATCATAAAATTGGAAACGTTGGAAATAATTGAGCGTCAACTATTGATTACCTTTCAAATGAAATCATGTTTACAGTGGAAAGGCGAATTTTCTGATCAATTTAGGACTATTAACGGAAGTATGTACATTTCATATAACGGTATATCACACCAATTGGGTCAACTGGCTTTCAGCATCAGCTCTCAAATAATAATAAAATATTGGCTTAGATCATTTTTTTATTTTTTCAAACCATCCACATTTTTAATTCCTGGTTCGTTTTCTTTGTGCTTCTTCTATCCATCCATATCAAAGCTGCCGTATCTCGTACCTACTTCAAACTAATGTCTGAGATTCCTGGTCCAGGATACTATCTTCTGCCCTATAGCCTTCTTGCCTCTATTTTTTCTGTAAGTTTATCAGAATATTTTTTGCTATGCAGCCTTACGTGTCTTGACAGTAATCATTATTTTTCATAATCATTCGATTTGCAAACTTTGTCCAAGTATCACTTTCATAGTTCCAATAAATACTTTATTCTGTAGATATCTTTAAAGTTCTAAAACTTAGATTTTTTTAAGTAATCCAATTCTTGACACTTGTAAACAGTATGAATTATTTTTCTTACCCAACATGCTGTGTTCCTTGGGTAGGCAGAGAGAACGATCTTCCACGCTTTTCTATCCATGAACACCTTCGTGTTTCTTCTACCGATATTTCGTATACAACCTTTCCTATTTCATTTACTTCTTATTTAAGGACGGAATCGAAGTGTTCGATTTTTTCTATCAGCCTTAGAATTCAGGCTCGGCAGATACGCAGCATTGATGGGGCGTTTACACTACTTAATATTTACATCGTCAATAGCAGTAAGCAAAAGTAGCAGCGTTTTTTGTCCACTGCTACTATGAGAGGATATCAACTTTACAAGGCCTTGGAAATCCTTGGAAACCTACCTTATGTGAAATATTATTCATATTATACCTTCCACTTAAGCCTATGCCGTTATCTAAACTGGAGTATGTTTGATTTACGTATTGACTGACCACAAAATTATAAGTTTGTTATAAGTTACTTTTAAGGTGAAATTGTAACTTAATAAAATAAATAAATAAATAAAATAGCCAAATATTCTTATGCAGTCACCCAGTGGCGTAACTTGCATTTTTATCAAAATGTTTTTGGGGAGCTAATGAAAATTTTGCGTAAGGGAACCCTATAGTTTGGGGAGCCTGTCACATTGATACGGCTGATTCACCCCTAAAATACGCATCTCAAACAACCATGCAGTAGTGACAGAAAATGCCACATTGGTGTATCCATGGAAGATAATATGTATTCCTTTTTTTCTTGTCTCTCGCACGAACTGTCAAATTGATCAACAATAGGCGATACAAGATAGTTTTTTGACACTCAAGTGCTAAATACGTGTATAAACCTATTTTTTTGTTTACATTTTTTTATAATATTTTGTATTGGCCTGTTTTGTTTGCTTATTCATTAACAGTTTTCTGTATTCAAATTTTGTGTTAGGTCTGACAGGGTGCTCAACGTCTACAACAACGTCAACTATCACAACAAAAAAATATATACTTGAAATAATGAAGCTTTACCTATCGATAATAAAATATAATATGTAGGTATTCATTCGAATTTTTTATATCAAAAAATACAGTCATATTATATTACCTAACTACCAACTTTTTTATGCGAATATCGCATCATATATGATCGAATTTAGTCACTAATACTCGTAAGCTGGTATTGGAGTTCTAGATTAACGTAAGTACCTACCTATGTAAAGGTTCGTTACATTAAACAAAGTGTCCGCGGAAAATACTATATCGACAAAATATCTATTACATATTCGATTAGAGGTTAGCAAAATCACTCGATCTCGGTCGGAGTCTTTAATAAGGGATGATGTAACTGATTTATAAGAAAATCAAACAAATTAATGACGCGCTTTTTTTCCTATCGTCAAACAGGTATTGCTGCTCGTTGTTATTGTATTAAGTACAGAAAAAATATAAGAGTAGGTATCATATTATTTTAGACTGTAAACACTATGATATTTTTTAATTATATTATATTCATGCAATAATGTAAAATCAATATTAAAATGAAAATCCTCCAATAAACAAACATTATTTAATTAAAAATTATTAATATTATATTTTGTTATTTTAATAATACCTACACGTGTATATTTTATTTTGTACAGTGGACATGCATAATTAAACGCACATATTTTAATTCTTCTCCATGGCTGATTCACGATATTTTATTATCATATTAAATTCGATATTAACATAAAATGTTTCGATTGTCTCGCTCTTTATAAAATAAAAACGATATCTTCCATCTCTCTCTCTCGGATATTTTCCAATAAATTTAGATTTTGTTCGGTTGATATGAAGTGTCATCTTAGATTACTGCGATTGGTCGGTTTAAATGGTAATCTCCGCGTCATTCGGTCATTCGAATTTTAAAATTATTGTATTTTTCATCATGCTCCATCTTTATGGTAATTTTAATCTCGTATGTATGTATGTAGGTACTGTGTTTCTTTAACTTATAGGTATTTTTTTTTCGTATTTAGCCGCCATTTTATCCAAGAGTATTTTGCCGCCATCTTATTTATAAGGTTGCTTATCGCTTTTATCATCTGATTGATCAATAAACGCATGAATAAATGCGTCCCGGAAAAATAATTAATGCTTTAACTGATGAGAAGGTATTATATCCTCCAAAAAAACACGTGACATAATATGAAATACCTTCCTATTAAGTAATAAATAAATAAATAAATATTACTAGCTTTCCCGACAGACGTCCTGTGTTAGACTATGAATATTGAAATCGAATTTGTATGGTGATGAATTGATTATTAATTGACCAGTGTTATTCCGACCGATGCGTCTGTTTTAAACCATGTATATTCCATCCGTATTCTGTCAATCGCACCAACTATCTAACAACTGATAATTCCTGTCATAATTTCAAAATTGGAATAAAAATTATTTGGTATAAAAAGTACTAATAAGGTCCTCTACGTAGAGTTTTCTTGAATTTTATAATTTTCCATGCAACTTTTTTTATTTTTTTCTTTCATAAGAACCATATACTGATAAAAGCAAACACGACAAAAAAGAATTAGCGAAATCGGTCCAGCCGTTTAGGCGTGATGCGATAACCACGGAAAATAGCTCTCCATTCTTATATATAAAATTTAAAATAAAGGCTATTTATGGGTCTTTTGCAAGCCTTACTGCGCACATTGTTCGCTAGGTGTTAACCAAAATAATTATTTCTATCACTCTTGAATCTTTCAACGATATCGAACTTCCGTTAGATATTCAATTGCTAACAATAAACATAACCTAGAAGAACATTATTTAACATTCTAAATTTTATCGCAAATTGGTAAACATTCGTAAGCTTAGGGAAATAATATAAAATCCATTCAACAATATACATAGATAGATAGTATCTAAATTAAAATACAATACCGTTAACCTACCATAAGGCTCATTCACACACAAGCGGTTTCATTGCGACAATCGGAAAGTAGTAAAAAATCGCAGGCGACTGTTGAATATTTGAAAGTATAATCTTCTTGTTTATAGTTTTAATCTGTTAATAAGTTTTACCATGATCCCGTAGGAATAGGAAAATGAAATTTACAGGGTAGATACTAGATGAAATAGGGAAGTTTTTGAAAAATGTTTGAAAAAAAAAAAATTATGTGACCTTCTATTTTTTAATCGCCCTCAAACATTTTTTGTCAATTTTCTGATATGACTATTTTTGGAATAAAAATTATGGTATCAAATTGGATAAAACAAATTATTACATCTAAAACGTACACTATTCAACAATTTTGAAAAAAATAATGAATGGTGTATCTCAATAAATAGTGTCTCTGCGAGCAATGTGTCGTGACAGTCGGAGTTTTTCGAAAAAATTCGAAAAAAAATTATAACTCGAAAACGGCAAAAAATGTTTGAGGTTTTTGAAAAGCTCTAGGGGTCCTCTATCCCTGGTTTACCGATTATCCATACTTTTTGGGACATCCTGGACACTCATAGCTTAGGAATCCAAAGAATATCCTATACTTACTGACCCGCCCGTCGACTTTACATGAATAAAATGTGATTTACGACATTAAAACTTAATTAAATTTAGCTAATAATTTATTGCATTATGTACCTAATAGTTATCGTTGTTTCGGATGCGGGATAAAGTTCGATGGGTCATATGTTTGAAATCAAAACAATTCCTCTATAATTGATTTACTTTTTAAAAATTCCAAGAGACGGCGGTGTAATAGAAAATTAATCACATGTGAAACCTGTTAACTTATTGTATATATTGTTGATAGAATAGACCCCGTTTAAACCGATTTTTTCCGAATTATTATGGTAAGATGTATTATAATTGGGTAAGTTTGTCTGTAATTCGTTGAAACACTCTAAGCTAAGCTTACGCGAAATATTTTTTCATACTAATATTATATTTCGTCTGTAAGTTGATATTTTTGTTGCAATTATAAGTAATAATAACAATCATAGCTGGTGTCTGCGGGATATATTATGTCGACGAAATTCCTTATACTTTATCTGTGGTTTCTACTTAAGATTGTTCCTATCACCGATGTTTAGCAGGTCGTGGATTCAAATCCCGGCGCCAACTATTTCCACTTTCACGACAAAACCCTTTAGCTTGAAAGATGTCAAATTAGGTTTGTGTTCACTTTGAGTTTGGCCAGGATCATTAAAAAAAAGACTTCACTGTGTGGCAGAGGTGAACAAAAATATTTTCGAAAGGCACTGAAGAACTGATAAATTATGAAGATTGCTAAGAACATATTTTGATGACAACGACCGAAAAATAACCGAATCGAGCATGCGAATGTGTGAAATAGCTCTTACTGTGTATTGTGGATACTGTCCTATGATGTGTGCAATGTGCATGTACCTGCAATCCTATGTCTGTTACCTGTAAATAAATTCTATTGTTCATTGTAGCATGATAATTATTTTGATAGTAATTTTATGTATGTAGACGCTGTGTTATGAATGATATGTTATGAGTTAGACTTTTGATATTTTGTCTTTTAGAATGGAGCGAATATGATGTCATTTTTCTTTCTATATTATATAGTAACAGCATAATAACTACCAGAGATGCGCTATCCGTTTTTAAGTGTGCATTATTGCGATAACTTGCTAATTGCGTTTTTCAACTTTGTTATAAAGACACTCATAACACTTAAGGGCTATTTTAGTCTACAGAACAGTCCTAACACAACAAATTTCAGATAAATCAGTGCCGGTCAGACTGTCAATATAATATTATTCTTCCCTTTTTTTTTAAATATGTGCGAAGCATCTGATTGACAGGTAAACATTTCTGTTGTCTGTTAAAAAAAACACTCCTTCAAATGTGTTATGGGAAAACCTTTGAAACTTAATGAGTTGACTTTAATTTCCATCGATAAATCGGTGCCGTTCAGTTTAGATTGGTCCTAGATACATATATTGGAAGATATTTTTCAGTAACAAACTTGAAACAATTGTTTAGAACAGTGCCAAGACAATTATTGGGCTACTTAAGTCTGTTATAAAGGAATCTTATTCAAAATATTAAGAGTCGAGCTTCTTGGTATCAATTCTCACACAGCTGTCGATATTTTTTTTTTGTATGAATATCAATCCACCCTAGAATTTAAGGTGGAGCAAAAATGATAATTGAAATTAATTACGATCTATTATATTATTATCTATGGGCATATTGTAATAAGAATTGCACAAGCATAAATAATTTCGTATGTTATTTATGACAAGCGATCTGTCTTTCTTTTCTCTATGCACCCAACCTACTGTATGGATAGGTTAAGTAAAATTTCGATTTCACCTTGCAATTTTTTATCATGGCAAGTAAACTAGTGTCCGTGATCATTTTTTTCAATTCAAGCGATGTACTTTCTGTTTTGTTTTCAGAATAGAGTCGGATGACGATCCACATATAATTGGTCAACCACACCTCACTAGTCACTACCCATTATTTTCTTCATCGTAATTGTTTCCCTACTCGGAGTGGTTAATATCCATTCCCAAGTTACACTTACGTAGCCTTATCCAACTCAACTAGCCTTATGCTATCTATTCACAGCCTTATATCCTTAAGCAAAATATATACAGCGTTTTTGTTGCCGTAGGTTGAAAACACAAAGAAAGCCGAATTCGATCGGCGCCGATCAGCGCAAAGAATGTGTCTATGCTTTCAATGCATTTGAATGGGCATACGCATAGCAAAACAGGAACCCGCTTTCCGGGATGCCCATTCAAATACATTGAAACCATACACATTCTTTGCGCCGATCAGTGCCGGTCGGAGTCGGCGTTCTTTGTGTTTTCACCCTTATGCAATATACTCACCGGCCTTTTATGTAGCCTTAGAGGATTTATTCTCACCCTTTACAACATACTACTACATATTATTTAGAAAATGCAATATAAAGTATTTATTAAAAAATTACTGAATTAATACATTTTATTATTGCTGGATTGATTCTATCACAGCCCTGAGCGAGTGAGAAACTCATGGGTAGGATTGTGTCACCGGTTTCATATTAAGCAGGAACCTTTCAGAATTAAAAAGTGGATAGGAGAGAAAAACCGTGATCCTTCTGTAACACATTTTAATAGAGGAAAATCAAAATTTTAATGTCAAAAAGGTGTTAATTTACGATGCAGTGTCCCGTATAAAAATAGTCGATGAATGAATTTAGAAACATATATTTGATGATACCTAATAATTTGATAGACTAATTCGAAATTATTGACACAGAATCGATCATTTCTAGACGGTCCATTGTTCTCGGGTTTAATGAAGTTATGATGTATAATAAAATAGACCAATAAATACTCTATTATGTTGAGTTAATGAAACTAGACATCTTTTGAATGACTGTATGAACTCAATTGAAAAGCAGATTTCTTCCACATCATAGATTTGAATCACTTTAACCATTAGTTGTTTCTATGTTTTACTATTTACAGCATTTAAAAAGCTACTTGGATGGTTTTGGATGATTACACCTTTTTCGAGAAGTTCAATTTGATATAATATATTAATCCCTTTGGAGTTTTCGCTTTACAGTAATATTATGGTTTCCTGGATTTATCCATTTTGCTGATTTAGTCACTGTAGAATCTTCTTCTTTTATTTCCTGAACGAACGATTCAGTTAGTTTCACAGATCTAATAGTCCTATCTATTATAACAGAACTATTAAGTCCTGAAAGTGTACGAAGTTCTTTGGCAGGAGGTTTTTTGCTCTTTTAACCATCACGTGGTCATAAAGTTGTGCTACATTGGCTGTTGTATCCCCCGCATAATGTCGTATTAATATATTGGTTCTTATGGACCTTGTGTCAACGGCGAATATCATAATATTATACTTATATATTGATACTATTGGCCCTTCAATCCAACACGTATGTTATGAGTGTTATGACATATTGACTTCACATAAGACTTGTATATTCTGATTGTATGTTGTTCTCAAGTCCGTGTTTGTTATTAAAGACAATATTTCTAAGATATTAAGGAAAAAACGTTATGTAACTTCATTACCAGTCATCAGAAAATCTAATATTATCGAAAATAAGACAAAAAGCCAAAGATTCTGTTTGCTCATTTATTTTAAAACCATGTTCAACCAAGTAACTGTAATCGAAAGCTACATTAAGCAAACAATAGATTAAACTTGCATTATATGTCTGAATAAATATCGAAATAAGTGATAATAATTGACACAAGAAAGTGATTTAAAGTGTTACATAAACGGACATAAAGATATTATTAGCAGTCTATGAAAGTGTTGTGAACACCTCATTAACCGATCCGTGGGGAAAACCGCACCAACTCGATTGTTGACTTACGGAACTCCTACATATTATTATTTATATTTTACTATCTGGACAAATTGGGAATTCTTATTTACTAGAACCACACATTCATTGTGACAAGTGTTGAATATGTTCGATAGTTCTACATAGTTGAGAGACATAAGAACAAACATATATGGATACGAGAAAAAAAAACAGGGTTTTGTTATTTTATTCTCATAAAAGCTGTAGATGAATATCTCTGATTCGAGGATGGGTAGGCCATTTTGTCATCTGGGTATCTACCCAGATCACAGGTGGATCAAAATATTGGTGGAGTGGTAGCCTAGACAAGGGAGGAGGAATGTCAGCAGGCCCCAGGTCAGATAGACGGACGACATAATCGTGGATGAGAAATGTTCAGGACAGAGTTGATTAGAAGGAAAGGGAAGAGTCATAATAATCAGCAATGGACGAAAACAGGCTGATGAAGAATAGGTATAAAAGTGCTCCTTTTTTCTGCCTCTGTATATGATATTTTTGGTGGTTGTGCAAAGAGCTACTACGCTTGTGCCAAATCCTAAATCATCTTACCTTTTGGGAGTTCTTCCTTGCAGACTTATCCCATGAGCTTATTTTGGCGCGATTTGAGATATTCTGGTTAGTCTCTTGTCTTTTAAAATGACCATATCAGTTTCTCCTTAATTTTCTACTTAATTATACAAAGTGTTACATTTTTTTTACTTAATTGATTCACATAAAATACTCGTAGTACTCGTCTTGAGAGGATTTTCTATACATGTTTTCTTATTTGTTGTCCTTGCATTTTACAGAGACAAGAGATCTGTTGGGATCAATGCTTAATAATCTCCAACTACTGTATAATATTTATTCTTGGGATCTGTTCAATCGCCATACGTCATGTTTTCTGCAAAAAAAATCTGGACCAACTAGAGGTCGAATAATACAGATTCTACTGTTAGTAATTAGGTCCCGTTTTTAACTATAACCAGAAGCATTGTTTACTTATTGTTATTCGAGTGTTTTATCTGTTAGTTAGTTATACCTGGTTTAAACAATTGTTATCATTTACCAGCTGCGGCCTACCTAATGGTATCGCCATTGTAATGATTACCTCCGTAACAACGAGTTTATTATTTTAGCCAGGGGACAAATAACTAAATAAATAAAATAACAGCGATATTAATCTGTGATTGTAATAACTTTTTAATATCTCGCGAATGCGCGGGCTGCCTGTCCGACATAACTAGCTACTACACTAGTTGTGTGCTCATAAACGAATTTTTAAGTCATGACTCTAAAAATATGATCACTGGAATATTAGGTGTTACTAACAACAAAATATATTCTTCCCAATAAATTCTAGTGTCTCTTACTTAAAAAGACTGTTGCTGGTTTATGAGATGTGTCACTGATCAGTGTCCACCGGTCATCGTGTTTATGCTTTTGGTTTATTTTAGAGGTAGCTCGTGAGCAGTAAAAGTGCTCTTAATTAGCTATGAAAATTTTTCGCTGTCAAATGCTTTGTACAGATCTATGAATATTCTTTTGCAGTTTCGATCATGAGGTTTGGTTTGCAGTAATCTTGAACATATCCTTCCCTACCTCTGTGAGTTCTTCGTTGTTCTCTTCAATTCGATGCACGAACTGCACTCCCTGTCATGGCATATCTGTTGCAAAATTTTCCTGCGCGGGCGTCGTCTGCCAATCGAACCATCGACCATTACCTCCAATATAATTTGCTTAATTACTGTTTTTTTTCTATAACACGTATGGTGTACACGCAATTGAATCTTTATTTGAAGTTTTTAAATGAATTTGTACTCGATTTTGAAGCATTTTAACTATAACTACATCGAGTTTTCAAGATTAACAACAATTCACTCAAACGTACAAAGGTTTTTCCATTTGACAAAAGAGCATGTGATATATAAAAAAACCCTGCCCAAACTTGTCAGTGTTGTTGAAAGCAAAGACATCATATAAAACTAATCAAAAACAAACACGTATACTAATTTGACAAAGTTTTTATTATTATTAATGATTGTGATAAGTTTTTAATGTCGTACAAATGGTACGGCAGCTGAAACAATAACAATTCAATTGCTCTCAATAACAATATGTAACGATCACTGTGATTTCGTTTTCTGCGGTGTTGTGAAATCATTCATTAAATATTTTATAGGTATCTGGCCGTTTCCTTTCTGTTTTCATTCATTCATTACTACCAACAAAATACATTTGCTCGATACATAAACGCAGCTTTATTTTATTAACTGTATTGTAATGACTACATTTTATACTGTTTGACTGAACATTTTTAAATAAATAATATGATTTATTCAGCAAATAAAAATTCCGTTTGAACAATTCAAAATTATGCGATAAAACAGAGTTTAAATTAAACAGCATTTTTCTGTCAATAAAGTACAAGCGATGAATCTTTCCACAAAATAATAAGAGATGGATCTTCTCACTTACTGAAAGTACAAGCGATGAATCTTCCCGCTTATTGAAACCATAAGAGATGCCTCTTCTCACTTAATGAAAATACAAGCGATGAATCTTCCCACTTATTGAAACTATAAGAGATGGCTCTTCTCACTTACTGAAAGTACAAGCGATGAATCTTGATGAATCTTCCGACTTTTTTTATTGAACTTTTATTTGCTTTCGCTGCATTTTTACCAAGATTAGAATTAAAGGAATACCTACATAATTTACGAATACAATTTGAAAAAAAAAGTTTTGGGTTTTAGCGTAGGACACAGCCACATCTATGATGTCTAATGATGGGCCGACTAGGGTTTTTGCCGTCTAGCTAATCGGCCGACTAATCGGTCTTCAAATTGCCGATTAATAGGCCGATCGCAGTTTAAACTGAAATCCACTTAAGTTGCAATCTTTTTAACTTAACACTTAACTTGAATAAATAATATTCACCTAGACTGAAAAATTCCCATTGTTTTTGCCAGTGCAATAATTGACTAGAAAATTAGTGTGATACTTGACAGATGTTTACTACGGCTAAAATTCAACTCTTATTTTGTAATGCCAGTTAAGAAACGTGATAAAGAATGACACCTTTGATTGGTGGCACTGAAATTCATGTAGGCATTAATGTGCCGAAAAATCGTATTTTTTTTTGCCGATTAGTCGCCGACTTGTCTGCATTACCGACTAATCGGCCCATCTCTAATGATTTTCCTTTTATTAGACATAGAAAAAGTATAAGAAAAAGAGGTTAATAGGCATTTTAAGATATGACCATATTTTAAAATTATCTTGTCAGGACAATTTGTTCACAATATTTTATAGGACAATGTCCCACGGTCAATAATTCTTACAACATCGCACTCATAATATTTGCGCAAAAAACCCTTAAGAAAAATATGGGCAATTAATTAAAATTGATGTCCATTACAAAGTGGACAAGATAACTTCACACGATTATTATAAAATATGGTTGGTACCTACCTCTGAATTTACACCATACGGCTGTTGTCAAAAAGGGCAAAGGGCCAGATTGCATTTTTTTTGAGATGCTTGTCTAAAATGTTTTGTAACGCTACGTCAAGTGTTCCTTTTTGAATTTATTTGGATGGAAAGCATTGCAGGATTCACGTCATTAATCATTTCTTTTGAAGGACGGCTTGGCGTACGTATTCAGATTTTTTAAATAATATTTTAATATGTTTCTGTCACGTATTCTTCAAAGACTCATTATGCAAATGTGTACAGTGTATTCGCCCGAATCTTCATGATCTGCAATAATCTCTTCCAGTGTCAGATATTGGAGTAAGTACATAAAACTGGCCTTGATAGATCCTAGAAGTCAAATTTTTTGTTCCCAAAAATATTAGAGGTAAAATTCCAGATATGTTCAGAATTTCAGTAGTAATTTTTCTCCTTCCTTTCCAAAGCCACACCTCTGTTTTAAAAGAACAGAACACAGTACGAAATGTGCTTCTTCTTCGTTATCTGAACCATCATGCTATAGGGATAAAAGCTATTAAAATAATTGGTATTGGTTGTGGTTGGTGGTTGTAGACTGGCGGTTACAACGCCGGCTTTCGTACTGTTTCGTATCGGAGGTCGTGGGTTCGATCCCAGGTGCGAATATCTTCCTCATTCACGACACAAGCCTTAAGTAGCTTACTGTAAAAGAGTCAAAGAGCGTATTTTTGTTCACATTGAGTGAGAGTTCACAGATTCATTTCTATAAAAAAAATAGAATAGAGAAAAATGATGGATTGAGCTGCTTATTGATTAAAAAGAAAATTATTGCTGCGATTTGAGTAAAAATTATCGCCAAGCATTACCTATAAACACAAAATTTAAGACAAACTTAGAAAAAAAGGAAACAGTAATTAATGCTACCACTGCATTTGATAGCTCTAAAGTCAAAAACATGCCATATCCTTAACATCCTCCACAGCTTCGCTTTGAATAAGCGGAACACAAAAAAATAAATGCTTCATTTTTAATATTATAAATCACTAATTTTTGTATTTTTTTTCATTTCAGGTAAGCCGAAAGCTAATTCTTATGCCGATATCTGGTAAGCACTGATATTCATTGAGAAAATCAAATTTAATGACCATCTTCATGGGTCTTCTTCCCATTAGGGTCCCGAAGACGAGGAAGACCTTCTCAAACTGCGTTACGCTCTTTCGAAGCAGAGCTGAGGGATTTGGACATGGTGTGGTATGAGGACATAAACATCGCGCGAAATCCTCCCGTTGTTAATATTGCGACAATGGATGGTAATTTGCCCCCTGGGAGGTCCATTCTCAGCCGTCTTCCATAGGGTTGTGGCCGTGCAATGCCATGTGAAATGTGCATATCAGAACCGTCTTCGTTATTGAATATCTCCTTTTTTAAGTAAATAATTACCCAGTCAGCCCAACGTTGGCTAGCATTTGGTCAAAGACTTCCCAGTCTCTAGCTGTATGAAGCAGTTCTCAGACGGTTTGCATTACAGTCTACGCATTTATGTTGCGGAGCCATGAAACCACTGTCTTTTACCCACACCACGTCTTCAATCTTGTTTGTCAACAATAATCAATTTTTCCACGGTTCAGCTCCGTAAAGAAGTAACGACCATACGTACACTCAACCATCCTAACCTAAGCTTGAAACAAAAATACTTTATCTCTATAAAGTATTTTAAAACCGATTCTTATAATTTCGTATGCAGCCTATTGCTACGGAGGAGGATGAATTCACACGATGGGAGAAATATTTCTGTAACCCGCGGTATTTTATATAAAAAGCTCTCTCGCCTAACTGCCGCGACTGATTCCTCAATGCCACCATAAAATTGTCCGCATTGTCCGCCTGTCCGGAGTGGTCAAACACTGTGTCATTGTTTGCCTTCTATTCAATTTGGACGCTCTTCAACTTGCGTCCAAGAAAAAAGCGTTTTTATATAACAACAGTTCCAAGATTATACCAAGTTTTTTTCACTGGTTGTGTTCTTGATTTTTATATTAAATTTTTATTTTTATAACGGCTTCCTTCTTCTATAGCCTTATCAGTTCGTTTTTCTAGAGAGTCTTTCTTGTTGAGACCTTTTGAAGATCTTTCATGTTGTCAAGTTCCACAAGGTTGGTTGTGAAGTACGGCATGCATAAAGGACGGACAGTGTTTTTGAGCCAAACCATTTCATCTTACGATATCTTTAGTCTCATGTTTTAAATTATTTGAGTGTTTCTCAAACAATCTCTGGGAGATTCGACAGCTAAAGTCTTCAGTTTTAAGCGTTAACTAAATTATTCGTAATTACGAAAAATACTTCACTTTTAACACTCTTAATGATTTTTAAGCAATTTTATATGATGCTCTACAATCTACAGAATATATTTATTCAAAATGACGACCCGTTTCGTTTTACCAAATTCAATGTTTTATTGTCTGTGTCCTCAAAGTATAACGAATAATATTTTGCTTTTTCTTCAATTCGGTTTTTGGTAGGTACTTGAAATATTTGTATATCCTGGGTTGGTTCCCTGTTTTTTTTATTTCTACAATATTTAAAAAAAAACTTCGATTCAGTCATTCTGTTGAATCTGTCAGTATATAAACAAATCCAAGAGTTTTTGTATTAGGATCCCCGTTTACTTCCATACCTACCTATTCTTAAATGTTACAGCTCTTTGTACCTTCCATCGCAAACGATTCACGACGAGTTCATCGAAAATCAATTCATCGAATGATCAATTCATCGAAAATCAATTCATCGAAAATCAATTAATCGAAAATCAATTCATCGAAAATCAATTCATCGAAAACGAGTTCATCGAAAATCAATTCATCGAATGATCAATTCATCGAATCACCAATTCATCGAAAACCATTATTTTGAAGATATTTTAGAAAAATTGTTTATGACCTAAGAATAAGGTAAAACTTCAGTTTGGTCACTCCTATAAATTAAAGATGGCGGCGATTTTGACGTACGTTGGAGTATTTTTTTGTATATTTTTTTTTTTAATTAAATGAATCTGTACTCACTCAAAGTGAACACAAATACACTCATTGACTCTTTCACAGTAAGCTACTTAAAGCTTGTGTCCTGAAAGAGGAAGATGGTTGGCACCTGGGATCGAACCACGACGTCCACAGTACGAAAGCCGGCGTTGTAACCACTGGGTCACCAACCACTTCAATTATAATTTTATTTTATATCATAGGCATATGAACAGGTTATTTACCAATTAATGTTGCTTGCTTGCTTGCTTGCTTGCTTGCTTGCTTGCTTGCTTGCTTGCTTGCTTGCTTGCTTGCTTGCTTGCTTGCTTGCTTGCTTGCTTGCTTGCTTGCTTGCTTGCTTGCTTGCTTGCTTGCTTGCTTGCTTGCTTGCTTGCTTGCTTGCTTGCTTGCTTGCTTGCTTGCTTGCTTGCTTGCTTGCTTGCTTGCTTGCTTGCTTGCTTGCTTGCTTGCTTGCTTGCTTGCTTGCTTGCTTGCTTGCTTGCTTGCTTGCTTGCTTGCTTGCTTGCTTGCTTGCTTGCTTGCTTGCTTGCTTGCTTGCTTGCTTGCTTGCTTGCTTGCTTGCTTGCTTGCTTGCTTGCTTGCTTGCTTGCTTGCTTGCTTGCTTGCTTGCTTGCTTGCTTGCTTGCTTGCTTGCTTGCTTGCTTGCTTGCTTGCTTGCTTGCTTGCTTGCTTGCTTGCTTGCTTGCTTGCTTGCTTGCTTGCTTGCTTGCTTGCTTGCTTGCTTGCTTGCTTGCTTGCTTGCTTGCTTGCTTGCTTGCTTGCTTGCTTGCTTGCTTGCTTGCTTGCTTGCTTGCTTGCTTGCTTGCTTGCTTGCTCCCTGTAAACTATACATACCTACATGCTTGCTTGCTTGCTTGCTTGCTTGCTTGCTTGCTTGCTTGCGCATTCTTTGAAAGTGTGTGATATTTTATCGCACGATATGAAAATAGGCCCATTTTCTAAATTGAAGTTCAAATATTTCAACACATGAGTTTGGTTGTCAAAAAGGCTGTGTCTCTCAAATATATTCAAAATATTTATTTTCGATGAATTGGTCATTCGATGAATTGATCATTCGATGAATTGATTTTCGATGAATTGATCATTCGATGAATTGATTTTCGATGAATTGATTTTCGATGAATTGATTTTCGATGAATTGATTTTCGATGAATTGATTTTCGATGAATTGATTTTCGATGAATTGATTTTCGATGAACTCGTCGGTTACCATCGCAAACACCCACTGCATATATTATCTCAATATCGTTTATTATTCAAAATTCTTTTTTCAAGCTTCTTATTGAAGGATTTTCTTTATGTCTTTGCTGGTTTTTAGTAAAGTTATGCCATATTTTTGAAACTGTTTTCTCTCTCTATCCTTAAACGACTTAAGCGCTTCATTCCCTTCGACTTATAAGATCAGCTAAAATCTTTATACATGTCTTGTAGATATTTATACTCCAAGATAAAGTTATCTTTTTTTAATGAATCTGTGCTCACTCAAAGTGAACACAAATACACTCTTTCACAGTAAGCTACTAAAAGCTTGTGTCGTGAAAGAGGAGGATGATCAACACCTGGGATCGAACCCACGTACTCCGCACGAAACAGTATAAAGCCGGCGTTGTAACCGCTAGTCTACCAACCACTTCATTGATGTTTCTTCATGATGTTTAGTTCAAAACAATAGCGATGAGCCGTATTTATAAACTCTTTTATTAATTTAACGTAACAAAATGCAGAATTTGGTTTCGGAATTTCAATATAGATAGGTATTATCTTGTTGGAACGATGATTTTTTTTAATAAAGATAAATATTCGTTGTCAATATGAATGAATAAAGTCATTGTATCAAGATTGTAATCAGCAAAAGCATTCATGTAGTACGCGATATTAAAATACATTTTAATCACCTCGTATCATGCGATCTTTGGTAACATTATCCAAATATTAAAATGGTTCGTTAAAGGTAATGCGGTGGTAATAACAGCTCTGCAGGGAGAAGTGGCGACCCACGGGATGGGCAGAACCGTTGCTCGGATTCTTCAGCAGCATCATCATGATGGTCGGCGGGAGATGCAGGAATGCCGTAGGTACCTACCATCAGCGGTCCACAAAACACCGGTGCAGGTCCTCCGTATATGGGCATTGCGTCAGGAAGCCGGTTCACCGCAGGGACCACAATAATAAGACCTTACAGTATTTTTGTATGAAACGGTTGAATTGCGTTAAATTTTTGCAGACTTCTGTAACTCGGCAAAAAATAGGAGGAAAACGTTTCACGTTTTTGTAGATTCTTGTGTCCATTATAAGGATTAATATTACTGATGATGACTGACTAATACTGTTCGATTTTTAAATGCTACTTTGTATATGAACAAGCCACTACGAGCTTACTACCTACCTACTGTTATTTCGAAAGCTGGCTTATTATGATCATTTTACGCCAACGACGTTCGCTATTAGGTGGTAATGTTCTAATCCCTGATAATAATTATGAATTTTTTCGCATCTTACGTTTCAATACCTAAATATTGATTTTCCGAGTTATGAATGGGTAAAAAATTTAAGAGACGTTCCAGAAAAAAAAAATACCCATAAAGCTTCCAATGTCAGGTCTATTGAATGAGAATTCATTCTACATTCTTTTTGGTGCAAAGTAGGTACCTACCCTTTGTACTGTTTCAAATATTTCTCTAGTTCTAAACATAAAATTTTTAATGAATACTATTTCAGATTGGACAGGAGTGATTGACTGGTAGAATATTCCGCCGACTATACTGAATAGAAAAGTATCGATATTCCTACTTGAAGCCAAGCTAAAAGAGCTTAATCGTTTCAATATGTTGATTGAGATACATTTCACAGTAAATAAATCATAGCAAGATGGTCGGTGACGGTGACAGCTTGAATTTTTATTATTTTTATCTATATTGTTTTTTTTTTATTGATTTATTTATTTTATTTTGTATCCATACTTTTTCACTCAATAAGAAATAATAAGTTATGCTTACTATGGTAGTTCAATAATTTTCTTTCAACGCCGAGGTAAGTACCTGCCATAAACGGACGACGCTGTCAAACACAAGTCTACTTTCGACAACCTTACTATATATCCCATATATGGGAATAAAACGTTCTTTTATAATTTTTATATAACAACACAATAAGTAAGATTTTTTGCAAGTTCCTTAACGCAATCGAACTATGGGAAAAGACATTATATTATTCTGTTCAATAAAACAGTACCCCCAAGTACGAGATTACGTGTACCTACGTTCAAGAAAAAGAAAAATCTCCTTAGTACCTACTAGGTAAATTACATTTCATAATATGTACATATAGTATTCAAGGTAGTTTTCCTACAAATATGAAAGTTAATAAATTGAGATAGTTTGGGCATGTTGAATGAATGAATGATGAATGCAAATAAGGCTGTAAGAAAATGTGTAACAATGCATGATCTATTGAGAATAACGTAGATCGAAGAAATCGATTTCATACTCAAGGAAGGCAAGGGAGCTCTGCATTTCAATCACAATACCGATAATCAATCTTAGTATATAACGGTGAAATTATCACATTTAGGCCATTTTTATCCATATGTAGATAAAATGTTCTTGGTAGCCATCAATAAGATAAAGTTATGTAGTGGATAAAGTGACGGAAGGAATGTGACGGCCGCATCAATTGAAAACTATCCAATAGATGGATATCTAGAAGATAACAGTGTTGCTATGCTGAAATCTATTGATTTCTATAGAAATTTCTATGGATTTGCTTTTTCGCGCCTGATTTGATGTCAGATGATGTCTTGTTTTGACAATTAGGTAATGGGTATTGAATCAAATATTTTGGTTAGGTTCGAATGTTGTTTTTTCTTTCGCATATTATATTTTTGGTGTAAATAAGGATTTATATAAGTACCTACTTATTAATATACTAGCTTATACCCGTCTTGCTTTACGTTTTTGATTCCGATTGTCAGGCTTGATCGGTAGGTAATTAAACAGGTTCTAGTCTATATAGCTTCCCATTGCTTTGCAGACCGCTATAACTGACATAAGCACAGAAAAAGAAGAATGAAACTTTCACAATTCATAAAAAGAGAGAAGAATGACACTTTTAATGTTTATTAAAATTTTGTATGAAGATCCTAAATTTTTTTTAAAATAGCTCTAAATATAGTAAAGTTAATGCAGCAAATTGTATTTAAGAACCTTCTCCGGCATTTTGCACGGCTCTGTGCAGATTCATATCTGACGTAGCATTTTGTATTTGGAGCGTGATGCTCATACGGTATAAATCAAATAAAAAAACATTTCTGAATTATTTTGTAGATAGAGTAGGAGGGGCTAATGCGAGTTTTATTTAATTTCCCAATTTACCACGCAACTTTCTTATTTTTTTCTTTCATAAGAACCTTCTACTGATAAAAGCCAACATGACAAAAAAGAATTAGTGAAATCGGTTCAGCTGTTTAGGCGTGATGCGATGACTTACGGTAAAAATCAAATAAAAAAACATTTCTGAATTAAGTATTATGTAGAGATTTATAGTATTGAAAGTACTTACTGACGGTCGACATTGCGATCGGGATTGAGTTTCAAAAGAAACCCGGGAAAAATAAAATAGGAGAGTCGTATATGAAAAGTTATGTATTACTTTATCTACAAGTTTTGCGTCTATTTTGTTAAAGATTCTTAAAATACGATAATTTTAAAGTGATTATTTTAAAATACGCGTGGGAGTAAGTTAACTGGTCAACAAAAATTGTTTATTAATTTATTTATTCGTGTACTAAAACATGTTACGTCTCAAAATGTGTTGTTTAAATGTTAATAACATAAATAAATACTTTTTTTTGTGGGACTTGAAAGAGCAGATGAATATCTTCCTGTATGGCCCCTAAAATATGAAATAAAAATAATAAAACCATGTTATTTAGTTATTTATCTATTACAGACGATGTTATGTTATGTTATTTTAATGTTTTGTATGGAATGACTATGTTTGGTTGAAATTTATTTCAGCGACAAATGACTGTGGATGTTGTATAGATAGAGGTACCTAACTAATAGTTAATAGAAATTATTGTAGTTAAGTATATCATCAATATGCCTACTGCCTACATACATTTTTGTTATGAAATACTGTTTTCTTAACCACATTTTTCAATTTTCTAAACTCCTAAAATACCTACTTAGTACTTATGTTAAAAGTAAATTTATGACTTGGATTGATTTTAAAAAGGTAAAGCTAAATAATCAGCCCACGTCCTTGAAACCCAAAAGATCAGAAAAGGCGCAAAAAATAATCTTTGGACGCCTGGACCCCATCAATTGGGGAGAGGGGTTCAGGCAGCTGGTGTCCCTCCTGGGGATGGTGCAAGGTCAGGCACAACTGAGCTCTTGTTGCCTCCCTATGCTCTTAAACGGGGTTCAAAGGAAGAATGACTGAATGAATGAATGAAAAGGTCATAGTATAAAGCTTTCGCTGGTTACCTCACAATGTTAATATGAAACAAATAGTTATAAAAACCTAATTGTTAAATCATTATTGTCATTAAAACTATTGTACCTACTAAAAATGCCTACGCACATGTCACAAATCTTACTTGGTGAAAAATAGTTCCATTGTTCGCAAATGATATCGACGCGTTGGATCTGATTGTCAAACACGAAACCTTAAGTAGGTACCTACTTACTAGCCTCATACTGTGTAGGACTTATGTAGGTAACTATTATTCATGCTTAAAGCGACTTTTTAGTGCAGTGAAATACCGAATTTAAATAGTGTCTCCAATTTTAATCTTGGATATTCAATGTGTATGAAAAAAAGTACCTACGTGTAAAATGATTTTCTTAGTTTAAAATTTTTTTTAACACCTATATTTTACCCATCATGCTTGGCTAAGAGTACGGGGTGCACTGTTTTCTATCCAGACAAACTTCTTTCGTTTCACCCCAGTCGACTACGCTTTCTTACACCTTTCCATTCAGCCTTATTGTGTTATTCTATTTGCATCAGTTTTTTCAACATGCTCAAAAGCTTATCAACCAATTCCATTAATTCCTTTTTGTTTTCACTGTAAACTAATTTACAGGCAACATAAATTCACCGTAAGTTTACCATCAAAATTTACTGCTTATTCTGAAATTAGCTGATATTTTATTAAAGATGTAGGAATGGCAAGTTTATAGGTATCCCGACAATAAAATACCAATAAATAGATACGTTAAAATCGTTTTAAGGTACCTACCTACCGAATATTTAAAATATACAAAAACCCAGCATCAATAAATTCTTGTGTTCGTATTTCAAAAAATTAGAACCTTAAACCATATAGATTGGAATGGCGTAGCTGTCAAAACACTAAATACGGTCTTTTAAATTGCTTTTAATTTATAGACTTCAATCTGAATAAACCATTACTTATTTTTTTTTTCTATTTAAATGGTCGTAAATTTTCCGAGTCCATTAGAGGCAATTACCGATGACTGTAGAGTCTGTCAGGTAAACTAAGATGGGTACGTTTTAGTCATAAAATTGTTCAACACAATTTTTTCGGTTGTAATAAAAACAATATGCCTATAACCTAGATATTCGTTTTCTTCTCTTCTCTTCAGTAGCCCATCTATTAGTATACTAAGAATGAAGTTAGAAAATTTTCAGATTTTGAAAACAAAACACAATCATATCAAAATTATTGCCTTTGTATGATTCGATTAGATTAGATGAGAAAATTTAACTCTAAATAATTAAGTATGGGGTTAAGACATCTTTTCCGACCTGCAGCCCGATTCACGGAAAAGTTTAAGTCTAAGTTTAGTTCGAAGTTCGAACGAAGTTCGATTCAAACCCTCCGTGAATAGGTACATAGACTGTAGATAGTCGCCGCCTACAATAATTATTATTACCAGCAGCCCTATTCACAAAAGTTTGAATCGAACTTCGTTCGAACTTCGAACTAAACTTAGACTTAAACTTTTCCGTGAATCGGGCTGCTGTACGTCGCAACCCTCTGGGACTCATGGAAATTTTCATATCCTATAGGTACACATATATTATAGGTATAACGGGGGTGTTCGTTGGTAACTGGATATTTTCGTTTTAAAAATTTAAACCCCACGCGCAATAATATGTTTTATAGATGACAGAATATATCCAACTACGGGAAATATTTTTCATACGTTTTCTTTTGCCTTCACAATGGTTGTATTAAATCAAAAGGAAAGCAATTGATATGTTGGTATAAGAAGACTTGCATATATAGTCATAGATTACGAATTGATTATTAATAGGTACAAATTCTGACGGACAGATAACAGGCGGGTATAACTGAGCTGGAGGTCGCTCGTGAAAGTTTTGTCTCGAATAGTGAGAATAGATGTGCTTATGTGCATACCGTCTTTTTGTGTATTTCTTCAGATGCAGCTATTATATTATACTAAGCAAGCAATTAAAGGTTAGCACGTGTAAGATACTCTTTGATAAACGTAACCACACATGGATGAACCCAAATTCACCTCTCCAAATAGACACATCAATAAATCAATCAATAATTGTGTTTTATGAGTAACTAGCTTTCCCGACATACGTTGTCATATTGTCCTTATTATGAATATTAATTTCAAATTTGTCATTTATACAAAAATACGTTTAAAATATTATGTTTGTACATAAGTATGTTAAAAAAATATTTCTGAAAGCTTGAAAGAAATTGTATCAATAAACCTGCGTACCAATGTTTTGAACTCAATGGTTGTCAACTAAATAAAAATGTGTTATTATGGATTTTTTCACAGGTGGCGTTGTTGTCGGTAAATCGGTTCCATATTAACTTTAATATTATATTTTACCTATATTATTTCTTATGCATTTAAAACTTTTAATAGTTATTCTGTTATCCGGAGTGGAGAAGAATCCAATAAACCAAAAATGATAAAAATCTGTTCAGCCGATCTCGAGTTATAAGTGTTTGAACTAACCCGACATTTCTTTTATATTATAGATGAAGCACTTTAAAACATATTTATCTTGCGCAATTGCTTAATGCTTACATCCTCAAAAATAAAAATGTTTTCATCCTTCAGCTTTATGTATAAGAGTGTTGTTATTCATGTCCTGGTAACACGTTTTCTTATTTTATTATTGAGAGGTAAAAACGTCTTAAAACATGTTTCATATGTGACTTATTTCCGACTACATCGCCATCTCTTGGATTTTATTAAAGTTATACAACTAAAGATGAATTATTATTTTTATTACAAACTAACGGTTTAGTTACGTTTTGGTTACGACATTTCGAAGCTTAATTTAATACAGTTTTAATGTCGTAAACTGAATTTAATTCATGTAATATTTAAAAAAAAATATTATTATTATTCTGGACTATTTCCAAATTCGACGGGCGAGTCAGCTAGTTTGTATACATTTTTGGTCATACTCTCCAGACATATAGAATATATTATAACACTCTTTACTTATATCCTTCAGAAAATAAAAAAAAGTTCATTGTGATGGGTGAACCATCTGACAGCCAGCAATATAGCAACGTATGGAAATTTTTATTTTTTTATTTTCCTCGCAATTTTGCCATATTTTCTCACCGTTCAAGAAAACCCTGAGCTTATACGGATAGGCCACAACAATGGATCGTTGTTTTTGTGGTTGTGATTGACTGGAAATTAAGTAAATAGGCTAAGGACTTAGCCTATAGGTACAAAGTTAACAGGGCGATCTAGTTGTAAATATTATAATCATGTTAAAGAACCAGTAAAATTATATTCTTAATAAGTAATTTTGATTAAATATTTTCTTTATAAGCTGTACTTTCTAGTAAAGGTAAGTCATAAATATCTAAATGTTATCTTAAATGTATCCTAATATCCAAATTATATGAATGATTTAATGACGCAGGTGGGGACATGTTAAGATCATCGTGTATGAACATATTTCCACGTTGAATACAAAATATGAGTAATGTGCTAATACGGTGCACCCGAAATATGGCTTTTACGCTCATATAATAATTAAATCTTATTTTGAGCGCACACAAATTAACACATGGCTCATATTTGGTGTATCCCCATGCTATGAAATATATTATTTCGATACACCAATAATAATTGATTGGGCTGAGATCATCAAAATCGTTTGATAAGTTTGTACGTAATTTGTTATAGAAATTTGTACCTTTCGCTCGTACAATCTAATCATTTCTACGGTCGATTATTCCTTGTATAATCGAATTTTTATGTTGAGCAAAACAATCCTCTATTAACATGTTTTGATGAATTGCAGTATTGGATCTACTCGTAAAAAGCAATTTGGTACATCTACGTGATACGACGGGTGTAAGATGGATCGACGTAACCCACAAAATATTTTTTTTTAACAGAGTTCAGTTCTATTAATTAAAAACATTTTTATACACTTTTTAAGAGTGTTCAAAAACTTCTGAAATTTCGTTAAAAAAAATTTAAACGTCATATCATCAAGTCAATATAGTCAGAAAAGCGGATCACGTTTTTCTATTCTTTCGCTTCTTCCACCAACGTAACATTTCCTTAACAACTTTTCCTACCTATTTTCGTTTCACCTGTCCTTATTTGAGAATGGAATCAATCGTTTCATTGGCAACCGAAAGATTTTTTCATAATTCTACATTTTTAAGAAAAGAATTAAGAAAAAATTATTTCGATGAAGAGATGACGGATTAAGACATGGTGTGAAGGGAGTTCATAAATATTGCGCAAGATCGAGCGAAATGAAGAGCTCATTTTGCCTCCCTATGCCCTTAAGTGGGGTGTTAATGGAGATTTGAATTTGATTGATAGTGTGAACATATTTTTGAAAATATTGAAGCTTTTGATAAATAAGTTTTTTTTTATTAAAAAATGAATCTGGGCTCACTTAAAGTGAACACAAATACACTTTCGACATCTTTCACATAAAACAAAGCTTGTGTTATGAAAGTGGAAATGGTTGACACCGGGACTCGAACCCAGGGTCTTCAGTACGCTGTACGTACGTACGAAAGCCGCCGACTGATCTACCAACCACTTCATTTTTTCAGTCAGGTTTATTTCGTGTAGGTTACCACACACTCTCTCTCCAATATTTGGAAATAATGTTTATTGCTTTTCTACGTGATAGGATTCTGCGGGTGTTGATAATGTATTGAACTTTAAATTAATTTGAAAGCCAACTCAATCATGAATGTGTGTATGTAGAAACGAATTAAAAAATATTAAAATCTTTTTCGTCTGACTTATGTACGGTCTCCGATGTTTGAGGTCAAACGATATTTCATTTTTGAAATTTAAGAAAGTATGATGACGTTTATAGATTTATTGCGTAGACCGTAGAAGATCGTTCATTTTGTTATCGATGATTTTTTTATTTAAGTACATTAGTATTCTTTTTTGTTTGTCTTGTACGTCTTGTTGAAGTGGTTGATACCCCAGCGGTTTTTTATACAACGCCGGCTTTCGTACTGTATCGTTTGGAGGTCGTGGGTTCGATCCCAGGTGCCGACCATCTTCCTCTTTCACGACACAAGCTTCAACTAGATTACTATGAAAGAGTAATCTAGTTGAAGCTTGTGTCGTAGAAAACACACACATGATTTTGTGTAGAACCTTAGGTAATTACAGCCATCATTTACGGGTCGAATTGAAAACGATCTTAGAAACGGGCAACCGATGACTCCTTATTAAATTTTGATTCCACTCAACCACCAAATAAATGTAGATATAAATGGCACAATTTGTCAATTATAATAACAATTAATAATATAACACTTTTCTATACAAAGGTGTCAGTATAGCAGGCGGAACTTATTGCCTGAGGCAATTTTTTCCAGTCAACCGGTCCCGTCCAATCTGAGACAGGCCAACCCCGGGTAGAATCTTTTAACAGTTATGGCCAGTACATAGAAATGAAACCAAAATATAGTTGAATGATTATTTGAGTACACTAAATAATATATCACTTCTTAACCATTTTCTTTTAATCAATAACACTTTACACTCCATAATAACATTGGTTATATAAAAATGACAACACTCAGAACATTCATGCAGAGAGCAAGTTACAACGCACATATAGAATAGAAATATAAGATATGAGGAATAAATTCATTATTTTTTAAAGCATCAAATGGTGGAAAAATAAATTTGTAACAATCTTAGAATTAGAATAAATTGTGGAAAGAATAATAATGGTATAAAAAAATATAGAAAAATACATTTAGAAGAGATAAAATTCACAACACACTCACAATTGACAATTATTTGACACCCATCTGCAAGCAGTGGAAGATGTGCTTCATCTCTTAATGGAAGTACTACTATATAGTATATTTGTGTTCATTTTCAATGAGCACAGATTCATTTAAAAAAAAAAGTACAAATTGAGAAATTGATAACATTCTGACTAGCTACATTTCTACCTATATAAAACATTTTGAATCAAATCAAAATCTTCCTTTACACCACACTCAGGGACATAGGGAAACAACAACAGATCTCAATTGCGCTCGTCTTGCGCAATGTTTGACCTCCTCTCACACCATTTACAAATTTGTGTATTCGAAGTGGTTGGTAGACTAGCGGTTACAACGCCGGCTTTCGTACTGCTTCGTGCAGAGGTTGTGGATTCGATCCCTGGAGCCGACCATCTTTCTCTTTTACGACACAAGCTTTAAGTAGCTTACTGTGAAGGAGTCAAAGAGTGTATTTGTGTGCATTTTGAGAGAACATGAATTCATTTAAAAAAAAAACCTCAGCTCTGCTTCGAAGAAGCGAAAAACTGTATAAGAGGGTCTTCCTTGTCTTCGTGACCCTGATGGGAGGAAGAATAGCCAACTGTCATTTGGCATCCTTTACACATTTCCCAGCCAAATAAATTTCCTCTCCATAATAGTGATGGGCTTACGGTAAAACGACCATGTGGAAAGAATGGACAGTGACAGACTGCAACAGATAGCGGTCCACAATACTCCGATTAGAAGACTTAGGTTGGTGTACAAAAAATAGATGTTTCCACACGAGATATGAGAACAAAAAATTTGCACTTAAGTCAAATTATATTTGCACTTAAATTTACACATAACTCATATATTTATTACCTATGCGTACAATGACGATTTAAATTATTTATTTATACGTTTAAATTGTTAAATGGGACATTTTATTTTTGGTCGAGTAGTTAGAAACGATCTATACGCATAGACCCATTTATCATTAATAATAATATTATATAGTTGATTGATTGACGTAAATAGATCATCTTTGATCACGCCTCTTGATAAATTATATTAACTAGATTATAGATCATTGCATTACGAGGTCTAACAAGACAAGAGTAGGCGAGGTACTTAATTATTTATCAAAAAAAAAATACCAAATATAAGTATGTTTTCCATAATTCTATACAATATTTTATGATGATGATGGATGATTTGTTCTGCGCCGTTTAATGGATTTCCATCTCAAGGGCGCACGGGAAACTCTGTGGGAAGAGCAATGTCTTCAGTTTGCTCCTGAATGTGCTGATGGGCTGGTCCTTTCTTAGTTCTTCGGGAAGTCGGTTCCAGGTGACGGGTCCTGCTACGCTGAAGGCCCTGATGGTGTATTTATAGGATTACCTTCGAAGCTTATAATATATTCTTTTTATGGTTTTGCTTGTTCAATTTAATATTTTTTTCAAGTTTTCAGGTAGGTAATAGGAACCTTGATAATAATAATCTTATATTATAATTGATAATTTCGTCCGTAACTCGGTGTTTTCGTTCCAACTACGTGAGATACTTTTCATACTTATATTATTCGTATGTTAATCGAAAAGTGTTGCTATGACAAAAATACATACTGAAATATGTGTTTCCTACTTGATAAGAAGTTCCAACATATAACTGTTGCCACGGGAATAAATGTCAAATCGTCTGCAGTTCTCAACGTGGTTAAGTAGAATGGGGTTGCTTGAATCTCTTTAAGGGGCGAACGTAGGTGTGAACTTATTTTTCATATCTATTACTTATGTTTGTATGTGCATTAAAAATGAAAATAAATGAAAGAAATATACAGGATAATCGAACAATTAATTCAATATTAGGTATTTAAAAACAGTTTACGTACTCAATTTGAAGGGTAAGACTGGAAATCGAACCCAGGGTGTAAGCAATAAAATGCATCACTTTGTAGATAATAATATTCTATTTACCTATACTTACCTATGTAGATGTGGTATTGAATAATTTAAGGCTGTGTATAATGTATTGATAATAATAATAATATGGATCACTACTTTGAAAATATTTCGGGGCTACTTCCATAGATGGCGGTAAACGGTGAGAACTGTGGCAACCAGTCCACAAACGTACGATGGCAACTCCAGTCCATAGACACTTCCCTTATCTTTGCCCACAGCAGGGACGCGGAAAGTCCGCCATCTTGCTTCGCCACGCTTGGGACACGCACGGTACAACAGCTCGCTCCTCATACACTAACCATAATTATTGTACATATTAAACATTAATAAACTTGTTTTAAACTGTTAATCAGCATTGTGTCACTGTTTCCCTTCAATGGTGACCCCGACGTGATATAAGTGTGAACAATTTTGTGAAGTGAAACAGTTACGGACAAACACGCGTGCATTTTTTTATAAAACAATTACAAGTGTAGTGTAAGTGATTGAAATCTGTGACATAACATATCTACGCTTATTAACCGTGTTCTTGAGACATTCAGAGTAATTTATTATGAATTCACAATCATCGGAGCTGACCAACATGGACTCGTTACCCCAAGCTCCACGTCATGAGGACAGCCTACTTCTAGAAGTGGAATCCACACAGACTTGCAAGCTCCCGCCATTTTGGAAGTCGAACCCCGAACTGTGGTTCTTTCAAATCGAGTCGATCTTTAAGTGCAACAGAGTGATGACTGATAGCAGCAAATACCACCTTGTAATCAGCTCGCTAGAACCAGAAGCCCTCCAAGAAGTGTCAGACATTTTAATGCGCCCACCGGATAAAGACATGTATGCTAACTTAAAGTCCAATCTACTTAATCGATTTACCGACTCCGCTGACCGACAGTTACACAAGCTCCTGACCGAGCTTCAATTGGGAGATAAGAAGCCAACCCAGCTTCTCCGCCAAATGAGAACTCTTGCTGGTGAAAGAGCCTCCGAAGATGTTCTGCGAGTTAAGTGGCTCGCCTTGCTGCCATCTCAAATTCAGAGGTGCTTGAAGCTTTGCCCATCGACTGCCCTGGATGAACTAGCCCAAGTGGCGGACACCTTAATGGACACCAACAATGGATCATATGTCATGGCGACCAATGCAGTCCCACAACAACGCATCCCTGCACCATCAGCGAGTGATATGACGTCCATTCAGGGAGCGTTAGTGGAGCTTATCTCCTTAAACCGCGAGATACTTGCAAAACTTAACAACCTCTCAACCGGACAGTACAGAGGACGCAGCCAGAGACGTGCTCAACCACATCATCAGCTGAGAGGACCATCCCTCTCACCATCAAGACTATGTTTCTATCACAAAAAGTTTGGCGCAGAGGCAAGAACATGTACCCCTCCTTGCTCCCATCAGTCGGGAAACTAACAGTGCTGTCGACTATCCAGGCGGCGAGCGACAGCGGATCACACCTCGGTATAAACAAGGAATTCAGACTTCATTTCATCGATAAAGACTTGAACATGAAGTTCCTCATCGATTCTGGCTCCGTCATATCGCTGGTACCAAAGACCGCCACAACTACACCACTACAGAAAGACGATCTGGAGCTGTATGCAGCCAACGGATCCACGATCCACACCTATGGGCAGCTGAACTTGTCACTGCACTTAAATTTGCGCCGCTCCTTCAGATGGCAGTTTACGATTGCAGACGTGAAATCCCCTATCATCGGCGCCGACTTTCTATCCTACCATGGGCTGCTGTTGGACCTGAAGGGACGCTGTCTAATTGATCCACTCACATCTTTGTCATCCAGGGGCCAATTTTGCGAGACAGCAATATTTAATGTCTCCCCTATCCATCACATAAATGGTACAGACAACCCGCACAGCCAGTCCTACCAACAGTTGCTGCATCAATTCACCGACATAATCACTCCTAATAAGATGTCGGCAACTGCCCTCAACAGCCCGGTGGCACATCACATTGTCACCTCAGGACCTCCAGTTCACGAGCGACCACGCCGTCTTGCAGGTGAGAAGCTAAACATAGCAAAGAGTGACATAGAGCTACTACTTCACCAAGGAATCATCAGACCTTCAGATAGCCAATGGGCAAGTCCTATACACATGGTTCCAAAGAAAACTGGTGGTTGGCGAACAACAGGTGACTACCGAAGGCTGAACTCCATCACAGTCCCAGACCGGTACCCAGTGCCTCACGTTGAAGACATCCTACAGCGCCTTCACGGATCTACAGTCTTTACAACAATCGACTTAGTGCGAGCATACCATCAGATACCGGTCACAAAAGAAGATATAGCAAAAACCGCCATTACAACTCCATTTGGTATGTTCGAGTTCTTAGGAATGCCACCAGGACTGCGCAATGCTACTCAGACCTTCCAGAGACACATGGACAACATCCTAAGAGGAATTAATTTTGCAGCGTGCTTCATTGATGACATTATCATTTTTTCAAGATCTCACGAAGAGCATCTCAAACATCTTCACTCAGTGCTTGAGATCTTACAAAAGAATCACCTTACAATCAACATCAGCAAATCTAACTTTGGTAAAGAAAATATTAACTACCTGGGATACCAAATAGACTGCAATGGCTACAAACCTCCTGCCGATCGAGTTCAAGCCATAACTGCATACCCGAAGCCTCAAACAGTTTCAGATTTACGCCGCTTCCTTGGTATGCTTAATTACTACCGACGTCTGATCCCTGATGCAGCGAAACTACAAGCTCCACTAACAGAGTTCCTGAAGGGTGCCAAGAAAAGAGACAACAGGCCAATACCGTGGACACCTGCATCTGAAGAAGCTCTTGAAGCATGTAAACGCAGTGTCGCAAGTGCTACTAACTCCAGCTTTCTGTCACAAACAGCACATCTCTCCCTCTCAACAGATGCATCTGACACTGCAATAGGTGCTGTATTAGAACAACTAGAAAATAATATCTGGAAGCCACTTGCCTTCTTCTCAAGAAAACTCAGCCCAGCCGAGAGTCGCTATAGTACCTATGACAGGGAACTTTTAGCTATATTTGGTGCAATCAAATTCTTCAGGCATATACTAGAAGGAAGACATTTCATAATCAAGACAGATCATAAGCCAATTGTTTATGCCTTTCAACAACGCTCAGATAAAGCTTCACCACGACAGTTACGTCAGCTTGACTTCATATCTCAATTCACCACAAACATCATTCACAAAAAGGGCGATGAAAATATTGTTGCAGATGCACTATCGCGTATTAATGCCATTACCATGCCCACAATATTGGATGCAGAAACAATCCACGAAGCACAGTTGAGCAACGATGAAATAACCAATATCAATAATTCCACATCATTAAAACTTCAGTTACTCAAAATAGATGGTCACAAAATCTACTGTGACGTTTCAACAGGCCTTGTACGACCATTCATACCATCCTCATTAAGAAGACGTGCATTCGACACCGTTCACAATCTGTCTCATCCCAGTGGACGCACAACATCAAAGATGCTACGGGAAAAATATATATGGCCTAGTCTCAAGAGAGACGCACTACTTTGGTCAAGGGAATGCATACCCTGCCAACGATCTAAAGTCAATAGACATAATCGGCCACAGTACAACCACATTTCAGTACCAGACAAAAGATTTGACCACATTCACCTTGATCTAATTGAGCTGCCTAGAATTGGAGATCTTCGCTACTGCCTCACCATAATTGACAGATTCAGCCGATGGCCAGTAGCTATTCCTATTAGTGACATGTCAGCAGACACAGTATCCACAGCCTTCTACAATAATTGGATATGCCAGTTCGGAACACCTGTAACTATCACAACAGACCAAGGCACGCAGTTCGAATCATCACTTTTCAAAGCTCTAGCTCACCTCGTTGGAGCTACCAAAATACATACAACACCTTACCATCCAGAATCAAATGGAATTTTGGAGCGCTGGCATCGGACGTTAAAAGCAGCTCTAATGTGCAATTCACAAACTCCATGGCCGCAACTGTTACCATCTGTCCTCTTGGGCCTCCGAGCATCATTCAAAGAAGACATCCAAGCATCCCCAGCTGAAATGCTTTTTGGGTCAGCTCTTCGAATACCGGGGGAATTTTTCACCTCCGAAGACATGCCTGCAGACCCTCAGAGATTTATTGAAAAGTTCAGAGAACATATTAGAACCATAAGACCTACTCCAACTGCCCACCATACGAATACAAGACCATTCATCTTGCACAATTTATACACGTGCACACATGTATTCAAGAGAGTCGACAGTGTAAAAAAACCACTTGAACAGCCTTACACTGGACCACACAAAATCGTTAAAAGACTCAGTGATCGACTTTTCTCTGTAGATGTTAATGGCCAAGAAAAAGTCATTTCCACCGACATGCTCAAACCAGCCTTCATAGTTAAAACGGACGATACTCCAGATACTTCTCAACCAGGTGACATTTCAGCCAGTACCAATCCTACAACAGATATCGACAGGCCCATCAAGACGTACACAAACCGCAAGAAGAAAACGATATCGTTCCTTGACTTCCAGCCAAGAAACTAGGAGGGGAGTACTGTGGCAACCAGTCCACAAACGTACGATGGCAACTCCAGTCCATAGACACTTCCCTTATCTTTGCCCACAGCAGGGACGCGGAAAGTCCGCCATCTTGCTTCGCCACGCTTGGGACACGCACGGTACAACAGCTCGCTCCTCATACACTAACCATAATTATTGTACATATTAAACATTAATAAACTTGTTTTAAACTGTTAATCAGCATTGTGTCACTGTTTCCCTTCAGAACCATCAATATTATTTTGATTCAGTCATACTGCCCGTTCCGCGTTCATACGAAGCGTGTTGTGATACCTGTTAAAAATATAGATAGGTAGGTACCTGTTGAAGGTTTGCATATACATACATATTATTTATAGTTGGTGTTATTTCCTTGATATAATTAAATTAATATAACTGAAATACTTTCACGTAATACTTAGGTGCAAAAATCAACACCATCATATTTGTCACAACGCATTATATTGCGGTTCGAAGTTATATAGATGTTATTAATAATAACAATCTGCGCAATCACACGCGCATTCCTGAAAAACTCGTTGACGCAACTTTGTTGTGGCCTTAAGTTAAGATTATTACACTAATAATACGGCAAGATGGTAATTTGTTGTAATGAGAAAAAGTTTGAACGCGGTTAAGTGCATGTTAGTATTAATATATCGTTTATAAACTTGGTTTTTCATCAAAGAATTTATGACCAAAATAACACGGAATAAAATAACATACGACAAAATATAACACCGAATCTTAAAACTAGTGGTCGACCAGTGTTCGAAATTCGACCATATTCAACATTATGAAAGTTCCATTGTCCAAAGACAGAGCCAGTGCCATTTCAAAATTTTCTTTTATAAACAATGACATTGATGGGTAGGTAGGTACCTCAAATTTGAAATGTTCCAAGTTTTTTTCTATTAAGTAGGTATTATTAAAGACGAACAATATTAATCTATTCTCAATTTGAACCGCAGATTAGCAAAAGAATATATCATGCGTCTGTTTTAATGTCAAATACATCGAAGTGTGTGTGAGTGTCAAATACATAATATTACAGTAGTGTACCTATGTAATATTTTTTAAATAATTTAATCTATTTTTATGCATAATTAAAAAAAATAGTAGCATTCGTTACTCCTTCTCTATATTAATAATTAAGTGTTAATTTCATACTCCTCCGTCCGCGCAATTTTCGTAAAAATGGTCACAAAGTTTTTCCTTTACGTATTAATATATAAATATTTTAATATAAGTAATATTCTTTATTCAAATATAAGGTTACATGAATGCACAGTCCAATAATCACAATACAAGCTGTATTTAGGCTTTTAATGCTGCGATATTGGAAAATGTTTAAAAGAAACCATGAAATATACCTCAAATTACCTATTTAAAAACTATAAAATTTGTGCGTCGTCAAATGATTTGAAAAGTCTCTTTAATTGAGTAATAAAAAATTTCCAATTCACCTCGTAAAATACTGTTGATATTTCGTTTTTTTATGAAGATTCCGATTATTAGGTATTTATATCGGCAATAGTTTTAAGTATAAAAAACATATCAATAGTATTGACGTTAAATTATTAAAAAAGGTATTATAAATTCTTATTTTTATATGTTTATGTTTTTATTATCGGACGCTATTTTAAGGTTATGTAAAACTGTGTTACGAAAACGGTAAATGACATTAACGCGTTTATTTTTAAGACGCGAAATTTCAATCTGTTTTTTTTTCTTTTATTAAAAAATGTCTAACGGTAATCCACCCTGTTAGGTTTTTTTTTTTTGAAAGAGGGTTAAGGGACCAAGGTACCCTTTGTGTCACTGCGACCAGTAGGGCTATTCTCGTAATCAATCGCTTTTAAAAATCACTTAACGATAAGATTAAGACACGATCGCAAGCAGTCGTATTCACAAAACTATCGGAATCTAATGTTAATCCTATTTTGAACTGGATCATTTTCATACTGATATTTCAAACATAACGAATTTTTAAGATATCTACTAGATATCTTGTTTTGTGTATACCAATCCGCCATTTTATGATTGTCAATCAAGATAAGAGCGTATTAAGACCGCTACGAGAATAAGGGCACAGAATAGGAATATTGTGGCTTCCCTCAATGTTACAGCTCGTTATCCAGGCCTATGTGAATTGGTGTTTCGTAGTCCTCTGCGCAGAATTTGCAGATTGGAGTGTGAGAGAGTGAGAGTCCGATTATGGACATATTCTTGCGCAGTCTGCAGTGTCCTGTTAAGGTCCTCGTCAGGATCCTTATTTGTTTTTTGGAAAGCTTGAGTGCTTCAAAGGTGAACTTCTGCGAGTACCCTATGATAAGTTCCTTCGCATGTTTCATCCCTGGGTTGTTTGCCCAAATTTCGTAACTTTTGTCTTTGACTCAGTTCTTTAGGCTGATTCTGAGAGCGTTACGTGGTAGTCCGCAGATGGGCTCGGGGCCAAATTCGAGTTTTTTCTGCGCCAGCTCTGGCAAGTTTATCGGCCTCACCCTGTTAGGTTAGAATGAATTGTAATTTTTAACTGGTTTCACTGTTTTATTCTTTACCAACATAACATTGCCATCAGTTTCAATTCAGATAATTTTTTGAAGCATTTTCTTTCATTCATTCAATTATCAATGTGTGATCTCAGAAAGTTTTTAATGTGAAAGTGATCACAGTAAGCCAACCATCATATTGCAAACAGAAAATGGTCGAAAACCCATCACGGTTCCACTCAAAATTAATACTTAAAAATGGGACAAAATTACCGACATGTTTGCATTGAAAGTTTCTAGGTAGGTACCTAGTGAAATATCAGTTTTGGGGATAATGAAACAATTGTTACAAACAGCGAAAGAGAGACTGGTTTGATCATGTGCGAAGAATGAACACTAAACAGATAATACTTCCTTATATTATCGTTCTGCATATTGATTCTGATGCTGATTCTTATAAAACAACGTGACGGATGACGATCATGTTGAGTCGTGTAAAAGTTTAGAGATGTCATAAATGCACTTTGATACAACAATAACGTGGAACCTACTTTTTATCGTTAATATCTATTATTTTCTATCCAATAGTTTAACTTCCTTTTTTTTTCAATAATGAAATAGATTAAAATCTCCGTCCCAGGTCAAAAGAAAATGTGTAATTATGGTATTTAATTAAAAGATATTGAACATACAATAGATTATAATAGATATACAGCGGTTTCAACTCCGTCCATGCATGCTTTATCTATTTTGCTTACTTAATACCTTATTCAGTGATTAAATATTATTATCTTTAGAAATCCTTCATCAACGAAAGTGTGGAGTTGATAAATTTGTTTTTTCAACGTTCTGAATTTGTTAAAAATTCTGCTACATTTTGAGATAAAAAAAAAAAAAAATCTTCGATTTTCATAAAATTGGTATACGGGTTGGTCTTATGCTCCTACACAAGCACGTAAAATTTGAGGTCCGTAACTTCAGTGGGTCCCCCTTAAAGTACCGATTAATATTGAATATGTAGTTCTAAAGCAGATAATAAAAAGCTCCAATAGTCGATATCATTTTAAAATTTCTATAATAATTCCAAGGATAAATTCATTTTAATCGTAAAATTATGAATTGTGTATGCAAAGATATGTTTTACACGAAAAGGCTGTTATAATATACTATGAGTTCTGGGCTACCCTAGCTTAGCAGCTTTTTTCTGTATAAACTGTTTCATATTTTGAGAGAGATTCTGATGAATCAATTAAACAGATGAGATGGATGTTTCCCATCACTTAGAAGACTTAAAAGGTTTTGAACCCTTTTATGAACTCATTTTTTTGTAATCCGGTGGGATTACAAAAAATGGGCACGACCGAAGCCATACTCACTGTGTAAGTATTGATTCCGATACGTGAAGATTAAGAGACGTGATCACTATATTTGTGTAAGAGAATCACTTCCGTTCAAAGGTTATGGAGTTTTTTGAACTCTCAAACAATGGAGATTAATTTTTAACTGCACAATATTAATTACTTTTGTTTTGGAAATTACTATAAGTAAAACAATAGACTATCTTAAAAAAATGAAAAAATAATGTAAGTAGGTAGGTACTTAGGTTAAATCCCATTTCTATAAGGAAGGTTTGTTGGATTGCTTGTTGTTTTGTGGAGGCATTTGCCGTGCATTTTCGAAGATAAATAAATAAGAATTATTTGGTAATGTTTGGCGTGCAATATAATGTGTAAATGTATTATACAATCTGCCTAATGGTATAATAACATGTATGATTGGTTTTGTTTGTATCTATCTTTTGTTTTATATAAATTTATCTATCATGGTAGAGTCAGCAGTATTGTCTACATATCTGGTGTGAATATGATAGAATAATCAAACAATCGAATTATTTTTGTAATTTGTAATAATTGTGTAAAGAACCTCTTATACCCAAAATTCTCCTGAGGCACTTCGTTTCGAATACATATACTTTTTGTGCCTGGGCTTTGGTCAGGTGCCAGGACTCACACCCATACAGGAGAATGGGCAACACACACGCATCAAACAGTTTACATTTCGTCTCGACACTAAACGCCGACGCCTTCCATATTTCGGTCATGTTGTTAAAGTCATTTACCTATTTAATAAGGCATTCCACCCTCAAAGAGTGATTTTGAACACCATGTCATCATGGTTCAGTTTGTAAAAAAAAAAACCTAATTATAAATTCATTTCATTTCACATTTAAAGATTTACTTGAAATATTTATGCGTTATTTTCGGTTTCCAAATATTGCTCTTAAATTATTATTAATTACCCCACGGTTGCGTAACCAAAAAAGGTATAAAAAATGTACAAACCACAGCACGTAAATCTTCGAGGTCCGCGCGTTGCAATGTTCTGACCCAGATATACAGGAAATGTCAAGTGCTCCAATAATACGTGCATTTTTTATCTCATTGATACACATTATTTTGTACCGCGCAAAAGTTGCGATCAGGTTTCGCGTGTGAGCGTTGAAATCCTTCATATGTCTTCCATGCAATATCATTACGCATGCAAGTGTTAAGTCCATCCCATAAAGAACTTTCTACGATGCATCATGAGGCGAATACACCGATAAAAATTATTTAATTCGCACAGACAAATATATTATTGTTTGATCAGAACTGTTTTTTTTTTTATGATTTTCTCTGGATTTTAATCTCAGGCACAAATCATTCCTTGTGGGATGCGATTGCCGGTAAATTGGAAAAAATATATTATTGTGAAAACTTTTTTTTTGTATAAGTTTATCAAGATTAAAGCGCTGCTATTTTAAAGCTTTCATAGCTATTTTGTCAGTTGTTTCTGAACAGAGCTCAAAATTTTTTAATGATTTGATGCCGATATTGGCAAAAGATGTAATGTGGAAACATTTTTTATTCAATACTTACCAGTTGAATATTGACTCGATTTGTATTATGTGTTTATTTTTATAATAAAAAAACGGTATTTAACATAACTCTTAACGAATATGTAACAACTAATGACTCTAACAGTCTAACAATTCATTACTGATGTTCGATTTTTAAATGGAACAAATCACTACGGGCTTACGACCGTCTTCTACTCTTACTTCCAAGGCAGGTTTAGTGTGATCACTTTAAATTAACAACGTTTAGGTGGTAATGTTTAAGTCTCCGAAACTCCTAATCATGAGAATTCTCAACATGTCGAACAATGCCATGTATACAACAAGTAGATATTTAATAATAATGAATGAGATATAGAGAGAAAAGTTGGAAATTATTGAGAACAAGAGAGCAACTAAATTTAAAGACTGTGACTGCTGTTATGTATCTGGCCTCAGGATATGAATATATCCATTTTTGTTAACATAACTGCCCAGTTGTAGATTACTTTTTATATAAAATAACATGGTTGTGCAGGTTTGGTTCATTTAAATTAATACTTTATTTAAATAATTCCACCACGAATGCACGTTCAATTCCTTAATTTTATTTCTTCCTGCGCTTTCATTTTCTATTGGGCTTACTCATAATTGTCATGAAGTCTGAAAATTACATTTATTGAGACCAAAAGTATACTAATAAATAGTGTGATTCTTTTTCTTCATTCTAATTTCTAACCCCTTTTAGAACTTTTTTGTTCCTGCTTTATAAGTTTTCTATGACATATATTATTATTTCAACTAAATATTCTCTCATTTTAGGATTGTCGTCCCATTATTCAGCCAGATTGAGGAACGCTTTCTCTATGTAGCTTCTCTCGTGCCATTATGACAATCTTATATTAGGAATGACCAAAATGCTAAGTCGTCAATAGAGCGATGAGTAAATCAAGCATTTTTTACCAACCTAAGCGAAGTTAGAGAATTTGCATTCAAAGTGTATTTAAAATAAAATCTTCTTTTCTCTTTAATAAAATATTAATTAATATGAAATTTGGACATTGACCTTTACTCCATTAACCACTTGAACATGTCGGTCGTCTAGATTCATTTTATCGGTTCACGGATTAAATTTGTATGGGCGGTGCATGAGCGAAATAAGAAAAATATAATAATTCATCTTTGTTATTCTGTGTGTAATAATAATAATTACCTACAACCATCATAATACTAGCTGTGTGATCCGTAACATTGACGGTTGTTTGCTAAAAATACGTTTTAAGTATAGCTATTTAGGTGTTAAAAAAGTTCATCTATACAATTATTGCTGCTAATAATATCACCTCTGCAAATTTTTGCTGGATTTTCGAGCACCCTGTAAGAGGTAGGATATCGAACAATCGAATTGGGAGCGTGAGGATGACTACTTCACTTCTTTAAACCTCCACAGGTAAGAAAAGGTACAAGGAATAGGCCCTGGGGACGCCTGATCGCCATCAAGAGGAGGGAGGGTTCAGGCTAGCGTTCACTCTGTGATGGCGCAAGATCGAGCGCAATGGAGAGATCTTGTTGCCTCTTTGTGTCCCTAGAAGCTGAAATTTATTGTTTTAAAGGACTCCTACAATGATTAGTAAGAACAAAGATGTTGTAGATTTTATTAAATACAGTAAGAACAAAGATGTTGTAGATTTTATTAAATACAGGTGTTTTAATGAATATAGGTTTACAAAAAGTAAGCAGAAATACACTTTTGATAAACTTCAAACAAATTGAAGCAAGTGGTTTAAAAAAGGACGTGAAGAGAGATGCAGCGCAATTCTTGCAGGTGGACAGTTGGAGAGGGGCGGCTGGGGAAAGGGAGCTGTGGAGGCGAAAGTTACAGGAGGCCAGGGCTCGATTTGGGCTGTAGCGCCATTGAAGAAGAAGAAGAAGTTTTGAAAAAGGATGACGGTCAACACCGGGGATCCAACCCACGACATACACAACTGAAATTGGCAATTGAATCTCTAGGTTACCAAATACTTCACAAAGTATACATATATCTGATATTTACATCATGTTGAAATATAATGTTTTATGAACAAAACCTTATACCGACCTAATATTGGTACTTAAAATATGTTTTACAAAAATTCATCAAATTTAAATTATCTAACAAAATAAAATTTTATGTTATATTACACAGTGGTCTTAAATCTTTATATATTTTTAAATAAAACCACAAAAACTTTAATAAGGCAATAAAGAATTAACACATAATAATTCGAATGATATTTTAAAGATAACAAAGTACCTTCTTGGTCGAGGGACATTCAATTGCCTTATAAGTACCACTTAAGTACCGGGTACTTACTTATAAACCCTTTCACTGTTTAACCTTAACATTCTCTAAAACCTTCATTGGGTGGTTGTTGTATGTAGACCGGCCGAAAAGTACTCGTTTAAATTATGTCTTTTGTATACACTCAGGTACTCCCCATTTGAAGTAATAATATGGTCTATTTATAACGTAATTGAAAATCCGTTATAAGCTGATACATTTAAGTGAACATTAGGTATGTTTATTATTTAGGAAGTATGTTTAGTGGGGATGGAAAGTGTGGAAAAGAAATCTAATGCAGAAAAGGTTGGGCGTAGGTATGCTGGAAGTAGGTTGGGCGGTGATAAACTAAAAAAAACTAGTGCATAATCTATTCTGTTACCATTAAAGATGTATAGATGTAAAACGTGGACATGGACAGATATATTCATCACAACATCCAAGTACAAAGCGATACAAGTCAAGATAATGGAATTTTCGAATTGACTATTTAACAAGAAAAACAAAAATATACTTATTAATTGAATTATATATAAATTGTGATGAAATGGCCATACGCTAAATAAATAAATGGACGAAAAAATAAGAATGTAGTATACATGCAGTAGAGATGAGAACTCTACGAAGAATATGTGGAAATAATGGGTGCAAACAGAATGACAAAGAAAATTTGTATGGCTGAAAGGAGGTGTAAGAAGGCGTGGCCGACTGAGAATGAAGTGGATCGAACACATCGACTTCGTTCTCAAGGAAAGCCAGGTCAGAATTAAGAAGTCAATGGATATTTATAGTATCTTCCACTTTCTACAATTCAGAATCAGGTTAACCAAACAACTCTTCTGGATCTACTGGAAGAAGACAAGAATCAAGTAGACCCAGAATTACTGAAGCAGAATAATTACGTAATATAAACATAAGCAATTCTCTATTACTAGTGGTCAACCAGTGCTCGAAATTCGACCATAACTTATTTAAATTTTCATATTCAATTTGGGTCATACCTACAATGAGTTAGAATATCCCGCCATTTCTCGCTCCACCTTCCATTTGAGTATACCTAGCGCCTTCAAAAAGCTTTCTGCGCCCATTATAAGGCGCTTTTAATTTTACATTTGATTCTATGAAGTGGATGTTTTTTTTAAGTAGTCTATGGAAATGTGTGAGTGAGTATCAAATAATAATACTTTTTGTAATGTATTGTTTTATTGATTTGATTTATTTTTATGCAAAATTAAAAAAAAAGCATTTTCGCTCCTTCTCTATATAAACTATCCAATCCAAATCCAAACTCCCTTTAGACCCCACTTAGGGGCATAGGGAGGCAACAAGAGCTCTCCTATAAACTATAAGTGTGCTAAATTTAATACTCCTCCGTCCGCGCTATTTTCGTAAAAATCTTATATATAAAAATGGAGAGCTATTTCCCGATGTCATCGCATCACGCCTAAACGGCTGGACCGATTTCGCTAATTATTTTTTGTCGTGTAGGCTTTTATCAGGAGAATGTCCATTTATTGAGATGTACAGTTGAGATGGTTTGGGCATGTGGAAAGAATGGATGCAAACAGAATGACAAAGATAATTCATAAGGCTGAAAGGAAAGGTGTAAGAAAGCGTGGGCGACCGAGAATGACGTGGATCGAACACATCGATTCCGTCCTCAAGGAAGGCCAGGTAAGAAGTATGAGAAATAGGAGAAGCTGTATGAGAAATAGTATGTCGGTGGAAGAAGCGAAAGAAGTATGCTTGGATAGAAAAGAGTGGAGGTCCGTTCTCTCTGCCTACCCCTTACGGGACACGGCGTGATGGGTAAATAAAAAAAAAAAAAAAAAAAAAAAAAAAAAAAAAATTATAAGAAAAAATTTAAGAAATATGCATGGATAATTAAAAAATTAAAGAAAACTCTACGTAGACAATCTTATTAGTACTTTTTACCTAATATTTTTTATTCCAATTTTGAAATTTTGACAGAAATTGTCAATTAGTGCGATTGACAGAATGCGGATGGAATATGATTTAAAACAGACGCATCGGTCGGAATTACAATGGTCAAATGATAATTAATTCATATTCATAGTTAGGAATACAAATTCGAAAGCTAGTTAATAAATAGATACAGATCTCACTTAAAAGGGTTCTATTATACATAGATCATTTAAAAGGTCTAATATCTAGAGAACTTACTTAAAAATGCCAATAAAATATTTAAATTTAATATTCGTGCGATGAGACTATAAAAATATAAATCGGCAAACATTTAAGCGGATGATAAACAGTCTTACGTATTTTTAATTGAATAGGTGTTACAAGAACAATTAAAAAAAGGCCAGAATCACAAATCACATAAATAAAACCGTGAAATTGTTAATTTTGTATTCGCTGTGTAATAACACGTAGGATTCAATTTCGTTTTAACCTGCAACACATTTTACACCCAAAAGTAACCCGATCTTTTCGATTCTTGATACGTAATCTTCGACTCTATCGATGTTTTTTTTTCTTGGACCGTAAGTAATTTCATTACTTTTTATTGCCCGATGCTTCCGTTGCGACGCCTAAATATACCGAATTAAATATAATTTTTTGACAATAAAATTTTTCACGCTTTTAAATTATGAACATGAACTTAATATTATTAATTATGCTCGACTAATGTTAGGTAGCGCTGTGAAACACCAGCTTTGAATTTGCTGTGTCGTCACTGTTTATCAAATCACTTTGAAGTTTGTGATCAGTACAAAAAGACCAATGTTCCTCGCCATGGTAATTTCCTGGCACAGGATTGATGTAAGTCGTTTCCTGTTTTCTTTGGTGGGAATTTCTGCAACAGTTGCCGTCATTTACGTGTCGTTATCTTCCATGACTTGGTTGATGTTCCCAAACTTTCCAAGACTGGGTTGTTAAAACAGATTACCCAGTCATCCATCCATCAGCGGTTTTCGACAAACCAGGTCGGTGGTTGGCCTTTTCAAGTGCATACATCCGCGATTGATGACGATCTAGCACAGTGCTCTGCCAGTGATCTTGCTCATGCGATCAAGCCGTGATCGAAGTAGTTTAACCAATATCGCTTGATCGTGAGCTGATCTCTGTAGATTTCGAGCCGCCATGTCGGACATAACATCATTAATTGAAAGTTCTTAAAGTGTACAAGATGATTTCTATAATAACTACACCGTGGTTTAGTTTTTTCTCCGTCAAATTATGTGCTACTTTCATATTTTGATCCTGCGTATTTTGATCAATCATTAAAACAAAAAAAAGGTGCCTATTCGGCATCAATAACTCGAAATCTGATATAGTGCTTCTTAGTTGTAAGCCCTCGGATTGCCCGGCTATGATTTTGTTTGTTTGCAAAATATTGTGCAGGTGTCATGCGGCAGACATCTTCATACAAGAAGGACGCGGATCATATATTTTTTATAAGTAAATTAAATTGATCGGTGGCTCAGCAACTCGAATCACGTGATCATCTGGTCAACGGATTTTTATACGTAAGACTGTATATTCTCGCAAAGGATAAACCCAACATTGTTTTATGACGCAAGCATCTACACGAGTAATACTGAATTCATAATAATATTATTTAGACACAACTTCCAATACATTATAAAGTCATATTTCACTGTCATTGATAAATTATTATATTAACATAATTCATTGTGACTTGAGACACAATGTTTATTTTGATTCAACGTTGTGTTGAGTTTGAATGTTGCAGCCCGCGTGGTTCCGATGTTCGAAAGCTCCCGTCTTATTGTTCGCGTTGTCTTATTGAAAAAAAAAATTCTAAATAATGATATTTTTCAACAATTATAATATAATCCTTTGTTTTTTCTTACATTGCTACTGTTGTTTCAAAGCCAAATTCATTATGTTTATACATATATAATGAAGTTGATAGGTATGTAATAATATTATTAAAGATTCTAACTTAAACATTCCGGAAAGCTCCCATACATAACAAATAAATGCTATACGGCCATATTTTTTTTCATTTATTGCACATTTAGTTTGATCAAGTGTCGAGATAACACATTGAATATTAAACATACATCCCGAAAGCTCCCCGCATATTGATTTTTATTCCGTTCAGGATCAGGGAAACAGAATAAAGGATGTCAAAATTGGCATCCATAACTGATGTAATTAAATGGTTTATATTAGTTTACTATTCAGAAATAAAGGAAAATTCGCCTAAAGAAATTTTCATAAACAGAAACGCGTTCAAAAGTGATTAAAAACAAAAAAGTAAAAGCTATGAAAGTAATCTCATAATTATTGTTCCTGTCTTAGAAGAAATTCCTCCTATTCGCGGATCAATATGAATGTTTTCCCTGCTCGATTCTGTCGCCTTGGTGAGATTATTTCAAAAGCGTAGGCCGGGCCGTAAGTATCAGGATGTCAGAAGAAAGGAGGAATTAAGGTCGATTGAATTGTTTATGCGATTTCTACGCAGAAAATAACAATAGTATTAATGTAACAGCGTTACCAGGAGAACATGAATTAAACGGGTAATGTATTGTGTTGTACTGCCAATTATTATTATACATTCGTAGCTATACCGAATGCTATGTTCGCCTGGTAATTTATGGGCACAGATAATGGGCAGATTTTCATAATAAATAGACACTCTTTGTGTAGTTGACTACTACAAAATGTGTGTTCATTTTATGGGATTGTACCGGTAAATGGTCAAGTTTCACGGACTTAGCTAACAAAAAGTTTATTTGATTATGCTTCGAGTTACTCCAAAACAATCTTTAGCTCTTGGATGACAAGGTTGGGTAATAATGCGATAAAAATAAGCAAGTAAAGGTGCATTTATACTAAACGAAAAAAAACCCAGAGCTTGAAAAAAGAGTATATTTTCCAAATCGTTGATATGGTCACCAAGAAAATAATAACTAGAAAGAATTGTCATCGCCTAAGTACTTTTTAGTTGTTGTGTCCATATTATCAACGATTAGGAAAATATACTCTTTTTTCAAGCTCTGGGTCTTTGTTCGTTTGGTTTAAACCAGTACAAATCTATGTATAGATTTCATCAAAGCTTTTGACATGGTCAACCACATACAGGAATACCCAATATCATGAAAGAAGTATGTTTGAACCAAAACCGAGATAGCAACATGTCACCGGAACTTCCACAAATTTAAATAATTTGTTTTGTATAAACTTCCATCAATATTGCCATAAATCTATGGATAGTATTTATGGGGATAGCAGAGACGTAATAAGGTATTTATTTCTAGGAAGGGAAAAGCAAATGGAAGTGATTGTTAATAGTTTTTTACCATAACCATGTACTAACAAGGTAGAATATCAGATGATCTTGAGGACAAGATCAAAGTGACTGATTCGTGACTTTTTCGATGAATTACACTCCCATATAATTTTCCTTAGAAACGTGCAAATTCTGCATTCTGTTGACTTTGAACCGGATATCCTGTAAGTTGTGCTCATTCCACATCCTCAACATATCTCTACTTGTTAATTTTCATGTTTTATTTCCAAAAAACACGTATTCCTTTTTGTTGTGTACGATCTGCAATAAAATGAAGTACTTAACTACCTACTCAAATCAGTGTGGCCATAGAGCCTAAGAATTAAGAGGACAGGAAGAACATTATATTTTTTTACCCATCACGCCGTTTCCCGAAGGGGGTAGGCAGAGAGTATGGACTTTTTCCTATCCAAACAAACCTCTTTCGCTTCTTCCAAACGCGTAACATTCCGCATACATGCTCTTCTATCCCTTTTGCTCCTGACTTGGCCCTCCTGTATGAAAGACGGCACCGATATGGTCGGCTCATGTCATTCGAGGTCGGCCTCGTCTGCGTGCACCCATTACTTCAGATTTATACATCCTTTTAGTCATTCTCTCCTCGTTCATTCTTTCTAAATGTTCAAACCATTTTAATTTATTCACTTTCATTCTAGTCACTACGCTAAAATCCACTCCACATTCCTTTCTAATATTATCATTCTTCACCTTATCAATAACTATGTACAATAGCTATGCGAGAGATAACTGTTATTGGAGCGCTGGATATTATATGTGTTTGTTTCATGTGTTTATATTGTTTGTGTTGGTGTCTCTATGAAATAAATAAATAAATTACCAATCCAGTCTCTTTCCGCATATCCTACGCAGTGATCTCATTTCCACAGCATTTATTCTTACTTCAAGATTTTTCGTCCATGTTTCACTCCCATTAATCCTGGATAGGATCAGGATTGCATTGCGCATCAGCTGTTTGGATTTAAGAGATACGTTATTATTTCTCATTAGAGGTCTTAGTGCACCGCCAACCCTTCTACCAGCCAGTTTCCTTCTTTCAATCTCCTTTTCGCCAGGAAGAATAAAAACAAAAAAAAAATACACGCTGACTAGTTAATTTTTGGGACTAACATAGCAATTATTCAAACGATATCTATAAGAAATTAATATCTAATGTGTATACGGCTATTCAAGTCGATAAAAAATATGTTAATTTTTATTTTTTTATTAATTTGTTTATTTTTTTTTTATTCAATCACCGTGCGTTAATTAAGAAAAAATCCTCCTACCGTCTCTGTAGGTACAAAACACAAGCGGCAACTTTCAAAAGAATCTTTTTAACGTTGAGTTCGCTATACATACGTACCTACTTACTTATAGCTATTGTGTTATCTGCCGGAGATACCGGGTATTGTTTTTAACTTGAATGCGCTTTTAATCGAAAATTAATCTATTGTGCTGCTTTCACAATGCGGATATTATATTATTTAAACACAAATGGGCCGTTGGTGCAGTGATCGGACCGATGCGATAGTAAAATGTAATCGAAGGTTCGGTTTACGACATCGTGGAAAGTCGTTATGTGAAAGCTGAAGGAACACTGCAAATTCGAATAAAAGCATTTCAAAGCTCATGTAACGTTGAGTGTTACTTTATTAAGAGGGCTCGACCCTCCCTTGCTCTCTCTTAAGCAAGGAAGCTCTGCCTCTCTTCTTAGCATCAAAAACGACAGGAACCGTTATCTATTACTCTCATACAATATTATGCCACGGACTTTGAGACTCTACAGGGGGTGAGCTGTAACGATCATGATTATGTCCTGAAAAGTGTTAGGTATTCTATAATTATAAATAACATGGGTTTCACATAAAAACTGAATTTATTCATTCAATCAATAAACATTGTAAACTACATGAATTCAAATAACTAAAATTAATTAAGTTTTTTACAAAATCTTCCTGCAGATGGTTGCAGGTTATCTTATTATATGATTTCCAAAAATATAGTAAAATATTGTCAATGCTTCGACTTATTACATCTTTCTTTCCCTCAACTTCTTTTATAATCTTACATAAAGGCCATTTTTTTAATTACTAAATTCTATGAGAATATATCAACTACCGATTTGAATATGAGCATACCATGATCTATATTAAATAAAAAAAAGTTAAGAAAAGATTACTCAGCTGTGTTTCATTCCTAAATTTGAGGGACACGACCTGAACCTCTGAACTTTCCTCCTCTCCAACTGGTTCCCAAGAATTCGCCTTGAAATCTTTTGGTTCACCCTTGAACTGACCTACCCACAGGTCAACTGTTCAACGCGTATGGAGTAAGTACGAAGATAATCCGTCTTCGATTATATATGTGAAGTTTACAACCCTGGAGCTTCTCTCTTCCCCATCCAAATACTTAGGCATACAAGACTCGACGGAGTTTTGAATATTCGCCGTAATTTGATAGTTCCTCACTTTCAACTAAATACTTTATCCACCTCTGCCATCCGAAAATTATTTATCCAGAAAAAGGAATTTTACCCTGTATTTTACCCCGAGACTAGAACCGCATATCTGAAAATTATCATTCAGATATACTTAATATTTAATCTTGACTTGTCTATTTTAATTTTGTCTACTAATGTTACAATTTGTAAATTTGAAATCAACTTTATCGAAAGAAAACGTACCTTATTTCGTTGCGGATTCCATCTTAGGCTTTGCACTAATAAAATGACTTTTTAACTGAATAAACTTTACATTATCCTTCAATATGTATGGATTACATTTTATAGTTAAAATTTTATTAATTACTTTCGTGTCTGAGACATGTCGAGCAATTCACTCACACACTGTCCGTCGCACCACCTAACCTTCTACGTGCCGGCCAAATCCTGTTCGCTGATTTCTTTCTTTACCGACGTGACGAAGCAAGCGATATATCTATCTCACTCGCACCCTTGCGGTCGTCTTTATATATTCGCTCTAACTAATGTTCCTACTATAGGATATCTCGCTACAATACCCCTCTTCCCAATAAAATTTTTGTGTATTTGAGTATACACAAAATATTTCCCTCTAACCGTCTCCCTCCGAATAGCCGAATCGACTACTTGTCCCTCGCTTCCATTTTTCATCTCCAAAAAGGAAAAGAAAGAAAGTTAAATGAACTTATTGTCTCATGGTACGCTCAATAAACAAATACACCTAACTTATCATCTAGAAAATTTTATATTTAAAACAAGAAATTACTCATAACCAACACACCCTAATAGCGGACCATCCTTTACTATGAATTTCATAATAAAAACATTAATTTTCCTTTGAAAATTTAACAAAGGTTTTGTAAGAAAAATTCAATAATAATAACATGATACAGTATATATCTAAATTTCAATTTCGAGATTGACTTTGGGTGTCCTTTCGACTAACTCAACAGCTCAAATTTACACGTACGTTCTTATTCGTACATTTTAGTTTCATTATAATGAAACGTAACCCAGGCGCCACCATAGAATTTTTGTTTGTTTAGAATATAATAACTTAAGTATGCGAGAAATAACAAAAGCCTTGTGTTCTATGGAAAAAACAACTTCCTTCGCATACCTGAGGCATTTTTATTAACTTTAACCTCTTAATTGCCTCGGTCACCCAAAATCGCTCTCTATACTCAGTTAGAGTATTCCTTGGTTACTCTATAAATTATAATTTAACTACTGTATTACACTTGTCTTATCATTATGACCTTATCCTAGTGTACTGAGTATTTACATGGCACGTTAAGTCTATAGACTTAAATGGCGACAGATCATCAAGAGTCAAAAATTTTTCTTATCTTTTTCTACACGAACAATGATAGTTATAACTCGCTCTTACATGAGACAAGGTATAACCCATGGCTCATTCATTTAATAGATACAAAAGCATTGACTCTGAAATCTCTAAATTTAAAATTTTTAATTTACACAAATAGCTTAAAATTATACATATGTTCCTTTTTTAAACTAATAAATTTTTATACTATGACTTTAAATCTTCACTACTCATACTGTATTCCGTCGGCCACAGTATGTGCGAAACCTTCAGGTGAAAATTTTACACCGATTTTTCTCTTATCATAAGTAGACTCACCCTCTTTCCACTTTTCGCTCTTACCTCTCGATTAATACTATCACCATATGCTACGTAACACACGCCCGCTGCGCTGTGTATATTTTCATACTAGACATTTCACTAGACAACCTTTACCTTTTACAAAGTCAGACACATTAGACAGCCTCAGTTTTGGATTCATACAAATTTTCAATATGTTCAACACTCTTCCTTCAAACTTTTATTTCCTCTTTCATTCTAATTCCACATTCATCCCCGGGCCACGCATTTTCTTCCATTACCTTATACATCTCTTCACATACCATCACGTTGAAACATAATTTCTCATTTGACTTATCCTCAACCTAGTCCGTACCAACCTAGTCTATCCCCTTGCTTTCTGGTGATGTCTAAGTAATAATCTATCTCGCCTCAACGAGACTCCGCTCAAAGTGTAACGCACGACTATTTCTCTGTAACCTTCTTCACACAGCTTGACCTGTCCCAAACCTACAAAACAACTCGGCCTCATATGTTGCATTGACCCATGACGCCCGCTGCGTCATTACTTATCAATAATTGCCTCGCGGTCTAATCTTTCTCCATGCACCCCCTTGGGTTACATATATTCGAGAACTTACCGACCACTCACTTCTATTTCACCTATATAAATTCCAGTTCGCCATCTTAAGTCCACAGCTTATACCCTATAACTTATTTTAAATATTTATATTTTACCTAATAATTTTATTTTTTTTTTTTTACATTTTTACAGTCTAAGACTGTCCAGTTATTCAACCATACGTTCCTTCTCTCGATCGGTTTGGGAATCCTTCCTACCTTTCATTTCGCGTTCGGAATTAGTAAAATTTGCGTTCCCCTTCAGTTTTGTCGAATTGAGGCGGCTATAACAATCTACCTGTTTATGCCCTGTTTTATTGCAATAGAAACACCGTATATTACCGTTACGCTTCACGAAGTTATTTGTTAAGTGTTCGTTGCGTGAGCTATTTTTGCTCGTGAAATTTGAATTCGGCTGACGATTACTGTAACGAAACTCATTCTTTCCCTTAGAATCCCCCACGACACAGATGTTTCTCGCCCGTTCGGTAGTTCGACTGGAACTACAATGTTGATCTACTTGGCTACACGTAACATTGTCATTTGACAGTTCCATAATTTTCCCGGATCCCGAGTTATATCTGGTAGACTTCTTGTTGACATATGAGTCATATTTCGCACACACGCTCATTAATTCCCGCGTATTAGTTACGTTAGTCGTTGCTAATAAACCTGCGTATTTTTCAGACAGACCCTGCTTAATAATTTCTATGAATTCTTCACCGTCAATCGGAAAATCGAGTAACTTATTCTTCGCGACCAGTTCTAGAATAAATTCGCTTGCAGATGTTCCATTACTCTGCCTTGCTGACATAATTTCTAATTTTAATTCTCTTTGCCTATTAGTGCCTTCGAATTGTATCAAAAATTTTCCCTTAAAGTCTCCCCATTGCCTCTCAATTTCTGTTGCTCTAAACCAAACTAAAGGAAAACCTGATAGAAGAATGGGCATGTACCTAACTAAAGAGTCCAAATGTACATTATATACTGACGCTAATTCTTCTACACGCGTCAAAAAATCGCGCGGATCGGTATTTCCCGAAAAAGTTATATTCCATTTCCTCGGATCTACATCTTTTGTTCGACTCACGCCGCTTGATATAACTTGACTCTCCTGGTTCGTTAATAACGGTTTAATATCCTTTTTCTTAAATGAAGGCGATTTCCTTGTATGCTGTTTCACATTCACCGTTTCCGGTAGCTCCGAATCTATATTTTGATATTTTATACCGTCGCCGTCCGATAATGTTGATGCTAACTCCACATCATCTTTAGGTACGCTAAGTTTAATTAAGGGATCTTTGTCCATTTTGGCTGATGTTTCACCAGAAAAGAAAATTATAAAATACTAAACTAAATCTATTTCCAAGCCTGAGTAAACCGAAGTAAATTTTAACCAAAGCTGAAAATAAAAATTTTCTTCTTTGTCTCTTCCTAATTATAAAAATAAAAATTTTCGTCTTCAAAAGCCGAATAAAAAAAAAACTTAAAAGAATTGCTAAAGAGATTTATCAAATGATATTTAAGTGTATCATCAATGTAGCTAACGTCAATCTTCACTCTACTAATTTAGGTATTTATTTACCTTATCTATAGATAACTAGGAAAGTCACTATTTACTTTAATAAATATTTTGTACAAGGAAAAAAAATTAACTCTCTACAACTAAAATCATTACAAGGCACTTAATCAAAAAAAATTGTAAATTCCTGCGCTCCCAATCTAAAACATTACAAGCTCGATAGACCTTGCTAAAGATTTCTCGCGCCTGCGCAATATTCTTTTCAATATAAAAAAAAAAACAAGTTTCTGACTCAGCACGAGCGATCTATTAAAATTACTTCTTGCACATTACGAGATGTAAACAAACCCGATACATAACCTCTTGACTACAAACTTGCAATCAATAAGAAACGAATTCATAAAAAGGTCCGCTGTGTACTTATCTCGCTAAGGCCACGCGTACACGACTACCTATTCGTATTTGACGACTTCACTCTTTTAACTGAAGAGTCGCTGCTTCCTATTCAAAAATTTACCACTACCACCTCGCTATGTTCAACATACTCAGCTATGTCTATTCGATAGACCCCCCTTCAAAGCAACACAAAGGTAAAAATGGAGACACTCTTCAATTTATATCATACCTCATTCTAAAAATTTTTTTCTATATAAAATCTAAATTTGCAAACGCTTCTTTCAGACCACTAGTTCTTTCTCACACACCTTTCTCAACACGAGCAGTAGAAGTAGAAAAAAAAAAAGAGTCCACTAAACTTCAGTAACATATTCAGAATGGTTATTCAATTGTTAAAAAAAATAAAAAAATTAATTCAAACATCAACTTGCGGTTTTGTTTTTCTTCTTGAAAGTGTAAAACAATATCTCCGTGTATACATATTTGGTCATTTTAATTAGCGTTTAGAAATTTTTGTTCGCACATCTGTGTGGTCTCAGGAATTTAAACAGCATTCACAGTGAAAGAATTCCAGCCAAAACCTTAATGACTTCATCAATAACATGGATCTAAAACATAGTAATAATCGAGTACATTAGATTATATTCCATATAGATGTCTTAAATATTGGGTTTCATATAAACTTTCGTAAATTGGGTTTTTTTTTTATTTTTCAAAAAAATTGCGATCAGCATTTGATCCATCAAAAAAATTATTTTCATGTATTAACACATTACTATTTTGTTGCCTCCATAACTTCTTTAAAAAAAATTATTCATACCCACACTTATAAAATTTCAGCAGAAAAATGCTCTACCCACAGTTCAAGTATACATGTAAATTTCAGCAGAAAAAATTTTTACCCACACAAATGTTTAAAAAATTTGTAACAAATTTTTGTTTCAAAAAAAAATTAAATGACCCAACTACTGTTTCTTTTACATACAAAAGTAAAACTGATTAAAAGACTTACAACTAGCTTAAAATTAAATGAGGATTTGGCCGTCACTTTTCGCACCAACACTTTCCAAGACATGTACAAGTCGCTACCCCAATGAATTAATCAAATTAGAACAAAAGGAAAAAGTTGGATAATTCGATTTTGTGTCGTTTCTGATGCCTCAAACGTTGGACGCCATTTTGTAACGTTGAGTGTTACTTTATTAAGAGGGCTCGACCCTCCCTTGCTCTCTCTTAAGCAAGGAAGCTCTGCCTCTCTTCTTAGCATCAAAAACGACAGGAACCGTTATCTATTACTCTCATACAATATTATGCCACGGACTTTGAGACTCTACAGGGGGTGAGCTGTAACGATCATGATTATGTCCTGAAAAGTGTTAGGTATTCTATAATTATAAATAACATGGGTTTCACATAAAAACTGAATTTATTCATTCAATCAATAAACATTGTAAACTACATGAATTCAAATAACTAAAATTAATTAAGTTTTTTACAAAATCTTCCTGCAGATGGTTGCAGGTTATCTTATTATATGATTTCCAAAAATATAGTAAAATATTGTCAATGCTTCGACTTATTACATCTTTCTTTCCCTCAACTTCTTTTATAATCTTACATAAAGGCCATTTTTTTAATTACTAAATTCTATGAGAATATATCAACTACCGATTTGAATATGAGCATACCATGATCTATATTAAATAAAAAAAAGTTAAGAAAAGATTACTCAGCTGTGTTTCATTCCTAAATTTGAGGGACACGACCTGAACCTCTGAACTTTCCTCCTCTCCAACTGGTTCCCAAGAATTCGCCTTGAAATCTTTTGGTTCACCCTTGAACTGACCTACCCACAGGTCAACTGTTCAACGCGTATGGAGTAAGTACGAAGATAATCCGTCTTCGATTATATATGTGAAGTTTACAACCCTGGAGCTTCTCTCTTCCCCATCCAAATACTTAGGCATACAAGACTCGACGGAGTTTTGAATATTCGCCGTAATTTGATAGTTCCTCACTTTCAACTAAATACTTTATCCACCTCTGCCATCCGAAAATTATTTATCCAGAAAAAGGAATTTTACCCTGTATTTTACCCCGAGACTAGAACCGCATATCTGAAAATTATCATTCAGATATACTTAATATTTAATCTTGACTTGTCTATTTTAATTTTGTCTACTAATGTTACAATTTGTAAATTTGAAATCAACTTTATCGAAAGAAAACGTACCTTATTTCGTTGCGGATTCCATCTTAGGCTTTGCACTAATAAAATGACTTTTTAACTGAATAAACTTTACATTATCCTTCAATATGTATGGATTACATTTTATAGTTAAAATTTTATTAATTACTTTCGTGTCTGAGACATGTCGAGCAATTCACTCACACACTGTCCGTCGCACCACCTAACCTTCTACGTGCCGGCCAAATCCTGTTCGCTGATTTCTTTCTTTACCGACGTGACGAAGCAAGCGATATATCTATCTCACTCGCACCCTTGCGGTCGTCTTTATATATTCGCTCTAACTAATGTTCCTACTATAGGATATCTCGCTACACTCATGCTATAGGCATGTTAAATAATGTCCAAAGAAAACACTCTTTCTTGGTTCTTAAATTGAAGTCTGAACGTCTTAGGTTCTATTGGAGAAATATTACTCTTTTGTTCAACCGTCATTTGAAAAATAGAGAAAATAGAAAGTTCTGAAAGTATATTTTAAGGGTTGCTGGCATTATTTTACTTAGAAGGAGGTCCATCCATTTTGATCTATCTTTCTCGAAGTTTGTCAATTGATATTAAAGTAAAGAAGGTCAAGTATCAACTGATAGTATCTGAAAAGAGGAAACACAGTACACTTAGATATCATCATGCTCGACACAGTCAAATGCCTTGGCGAGATCTATAATAACGAAAAATCTATAATATAAAGGAAAGTAAGGTTAGTGCAAACACATATGACTCGAGATCGGCTAAACATATTTTTATGATGCTGGGTTTTTTCACGAACGACGCTATACGTCGGCGCACCCGGCGCAGGCCCATCACTTCCACCATTACGGAGAGGAGATGGGCATGGCTGGGACATGTGTTGAGGATGCCGAATGACAGTTGGCCGAGGAGAGCGCTGTTTTTCCTCCCATCAGGGTCTCGAAGACGTGGAAGACCCTCTCATACCGTGTTCCGTTCCTTCGAGGCAGAGCTGAGGGAAATGGACTTGGTGTGGGAGGAAGTCATAAGCATTGCGCAAGATCGAGCGCAATGGAGAGCTCTTGTTGCCTCCCTATGCTCCTAAGGGTGTTCAAAGGGAGATTTGATTTGGGTTTATTAGATTCTTTTCCGCTCCGGATAACAGAATAATTATTAAAAAAAAATGACAAATGGATAGCAAATATTATAAAATATAATATTAAAGTTAGTATGGGACGACAGAGATAGTCAGAAATACGAGGGTACGGGGTATTTGAGAGGGGGAAGGCAACGAAGAAGATTCTAGTATGCACATGTGAGGAGAATGGACTCATCCAGACACCCTCACATGGCATTGCACGACCAACCCCATGGAAGACGCCTCCCGGGCAGGCCACCAAAAAGGTGGAAGGTAGCTGGGAATCGACCTCGCAAGAGGGCAACCCCACCTCTGGAATTACAGGCCATAAGGCCTAAATTAAGTAGAAGAAGAAGAAGTATGGGATGGATTTACTGACAACAACGCCATCTGTGAAAAAATCCATAACAACACAATTTTTATTTACCTACTTGATAACCATTGAGTTTCAAAACATTGGTTGATACGCAGTTTATTGATATAATTTCTTTCAAGTCTTCAGAAATAAATTTTTAACATTCAAACGTAAACGTATTTTTGTATAAATATCAAATTCGAAATCAATATTCATAGTAAGGACTACGGGACAACGTCTGTCGGGAGAGCTAGTATAATATAATATTCAACGGGAACTTGACTAAGCTTTAAGCGAAGTCATTAATGTTACTGATAACAACATTGATAAGAAAAAATCAAGTTTCGAAATTCAAACTTGAAAAAAAAAATAGAATGGGTTCGTATTAGGATTTAAAAAAAATCGAATGATAAAATTATAATATTTGCGTTGCCATTAATAATAATATACCGGATACCAGAGACAATCGTAATAATAAATTATTTTCTATGTCATAACGTTACCCATTGTCATGAAATATTGTTATATGTCAAATGACAAAAATAATAATAATCATATCACCAAATCTCCATTACGGATTGAATGACAATGTCATAATGGCGTTTTGATGTTTTGTCTATAGGTCTCAGTTGTAACACAGCGAATGTCATAAAACGGTACGAATAATCTAATCCCTAATATAAATTAAAGTCGGGTTAGTGCGAACACTTATAACTCGAGATCGGCTCAACAGATTCTTTCAATGCTTGATTTATTGGATTCTTCTCCGCTCCGGATAACAGAATAACTAATAAAAAGTTTGAAAAAAATTGGGTAACAAATGATATAAAATACAATATTTAAGTTAGTATGGGACGGATCACCTGCGACGCGCCAACGCCATCATGGGTAGTTCCCTCTCACTCTAATTTTGTAGTCCCACTTACTCTAATTTTCATACTAAGTCAAAATCGGGAACATACATAGAGGTAGAATGTATGAATTTTGAATACAAATGAACTATGGATGTTTTGGAAATATTTTTAGTAACTTAACTCAATCGAAGTATTTATGTATTTTTTTATGGGGGCGCAGTGCATATTATTATGTACATTAAAATGGGCCGCCTCGGGTTAGAACCACAGGACAACGTCTGTCGGGAAAGCTAGTAAAGGTATAATTTCGAATACCAACTAATTTCATATAAACTTGCGACTATTAATCAGTAGGGCTATTCTCGTAATCAATCGCTTTTAAAAATCACTTAAAGATAAGATTAAGACACGATCGCAAGCAGTCGTATTCACAAAACTATCGGAATCTAATCATAATCCTATCTTGAACTGGATCATTTTCATACTGATATTTCAAACATAACGAATTTTTAAGATATCTGCTATATATCTTGTTTTGTGAATACCAATCCGCCATTTTATGATTGTCAATCAAGATAAGAGTGTATTAGGACCGCTACGAGAATAAGGGCCCAGCTCAAACATGAACTTTTAATCAAAATTTAATGCATATTCGATCAATTTTGTTTAGATTAGTCTTGCTCGTGACAATTGCGCTGTAAATCCGATTAATTTTCGCCAGCAGGATAATATCGAAAAAGTTTAAATTTGGAACTAGTCAAATATTTGAAATTAAGGGCCCGTTCTCTTAAAATAGACGTTTTTGGCACTTTTTTTAATCGATTTTACTTAATGATTCCGCGATCCCTTAACATACGAAACTGAAATTGATGTATTTGTTATAGAATGAACTTTTAATTAATTAGTTTAGTTGCGGAAAGATGTGAAAATAAATCTTAATAATGATTGGAATCTGTTTCATTCGCCTAAAAAGATTTTTTACCTTTAGCAAATAATTACGTTTAGTTCGAACTAGATCCGCGATTTAGAGGGCAAATATCGCGTAGCGATAGAATTTAAGTATGTACTAAATAATCATACAGATAATTATGCATCTATGATACAAAGTATAAAATCGTTGAATGAAATTTTTATCCAATTTTTTAGTACTTTGGCCATTGTGATATTGAACCAAACTTTTAATAAGCATCGAACTGTTTTAGATATTAGACCGAGTACCATTGTTAGTATTCGCTGGTTGCCCATGTAGATATCTCTACAATCATATACATTATTCACTGCCTGATTAGTAATGGCAGATTTGGTACAAATTAAAAATCATGTTTGATAAAGATTGACACTAATGAACAATACGCACCATAATCTCATCGGTAGCCCGAAAGATATTGTACATATTTAAACAAATTTGTTCATACTCGGAAGTGTGTTTACTTTCTTACCTCTTTGTCTTATGCCCCAATAGCACAGCTTAATCCCATCATAAATCAGTCTCTTGTAGGTCTGCACAGGATGCCTGCTCGAGATTTACTCTTAGCCTGCCTACCTTTTTTAATAGCTTAAAGATCCGCCTTTAAAGAATTTGAAATATTGAAATCCGCTCTGGTTTGCTTTTGTAACGAATGGCTCGATTAAGAACTCGATAAGGAACACTGCTGATTCGAAAAATAAACCCCTCGGATTTACATAACCTAGAAACGTATGGTACTAACTGAAAGGGGATGCGCAGTAGGTTGTATCGCTTCAAATTTGGCGGTAAATAGACTCACATAAGATCATAAGAGATACGAAAACCCCTGATATTGTACATATGACACTGGTAGACAACTTGATCTAATTGATCTGATTCGATATCTATGTTTAAATTATGAGGGACCCTAAGTGGAAGAATATGATAGCTGTATATTTATACACAACAGCGTTTAAAATAACAACAACAATCTCCATTTAAATAGAGAGGCTACAAGAAGTCTTCATTGAACTCAATATGACCTCCTCCTACACCATATCCAACTCCCTCAGCTCTGCCTCGAAGGAATGAAACACGATATGAGAGGGTCTTCCATATCTTCGAGAACCTGATGGGAGGAAGAACAGCGCTCTCCTCAGCCAACTGTCATTCGGCATCCTTAACATTTGCAGTGGTACCATCTTATACCCAAAATTCTTCTGAGGCACTTCATTTCAAATACAGATAATTTTTGTGCCTAGGCTATGGTCAGGTGCCATGACTCAATCCCATACAGGAGAATAGGCAACACACACGCATAAAACAGTTTACATAAAAAACCGTGTCAAAATTTACTTGCATAAAAGATAAACCTTTTTCGATACCTGAATCTTTCGGGTTACTTATGGACAACTCCTTAGCGCGCACTTACTTGCGCATTATGTAATTCTTTTCAGTGCGCGTCATGTTTCTATTCACAAAAAGATATCAATTAAATAGGCGTAATACAATTTTTTTTTAATAATGATTGTTACCTTTTTGAAACGATTTTTAATAAGTTGATACCTTTTTGAAATCAACAACACCTTTTCCATTACTTTCATGTACGAGTTATGACTTTAATATTGTAATTATGATCGAAATGGTTTTTACAAGTCGGCCTTACGAGACTATAACAATGTGAATGATTGGCAGCTGGGGTCTTCGATTGTATTTTTGTACCTACCTAGAAAAAAAAATAAAAATAAATAGTTTGTCATAAAAATCTTGAGGCTATAGAAATACCGTATGTCCTAGCTGGTCTCATGATCGTACGATCTTGCGATTGCGATGATCGCATGAACGCGGACGCACTGTTCAAACATATGTGTAACATTGTATGAGCGTGTCCTAACTGGGCAGACGGACGGACGTAAATTCGATCGTCCGATCGGTGCCTTGTTTGAAATGATCGCGCGTCGCTTGTATTGCTCTATTGTATCGATAATTATTAATACGATACTTACTTGCAAAAAGTTCTTACTTACTAAAGTTCATATTTATTTGTTTGCGTTGTCAAGGAAAGGGACACGCGATCATGCGATTGCAGTTAAGACACACAATTTTTCATCGTACGATCACAATTTTGTTTATGCGTTCATGCGATCATCTCAATCGGACGATCGTACGATCATGCGACCAGCTAGGACAGGGTCTTAAACCTTTTAGTTTAGACGATTGTGTCAAAACTTACACGAATTCTTGCCCAAAAAATTAGTATCTTTTAGTGCAGATTGGCTAAGGTTTTTTTTCATCTATTTTATTTAACGGCAGTTCAACCTATGAGAGTGGCTTGTCCCATAAATACCTACAATTCTACAATGATTGATTGAATGAATGATTACGGATTCAATTAATGTGAAAAAACTTTTTGTCCGTATTTGTTTATCTGTTTTTTAGCTGCTTAGCTATTATAGTCTCTACATAGATTCGCACCTAGTGAGATGCCATTTTTCTACTTAGGTATATTTGTGTTCTCCAGAATGTCAATATATTCTTTTTATTTTTTAATAATGTCGTATAAAAAATTTAAGGAAAAAAATGTGTTAATGTTAAATTTCTCTAAAAATATATCAGGTACATTTCAGGAATAATGATTCTTATAATATAAACTGTTAAGTTAAGTAAACTTAAATGATTAAATATGTTATTTACACCATTAACTTAAGTTATATTGTCGAGTTACATAATTAATTGTTTTCTTTTATTTTGTTGCAGGTACGTACGCATGCGGTATTACTTCATTTAAGCTTAGACGAAAAGCTTTTGCATTCGTTGACCAATCGTATTAACAGTTACATTAGCATAATTATTATTGGTAAGTCAGTGGATTTTTTATTATTTTTTATTAAATCAGCTAATGTGAAGCAGAGGCGGATGAAAGACATGTGTCTTCAAAATCAAGTAAATAGCATTGACCAGTCAAACGTAATCCATGTTCAATGTCTTTCATAATTAGTTTGGATGGCCTGTCACAGAACACCCAAGTACACAAACTCATACAAAAATATTGTACATGTGATCATGACACACCAAATAATATTTAAGTAATGTGTAAGTACATTGAATTGCACTTAAAATTAGATATATGTGCAAACATAATACAAAAGTTTTGGGTCGATTTGTTAATCGCTGCTAATTTTTCTTTTCACAAACGAACTAATTGATTTTGAAATATTACAGTATCGCTATAATATAGTTTAAAATGGAAATAAAGGATGCAGAATGATTCTGATAATATTCATTCAGAAGACAACACTCCCTTTTACACCCCACTCAGGGGCATAGGGAGGCAACAAGAGCTCTCCATTGCGCTCGATCTTGCGCAACGTTTATGACCTCCTCCCACACCATGTCCATGTCCCTCAGCTCTGCTTCGAAGGAGCGGAACACAGTGTGAGAGGGTCTTCCTTGTCTTCGGGACCCTGATGGGAGGAAGAACAGCGCTCTCCTCGGCCAACTGTCATTCGGCATCCTTAACACAGACTCTACAACGAAACAGCACGCCTTGGCCTTCGAATCAATGCCAGTAAGATGGAGCTCATGGCGAGTAATGCCTGCCCCGATAAACAGCTACCGATAACCATCGACGGTCACCAGGTCTCCCGGGTGGATAAATTTAAATACCTGGGAGCAACCATTACTACCTCTGGTGACCTCGGGGTCCCGATACGTATCGGTATGGCAAGTGGCGCCTTTAACATGACCAAGATTTGGAAAGCGTCGGCGTTTAGTGTCGAGACGAAATGTAAACTGTTTGATGCGTATGTGTTGCCCATTCTCTTATATGGGTGTGAGTCCTGGCACCTGAACAAAGCTCAGGCACAAAAAGTCTCAGTTTTTGAAATGAAGTGCCTAAGGAGAATGATTCTGGGCGTAAGGGACCTTACGATCTTGGGTGCCGCTTAAATCCATTCTGCCTACGAGAATGAGAAATCTAAGCTAAAACTGAACTTGTACGGGGAAACAACAACGTGAAAGAAATGGAACAATGGTGCGCGTAATATTATGTCATCGCCCATTAATAATTAGTTCTTGCTGAGAATATCAACGATAAATCACGCAATTGTGAGTGGAATTGCACAAAAAGTATCAACGATAAAGAAAGTATGCTCTATTTATTGCTCTGGCTCTATGTTCATTTGGTGTAAACGTATACTAAAAGAGATATAAGAAATTGTTATTAAAATCATTTCATCACGTTCGATTTCGTTTAAATACGCCTTATTTTGCAAAGAAACTTTTACATGACTCAAATTTTGTGTGTAATGTCGATTTAACAGGTTAGTTTCGTCGCTTTTATGAATTAATTCACGTCTTTTCGAGTTTAATATTTATTCATAAACGAAATGTATTCGTTTTCTACTCGAATAAATAGATAGTTAATCTCATATTTTATTTTTCTTTGTTTTCATTGTTAATACGGTCGTGTTGGTTGCAAGTTGCAAGTGAAGTAGCTATCAAGTCTGACAGTAAAGTAACTTGCTGCTCGCTACTTGTCTGACAGCAGTTCTTGCGTGCGTAGGTACCTATAACTTCACAGGTAACAATGTCTTGTGAAATGTTGGCTCTTAATATTAAAACGATTCATGTGTTTCACGTTACAGTACCAAGATTCGATTTGATAGAGATTTTGTTCTCAAACCGTGGGACGCAAACACCCCATTAAATTTCAAGTGAAAAAATACTCTGGTCAGAAAAATTCTGACCCGACCGGGAATCACACCCGGGACCTCGTGATCTGAAGTCCACGCCTATACATCTAGGCTACCGAGGTCGGTGACTTTATAGGTATAAATTGACTACCCAAACACATTTATTTGATAAGGGTGTCCTTTCATTTAGTAGACATCTATTTGGTTTTTTATGGGATGAAATTCCATCTTATCTACCTATATGTTTCTTTCTCAAATATCTACACAATTATTTTTTTTTACCCGTCACGCCGTGTCCCGTAAGGGGTAGGCAGAGATAATGGACTTCCACTCTTTTCTATGCAAACACACTTCTTTCGCTTTTTCCAACGACACACCATTTCTCATACAACCTCTCCTATTTCTCGTACTTCTGACCTGGCCTTCCTTGAGGACGGAATCGATGTGTTCGATCCACGTCATTCTCGACCGGCCACGCTTTCTTACATCTTTCCTTAATTAATGTAATTGTGTCAGTTGTCTACTTACTGATACTTTGTGTGAACAATTAATTTTTGGAGGCAAACTAATGTTCGTTTACACCTTCTGAGATTATTTTCATTTCTTTTTTTATACTTTATCAAATTTATTTTTATCTACAAAATCATTGGTAACAGTTTAACAATCACTGTTAAAAATAAATCACATGTTTAACAATAATAATACAAATACTTAGTGGAGCCTAATCACAGCGGGCACGTGTATTTTATTTATTTCCCTTGTACTAAACAATGTTACTGTTATTTATTTATTTATTTACACTGTGTTTGGATCACTATACCCGGCAAACGTTATTACATATCTATATATATAATTATTATTTAAATAATATTATCTTTACAAAATATGCCTTTTATTTAAATAGATAACTACTTTTAATCCATTATTTTCTTTTGTATTTTATAGTCTGTTAAAAACATATTTATCTGTAACAAGCTAGTTAGGGTACTTATTTGTTATCAACTAGCAAATATTGTTCCATCATAAATCATGAACCAGACGTTTACACGAAAACTAGAAGTGAAAACTCTCGCTAATAGAAAAGTGGGTTATTTATTGTTTGTTTGTCCTATAAATTAGTTATGTCACTGCTTAAAGTTTCCAAATTTTATATTACCAAGTTGGGACTGCGGAAAATTTAACTTTTTTCCCAGGCCAATATTAGTATGAAAGAAGGTCTGAATTAGTTAAGCATACCTGTTATTTGTAATCGCCTAACTATCTGTAATAATTCTCTAATTAATTTGTCCTCAAGAAAGGTCAGAAGCAAAAGAAATAGGTGAAGTTGCTAGCGAAAAAAGTGTGCTTGGAGAGAAAAAAGTAGAGGTAGGTACCTACCTTCTCTTTGCCTACCTCTCAAGGGACATGCGTGATGTAAATACTTAACGAATCCGATCACCCGTCCACTAGACCACTCCACTCCAATACTAGGCAGCTGCAACAGCATTGCCGTTACTCAAGATAAGGTCTTGCATATCACATCTCGACAAGTGAGAAGGTGTTCGTCACATTGAGTCTCACCGCAGCTACAGGAGACATCTTCTTCCACACTAAAACCCCTCGTGTACATGTTTTTCTTGCATCTAGTGACACCCACTCATAATCTGTTGAGTGTCTTCCAAGTTGGGTAAGGTAGGTGGTGTCCCGGTCCTAAGCTTTCCGACAGTTCTAGCTGGCTTCCATTATGTGCGTGCCAGAGATCTTTCCTCGCCCAATCCGGTGGTAATTTTAGGGCAGATGTTGTTCTCAGGAAGCTTTTCCTTGATTTAAGTGATGTAGATGTAGGTAGTTCTTCGATCTAAAACCACAGCTGCTCCTAGCTGTTTACCGCATTTCTATAGAATATGCCATTAAAATATCATAAGATAATTATACTTTGAATTGACAGATATAAGTATCAAGCAATAACGCCATTATTTAGAGCAAAATAACTGATTTTAATAGGTGCTATTGTGTTCAAGGAATCAAATGGTTATTTTGAAACTGTTATTGTTCGCTTCGTACAAGCGATTATATTATTTTATTTCGTATTAATTTTATTGTTAGTACTAAAACCGATAAGTATTGTAACAGATCATTTCCGTTTATTTTAAACACGACAATATGAAGGTTGCAACGAAATAATTAGGTATACATTTTACGAAATAAGTTTAAAACTTTGACAGAAATCATAGTCTCCTTGGAACCAGCGAAATAAAATGACCAAGAAATATCGAAAACACAATCTTATGAGATAATGAAATTCTAAGGGAATGCGAAATCGAGTAAATCGTTAGATGTAGAGAGAATTTTTTTTTGGATGTGCAGAACCGAAAAATGGTTCCTTTATTTAACAATCAGGTGACTGAAGAAAATGATAATTAATTAATATTTATTTCATCCACATCCTTTAACTAATTTAACGATTAAAGCATAAAATTTCCTCGTGTTACCTAACGCTAAAACTTTTAAAATGTTTAATTTTATTTAAAGCACATTATTTATTTATTATTTCTTCTCAAAGATCGGTATACATTTTTTTAATGAATCTGTGCTCACTGAAAGTTAACACAAATACTCTCTTTGACACTTTCACAGTAAGCTTCTAAAAATGTCATGAAACAGTAAGATTGTCGGCACCTGGGATCGAACATGGAACCCACGACCTCCGATACGAAACAGTACGATAGCCGGCGGCGGCGTCGTAGCCACTAGACCAAACAATTCATTTAAAGCCCACTTTCAAAAATGAACAGTGAAATATTAGAATATCCACAATGTCGAAGTTGAAATAAAAAAAATCATATTTTCACCTACTAATGGTCTACATTGAGAACGAATCCAGCAACATACACCTTATGTTTTTCAACAGATTGAATATTTTATTGAAATTGAATAATAATTTGCCGTTTTGGGTTTATCGGCTAATAAATAGAATTATTTTTTAAGAAGACCTATTCAAATAGAATTCTAGAGCAGACATATCTACCTACCTACATATTAATCCTTTTGAATAGAAAATGTGTTTCAACGCCCTCAAATCAACATATTTACACAATACAGAGTGATTTTAAATATAAAGGCAGAATTACATTGAAATTGATCGGCTGGAGATTGTGTTAAGGATGCTTTATGAAAGATGGTCCTTTGCTGCTCTCTTCAGGGTAAAGAAAAGGAGAAATACTCTCCATTAATGTGTTTCTCTAAGCAAAAGTGTGGAAATTATGTCTAGATTCTTGTGACCATTTTTCAGGTCTAGATTTTAACGAATATGTAACAACTAATAACTCTAACAATTCATTACTGATGTTCGATTTTTAAATGGAACAAACCACTTCGGGCTTACGTTGGCTTTGTTGAAGCACAACGTTCTAATTATGTCTAGATCTCTGTTCTTGTAGATCCGTCTACTATTTCACTGTTTCGGCGTATAAAATTTCCACAATTAACACCACACTGTAGATGAAAATGGGATCAGTAGGTAGATCTCAGACGGCGTAAAGCGACCATTTCATGTAATAACAATAATAATTATATTATACATAATATAGTAATTCACATTTTGATAATATTGAATTAAATATTTAAATCTGATAGGCGTTTCTAATAGGATTTAAAAGCAAATTTGCAAATAACGTAGGTATTTTGTGTTTAAACTCATTCTGTATACGTGTATACACAGGGAGATAATGATTTTAATTAAACTCTGGCGTCAGATTTTCTCAACACAGGCGTGAACATTTTGACGTTGGCAAATATACACTTCCTTAAGGGGATTAAGCGTTTTTTTTTTACTTAATCCGATCGTTGTTATTATTAGATTGTAATTCTATATAAAGGTATGTAAGAATTGAATTATCAGAAGCATGCTGTATTATTTTATATTTGCTGACCTGCCCGTCGAACTTCGACCAAATTCAGAATAATAAAATAATTTTGACTTATTAAATGCGTAACTTAAAAAAAATCTACCTAATAGATGGAGGTGTAGTAGGAAGTAAATCACATGTGATACACGTTACGATATTCTATATATTGTTGAAAGAATAGAAGTCCATAGCCAGAACTAGGGAAATAAAAGTCCACCCCTACAGATCCCTGCATGTAGGGGTAAGGCAAAAAGTCACCCTGAGGTTGCCTGGTATCAGGGAGCCTCCGTTAGTTACTAACCTACCCGTTAGTCACGCATCCCTCAGCACGGGTCGAATGACACCATGGATTGGGTATTTTTGGGCAGAAAGGTTTACTCCTTCCGGAATGATAGGACTAGGTGAATATGGATGGGAGGGCTCATAGAAGGCAGGAGGATTGGATTCAGGTGTAGGAAATGCCCTGCATGTTGGACAGCCATGCAAGGCACCCCGTACTCTCTTCGGCTTGTTGACTCTAGCGTCAACAGGGACCGAATGTAACCGCCGTTTCAGCCTGGGGCAACGTAACAGGGTCCACCACTCGTAGGTGAGAGTCGAGTTGAAATGCAGTGGCTGAGAGGCATTACATGCTCTTTTATTGCGCGTAACATTTCCTTGGACCCCATCTGGTGGGTTACTATCGAAACTATAATAATCTCAATTTTGACCGTCCATACTTTAAATTTTACTTGTATACCTAAACCGTTTTTTCTAGCATTTTTTTTTTAGTAAACCAATGCCGAATTTCAAATAGACCAACGTGGAAATTTTTAATGCATAGAAACCAAAATATGGTGTGATGATTGTTGGGAAAAATTGAAAAATCCAAAAGACTTCAAATTAATAATCGGATACTTTATTCGGCGTCTCATCGAGAAATGGCCTCTTTTGTTATCTCGATACACAATGGAACATTTTCAAATTCAAATTTCTATTACAATAAAAACTATGACCATTGACAACTAAGTAGGTATGTAGGTATCCTATTTTTCTCAAAAGTTTCAAAGGCTGGCTTTGTGTGATCACGTACCTTAAAATATTAGCCAATAGATTTTACAATTTTCAAAACCAGTTCCGACATGAGTATTTAAACATGTTCAATATTATGTTAAAAAATCTGATGCCTTCGCAACGACCTAAATGTGGCTATTCTATGCCGATTAAAATTTCAAAACTATACTAGTGCTAGTTATTTACTTTACCGAGGATAACAAATATTTGAGCAAAACTTTTGCCAACACCGAAACATGGATTGATGAGTGTTGTGTTTTTTCATTCTCATTATGAATTACTACACGGTAAACACCAATAATATTAATTGAAACTTGGGTTATTAATTTCAAGGTATTTTGATAAAAAATCAGTAGCAACATTTTTTATTTTAAACAAATTATACATTTGGGTGGCGAGTGTCAAAAGCACGCGACACTAATTGATATTGTTCGAAGTTCGAATGACGGCTTGTCATTCTGGAACTAATTATTACTAATCAAAACAAGAAATCAAACGTCATGAAATGTTATTTTCTTAAGTTATTATTATTATGACTAACGTTGTAAACTAAATACCATAGTGCGCAGAGGAAAGTAGCTTATTTTATAAAGGAAATCTAACAGTAATCATATTATTGGAATTGTCAGATTTTAATTATGTAATGTATATTTAATTCTGTTGCCTTTTCTGACCGATTGTTTTAAGAACGTGAGGTGGTCAACCCCACGGTCCCAATCTGATTTTTCGATTTCCTGCCTCTTACAGGATGCTCGAAAAACCATCAAAAGAGCAGAGGTGCTATTCTAAGCCGGCAACCCCACGGCACGAGGAGGTCATAAACATTGAGCAAGATCGAGCGCAATGGAGAGCTCTTGTTGCCTCCCTATGCCCCTGAGTGGGGTGTAAAAGGGAGAATTGTATTGTATTGTAATGTATATTTACCTTTTGCTATTAATAAATATTTCACTGAGTATATACTTTGTTCCCTCAGCGCTAAGGGAGCAGATTTATGAAAGGAATAAAACACGCAATAAAATTGCAGTACCTACTTACCTTGGGGAAAATCTCAGAAAACAACGAATCTGTCAAATATAGGATGGTAGGCACGATGGTTGACAGCCTGTATTGAAGCGGTTTTAAAATTCTCTCATCATTTTCAACTTTAAGGCTTTCCCGACAGATGTTGTCCTGTAGTCTTCTTTACTTTGAATATTAAATAAGAATTTGTAATTTATACAAAAATACGTTTAAAATATATTTGAAAGTTAGAAAATTATTTCTGAAAGTTCGAAAAAATTCCATCAAGTCTGCGTACCAATATTTTTAATGTCAATGGTTGTCAACAATAAACAATAGTTTTGTTGCTGTATAATTTTCATAGATAGCGTTGGCGTCGTAGGAAATCCGTTCCATACTTACTTCAATATCATATTTATTATTTCTTATGCATTTTTTTGGTTATTCTGTTAACCAAAGTGGAGAAGAATCCAATAAATTAAACATCGGGAGAATCTGTTCTGCCGATCTAGTGTTATAGCGTTCGCAATAACCCGACTTTCTCTTATATTATAGACTAGCTTATACCCGTCTTGCTTTACGTTTTTGATTCCGATTGTCAGGCTTGATCGGTAGGTAATTAAACAGGTTCTAGTCTAGCTTCCCATTGCTTAACAGACCTCTATAACTGACATAAGCACAGGAAAAGAAGAATGACACTTAAAATTTTTGTTTCACCGACCTCATAATATTATACGAACCTACCGACATAATTTGCAAGTTTTTATAGAGAAAGAGAGATAGCTCTGTGGTTTGAATCTTAGCTACATCCCTAATGTGTGATAATTAATTAGGCTCTTCACCCATAGAGGGTGATTTGCGCTATCTGTCAAACTTCAAAATGGAGGAATCATTTTGCAAATTTTTTCATTAAATCTTTATTTATTGAGAATAATAAGATTTGAATAACATTTATATGTATAACAAATCAATCTACGATTATTTTATTATATTTTCATACCGTAATACCAAGATTCCATTCAACGTTTACATGAGTATTTTTTTTCCAAAAGATGGCTTACTGTCTTTTTGAGAAATTTGTATGAAGATCCTAAAAAAATAGAGTTTTTTAAATAGCTCCAAATATATTAAAGTTAATGCAGCAAATTGTATTTAAGAACCTTCTCAAGCAGTTTGCACCGCTCTGCGCAGATTCATATCTGACGTAGCATTTGTATTTTGAGCGTGATGTTCACATATACAATAGAAAGCAGACAAACATATTTTCCGAATTATTATGTAGATTAATATAGGGCCGAAGTCTTTTACAATAATTATTATATAGTCAAAAGAAACAAAATGGTAATATATATCATAATTAAAATGATGATATTGATTCAAATAAGACTAGATTAGAAGGGTTATTAATATATGCAGACTCTGATGAGTGCATGCATGCAAAGGATGGACTATCAGAAGGCTTCTCTAGTGATCCTCCTAAAGCGGCTGATGCTGGTGTCAAAGAAGTCAACGCGACCAGCATACCCAATCGGTGAAATCGCAGGGCTATTATCTATTTTTTAAATAGTTTTAGGTGAGAGAATAATTAGGTATTATCAGTATGAAACAAGAATCTTCCTCTTGATTCGCGATATATCATGCAAAAATATTTCCCAAATGACATTTTTACATAAAGAGATGAGTGTTTACATCATAACGAATAAGGTTTATTTGGCTGAAAAATAGAGTGTTCGATCACAATGATCTACATAGATCTAGAAAACAAGAAATGTCAGGTTAGAAGCAAAACAAAATTTTGGAAAAGAATGATTATGCGAATATAAAGAAGAGAGTAATTTTGCTCTCCGTGACAAGAAACTAAATCTTTAGGGCCGATGCAGAAATTATATAGTAAAAAAAAAATATTTACAAAATTACACGCAGATCAAATTGACGTAGGTACAACAATTATTACCGTTTAACAAGATAAACGCTCGATGTTTACCAACAATTTACCACTCGTTTTACGAACAGCGACGCAGTTTTTTATTCGTGTTTTTTTTTTACTGTTTGATTATCATATACTCGGCCATCTTTCAATTATCGTATTTTTTATTTGTTGGTATTTATCTTTTTATTTAGTATGCCTTGTTGAGAAGTTGGTATTGGTATTTGCAAGAAATCGAACGGTAAAGGAATGTTTACAGAGTCTTTCTACTATCGTTGTTCTGAATAAAGAGGGGAAAACTGAATCTTTAAAATCTTCAATATTGATCATTCGGTCTTTTTTATCATTGTTTTGTTTGTGTATTCAGATCAGCGCACATAAAGAATTATACCTGATTACGAAAATTCACATTTCTATATATATAACATGACTCTAACAATCCATTACTTATGTTCGATTTTTAAAATGGAACAATCCACTACGGGCTTTCTACCGTCTTCTTCTGATATTTCGAAGACTGATTTAGTGTATCACTTTGCGTTTACAACGTTCGTCATTAGGTAGTAATGTTTAAATTTCCGGCACATTTAATCATGTAAATTCTCAACATGTTCAACATGTCAAAAATCCCATGTATCCAACAAGTAGATATTTACCAATTAATGAAATATATAGCTAACAGTTGGAAATTATTATTGAAAACAAGTAGAGCAACCAAATTTAAAGACTGCGACTGCTGTCATGTATTTGGCGCCAGGATATGTATATATCTATTTTTGTTAATGACTCGTCTTTATTGCCTATTGGCTTTGTTGGTGCACAACGTTCTTATTATGTCTAGATTCTGTGCCCCTTATTTTTTGTCATCTTTCCTAACGGTCCTCCAAAGATGAGAAAAATCCTTTCATTGTATGTTTCTGTCCTTTAAAGCAGAGTTGAGGCATTTGAACATGGTGTAAAAGGTCATCATTAATACGCTAGATTGTTTCTATTGCCATAGCATTAAATATTATCAATATTATCACAAAAGGAGTATAGATGGACTCCTAATTATGCAATGTATTTTTTTTTTTCATTAAAAATCTACATATAAGTTATTTCCCAAAAATCTCTATTATCAATAGCTGTAATCAAACGATTAGCTGATGGTTACCTCATCGTGAGAAATGTCATAATAGAAAAAAAGTCACAATTAGTATTTAAAGTTCTACAAATCTTCCTATGGAATCTATAGAGCTAATTAACACCTAACATAGCAATGATTGCTTTTTATATATATTTTATTATTTAACATTTTTTTTATCTTATTTTTTACCATTAACCCGATATCTCCTTGAAAGGTTTATATCTTGACATATTCGAACACATATCCTCCGTCGTGGACCAGATATCCTCAAACTTTTATCACTTCTTCACATTTATTTTTATGTAAGTGAACAAGTTGGATCTATTCATATAAATGCCATTCTTTACCGATCACACATTTTCGTAATTTTGTTGAAATTATTCCAACATCGATAGTTGTATCATATAAGCTATTGGGGAGGGGGAGGGGGGGATAAAATGCCTGCCTACTCCAACGTTTTGTTAACTTTAATATCGTGAATGTATTTTGTTTTTTTTTTTATATATTTGAAAGTTAGTCACGTTAAAACGTTAACGTTTCCGCCATTTTGTAACACATGACTTTCCAAATTTTAAACTTCATCTTTTTCACATTTCACTATGAAATGTTTAATAGCCCAGTGTTATCAGTCACCGCTTTCGTACGTATAGTGTATTGAACGTCGTGGTTTCAAACCCCGATGCCAACCATTTCCACTTTTACAATACAAGCTCTGCTTTATGTGAAAGATGTCGAAAGTGTATTTGTGTTCACTTGCCCAGTGTGCCCAGTATCATTATAAAATAGATATAAATGTGAAGATTGCCATTCCGATAACAGTTTCCCCTAATAATCTCTATAATATAAAAGAACTAATTCGAGATCGCCTGAACACATTTTTATGATTCTTGGTTTATTGGATTCCTCCCCGTTCCGGATAACAGAATAAATAATAAAACATCGAAAAAGGAAAATAATATAAAATATACACATATAATATTAAATTTAGTATGGAACGGATTTACTGACAACAACGCCATCTGTGAAAAAATCCATAACAATACAATTTTTATTTACCTACTTGACAACCATTGAGTTACAAAACTTTGGTACACAGATTTTTGATAGAACATTTAAACATTTTAAATGTATTTTTGTATAAATTACAAATTTGAAATCAATATTAATAGTAAGGACTAGCTACAGGACAACGTCTGTCGGGAAAGCTAGTTTTGCGTAAATTTGACGCTGAACGCTTGCTTAGAATCAAAGCCTAACATGGATATACTCTAGTAGCGACCAGGCAGTTTTGTTGATCTTTAATGTAAATAAAGTTATGACAGTTTGGGAAGGACTGGTCGTGATATAAAGTAGAGAGATTCTATAATAATAATATGTAATATAGATGTGTGTAGTGGTGTATGTAGTTCGATATAATAATATAAGATATTCTCAAACCTTTTAAGTGTATGCCGACGCCTTCGTTACTCTCGTAGCTAGATCTCCAGATGCTCAGTCAACCCGAAAGACTCGGTGTCATTCCATCTATCCCTATATGATCCCGACAACCCTTTTAACTTACATCTTCTTTTTAAAAATGGACACAAGAATAAAAATAAACTTAGAACATTGTATACCAATCTAGCCAATCAGGCAATAAAGATGAGACATAAACAAAAATGGATATAGTCGTATCCTGGCGCCAACCATTTGACAACAGTAGCTATCTATAAAAAAATTGGTTGCTCTAGTTGTTCTCAAAAATTCAAACAGATGACTCAATATTTCGTTAACATTTACTTGTTATACACACGTATATTATGAAGGAATTAGCGTCGGAGCAGTTGACCCACTGGAAACCGTCTCTCCGTGGGACAAAGAGGGAGGCAGGTTCGAATCCTGCCCGGGGCATGGGCACGTGTTGGACATGTTGAAGATTCTCATAATTATCGGGGACTCAAACATTCCCACCCAATGGCGAACATTGTTAACGTAAAGTGATCACACTAAGCCAGCCTTCGAAATAAAAGTAGAAGATGGTCGTAAGCTCATAGTGGTTTTTTCATATCGTTTAGAAATCTAACAGTATTAGTCAGTCATCAGTTGTTGATATAATATATTCTTTACACCTTCCATTTCCAAGACCTCCACTTGATTATATTATTATACATAATTTGAATAAATGCTGATCACACACTTTCTACGCGCTGTTCTGTCAAAAGACAAAAACCATTGTGATTGGATCTCTTATTTGTTGAACTTTCAAATCTTTTCAAATCTAAACAATGTGACACATCGTATTTTATTCACTTACAACTTGTGTCTAATGTGTTAAAATTTGGTGACCTTTAAAAGAGTTTTCATTTCTGAAACACTCAGCACCGCGCGCTTTGGCCATTTCAGTCCTGGGTCAAAGGCTTTCTCCTTCTCGTTCGTGTGAGCCAGATTTATTTTTATTGTACAGCATGTAGGGGGCCGGCCTTGCAAAGAAACCCTCCTCCTTTCTCATCCGGGCTTGGGACCGGCAATGGCGGAGTTAAGATTTTCACAAGGGAGAGAATGCAAATATGCATCTCATCTCTCTCCTGGGTTTAAGAAAACCGGTAGTTTATAGTTGTAGGGAACTTTTTAGTTTATGGTTTGTCGAATGCCCTGAAAACTTTCGAGTTGTCACTCAAACGCGCTACGTGTGTACGTACGGGTATATGTGATGGTACTAATGTACTGCCACAGTACTTATAAGATCGTAGTTATATACCTATATGTTCTGACAGTTTGTGATTAGCTTATCTTTTCCACCTCTGACGTATACATCCGTTCATTTAAAATTAATGAACTAGGTAAGTACCTTCATACACATACCACCTCTACTGAAGTAAAGCATCGACATACAAGAGCATGCGTGCAAAGTTCCCTAAGTGTAAGTTTTTCTTAATTACAATAATTTATGTATGACGTGGATCTGCTTGTCAATCAGATCATTTCTTATATATCTTGAGATGCAGTATTTTTTTTCCTCATCATTATTGTCACAAAGACATATTGAGAAAAGAATGTTCTCATTAAGCGATAGGTTAACAAAAAAAGTGTATGTAACAGAAATTATGGTGCAGATGGTACAATAAGCGAAAAAGGGAATGGTATAGCCATGTACAAAGAATGGACGATACTATTCTCCCTTACATCGCCACACGGAGGTGGATCTCGCGAAAAACCCCCGAAAATATGGAAAGACAGTTGGGGAACAACGTCACAGAAGGAATGACTCTGAAGAACAGGCCAACATGGCCTAAACCAAGAAATAAGAAGCTACCTTTGCTTTGCTATACCGGAGGAAATCGAAAAATCAGATCGGGACCGTGAGGTTGACCATCTCACGTCCTTAAACCTCAACTTGTCAGAAAAGGTATAATGAGCCTCGGACGCCTTCGAGCGTAATGGAGAGCTCTTGATGCCTCCCTATGCTCCCGAGTGGGGCTTAGGCCCCCCGCATTGCTGGTTGGTTTGGGAGTGACTCGCGGCGAGCTTGATTTGTGTGTGGTCGGCTTTTTGGTCTGATTGCTTCGATCGAGCTAGGAGGTCGGTCGGTTTGTTCTCCTCTGAGCTAGCTTACGGTGTGCGGGGGGGGGGGGGGGGGGGGCTTGATGGGAGAATGTATGCATGTATACCTGAGTACCTACCTTGCTATTAGTTCTTGCTACCTTGCTTTACCTACCTCTTGAGTGCCAATAGACACAATGTTTTGAAAACACATCAATGTTTTGAAATGACAATAATTACAATTTAAGCTATTGTTTTTTAATTTAAAATTTTTCTAACTATTTCGAAAGCTTTCTTTTAAAGTAAAAATTCTAAATTTTCTGATGAACACATAAGTAAGTAATGACCACAATTTAGGAGATGTTTTTATATGGAATTTTTAGCTGTAACGGCATTAGCTTTAAATTACCCACTACACCATTTTTTTATATTAAAACTAGTTTTTTAAAGGCGCCCGTGGCGCCCACCTATGGCCTTTTTATGCAAACTTTACTTTCTCATAGCATAGCTGTGAGCATTCACATGTGAGACTTCAAAATACTTGGTTGATTCAACTCTATGAAAACTCAAATACCTACAACTTAAACTTTTAATAACAAACTGTACATTCAAATAGCTTTTGGCATGTGGGTATTTACCGATTTGATTGATTAAACTTTTTCATGTAAACTTTGCATTCGTATTGCCGAATTCTTATATGAGACTTTAAAACACTTGATTAATTGAATTCTTCATGAAAACTCAAAAAACAACGTGAACTTTTTATAACAAACTTAACATATGTATGGCTTTTCAACGTTATGAATTCACATGAAAATCTTTAAAAAATTACTCTAGGTGTGTAAACTTTTTATTGAAAACATGACATTCGTATGGTTTTTCTCCGCTATGATCTCGTGTGTGTGGATTAAAGATTCGTGATTTGGTAAACTTTTTCATGGAAACTTTGCATTCGTATTGCCGAATTCTTATATTATGAGACTTTAAAACACTTGATTAATTGAATTCTTCATGAAAACTCAAAAAAACAACGTGAACTTTTTATAACAAACTTAACATATGTATGGCTTTTCAACGTTATGAATTCACATGAAAATCTTTAAAAAATTACTCTAGGTGTGTTAACTTTTTATTGAAAACATGACATTCGTATGGTTTTTCTCCGCTATGATCTCGTGTGTGTGGATTAAAGATTCGTGATTTGGTAAACTTTTTCATGGAAACTTTGCATTCGTATTGCCGAATTCTTATATGAGACTTTAAAACACTTGATTAATTGAATTCTTCATGAAAACTCAAAAAACAACGTGAACTTTTTATAACAAACATAACATATGTATGGCTTTTCAACGTTATGAATTCACATGAAAATCTTTAAAAATTACTCTAGGTGTGTAAACTTTTTATTGAAAACATGACATTCGTATGGTTTTTCTCCGCTATGATCTCGTGTGTGTGGATTAAAGATTCGTGATTTGGTAAATTTTTTCATGGAAACTTTGTTTTCTTATGGCCGAATTCATTTGTGTGACTGTAAAGCACTCGATGATAGATTATAACTATTCATGATAATATAACTATTTATAAAAATGCAAAAAAAAACTTTTTATAACACACATTGCATTAGCAAGTGTTTTCTTGGCAATGAAATCGCGTCTGTGAGTTAAAGATCTGATTTGGTAAACTTTTTCATACAAACTATGCTTTCTTTTGGCCGAATTCATATGTCAGACTTTAAACAAATTTTGAACTTTTTCTAACAAAATATGCATTTAAATGGCTTTTATCATTTGATTGATTAAACTTTTTATCGCAATGGTTGCATTCGTATGTCTTTTCTCCGCTATGAGTTTCAAAACTTTTTATTGCACACATTGCATTAGTAAAGCGAAGTCCGGCTGTGCGTAAAAGTTTCCTGATTTGTCAATTTTTTGGCCGAATTCGCAAGTGATACTTTACAGCACACGGTTGATTGAACTATTTATGCAAACTTAAAAATGAAATTAAACTTTTTATTGCAAACTTACCATTCAAATAGCTTTTAGCATGTCATTGGTTGTTTAAATTATTTGATTGATTGAACTTTTTATTGCAATTATTGCATTCGTATGGCTTTTCTCCACTATGAGTTCGCATGTCATTCTTTAAATTACTTGAAACCGCAAACTTTTTATTGCACTCATGACATTAGAAAGGCTTTTCTTCACTATGAAGTCCCGCTGTGCGTAAAAGTTTCCTGATTTGTCAATTTTGTGGCCGACGCAAGTGAAACTTTACAGCACACGGTTGATTGAACTATTTATGCAAACTTAAAAATGAAATTAAACTTTTTATTGCAAACTTACCATTCAAATAGCTTTTAGCATGTCATTGGTTGTTTAAATTATTTGATTGATTGAACTTTTTATTGCAATTATTGCATTCGTATGGCTTTTCTCCACTATGAGTTCGCATGTCATTCTTTAAATTACTTGAAACCGCAAACTTTTTATTGCACTCATGACATTAGAAAGGCTTTTCTTCACTATGAAGTCCCGCTGTGCGTAAAAGTTTCCTGATTTGTCAATTTTGTGGCCGACGCAAGTGAAACTTTACAGCACACGGTTGATTGAACTATTTATGCAAACTTAAAAATGAAATTAAACTTTTTATTGCAAACTTACCATTCAAATAGCTTTTAGCATGTCATTGGTTGTTTAAATTATTTGATTGATTGAACTTTTTATTGCAATTATTGCATTCGTATGGCTTTTCTCCACTATGAGTTCGCATGTCATTCTTTAAATTACTTGAAACCGCAAACTTTTTATTGCACTCATGACATTAGAAAGGCTTTTCTTCACTATGAAGTCCCGCTGTGCGTAAAAGTTTCCTAATTTGGTACACTTTGTTTTCTTATGGCTGACTTCGCATGTGAGTTTTTTAATAACCCAAAAATTGTTTTCTCTACGTCAAGACCTTTAAAAAAAGTGCTCAGCCACCAGGCATAATAATATCATTATGTTACTGTCAGTTGTCACTGCTGTCAGCCATATTGTATTAGAAGAACAATATTATTATTTTGTCTTTAGTTGCGAGTGGCGCGCCATCTAGCGGCGTTAATGACATCAGTCAGTCAGGCAGTCAGTCAGTCAGTCAGTCAGTCAGTCAGTCAGTCAGTGTTCAAGGCAAATATTATATAGATAATCACTAATATTAATAAATATTTTTTTCATCGATTAACACTCGTTAACTCTGGCAACACTGTGATATCGCTAAGTACATATTCAAAATTGGAATATTATTTAAATAACGTATGCGTTTAGAATTGAGAACATCTAGTGTATAATTTTTATCAATAAAAACTAACTGACTACACCATTCGATAACTACAATTATTGAAGGAGTAGATAGGGTGATTTTGATAAAATCGAATTAAAAAGCTTTTAATTTGCTTCAGTAGGTGTCGTTTTGTGAATAGATAGATTTACGATAATAGGTGATGATAAATAATTATCTAGTGGTTTTAGCGGAAGTTGGATGTTGTTCCAAAAATAATTATATTGTATTATCTGAAATAAAATGCTACATGGAATATACCTAGAACGGAGTTCGTAATATACCCAAAAGAGTTACTACGTAACTTTCCATTGATTATTTTCCTTCATATCTGGTCACAAACCTAAGAAGATGCAATTTCATCCACTCTTTTTCTCCATGCCGCTCTTTTCAGTTGCCTTTCAAGCTCCTTTAGTCATCCTCTTAATTATTATAGTATTTTGGAGATCTTCTTTCATATCACGTCATCTATCCATCTTGTACGTCGTTCGAATAGGGTTTTGAGTAAGTGCCTACCTTCTTTGAATTGTCGGTTTTTTGGACATACTTGTTCTAAAATCGCAGTGTCCTTCCAGCAATTCCTTGCAGCGTTTTCAATTTAGCCATTTTTAGCAAGCCTGTTATTTTTATTGTGCATGGTCCTGCTTCGATGTCATATGTATGCGCAAGTTTTACAAATGCAAACCTTGTATTCAGTTTTCATATCTTTGCTCCTACATACGGCGTCTCTCAAACATCCAAACACATCAGCAGCATTTTTTAATTTATGATCTGACCTTTCTAGTGAAGTCATCACAGCTATAGGTAATGCACTGCCGAGGTATGAAAATTGGGTAATTTGTTCCAGTTCTTCATTTTCAGTAGAAATTTTGCACGGCTTATAATTCCTGGAAAATGCTTTTGAAACGGTCTATGAGATGGATATAATTATTTATTTATTCATATACAATATTACAATGATAACAGATAACAAATGGAAATGCTGCCCAAATAGGCTAAGCCTGTACTAGGGCAAACATCTTAACAGTTCATAAAAAAGAATATTCAAAGGAACATACAAACACAAACCACAGCACAACCACCAACTCAAATACGTACATGATTATACATTGATTATACATGACTTTTTCTAAAGAAGCACTTCATCCGAAATTTTGATAAAACTAGTTTTAAACTTCTCCACGTAACAGTCATGCGTTTTAGTAAAAAAAAAATAACTATTATTTTCGCCACTACTCATTTTTATAAGAGAATTTATATGCCAAATCTCAAGTTCCTACAATGTCAAGTTATATATATGATATTAATTCGTAGGTGTACAGTTTTTTCACCCTTCAGGGGTAGAATTTCCAAAAATCCTTTATCAATGGAAGGTTTAAAATTAAAAACCTTCCTACTTTCCAAACTTCACTTCTCTACTGTTAGCCATTTGGGATGTGCGTTGATGAATGAGTATGTCAGTCAGCCGGGACACTTTGCTTTATATATTAAGATTGAAATTTTATTGCAGTTGAACGCTCAGTAAAAACTCATACTTAGGGTACTACTGGAAAGGAAGGATGTGTGCAGGTAGGTACTCGATGGTGCAAATTCTCTATAAAAATAATTTATCTGTACATCAAAACGGTGACAGAATCAAACGATAAAATAAAAATAAGAATAAAAATCACATTATTTGCTTTTTTTTTCAAGTCTTCCTCTGCATCTTTATAAAATGCGTTGTACATTATTTTATAATTCATACAACGTTCAAAAAGGATTGAAATGGAAGCGACAAAAAACACGACGCATCCAATGGCATCCATCCCATTCGCATTCTTTCATTGCTGTATATTGTAATCTGTAATGGCGCACGGAGTTTTAACACAAAATGGCCGTCGAGCATGCGCATAAAGTCACATACGAAACAATTCACAATTTAACGGTTTTTCTTTTATATTTTATTATTATTCTGTCGCCATTTTCATGTTATATTTTTTTAAATTTTATTATTAATATGGCGCTGTCCATCAATACCTAATAAAAATATATATATTTTTTTGTTTTAAATCGTTTTTGAATGAGAATTTTTGTTTTTTTTATCCATCACAGCTTTGAATCGTTTTCGTAATTTTATGGACTTAATGTCACCGGATAATTTATATTGGCCATATTTTTATTCACACTATCGATTCTCTTTTAAGAATATATTTTTATTTATATATTTATGCCGATGATATGTACATGTAGCAGTTAAATATTATTGATCTGCCGATATAAATTATTGAAAACATGGATTATAACTTATATTTAAAGAAACAGACAAAAATTAAAAACAGATGAATGATGGAGACGATTCGAAAATTCAATGATTTGGAGCGAAATGAAGCCTTCCATTCGTAAAATTTTCAGGATTCCTTGAAAAAAGAAATACTTGAGACAGGATAGAGGGGAATATCGCTGCCAATCAATCCTAGGATTGTGTCCAGGGAAGAAGATTTTTTGTTGGGTATATATTATTTCCTTTGTCTTCCCATGATAAAACACACAAAAAAAACAAAGCACCTTGTAAACATTTGACATATAAAAATTACATTTGTTTCACAAATAATAAACTTTTTTAAGTGTCTCAACCGATATACAACAAAAATTTTCACACGATATTTTGTTGTTAATTTTTTTTTATTAAGCCATTTTTTTGTCCTTCTATCACCAGCCTTGTTGTTCTGTAATGGGTGGATGTTCAGAAAAGACTCTGTGTAGGAATGCGATGTAGCCACATGTTATACAAGATCGGACCCATGTTCGTCGCAAGGTAAAAAAAATGTCTTACAATAAAATGTTATTTTAAAGTCAGCGTATGTATTCTTGTGTAACTATATTTCACTTCTGTTACAAATCTGCTCTCAATCTTAAGGTTTGTTGAATAATACAGGTCTTATCTTGAACTCAGGAGTTTGACAAGTTAGATAAGAAATAATTTCATACGAAATTTAAAAAAGCTGCTAACCTAGGGTAGCCCAGAACTCATTGTATATTATAACAGCCAGAAGACAATTATTATATGCTTCAGAACTACATATTCAATATTAATCGGTACTTTAAGGGGGACCCACTGAAGTTACGGACCTCAAATTTTACGTGCTTATGTAGGAGCATAAGGCCAACCCGTATACCAAATTTTATGAAAATCGAAGTATTTTTTTTTCTTTTTTAGCCCTTTTTCTAGAACAAGTGAAATTTTCTTTGGATACTTTAATGGGGTTCTCCTGAAGTTACAGATCTCAACATTTTACTGACTCATCTACATCGAGGGGCTAACCGTTCTATCAAATTTCAATCAAATCGGATAAGAATTACTATGAGTTATGGGTGCGCACACATTTTTAGCGTACGCGTACGGGTACGCGGAAATTAAAAAACAATTTTTTTTTTGCATTTTTGGAATCTACTAATTTCAGCGAAATCTATTTTTTGTTTTTTTGAAATCCGATCATAAGACTCGTATATTCCATATACTATGAGTAAAATATCTTTACTATTAATATTGGATTCAAATTTGTATAAAACCCCTTCATCACCAGCCTTCACTCGGTCCATTATTGGACATAGGCTTCCCTTCTTGACTTACACGATTCTCTGTATCTTGCCATTGACTGCCGGCCACTCTCCTAACATCGTCAGACGACCTCAGCTGTGGCCCACCTGGGTTTCTATGACCAGTTCTTGGTCTCCCCTCCAAGGTTTTATTGGTCCGTCGATATTCTGTTGTTCTTACTTTACGGCCGGCCCATTTCCACTTTAGTGACCCTATGAGTAACATCGGCGACTTTGGTCCTGTCATTTAGCTTCTGTGTCTCAGACCAATGTACAAGATCCTTCTCTCCATCGCTCGTTTTATTACTTGGAGTTTTCATGTCAAAGTTTTTCTATGTAAAAACAATATCTAATCCATATCCAAATCCCTCAGCTCTGCTACGAAGGTACGAAACACGGAATGACAGGGTCTTTTTCGTCTTCGGGGCCTTAATGGGAAGAAGATCAGCGCTCTTCTCTGCCAATTGTCATTTGTCATACCTATTAAACAAAATGTCTCAGCCAAATCTTTTGGGTATAAGATGTTACCAACGTATCACAACCGATGCTATACGCCGGCGCTCCCAGCGTGGACCCATCACCTCTACCAAAAACAGTATAATCATTTTTTGTGAAAACTCCATTATTAATATTCACATACTCTTAAAGCTATAGTCCTACATCTATACGGATTCATATTTCAGGAAGATTTGACCAAACAATGGATGGGATAAGCTGTAAGGTCAAGAGATATTCATAAACATGGATCTTTGTTCGATTGAATCGCAGATGTATCCACGGTGTGAGGTCGCTATTGAACAATATTAACCTCTCCGCTCACCTTTCTCCCAACTCAAGAGTTTACTAGTTAGTTAGTTCTTTACTGTTTATTGAACAAATTTACTGTTTTGTTGAATGGATCGCATGAATATTCTCATACGAGATGGACATTGGTTATTGTGTTTGAGATACTCTGATAGCTCGTTAAATTTTATTCAAATTCTATTGCTGTTTCAAATCAAATTTGATGGTTAGAAGTTACTGAAATTCAAAGAAATCTATGGGGATTTGTGTGTGTAACGTATGAAAAGAACTATGGCTTGCCAAGACAGCTCTTTCGTACCTATCAAGTATGGTGTATGGAAGTGTACATCAGTATGGAAGAATACCTATGTGGAAAGACTCTGTGGAATATGGAAAGGAATGAGAATATTAGTAAGGAAATGGAAAGAATGGAAAAAAAATTGGAAAATTTTTTATATTTTTTTATGCTAAAACCTCGTAATAAAAGCGAGCGAACATACGCGTAAAAAAAAGTTAAAATAACAATTCAATAAGTAGGTACCTAATTATTTCAAAAGATCATACGAACCTACATAGATAGGTATCTAATAACAGGTTTTTTTAAGTTATTTTTCTCTCTTTAAATTATTTATGGTCAACGTGATATTTAAATATTATGATTTCAAATGTCAAATTAGAACAAAATGTCAACAAATAGAGCAGCTGTCAAAATTAATAGTATCGTCGGGCTAAATTTTAGTGTTTATATTTTGAAATATTTCACGACAGTAATTGTTATAACAATAATATGAGTTTATTTTATAGATTTTTTGAAACTCAACTCGTTTTAATGAAAATTTCCAATTGTAAACAGAGGCGCGATGCTACGTTGGATTTGTCTTGTTGTAATTTGGAAGAAATTCCGCCCCTGGTATTTCAATGCTGGGATGTTGAATACCTTTATCTGCAAAAGAACAAAATCTCAAGTCTGAATACAAGTATTATCAATTAAGAAATGGTGTCCACATTGACGTTGGACTACAATAACCTTGAAGAAATACCCAAAGAAATAGAACTCATGGTTAATCTCGATTCGCTCAACATAAGCCACAACCCTTTAAATGTTCTTGCACCTGAGATATTTAGATTAAACAAGTTGGAGATTTTGTGGTGTAATTCAACAGGTATCACCGATATTCCCGAAGAAATTTCCAACCTTACATATTTGGATACTTTCGGAGCTCGAGGAAATAAGATACAACAGTTGCCAGAATCTTTCGGAGAATTGTCAAATCTACGTTGGTTGACTTTTTACAACAACAATATTTCATCTTTACCCGGCTCATTCGGAAAACTGGAAAATTTGATCCATTTAAATCTATCGTTCAACGATTTCGTGAAATTCCCAACCGTAATTTTGGAATGTTTGTGTTTGCAATACATCTTTTTAGAAAACAACAAAATAAGGCATTTTAACTTCGACGACAATGCCATCGGTGATATTGAATGCTTAGAAGATTTGGTTTATGCGAGTTTGGATTCGAATCCAGCCGTGCCTGAATTTCGAGGACATTTGAAACATTTGCCAGAGTTGAAAGCTTATTTCGAAGATTCCGAGCCAGAATCGGATGCCAACGATGACGTGGAAGACGACATTGAAAGTTATGCATCTTACGGCTCAGCTGGTAGTGAAGATTATGAATCATTTTATGATTGGGAATTTAGTTGTTCCAGCAGTACCCTGGACTTGACTGATAACTCGGATATTGATGTGGAAGAAGATGATAATTTAGGAAGACACATAATTGAAATTGCAAAATTTGCCGCCGCTTCATTTTGAACGTTTTTATATGGGTCCCGCAAAAGCCTATCAGTTGTTTTCTAGAATAGTTATTTCTAACAGTAAGATGTTTTATTACTCATTGTAGGATATCTAGTGATATCATTTGTGTTATTTATTCGATTTTTGAACAGCTTTCTCCTGTGTTTAATTTTTTTAATTATTGTATATATTTTTACTTAATAAAAAGTAAATTTAAAAAAAAAACACATACGATACAAAAAATATCTTTTTTACTGGTCTTGGGAAAAATATTTATTATTCTTTTAAGGGATTTTTAAAAATCGTATTGGATTATGGAAAATGTGAACATACGCTGTCCAAATGGGTTGGTTAAAGTTTTCTACAGATTTTTACTCTTGTCAAGTTATACTGCCGATGCTTGGTTCCAGATCCTCGTTAGTTTTCTAGCGATGATAACTATTTACAGGTTAACATGTGGATGGACTAGTTGGTTTTTTTTTTTTGCCACCATCCCTCTAATGTCCTAACGGGCCCCTCCGACGTCGACCACCGCTTGTGAGAAAGGCTCCCCATCTTCAGCTGCCCTGATAAAATCTCTCACAGTACTCAGTCAGGTCCACTGACGAATGTTAAGGATCCAGGAAAGGTTGTTTCCTTCCGCCTGCTCTAGGGTTCTGTATATTCCCCTTCAAGATGAGCTGTAATATACATATTATCTTGTATTTTTGACTTCTCATCATGTGACCATAGTTTCAAATCTTACGAATCTTTATTGAGGTTAATATGTTATTATTTGGTTGTTTTCGCTCTGCGTAAGACTTCTGTGTCGTCATGTCGGTCTAGGCTATTTTCAGCATTTTGCGATGGATCCACACTTCAAATGCTTCGAGGCGGTTTATTATACTGACTTAAAGGATCCATGCATCTTCATCGTACATTCAGACTGACCACACGTTACATTTGAACATCCTTTGTCTTTATTTAAAGTTAAGGTTATCATTACAAAGGAGATTTTTCATTTTATTGAAAGATATTCGGGTGGCTTCTATTCTGTATTTTATTTCTTTATCATGGTCTAAATTACCTGTTACTTCTATCTCTTTATATGAGTTAACACTCGTAGCTAAAAAGTTTGAGTTTGTTTTGAGTTTAACACTTCTTTTCTTTCGTTGGTTACCCATTTAATGATATCATCACATGGAGATGGTAGTTCTTCTCTATAATAACTTCCAATGTTAGCATTGTATACTTATGTACAACTGATGCCGTAGCGTAGATTGTTATCAACACTATATTAGTAGTTAGTAGTGGCAAAGAAATTATATTATTTGAAGTTGGCTTTATATGTATACATACATACTTGAAAGAACTCATCTGATTATGTGATATATATTATGTAGACACCAATCTATTATAATGTTAAGTATTGATAGAATGTACTGGTGCTTGTCTGCTTAAGAAGGTCACTTGATTAATAACCAATATTTCTAGTTCAGTTTTGGTTTGGTGTTAGATTTTCCCAACTTGTGCATCAACAACCCATACGAACATAGAGCATACTTTCTTTAATGCTTTCTTTTATCGTTGATACAATAACGAATAAGAACTAACTAATAAATGGGCGATGATAATTTACGCGCGCTAGAGTTTTGGTTCTTTCTCGATGTTATTTCTTCGGTGTCCATATCAACCATCAAGAAAATATACTCCATTTCCAGCTCTGGTTCTATGTTTGTTTGGTGTGAATGCACACTTTGTATGCGTCCGTATCCGTATTCTAAGTTTCCCAGTTCTTTTTCGTTGTTATTTCCTTGGTGACCATATCAACGATCAAGAAAATATACTTGCTTTCTAGCTCTGGTTCTATGTTTGTTTGGTGTGAACGCACACTTTGTATGCGTCCGTATCCGTATTCTAAGTTTCCCAGTTCTTTTTCGTTGTTATTTTCTTGGTGACCATATCAACGATCAAGAAAATATACTTCATTTCCAGCTCTGGTTCTATGTTTGTTTGGTGTGAACGCACACTTTGTATGCGTCCGTATCCGTATTCTAAGTTTCCCAGTTCTTTTTCGTTGTTATTTCCTTGGTGACCATATCAACGATCAAGAAAATATACTTCATTTCTAGCTCTGGTTCTATATTTATTTGGTGTGAACGCACACTTTGTATGCGTCCGTATCCGTATTCTAAGTTTCCCAGTTCTTTTTCGTTGTTATTTCCTTGGTGACCATATCAACGATCAAGAAAATATACTCCATTTCCAGCTCTGGTTCTATGTTTGTTTGGTGTAAACTTTGTATGCGTCCGTATCCGTATTCTAAGTTTCCCAGTTCTTTTTCGTTGTTATTTCCTTGGTGACCATATCAACCATCAAGAAAATATACTCCATTTCCAGCTCTGGTTCTATGTCCGTTTGGTGTAAATGCACCCTTTTACACCTACAATCGAAAATCGCGAATTTCATTTGATATACGAATTTGTGCCAGGAATTTCGATCAAGTATCATTTCTACGTTATAGCGGGATACTGATCAGTATAATGTGACCGTGGTTTGTGTGTATATTGATACCCAGTGGACAGGTAGGTACCTGCTGACTAACATATCGACTGAAGTAGGTAATAATAATGATCATATTATTATGTCCATAAGATTGTTCACATATGTGGCCAGATGCAGGAGAGAGAGAGGGCGATGTTGTTTCATAAGAGTAAAGAGCAACACCACTATAGTTCATTCAACTTCGTTTGAATCTTGATATCATCAATGGGGTGTCCATGCAATTTTTTTTAAATGCATCTCTGCTCACTCGAAGTGAACACAAATACACTTGTGACATCTTTCGTACTAAGTAAAGGCTTGTGAAAGTGGTAAATGGTCGGCACCGGGATTAGAACACGTGACCTTTAATAGGGCGAAAACACGTAAAACGCTAATTCCGACCGGCGCAAAGAATGTTTCTATGCATTTGAATGGTCACAAAAAAAGCAGGAACACGCTTTCCGGCATGCCCATTTCAAAACATTAAAACCATAGACAACATTCTTACGAAATGCATCGACTGATTCCACTGGACTACCAACCACCTTTATTTATTATTATTTTTATTTATTCATCAATGTAAAGACAGTCATTCACAAAACATAACAATAATATTATAAGTGGACCAACAAAGTTTACACGATTAGTTATATTTTATATTGTATACAAGTGATTTAGGTGTCATGTACGAACAAACAAGTTGTAACAAAGTAAGAAAATCTTAGAGAAGGAAATACATTTTAGGTATCTTTCATTTTTTATGTTCTGCTTAAAAATTAGGACAGGACAAGGGACAGGGAGGGGGGGATAGGGATAAGTGAAACGCTAATAACCGCGATGCAACAATCTCACAAGTGAATTGTTAAATGTATTTTTGGTTTTAGTGTTAAAAATATCTACTGTGCTGAAAAAAGAATTAAAGTTAGAGGTAGCTAGATAAATGTATGAGTTTTGGGCATAATTTGTTGAACAAGTTGGATGTCTAAAAGTAGGTGTAGCCCGGGTCTGTCTGATGGGGATATTAAAGTTAATTTTAGTCAGTAAGTCTTTATACATTCTTATTTTACAATTTTATTCCAAAATATTAATTAAAAGAAACGGATAAAAATAACAACAATTTTCTATAACACAAAGGTGGCAAAACTGAGTGCCAGAGACAATTTTGTGAAACCGCCCCGTCTAATCTGCGATTGGCCAACCCCGAGTAGAAATTGCAAGTGAAATATTTTGAACTAATCGGGAACCAAACTCGGTAGGTAAGCTCCTAATGTGGTAACCCGTAGTGGTTTATTCATAACATTTAAAAATCATTGAATCGTCAGAATCCTTGGTAGTTATTAATTCGTTTTCTGAAAAATTACAAATGAAAAAAAATCTTATTACATATACGGTCTAAGGTAAGAATATGTCCCAAAATCAAAACAAATCGAAATTCCCTTTTGACCCCACTTAGGGGCATATGGAGGCAACAAAATCCCTCCATCGCCCTCGATCGTGCGCTGCTTCAATAAACTCCTCCTGCACCATGCCCAAATCTCTCACCTCTGCTTCGAAGGAACGTTGTATGTATTATTTTATGTTCCACATATTTTTAATAATGCTGTACAACATTAACGAATACCTATTTTGTGATGTTTTGAAAACTATTATAGGTATCTATTTATGATGAAACTGAAGTTTTTTTTTAATATTTGTCCACCTGAGGAAGGGAGCAGTCGCTCCCGAAAACATGGATATAGTAATAAAATAATTTTTAGTAGCACAAAGTAAAGACTCGTTTTTATTTTTACATCACATCAAAACCCGGTCATTTATACGGTTTGAAATGTCCTCAAACACATGGTCACCGTATTTTAATCGAATGCTTTTGTTTCTCAGGACCGATGATAGAAAAAAAGTTTGTATTAATGTATTGATTTTAAAATTGGAATGAGTTGTTGATGCCTGAGGGCTTATCTAGTAACTGTTCTACTGGGAGACAATGATGCAGGAGTAATTACTGGATCACCAACAGTGGCCTGAGGTCCGATTGGCTTGTCTCAGGATCGCTTCAAGCTTCATGCTTAAAAACGATGGATTGTGACTGCAACCTTACGAACGCCTTCAAAAACATGTCTAAAGCTCTGATTTTTTTATTTATTGAAAAGCGTATTGAGCCGTAATACAGGGGTGAAACTGGACACTTTCAACGTTGTCGATGTAAATGGTCTATTTTTCTGGGAATACAGTATAAACAGCGGTGAATATGTCAGTGTAGAAAATTGTCTATATGTGGTTACTGTAGTGACAAAAAACAGTTGTTACAGTAATTATCGCTTCATTCGATGTATGATTACACTTTCAAATTAATGGGGAAGGAAGAAGGGCTGGGAGATTATTTTGAAGTCTATGTCAGTAAGGGTTCGTCAGTCAGTTTGTCCTTGGGGGTCCAGTGTCGGATAGTCTGTACTAAACAGTCTGTCTCGTCCGTAAGTCAAATAGGTTGATAACACGCCGGTATACCATGACAAGCTATCATCCCTCACGAGGTCCACTTAGGGATGCTTCCTGAATGGACCTAGCCACCAAACTTTTCCTGAACTTCTTAAGAGAACTACAAAAGGGATCTTATTCTGGAACATCCATACAGTTTCCATTGAAACTGTTGCATGCTCTGTTTATGAATTTGTTCTGAAAGGTTCTACATAAAAGAGAGCAGGGTGACGCTGCGGTCTACTGCTGCAGTGAAATGGGAGAGCACCCAGCAGACTTGTACTGTCTATTTTGTTGTTTATTTTTTTATGAAGATGATACAATACCAATTGTCAAAATCTTGCAATATAACTGGTCAATGTCAAAAACTAGAAAAAAATTCACTAACAATATTATTTTTCAAATAATTAGCAACTTCATTTCTCAACATCCTGTACGTCAGGATATTTCAGTCAAGAAATTAAATCGGATGTGCGAGTGACAGAAGTAATTTATATATAAAATGATATTTTTTTAAAAACAAAATAAAAAGGTAGATGTACTTAGGTTCCACATGACGTTGACAGGAAGTTTGTATGGAGTGATACATGAAACATGAGGCAACATGAGGTATTTCACATTTGAGTCATTATCGATCAACCAATCACAGGATGTTTCAATCCATGCAGAAAGATATTTTATTAATTGACCAAGTTAGCTGATGGACAGTTCATGGTTTAGTCACGCGAAAAGATAAACTTGGACAAGATAAAAATAATATCATCATTTTTGACGGCAGTTCAGAATTATGTAACTGCTGTTTTGAACGAGAGGAAATGTTTAATTTGGTTTCCAATAGATGGCTCTATATTTTGAATAAATAACATTCTACACTTTGAACACTCATATAATGAATCTATTATATAAAAAAAAATAGCAACGATCGGTTGATTAAGTGGTTAGTGTCACTACACTAGGCGGCTAGAGAAAATATGTTCGATTCCTGCCGGGAGAAACACATTAAAATGATTTTTTGATTTACGAAGATAGGACTCTCGCCGGCTTAAACTAGACATTCTAGTCAACCTTATGTCGAACATAGTTAAGCATACATCCAAAATAACAGTAGATGCTAGTCGTATGTTGGTCTTTTAATTAAAATATACTTAGTTGAATATGATATTTTTTTTTTCTTTTAAAAACTTTATGAAAATGTTGTTTTTTCATTATTCATTTTTCAGCAGAGATAGGTTTTTATGCAATTCAGACAGAGCATGAAATTTAAAAATGTACATTACCAAAGTCGTTGTTGTATATTTGGATCTTCTGAAACCCTACTAAATGTATAAAATACATAATTTCAACGACATACTTCTGCGCCAATATTACGTAGGTAGGTAGGCACCTATGTCTTTTTTTCAAAATATAATCGAACGGTGTGGAATTTAAAATTATTACACAACAAAAATCAACCAGCTTGTACCTAGCTACATACAAGAGTAATTTAAAAGAAAGGAATTTTAATTTATATTTAAAAAAAAAATGTCGCATACCAATTTCTCGCGGAAGAACGACGTTGCGATAATAATTATTCTTATTATTACCAATAATTCTTTCCAATTCAATTGTTAATATGTAATCAGTGCGTACTTACTCTTGACAGATTTAAAATGAACACACGTATGCGACGTTATAAAGAGCGAGGTTTTAATTTATGGCCGGTACCTACTACTTGCTGTTGTATTATTCAATAATAAAAAAAAAACATAACAACAATTGTACCAACCATGTTCGTTCAGGACGAGTAGGTAGGTAGCTATATGGCATCCTTTGGTTCGTATCTTGTCATTCCGTATTTTTTTATTCGCGACGCAAAGAATATCAAAGATACACGGTACTCAAGTGAAGAATGTTTAGCCAAGGGTATTGTTTTAAACAAAGTCTAGGTATATAAAACAAGCTTTCCCGACAGACGTTGTCCTGTAGCTTCTTGGAGGCAACAAAAACCCATCAAAGTATGTAAATATTTTAACGTTGCAGTACTAAATAATAATGACCGTTTAAAAAGGATGGATAGGGCTGAAAGACATGAAGGAACTGAATAGCTTCCACTACTTTCAAACTTGCGTAGTAGGTACCAAGACATCTTGCCACACTTTCTGTACATCCTTCAATTATGCTTACAGAAGATCATCGTCCTGTTCAGAGCCCTGATAGGCGGAGGAATAACGCTTTTCTCTACCAAATCCATCAATGGAAGAAACTTCTCTAAATGCCCATAGGTAATTTAGGAATTCACTCGACTCTCATTCACAAATATACATAACCATCGTCTTTAGACAAAAAAAAAAACTGCAATTTGGAGATAGATAATAATTAAATCATATAAATTCAGAAGAGTATTTTTAATTTATAGGTAAAAGCAATTCAACTGTTTAGCGACTGCGTAGAAACGGATAGCAAATAAATAAAGAATTTCAATAAAGTTAATTGGTTTTTTGATTAGATGGAGATACAAACAAATGAGCAAAGTGTGTGTGTACCTGACCTCTGAGCCATGCAGCATACCCACTTCTATGCACATGACGTACATAATTACCATTCACTATGCAATAAACTCTTATAATTATCGCATATTAATAATACAACATACACAGTGTGAATGTGCATCTTTTTAAGATACACTTAATAGATATCTCAATGTGTTTTCACCGTAGAAATATTGCAATTAACTTTTACGAGAGATGCTTAACTAGCCTATAACTTCTTTAAGAATGGTCAAGTGCGCTATCATTCTTATATAAGCAGCTTAGTTGTGTGGAATAATCCCTATTCTGAATATCAATCACGCAATATAAGTGAGAACTCTCCGCGTGGAGCTTTGCGAAGTATTTTGTAGGTGTGCTATAGACGTTTATATAGACAATAGTCATGGCTCATTCTATCAAAAGCTTTTGGGAAGTCTATGAACTCAAACAAGATTTTGAGCTTAAATTAAGCAGTCTGTGTTTAAAAATGTAAGGATGTTGTTTTTGCGAAGATGTCTCTCACAAAATGGTTATTTAAAAGGAGAAACTTTTTAGCTTGAAAAAGAAACAATTAGAGGATAATGAATCTAAAAAAAAATAGTGTGAATGTGAGTGGTAATTTAAAGCTTTTCTAGAATGAAGTGAAAAGAAAATGGTCAGGGAACGATGAGAAAGTGAGTTATTTGAAGGATAAAAATGGGTGTATTTTGAAACTGGAAAAGGGTTTGAAGTGGAAAGAGTATTTTGAATATTTATTAAAAACTAAGTAGGTAGATGTAAATGGACAAGATGACAAAAGTCAGCAAATTAGTATGAATCAAGTAATAATTGCGCTAAAAAAGGAACAGCTGGGAAAGGGTGCGATAGACTAGCAACGGTAAAAACTAAGCCAAAGTTTTTTTTTCTAATTTAACTTAAACAGTGCAGAATATTTTTGTTAAATATTTAAACAATAATATTATTGATTAACGACAATATGAATAAACGTTATTTTCTCGATCAAATTATGAATCTTTCATTCTGGAATAAAAATTTCACACATATGTCAAAAAAAAATCTTTCCAGTCAGCCGTTGAAAGGATCTATGACACATTTATTATTAGAAGATAATAATATCAATCTTTACTTAATTATAAAAGTTCGAAGTTCTGCTGAACACTTAAGACCGTTAGTTTCATTTCAAATATATCACAGACAATAATAATAGATGCGGCGAAGCCTCCGAGAGTGCAGAAACCGTACGGTGTCATGGGTCAAACACCATCTCTACGACATCTCTTAATATATGACCGCAAATACCAAACCAGCATCCTCCGTATACAATACGACTAACAGTCGCAATGTTGACAGAGGCTGCTGGTACTCCAGCCATTCTCCGTTAGAAAATTAACATAACAATTATCTGTTAACACGAGTTTCTTGCGCTCTCACTTGACCTGCGCCAATAGGACATTTTCTGCTTGCTTTCCCCGTGGTTTTACGCACGTTCATCAAATCGCTTGTCGAAAATTTTAAAGATCATTCAGTACCTGCTTTGTTTTAAAAGTATTAAAGTGTTGAACATGCATTTTTGTGGTGGAAGTAATTTAAATATAATAATAATATTAGATCGTAGGAACCGGATAACCTATCTCGTGGATATCACTATACCGTATGACGAAAATTTGAAAAAAGCCGAGCAAGACAAGATTAAATATCTTGATCTTGCTCACGAAATCATGGATATGTGGCATACACCAACCACCCACATAATACCTATAGTGATATCGACGAATGGAGTTATTCCTAAATCTCTTGAAGACAATCTAGGGAAATTTGGCATCTGTTGTGGTCTCAGATATGCCATTCAAAAGGAATTTCTGTTGTCCTCATGTAGGATGTTGAGAAAGTTCATTTCTCTGTAGTTCGAAGATCTCTCATGATTACATTACATCGTGATGTATCTTGAGAGATAATATCGATATTTTTATATTTCGTATATAGCATTGTATTTCATTTTATTTTTATTAATATTTATACAATGATGCTTTATATGATATATTGTGATTTAATAAATAAATGTTTTGAAATAATAATAATATAAAACTTCTCTATACAAAGGTCTCAGTATAGCCGGCGGAACTTATTGCCTGAGGTAATTTTTTCCAATCAACCGGTCCTGTCCAATCTGAGACAGGCCAACCCCGGGTAGAAAAAAGTGAAAAAAACACTAAGAAAAACTCTGAGCCGACCGGGAATCGAACCCGGGACCCCGGATCTGAAGTCCACGCTAGTACAACTAGGCTACCGAGGTCGGTTAACTTATAATAAAATAAAAAAAAAAACTTCACCACTTGTACCAATTTACTTTACCTGACATGTTTCGAAGGGACACGCCCTTTATGGTCACAGATTAGTAAGTAAGAAACATTCCATATAATAGTTCTAATTATAGTACCTAATATAAAAAAAAAATCTCTTCTGATTACCATGAAGGGCGTGCCCATTAGAAACCATGTCCGGTAAAGTAAATTTGTACAAGTGCTGAAATGTTTTTTTTTGTTTAAATTTGATTGAACAAGTTTAATCTTAAAACTTTTGCCATATTAATATTTAATATAAAAAAAATAGTTTTTCTTTATATAGTGACATATTTCTCCGACACACAATTTCCTTTTTACAGACGAATATATATATGAAAAATATTTCCCGTAGTTTGGTTATTTTTGTCTTATGTATGAAAACTATTTTGCATGGGGTTAGGCTAGAGTATTTTCGAGTTAAGGTATTTTTGCTAATCTGCAAAAGCTTTGGTTTTAATCTACCAAACATTGAAATTTAAGTTTATTTTAAATGAAAAATAGTGATGTTAACGAAAAAAAAATCTACGATTATAAATAATGAATTATTATTGTCAAGATTTCGATGTTGAATAAAATGTTATAAATCAAGCGGTACCTACATAAGTAATTGAAAACCAAAACATAAAGAGCTTCCACCGTGATTAATATCGAGGGTGTATTGTGTTTGATTGGGCGCAGCCACGCAAACGTCTTAGGTTTCTGTTGTATGCAATGATTTATTTCCCGAAGTTGTTAGTAAACTCGATGAGATTGTTTATTTCGATTTCTTTTTCAATGATTCGATGAGGTCATTGCCAACATACAAACTATAGGCTCTTCATCTAAACATTATTAAGATTAGTCACACCATTTATAAATCGAGAACGGCTGAATCGATTTTTATGTCGTATGGTTTGTTGGATTCATTTCCGCTCCGGATTACAAAAAAAAACTATTTAAAGACGAATAAAATATAATGATATTAAAGTGAGTATGGAGTATGTTTTTTTTCTTAACAAAATGAATCTGTGCTCACTTAAAGTAAACACAAATACACTCTTTTACTCTTTCACAATAAGCTACTTAAAGCGTGTATCGTGAAAGAGGACGATGCTCATCACCTGGGATCGAACCAACGAGCTCCGCACGAAAGCCGGCGTTGTAACCGCTAATCTACCAACCACTTCAGTATGGCAAATATCCTCGATAACAGTGCCATCTGATGTGAAAAATCCTTAACAAATATTTATTATTTAGCAATAATTTGGTTTCAAAATATTTGCATACCCTCCATTCGGTGTGAACATTAACCGATGTTTTGACTTTCAAATTATCTGATGCGAATGATGTATTTTATGTCAACATCGATGCCTTCGTTTTCATAATATATTAGAAAATTATTTATAGACAAATATTATTATGAGACATTTTCTTGCAAACAACCCACAACAGATTAACCTTGTATGCTAATCCTACAGATTAACCAGAAATATTTCTGCTTGCAACAAGACACCAATTAAACGCATTTAAAAGCAGAACATGAAGGCTGAAAGAGGAAACAGCATTCCTCCAATTTCTTGCGCGCATGATCCTCCGCTACCTAATTCGCACATAGCACGCAACATTTAATATTTATGAATAACTGCAAGAACCAACCTCAGCTGGTAATCGAACCTGAATACCAATACATCGAGGCGGCATCGTCAGTTTCGCCGCGCGGCCATTTACTTTAATGCATGCCATAAATTTCGAAACCTTAAAAATAAATTGTGTGTTCTCCCGGCACTAATGCATTATTCATGACTTTTTATATAGGCGGTTAAAATAATTATTATTATGCAACGCTACTAACAAGAATCTGAAAGAATTTGCCGGTTTTCTTCTTCCTGTACAGTGTACAGTACACGTAGGGTGGTTCTTACGCATACCTTGAGTGGGCATCCATGGTGTTCCTTCAACACAGGTAGGTACTTAATATTATACGCACGAGACGTTAAAAATCATTTTTCAACACTTCGACTTCAACGGCCGGTTGACAACAAATTTGGGACTAGGGAGAAAAATCCAAAATGAGGGTTTCCTATTAATAAGCATGTAACCATGGTTATATTTAGTAGTACGAAATAATTTTTAATGTTTTTAATCTTGCATACATCTTCTATATTATAAAAATGGAGAGCTATTTTGCGTTGTCATCGCATTATGCCTAAACGGCTGGACCGATTTCGCTAATTCTTTATTTGTCGTGTTGGCTTTTATCAGAAGAAGGATCTTATAAAAGAAAAAAATAAGAAAGTTGCGTGGAAAATTAGGAAATCAAAGAAAACTCTATGTAACCTTCTTAGTACTTTTAACAATATAGATTTTATTACAAATTTGAAAAATAGAATCAAATTAAAGTTTGACCGGAACTGTCAGTCGTTTGATAGTTTGTGCTTTTGACCGAATCTTCGATGTTTTGGGCAGAAGGTGCTTGGTGATAGTCCATTTCAAAATAAAAATGAAAGAGTCTTGTATAGTTCTATCACAAAATTTATTGTTCAAACATGAACCGGTTTTCGGAGACTACCGTCTCCATTATCAAATGTTTAACGTCTGTCGGGAAAGTTGCTTTATTATAAAAAATATATGACTCCTACATACGGTCTAATCCTATTTACTTCCTTTCCAATAACTCACACGCAAAAAGATATGATTATTGTGACGTATCTGATGGGTAAAATATTCACTACCAATGTATTAATAATCTAAGTTGTCGCTTGTTTTTACTATTTTCATCGCATTAATTCCAGATATTCTCAAAATATCGCTGACCGTTCAAGAATATTTCGAAATCAAAAACAGCCGAATCTGTTCCCATGAATTCCCAATTCATTTATTGCATTTTATCTCGACACTATGTGTTAAATAATTTACGTAGTTAAAAAACACCTGCAGAAATTTTGTAACAATATGTATGACTATCCTTTTTTTTGTAATTTATTAAATTAAATGCATTATGAAATAAACTGTTCTAATATTTTTTTTTCTCCTTTTTTACAGGTATGGTGAAGAGTCCAAAAAATATCACGAGTCACAGCAGTCTAATTGGTATGATTTCTAAACAATTTAAATTGTATTTCTTTTTTAGGGGTTTGATACTTCACTAATTGAAGTAGGTAGTACAGAAGTATAAAATTCCAAAAATATCAAAGAAAGTACCAAACAACGGAACGTATAGTTTAACTCAAGTATCGTGATACGCTTACGTTAAGACGACGTTTGCGAAGGGTCTTGATTCATCTGACAGCTTTGTGTTAAAGCAATTTTATGGAGAGTAAAAAAGTATAAGTCCAGTATCTATTGTTCAGTTTGTGCTTTCATATAGGTATTTTAAATATTATTATTATTTATTTTTTTGTTTTATATTTTCTGTAATTTTACATATCGTTCTTATTTATCTTTTTGAGTTTTTCTATGGATTTGCTGTTTTTATGCTTCTAAAATTGATATATTTTGTGTATTTTTGTGAATTTTGTTTTTTTTTTTTTTTTTTGCATTTTATGTAGTATGTTTTGGATCTTATTTTATAATTATCTGCCTATATTTTAACTTGTAATTTTATTTTATAATCTTCGAATTTTACTATTTTATTAACTGACTTGCTTTAACTGACTAATTTTACGACTTCCGGTACTTTCATTTCTGTTTTTTCGGTAACATTTTATTACATGCAATAAGATTTTACTCTTTACTGAGTCATGATTAACATTTTTATTTATTTTGTCTTTTTTGTATTCTGTTCTGACGTGTTCTTACTTAACTTGAGCATGTATTGTATAATTTTTTTTGTGGCTTTTCAAGAGGAAGGGTGTTGCTTCGGACACCACTCGACACAGGCTATGCCTAGTGAGGGTGTCCGAGGTCGCACTTGAATGTATTTATTTAACTTGAATGTTTTAATTGCGTTTATATTGTTTTTACATGTCATATTTGTTGTAATAAAGTTATTATTATAGTATCATTAATTACATAGTATGAAATCAGGTATTTAATGCAAATAAAAAGTAAACATATATTATGACAAAATTTTATTCCGAGTATAGGCGTATGTCGTGACAATTATCTAACTGTAAAAAAATTGCTGGTTATACGTCTTCGTAAGAACGAGAATTCAAAACCCGCTCGTACATAATCTGGTTCCAAGAGTGACCTATGTACTCCAGAACCAGATCTTCACCTCGCACTGGATCTTGTTCCTTGAGTCAGCTGATTGTTGTGACGCTGACGATTCTTCTTCTGCGCAACCTTGAAGTTTTGTTCTGAAATAAAATTCCGGTTGGGTCTGTCAGAAGAACGCCGGCTCGATGCGAAAGTGTTACAACTCATTGTTTCGAATTAGATTTTTTTTTAAATACTCGATGTTTGTTTGCATAAATGCCGTTTTTTTTTGCAAAATTGGTTCTCAACTTAGATGACCTTTCATTTTACAACTCAATGTAACAAAAAATAATTTTTAATCACGGCAATTAGGGTAAATTAAAAATAAGACTCAGTATACAGTTTGTCCCAGAAATTACGACTAGGCGAAAGACCAGAGATATAACATCTCAAGGCTATACAAATACCTCTATATATTAAGACATTTTTTATTGTTTTCGAGTTAAGTATACCTATTTATATTGAGGTAATTAGATAGCTCTTAAGATGTTCTATCTCTGGTCTTTCGTTTAGTCGTACTTTCTTGGAAACCGTGTTTGTGTGGTTATCCTCATCATTTTGTTCACAATTTAGAAGGAACAGTAACCATAACAGCGGTTGGATATTATTTTTATCTATGTTTTAGTATATTATTGAGCCCCCCCCCCTTCCCCCTCATTATTCCCTTGAGATCTAATTGTTAAAAAAATAAAGCATTAAGTATTTAAATGGGAAATTATATTTTGTTGTGCAGATTCTAACATCTTGGGTACTTATTCATTATCTATTTATAACAGTTTATTATCTACCAGTCAAGTGTCCAATCTGACACAGCATTCCCAAGTAGTCAACTAAATTATTATTAAATTTCAGAATGCATTCGGAACAGGTTAAACTAGCTTTGCATTGTGTGAAAAGGATTTGGGATAATATGTTAAATTTCAAAATGATAACAACACGAGTTAAAAAATAAATGATATTATAAATATTTGTCCAAATAAAATATTAATTCTAAAAAATATGAAAAGAGATTTTTATATATAGCGCATTTTGTAGCGGAAGTGACGAAAAAATACCTGTGGAAACGCAAAATACCTGTCTTATACAAAACACTCTAAATCGTGCTACACAATTATAGCGGTTCGTATCTGTCTATAAAACAACAATAAAATAAAAGCCGGTTGGAGTTGGTGCTCCTTACTGGTTCCACAGGTCCACTGTGACTCTTGCAGCCTGTTCCTCTTGTTTGCGTCTACCTTAAGGCATGGGTGGCAGCGAAGAATCGACCTGATTTCGCGGTCCAAAAACGGGTCTATCCAGGGTCATAATATTTTCGTATGTATAAGGAAGGTCGAGGGATTATTGAATTACTGTGACCAAAATATTTATTTCTATTGTGACTTCCTATGTTCAATGTTACAATTCATTCTCAAGGTCCTTCCGCAATCTGCAGTGTCTATTCATTAGGATCCTTAGTTGTTTTTCAGAAAGAATATGCAGTTTTTCGAGTGCGTGTAATAAGTTCCTTCGCATGTATCAATGTTCGCTGATGTTTGAATATGACATCATTCAATTTCCAATTTCCATTATCTACATTTTACTTTTGTTTTTTCTATATATCACTCATCACAAAGGCGAAAGCTGTTATGATGAGTGGTGTTTATTTTTTACTGTAATAAATAAATAAATAAATAAATAAATATATGCCGTTTTGTACATTATATTTATTTTTATATCGTTTTCAACGTTTTTTGTGTCTTTCTATTTTAAATTGTAATTCAATACTGACAATGCATAATGTATACTCAAACTCTCATTCAATTTCCAATTTCTATATTCTGCATTTCACTTTTATTTTATTTATGTGACGTTTTGTACATACATTTAATTTTTAATTAAGTACCTATTTCATTTTATATGCCCCTTCTATTTGTCATATTATAACCATCACAACAAACGTTTAAAATTTGATTAGTGTTACTTATAGTTTTTGTTGTGATTTATACTTTTGTTTGAGGGATATGCTTGTATTGTGTAAATTTTTGGGTTATTTCCAGCGTGTGTAGTGTGTTTGATTTGTTTTTTGTAATCTGTAACATGTAATAGGCGTTTTTCGCCGTATACCTATTGTTTTTCAATTGCTTGTGACACATTCAATCTTGTACATATTTTGTTATTCTCGGTAATATTGTCAATGTTTAAATTTTATATTGCCTAATATGTTTTGTAAAAGCAACGTGTTGCGTGGAATCAATAAATAAATAGGACATTATTTTTAGCAGATTTGAACCTGTCGCAAGGATTTTGCTTCCGAATTTCTACATATTTTGTTCCGACTTAAATCGTCTTCATAGTTTCAATCTTTAGGATTTTTGCAGCCAAATCTTTTGTTTTGCCTTTCATATTTTCTATTTGATGCAATAATGCTATGAATTCATGGCAAAAAACTTGCAAATCCCTGCCGTGCAGCGGGTCAACAGTGTTAGTTGGTTTCTTATTATGCGGAGGAGGAAAACACCATGTAACACAACATTGCATTTCTTCAAATGAGACTATTGGCGTTCCACGTGAACTCTAATCACAAAATTGTTTGTACACTTAGCTTATTTTGTATGGTAAAGAATCTTCAAAGTTCTTTTTTGTATACCATTTTTTGGTCTATTCTGTCGTAAATATTTTTCCCACGTGACACCTGCCAGCTTCAAGTACTAAAATGGTACATTATAAGATCTTGCGAATCATGAATGAGAATATAAAGCTGCTGACTACTATCAAAATAAATAAAAAAACTCCATAGTTTACTCAGATCTTCTGTAACTTCTAAAATGTGTTGCACCGGGTAAAATAGAAGGAAGGCGGGTATGGGGCGAAACACGGCATATTCACTGAAGAATACCACAGAGATTATTGGACCGTTAAGCGAGAGTAGGTACTACTCGCGGTTGATCATCAAACATCGTTTCGAAAGTTTGATTAAATGCGGGTATACCTTGTGATTTTGTTGACTGCTTCGTTGGAGAATGAAAGATGATCCAATTATTCAATTGCTTTGTGGATTTTGAAGAAGTTCGTTATGGACTCTGGTGAAGTTGACGGATAAAGAGCCAAGAAATATTCGATGATGTCAAAGTGTCTGGCTTTTCAATGGATGCTACGAGTTGCCCTCAACATAAGATTGCGTCAATAAAATTATTCAACGTCGAAATAAAGAGCTTGGTTATGACTATTTTTAATTATATCGATTATTTAATCGGGTTACTTTTCGTCAAAAAAAAGTATATTTGTGTATGTTCAATGTCAATACCACATGATGGAGGTATAACTTGCGCTTTTCCACGTTAAAAATATAACTATTCACTAACTAGCTAGTGGATTAATGATGCATTGAATGTTATTACTTTTATTATACATAAAAAAACAAAAGAGTAATAAAAGTAAAACAAATAATTTGAAGTGGTTGGTAGACTAGCTGTTACAGCGCCGGCTTTATTACTGTGGGGCTAGTTCTAGTACGAGTTTTATCGAAAGCTAATTGCACGCAAATAAGCGCTTATTAGCGTGCAAATAGTGTTCTTAAATCAAACGATCGAATCATTCGATCATTTTAGTATGAAGATTTTTCGAAACTCTTTCGATGATCGTTTCGATATTCGATCATCGAAAATTTATACTAGGGCTACTGTTTGGTGCGAACGTCGTGGTTAGATCCTAGGTGCCGACCATCTTCCTCTTTCACGACACAAGCTTAAGTAGCTTACTGTGAAAGAGTCAATGAGTGTATTTGTGTTCACTTTGAGTGAGCACAGATTCATTTATTAAAAATATATACATATTAAAATAAATGTTTACTTCCACTATTTTTGAACATTAGAACGTTTTCGGCACTCATGTGCCATTCTCAATTATAAAACTTTTAAACTAAACATTTTGCCATAATAGTTTTGTTATAAAAATGTGTGAAAACGCTTAAACTTCTAAAATAAATAGAGAAATTGAACAAAGTAGTTTTTAATACGTACTTAAGTATGTGTTGAAAATTTAAAGTCAAAATAAACTGTTGTCGGACTAAAGATCTTACACTTCTCATGTGATGGCAGATACTCATTCATTTAACAAAAAACTGCAAACGCGTAATGAAAAAAGAAACCAGTAATCTTGTTGTCCAGTGTGATCCTTACCGCGATGCACCGTGGGATGATGCTACAGAACCGGTGGCATAAAAAATAAACAAACTCAAACTAGTTTTTATTTATTTATTTACAAAATGGGCATGTACTATCATAATCCTTTTGTGGTCTCCACGTGCTCTCCGTGGAACAGGATTGACGGCATTTTTACGCCAACATTTTCTCGTTCCGTGGCTTTTGTTAGGTTAGGTTAGGTTAGGATGACTAACCGGGTTCGTGATCCGTTCGGAAGCGGTTTTCCCCGTCCGTCGAGTCACGGTAATTCGGTCAGCTGGTAAGCGATCTTGTTAGTATCTAAAAGATCGGGGTCTATTGTAAATCTTTGATGCTACTTGCACGTCAAATTGACCTGTACATAGTGTTAGATTTTATATAGGACAATCACATGACCACCAAGACATGGAAAGCGTCGGCGCTCAGTGTCGCGATTAAAAATGTAAACTGTTTGATGAGTGTGTTGTGCATTATTCTCTTGTATGGGTGTGAGTCCTGGCACCTGACTAAGGTAAGGTTCTGCATTTGAAACGAAGTGCCTTCATCATGAGAATCTTGGGTATACGATGTTACCACCCTATCACAAACTGCGCTACACGCCGTTGCACCCAGCGTAGGCCCATCACTTCTACCATAACGGGGAGGACATGGTTTAAGCGTTTAAGAATGCCGAATGATAGTTGACCGAGGAGAGCGCCGCTCTCCCTCCCATCAAGGGTCCCGAGGACCCTTTCATACCGTGTTCCGCTCCTTCAAAGCAGAACTGACGGCTTTGGAGATGGTGTGAGTAGAGGTTATATAAACATTGCGCAAGATCGGGCGCAATGAAAGACATTTATTGCCTCCCTAAGTGAGGTTTGCACGGAGAATGAATGAAAAAATCTGAATCGACCGGGAGTCGACGACGGGACGACGGGCCGTAGACAACGCTGAAACTTTCAGTTGCACATGATCTATCGTCCTTTGATTATTCTTCTCTAGCCGTTTCTTCGTTTCTTCTTCTGATATTCTCCAATTTCATTCCATTTCTGTCTAATCTTTCTCTTCGTTCGGATTCAAGCTATCTATGAGCCTTTCCCAACTAAAGTCAATGACCTTAACGATGAATTTAGAAAGCAAAGGGCAGGATTAAATATTTGTTTTGAAAGGAGTTGAAATTTTTGTGTAGGTGAGATCATTGATTTTTTTTTAAGTTTTACGTGTATGCATGCTAGATATTTCGTAAGTGGCATTTTTTTTAAAGAACTATAGCATATTCGAATAAGTATTCTCAAAACATGTGAGGTTCCAAGATAGCAATGGAATCCGTCTAATGTTTTTGCTAAAGAGCCAAAAATTGTTCAAGGGCCTACTACAATGATCTTTCTTTTTGAATTAGGTAAATAGAAGGTTTTCATTCTTGAAGGTACCTAATACAAATATCAGTAATAGCTTCCTAAATCAATAATGGTGGTGCCGACCATTTCAGCTTTCACGACACAAGCCTTAGCTTAGTGTGAAAGACGTCTAAGTGTATTTGTGGTAGCACAGATTCATTGAAAAAATCGTCAACCTCAAGTTTTAATATGTACTATTTTGTGATATATCGGAATTAAATCCAAACTCACAATTATTTTTAACTAGCTTATACCCGTCTTGCTTTACGTTTTTGATTCCGATTGTCAGGCTTGATCGGTAGGTAATTAAACAGGTTCTAGTCTAGCTTCCCATTGCTTTGTAGACCTCTATAACTGACATAAGCACAGAAAAAGAAGAATGACACTTTTAATGTATGAAGATCCTAAAAAATAGGGTTTTTTAATTAGCTCTAAATATATTAAAGTTAATGCAGCAAATTGTATTAAAGAACCTTCTCCGGCATTTTGCACGGCTCTGTGCAGATTCATATCTGACGTAGCATTTGTATTTTGAGCGTGATGCTATGACATACGGTAAAAAGCAAAATAAAAAAACATTTCTGAATTATTATTTAGATAGAGAAGGAGGGGCTAATGCGAGTTTTATTTAATTTCCCAATTTACCACGCAACTTTCTTAATTTTTTATTTCATAAGAACCTTCTACTGATAAAAGCCAACACGAAAAAAAAAGAATGAGTGAAATCGGTTCAGCCGTTTAGGCGTGATACGATGACATTAAGTAAAAAGATAATAAAAAAACATTTCTAAATTATTATGTAGATTTACCACGCAACTTTCTTAATTTTTTCTTTCATAAGAACCTTCTACTAATAAAAGCCAACACGACAAAAAAGAATTAGTGAAATCGGTTCAGCCGTTTAGGCGTGATGTTCACATATACGATAGAAAGCAGACAAACATTTCTGAATTATTATATAGATTGTAAAATAGCCTACACTTAACTTATGTAGCAGTGAAGGTTTTATATGCGTTAAAACAGATTATGGCAGAGAAGCCATGTTGTTTTCTTCTATGGTCAACAGTATAATCCTAAAATGGTATACCATCATAAAAGTTGCTTCGACTATCACTGACTGTAAATTACCATTTTGTCCGCTTGCAGGTGAAATTCACTAACGCGTCTTTTGATGAAATATTATAATCTTGAAAATCATTTTACGTTCTTTAATGAACATTGAACGAATGTAAATCATCAGGCGTCATGCGTTGATGCATTGCGCAAGATCGAGCGTAATGGAGAGCTCTTGTTGCCTCCCTATGCCCAAAGAGAGTTTGGATTGGATTTATTTTTAAACTAGCTTTCCCGACAGAAGTTGTCATGTAGTTCTTACTATGAATATTGTTACGAATTTGATATTTATACAAAAACACGTTTAAAATATGTTTGAATGTAAAAAAAATATTACTGAATGCTTGAAATAAATTCTATAAAAAAACCTGCGTACCAATGTTTTGAATGTCAATGGTTGTCAAGTAAATAAAAATTGTGTTTCTATAGAATGGTGGCGTTGTCGTATCGAAGTTCATTCCATACTAAATTTGATTTTATTTTTTATGTTATTTGATATACATTTTTCGATTTTATTGGTTATTCTGTTATCCGGAGCGGAGAAGAATCCAATAAATCGAAAATGATAAAAATCTGTTCAGACGATCTCGAGTTCGCACTAACCCGACTTTCTTTTATAATATACTAGCTAGTTACCCGTGGCTTCGCTCACGTGTTACTGTATTTATTTGCTTTCTCTTCCTAAACAATGCAGAATTAATTATATTCGCATCAAAATTAATAATAATAAGAAACATCCTCAAATTTTTTTTTTATATATATATTCTAAAATTTCCATTAAATTACTATATTTTTATTTATATTTGTCGTTATTAATCTGTATTTAAAAAATATGTGCTTCTTATACAAATAGAATCAGCCCGCGAACTTAAAAATTTCGCTAACTTGACTGACATTGTTCTATGAGAATCCCAAAAAATAACTCGAATAACTTTTATGCCATCAAATGACGTTATTTGAAATCAATTTTTATATTGCTGGATATGAATAAAAAAATATTCAGGTCTCGAAAAGCAATGAAATTAGTGATCTTTAAAACACTTATTTCTATCTGCTTTGGGCATTTTTCAAGCTACAGACGTTTTTTTTAACATATCAATTTATATCTTTGATTAGTTGTTGTTTGTCTGGTCGTAGGTTCGAAATTTAGTTCATAAATATCTTATCCTGAGCAAACACGACATAAAAAGAATAAACGATATCGGTCCAGCCGTTCAGGTCGAAATAAATAACGTTAAACGTGAAAACTGTTAACGTTCCGAACGTTAACGTTTACCAAATTGAAAATGGTTTCCAAACAAAAAAAAATGCGTTTCGTCTTCAATATAATAGCAGCGTCATAATACTTCCAAAAATTTTGAGGTAACGTTTAACGTTAATTTTGAATAACTGACAGAATTATTTTTTTGACTCGGAATTTGGAACAGCATTGTTTAACGCACGTTGAACAACAGTTTTTACGTTATCTCTATGGAAATAACAACAAATTGTTAACGTTGGAGCTGTCGTTAAGATTTCGACTTGGCCTCCAGGCGTGATGCGATGACCACGTAAAGTAGGTCTCCATTTTTATAATAACGTAATATTCTCCCTTTTAAGCCCCCCCGCTCACCGCAAGCCAGCCCGGAGGAAACTAAAGCGCAGCAAACCCGATCCGCACAAAGCCAAACCCTAGCCCGATTGCCAAAAAGCCAGCCGCACACAAATCAAGCCCGTGGCGGTTCCCCCCAAACCACCCCATAATACGAGAGGCCTTGGACCCACTCAGGAGAATAGGTTAGGCATAAAGAACTCTCCATTGCGCTCGAAGTCGTCCGAGGCTCATTGTGCCTTTTCTAACCGGTTGAGTTTAAAGGAAGTGAGGTGGTCAACCTCAGTATTCTAATGGTATAAGTAATTGGCGTTCGACTTTAAACGAATTTTCGACAATGTAGAGTAGGAAGAAAATTAACTGTCCACTGTTTATATTTTTTATTAAATGAAACGGATATCGGCAACTATCCGATATCCGGTCTATCCGGCGGCGTAAATAATATCCGGATACCGAATAGTAAAAAGAGACATGTTTGGATAACTCATTGATTTGTTTATTAAAGTATCACTTAAGAAATACACCTTATAATCAGAGCTGTTCCGAGTACAGGAAAAAAATACTCGAGTACTGAGTACAAGTACTGCACACAAATATACTCGGAGTACAAGTACAAGTACTCAGGTCGAAGTACTCGAGTACAAAATACCGAGTACAAGTACCGAGTACATGAGTGATTAATTAAACGCAAATCTTTTATAAACCTCTAACAACTTTGCGCATGTTTCAAAACATAATGTACCTAATCGCGAGCAATTTAATCGATCATTACAACAAACTGCATGAAATAAATAAAAAAAAAAGTGTATAACTATAATATTATTACATTAAAAAAAATGGGTAAAATAACGCCTCCACGTGGTGCACCCCCAGGCAACGTTATAACGGCAAAATTCTATCAATAAGGAAGAGAGAAAGCAGATAAGCCAAAGAGGATTGAATTAAAAACAAGAAAATAGAACATGGTATGGTAAATGATACAAATCGCAAAAACAGCTCTTCTCTGGGCAATAAGACATGAGACCTTGGAAAAAATAGAAGATAGAAGAATAAGTATGTAGTTCTAAGACCGAATATCTGACAAAACTGACAAAAGAGCTATGTATTGATGTTATACTGCTACAGGAAACCCACACAGCAAACTTAAACCAACTCACCACCAGAGGTACCTACAGTTCCCTGTTTCAACCTAGCTGGCGCTGTCCACGGTTTGGCCACCAACGTACGCTACGGCCTGATTTGGATTTGGAAAACATTGTTTTAAATCAGGTAATGTGTCCTTGGTCACCAGTCACCATCAAAATAGGACACAAAAGTCGTCAACGTTTACAAACCTGATGGACTCCAGTGGCACCCACAGTCATTCCTTCACCCCTCCCACATCCATCTGTCATAATGCGAGACTTTAATAATGGGAGCAATCACACCAACTGGGGATTTAGAACCACAGACAATAATGGTGAGGACCTCACGGAATATATGGAGACTGAGAATCTTCACCTCGTTTATGATGCCAAAGACAGAGGCACCTTTTATCAGCTAGATGGAACGGCTACACCCAGGACTTGTGCTTGTCCTCGAAGGTCTCGCGATGGAACTTCCAAAATGACAAATGGGACATCTTTGCCGCCCATTTCGATGAGACATTGATGTCTCTCGTACCTACCACTGCCTACTAACTACCATAAATTTATAACATCAGTTTCAGAGGCCGCCAAACAGTCTATACCATGAGGAGAAGAATCTCTACAACAGTTAATCAGTAAGGCATGATCCCTACTCCGTAAAATGTGGCAAATTAAACCACCAGACCGCACAGCAAAGATTTCAGCGAACCTTGTTGCAAACAAAATAGTAGACAACGGCAGAGCGCCCGGAGACAAAACATTCCAACCTAAAGTTAAGGAACAGCTCCACACAGCACAAATGACTGTCCAAACCGATCTACCCTGGTTGCTCCGTTCACTGAAACAGAGATGACTTCAGCCGTTTAAACGTTAAAACAGCCGGAAAGGCTGCTGGGTCTGATGGCATGTTGCCTGGATTATGCGGTGTTCACACGAGGCGATATAAGGCCAGACGATTTCGCTTGCATAAAAAAAATATCGCTCGGTCGCCCATTGATCGTCTGATGTGTTCACACGAGTCCACCGGCATACATTCAATCTGTCAGGTGCGCTGAAAGTTTTAAAAATGGCGGACGTCGAGGTAGAAGTCACGCAGTAATTGGGGTTAGTTGATAATATTGTTTTAGACGATATAAGGAAACTCCTAATTGAGAAAAAATAAAAACAACGCAGATATTAGGTGCGGAATTGGATTCTAAGGAGAAATAAATTTAGAGCAGTGCTGTCAACTGTCATACGGAACAGAACATACGGACGCCGCGCATATCTGCGCATGCGTTCATCGTTCCACCAGATACAAAAAAGTTGAAGGGCGTTCAATTCGCCTCGTCTGATCACCGCATTATGCGGTGTTCAGACGGGGCGAATATCGCCAGGACACCAAAATATCGCCAGCCAGTTGAACCGTGTGAACAGATCGGCGATAAATCTGAAACGATAAAAATGGTTGAGAGCGATATCGTCTCAAGTTGAACGCCTTTCAACTTTTGTATCTGGTGGAACGATTCACGCATGCGCAGATATGCGCGGCGTCCATATGTTCTGTTTCTTGACAGTTGACAGCACTGCTCTAAATTTATTTCTCCTTAGAATCCAATTCCGCACCCAATATCTGAGTTTTTTTTTTATTTTTCCTCAATTAGGAGTCTTTTTATATCGTCTAAAACAATATTTTCAACTAACTCCAATTACTCCGTGAGTTCTACCTCGACGTCCGCCATTTTTAAAACAATCAGCGCACCTGACAGATTGAATGTATGTCGGTGGACTCGTGTGAACACATCAGACGATCAATGGGCGACCGAGCGATATTTTTTTTATGCAAGCGAAATCGGCTGGCCTTACATCGCCCCGTCTGAACACCGCATTAGGGGCCTTATTTATTATTATTATTTTTTATTTGGTTCAACGGCCACCCGGCCTTTTACAATTTATATTTTAATATAGAGTTGTAGTGCACATTAATAGTACAAGGATAAAAAAAACTCACAATTAACATAATAATAATATAACACTTTTCTATGCAAAGGTGTCAGTATTGCCGGCGGAACTTATTACTTGAAGTAATTTTTTCCAGTCAACCGGTACCTACCGTCCAATTTGAGACAGGCCAACCCCAGGTAGAATTTTCAAGTAAAAAAACACTTACGAAAACTCTGACCCGGATGACTTCGGATCTGAAGTCCACCCCAGTACAACTAGGCTACCGAGGACAATTATTAACATAATAATGACTAATAAGAATACACTGCGAATATCCTTGCCGCGGGCCACCTGCCGAAAGAATTTAAAACATCTAAAGTGCTGGTCTTGTAAAAGCCTGAAAAATTTCCGCAACACCGTCTGCTACAAGTTGCTTAAACATCTCATTCTCAACGTCTTCTTTTTGTTGTGTCTAAATCCTACAAATTATGGGATTTAGCAGTATCGAAGTTCTGAATTTTTTGTTTTATTTTTTTTTTTTGTATATATATTTTTACTATTCTCTTCTATTCAACAGATTAGAGCCCATCATAAATAACAATTTTTTTCATATAAATAATATACCTACTTCAGTTTTTACGTAAAGGAGCAATAGCAGAGCAGGATTTCAGACTATACTTTATAAAATGACGATTCCGTCTTTTTTTTTCAAAGACTTATTTAGTTTTTGAAATAACCAATTCAATCATAATACACGGGTTTTAAAAACAACAATTTCGTCACCAACACTCTCGAATTAAAAACGAGAACCATACATTCACACTTTACCACTACTAATAACCACGACACCTAACAAGTCTCTACTTGCAATATAAATTCAAATTACGTATCATAGTAGGTTTAACGTATTCCAATAAATCCAAAGATGTACTCGAGAACTTGAAATGTACTCGAGTACCTTTAATGTACTCGAGTACCTTTGATGTACTCGAGTACTTTGAATGTACTCGAGTACTTTAGAATGTACTCGAGTACATTCGAAGTACTCGAGTACATTTTAGGCTCAAAAACGTACCGAATACAAGTACAAGTACAGGTTTTAGAAATGTACTCGTGGACTGAGTACCGAGTACACCAAAAGTACTTAGAGTACAATCTACGAGTACTTGTACTCGAGTACCGCCCAGCTCTGCTTATAATCACAAAATAAATTCTACAACTTAGAAAATTGATTATCAAGCATAAGGTAAATTATGGAGAGTAATTCTATATAATATTTCGTTATATAGACTATTAGACTATATAGAGGAAAACAGCAGCTTTGCTGGTCTTCGTAAGTAAGGGAAGTTTAATAAAACGACGTTTCGTCATATATCATCCTGGCTGAAGATGCAGATAGTTTCCGCGATTTTTGGAACAATAACGTTCCGGCAACGGAGTCAGTCCGATTTGTTTATACCGCCTACGTAAGCGTAATTCATGCGTTGTACCCATGGTAATTTACGCACTGGCCGGGCTCTAGTAAGGACTTCTTTAGCATTCTACGAATTGTATAAATATTTGAAAATAAAAACACCGATATTTTAAGGGGAGCGCTTTTCTTCCTCCCGCAAGGGTTCCGAAGACAAAGAAGATCTTCTCATACCGAGAGGGTCTTCCTCGTGTTCTGCTCCTTCGAAGCAGAGCTGAGGGATCTGGAAATGGTGTGTGAGGAGGTCATAATATCCGGCTAACTGCTATCCCTTTCGTCTCTATTTTTTATATGTTCCAGTGGACAGTTAATTTTTTCGCACTATACAGTGACGAAATGATATGGTCATTGACTTTCCAGTGTTTTCAAAACAATTATTTACGATCTATCCTAAAATGATGTGAGGATTTTGTAGATAATTTTAAAATTTAATATTTTGCACTTTTACTACATTTGATATAAAATAATTTACCTATTGACTTCATAATACTATTTACCTTTTTTCAACATAATATTATATCAACTTGCTATTCATGGTTTACGCAATAAATTCAAAGCAAGATTACTCACATAGTTTTTTTTTTTTGCTAGTGTTTTTATGAAATGGCTTCAAATATTTTGACAGATCAAGACATAAAGAATTGCAATACAATCCAGATTCTTTTCGTGAACTTACCGTAAATTATTTTAGTAGAGATAATAAATTACTAAAATAGGTAGGTACCTACATAATGATTTTAATGTCGATCGTAAAAAAAAACAATTCAGAATCGCTGTACAGGATGCATGGTACGAAAAATATATTGAAGTAGGTACTAAAGTGTTTGTCTGAATTCACGGAAAGTGAATTTCGTGGATCTCTTACATATATAAAAATGGAACGCTAATTTGCGCGGTCATCGTATGGGTAAGAACACGTTGAAAGCCGATTACGATCCGCGCCGACCAGCTCAAAGATTGTTGTCTATGGTTTCCATGCATTTAAATGGGCATGTCGGAAAGCGGGTTCCTGCTTTTTCTGTGGGTTTCCCCATTCAAATGCATAGTAACATTCTTTGCGCCGGTTGGCGCTAGTCAGAATCGGCATTCTACGTGTTTCTTACCCTATGAGAATAGCTGAACTTATATCGCCCATTTTTTGTCGTGTTTGCTTTTGTCTGAAGGGTCTTATGAAAGAAAAAAGTTGCACGAATAAAAATAAAATTCCATATTATTATTAGATTTTTTCTAATTTTGAAATTAAATCAGGCGTTTGACAGGAATCAGTTGTTTGATGAATGATACGATTCACGGAATGCTGATAGTAAATAATAAAATGATATGTTTTATAACAGATGCAGCGGTTACAGTAGTTAAAAAGGTAATAATGAATTGTATCATTATACTAATTCAAGTTCAATAATATAAGGACCACGTCGTCGTCTGTGTTAAATAACTTTAAACTGAAATCAACTTAAAGTTATGCATAAAATCTCGAACATATTATTTATATTCCAAGGCGGGACGAAGTTTGACGGGTCGGCTAGTTCAAAACTATATTATTATTATAGATTACGCAATAGTTTCGTCACGTGTATTGGAGAAAGTAGGTTGGGTTGGGTATACCTACCTACGTATATATTATTATTCATACACGCTGCACCGGACCACCTCGCGGTGTATGTATGTTTATTGTATGAAACGATGTCGTCAATAAATTAAATTTTTACAAAAATTGTTAAGAAAAGTTTGAGATGTACTGCTATGATGTATGTATTTTTTATAGAAAAATAAATTATCTAGTTGTAGCGTTTCGGCGTTTTTCGATATTTTTATAAAATTCTGAAATATAGGCACTGAAACTCGTAAATTTGTCATAAAAAAAATATTTTTCTTTATAAAAAAAGTTTGAGAAATCCTGGAACTTTTTCATTAAATTATATTTTAGATATTGTATTTTTCTATATACATACACAATTTTAGGGTTCTAGATTTTATGGTTTTCGAGATATATGGAAAAATTAAATAAAATTCAAAGGTTGATAACCCCTGACTGAAAAAAAAATTCAAAATTCTGAGTATACAAATTTTGTATGCTTAAAATATTCAATAGTTTCTGAAATTTTAGGATCTGTGCATCAAGCGAATCAAAAGTTACAAAGAGGGGACGGATACACACACATACACGTTGGAAAAGTGCCCCTCACCCCCTACCCTCTAATTAATGATATCTTTTGAAAACGAAATAGTATAATTTGACTCTTTCTGAAGAAATCATTTTTTTGAAATTTCGATAAAACCAGTTTTAAACTTTTTAGGAGGCACTTAAAAATCATCCCTTTTTATATGTGCCCTTTTTCGTCCCTTTTAGTCAAATTTTGGAAAACTTGCCAAATACGCTAACACTCATTTCTATAGAAGAATTCATATGCCAAATCTCAAGTTCGTACCATGTCTAGTTTCCGAGATATTCGCATACTTTGAAAAACATTCAACCCTATTTTTCACCCCCTTAGGGGTGGAATTTCCAAAAATCCTTTCTTAGTGGAAGGTTTTGTATTGAGACCTACCAGATTTCCAAATTTCACTTCTCTACGATTAGCCGTTTGGGCTGTGCGTTGATGAGTCAGTCAGTCAATCAGTCAGTCAATCAATCAGTCAGTCAATCAGTCAGTCAGTCAGGCACTTTCCTTTATTATTATAGATATCCAATCCAATCCGAACTCCCTTAAGACCCCACTAAGGGACATAGGGAGGCAACAAGAGCTCTTCATATATATTAACCCTCCAATTCCCATGCCTTACCTAATCATGATATTCATATGGAATTGTGTATACGGTGCCTTTGTGGGATCCATAGTGATGGACCATCGACAAATTTTTTAAATTTTTTGTAGTTTTTTTTCGGGGGAGGTGTCACCTGAGGGTGACATTGGTCACTATAGGTACCAAATTAAGCAAAAACATCATCATACATATTTTTAGTAGGCAAAACTATATTTTTATTGAAAAAAAAAAGATGGTTTAAACACAGGTGGGATTGCTGTTGTATAAATGAAGTGGTTGGTTCTCCAGTAGTATCAGTCGGCGACTTTCGTACATAAAGCTTATTGGTCTTGGGTTCGAGTCCCGGTGCCAACCATTTCCACTTTCATGACACAATCCATATTTCATAAAATATACCTGTACGACAATAGGTATACTCATCGTGACAGGTTACTTTGGCAAGTTACCAACCATTTTGACAAGCACTGTCTATTGCGAAGGCAAACAAGGGCCACTACCATTTCTTTCCCATGGGTGAAATCCTTTGCAAGAGGCTATTCTCATCAAAATGGCCAACTCTTCCCATGTACTTCATTTATTTTATGATCATAGCAGGCAGTTCATCTGATTTTTTTTATTTGCTTCCCCACCACGCCAACCAGATCGATTTTACTCCTGGGAGACACTCTTACTATACTAGTGTTATGCCATTTACAAACACAGAGGTGAAGGAAATCGTACCTCTCTCTCTCTCTCTCTATCTCTCTTTTTCTCGATATTTTTCCCTTCGGTTTTCTCTTACAGTGCCAGTTCTTCCAAATCCCTTTTTCGTTAAGGTGTTGGGTAATTTAACACTTGTAAAGAAATTGATAAAATATTAGTTGTATGGCCTTTGTTCTTGAGCCAAGTTTTCTGCAATGTATATAGTAAAGCTGATGCTCGGCTGCCCAAAAGTAAACTTTCCATCTTGATGAGGAAAGATAACAATAAATTCATATATATCATTATAACCTACATAGTTCTTTAACAAATCCGCTATTTTGTGAATTCCAAGGCTATAAAATTAACAAAAAGCATGAATTAATACATAGTTCCTAAATTTGTTCAATAATGTACCTGTATTGCCCAATGTCACCGAGAGGTGACATTAAAATTTCTAATAGGTATAAATCGAATATTTTAATGAAATTGTGAAAACAAATTTGTGTAAATAATAAATTGATCCTTTATAAATTTGCTTTAGAAAGAATATTTCAAAATACTTACGATTTATACATTTTTTATTAATTTTTATTTCGTTACGTACCAATAACACTAAAATTCCTGCCAAGAGCTGGCAATAACTGTTAAAATATGCAAGATTAGAGTTGCCAATCGTAAAAATTATACACAATCGGATTGTAATACCATTGTACAAATATGCTATATCAAAATAAATATAGTATTAAACTTTCAAATATTTTTAATATTTTTTTGAAAATGCGGCACCTGTAGGTGACGTTGGGAATTGGAGGGTTTATACCATTGAAATTATGAGTAGAATAACCTGATTGAATAAAAGTGATTCACGTTGTTTCTATATTTTATTATATAGGTAATTCTTTGTGTAAAAAATATGACTGGATCTTATTCTGCACAGAGCTGTGCTAAAATTTGTGGAGGATTTTCAATAAAATTTAGGTACTGCATTTTCTCAAATACATCTAAATATTAAAAAGAAAATCTGTTCTTCGGGATCTTCATAGTAGGTACCTAATATTTTAGTAAACGAGAGATCCATCTTTAGAAAGCCAAATCACTGATATGCATAAAATATTTTTTGGAATTATACCATTACAAAATGGAAAATTATATCATCTCTTAATCATTTGCCGTGGGGTTGACGGCTAAGAATAGCACATCTGTTCTTTTTGCTGGTTTTACGAGCATCCTGTAAGAGTCAGGAAATCGAAAAACCAGATTGGGACCGTGAGGTTCCCCACCTAATATCGTTAAACCTCAACCGGTCAGAAAAGGCACAATAAGCCTCGGACGCCATCGAGCGCAATAGAGACCTCTTTATGACTCCATGCTCCTGAATGGGGCTAAGGCCATCTGCATTGCGTGTTGGTTTGGGGGGATCCGGGGCGGGCTTAATTTGAGTGTGGTCGGCTTTTTGGTTTGATTGCTTCGATCGAGCTGGGGGTCGGGCTTAAAGGGAGAATGTATGTTATCATATGAAAAATTATAATCATCTTCTTAGCGAATTCCAGTGCTATGTCGTCGGTATGGTTATAATAACAGAACTAAGATACATTTTATTATTTCTCTTAGTTGCGTTTATAGATTTTATTCGATTCAGGTATATTATTAAATGTTAGTATTTTAATGCAATTAATTATTTTATATATATATATATTGTATTATATAAAGTAAAGTAACCGTTTACACATTCCAGAACCATGCGACACGCTGTTAATTGCAAGTTACGTCTTTTTAGTTTATGTTTTTACTATCAGATGTTACACCACTGTTTAAATCTTTATTATACAAAGTATTATAATCTTTTTATTTATAGATAGGTAAGCTATTTATATTGCAGACATAATATATTTTGAAATATGTAGATATAATATAGATTTTTTTCACATCTGTACAAGTATATGTACCTAATTAAGATAAAATTTATTCGAAAAACGCATTTACTTAATAATAAAAAATGTGAATTCGATTTCCGCCTGATGATTTATGAAATTTATGAGTATTTTATTGTTTAGGTATACCTACCTATCAAAATAAATAAATCTTAGACTTAAAACCCTAACACTGTTTTAACTATGATATTCTCATTTTCGCCATATTGCTAAAGGTTCGTCTCATGAACAAAATCACGGGTTCGATTCCTAGTCGAATGGAGTAAGCATTCTTCTCAAATTAGACGTGAAAGATTGACTGATGGCTTAGGTACTTTCTCTATGAAAAAGATAATTTTTCCTATGGATTCTACAAAAATTGTATAAAAAACTTGGTACAATGGTAAAGGGTTAAAAGTGATATAAATACGTATATTATGTAAAGGTTCAAATTCTGTATTGCACCTATAGTTTTGCTGCTTAATTTAAACCTGGAGACCGAAGATGCACATAACACTAGAAAAGGTTGCCTTTTGTTGTTGAAAACCCCCCATTGCCTTCAATTCAATTCTGCCAATGGTATCCCCAATTCTGTTATGCCCATATCTTTAAGCAAAGGGTACCCACAACATAAAGACACACATAATACCTACCAGCTAATCATTTTTATATAAGAAAAACTTAATATATCAACATACATTCAAACCTTGCTAATTTTATAAAGTGAGATAGAAGATTATTGCATGCACCGTATGGTATGCAATAACGAGTAGTTGGTATGTACTTCTCAAACATCCTTGCAAGGTAAACCAGAACGATATCAACTAACACGTTTCTATCTCGCTCAGACATTTCACCGGCCATAGACGCTGCTGAACGCATTATTATTTATCTATGTATGTAACGCCGTGGCTTTTCTAACTTTCCTCCGCTTCTATGGAAACTTGATCTCTATACTATTCTAAAACCAAGTACCTACGTACCTAGGTACTTTCTTATTAAACCTACTCATTATTTAATGGCAACATTGGAGTTCGCGATGCTTATCAACTTCGGTAGAATGTTATTATTATTGGTACGCACACAGATAGGCAGAGGTTGTAAACATATGGTATAAAATTAACAATTTTAATTTGTTTTTTTTTTAATATTTAACTAATGAATTTATATAAAGCAAGATAAAGGTTTTATTATAAGTTGAAAAGAATAAGTAGATTGACAATAATAATATTTTGAATTTACTAAAATTGTTTTTAATATTATTTTTTATATATAAAAAAAGGAGTTGATAATTGACTAATGAATTTATATAAAGCAAGATAATGATATTATGATAAGTTGAAAAATATAAGGAATAGATTGACAATAATAATTTTTGAATTTACAAAAAAAAAAAAATTGTTATAATTTTTTATTTTTTTTTATTTTTTTATTTTTTATATATATATATAAAAAAAATAAAAAAATAAAAAAAAATAAAAAATTATAACAATTTTTTTTTTTTTGTAAATTCAAAAATTATTATTGTCAATCTATTCCTTATATTTTTCAACTTATCATAATATCATTATCTTGCTTTATATAAATTCATTAGTCAATTATCAACTCCTTTTTTTATATATAAAAAATAATATTAAAAACAATTTTAGTAAATTCAAAATATTATTATTGTCAATCTACTTATTCTTTTCAACTTATAATAAAACCTTTATCTTGCTTTATATAAATTCATTAGTTAAATATTAAAAAAAAAACAAATTAAAATTGTTAATTTTATACCATATGTTTACAACCTCTGCCTATCTGTGTGCGTACCAATAATAATAACATTCTACCGAAGTTGATAAGCATCGCGAACTCCAATGTTGCCATTAAATAATGAGTAGGTTTAATAAGAAAGTACCTAGGTACGTAGGTACTTGGTTTTAGAATAGTATAGAGATCAAGTTTCCATAGAAGCGGAGGAAAGTTAGAAAAGCCACGGCGTTACATACATAGATAAATAATAATGCGTTCAGCAGCGTCTATGGCCGGTGAAATGTCTGAGCGAGATAGAAACGTGTTAGTTGATATCGTTCTGGTTTACCTTGCAAGGATGTTTGAGAAGTACATACCAACTACTCGTTATTGCATACCATACGGTGCTTGCAATAATCTTCTATCTCACTTTATAAAATTAGCAAGGTTTGAATGTATGTTGATATATTAAGTTTTTCTTATATAAAAATGATTAGCTGGTAGGTATTATGTGTGTCTTTATGTTGTGGGTACCCTTTGCTTAAAGATATGGGCATAACAGAATTGGGGATACCATTGGCAGAATTGAATTGAAGGCAATGGGGGGTTTTCAACAACAAAAGGCAACCTTTTCTAGTGTTATGTGCATCTTCGGTCTCCAGGTTTAAATTAAGCAGCAAAACTATAGGTGCAATACAGAATTTGAACCTTTACATAATATACGTATTTATATCACTTTTAACCCTTTACCATTGTACCAAGTTTTTTATACAATTTATGTATTGGGGACTCCAAACCACAGTAGCAAAGTCGAGATAACTTCGCACATACGTAAAGTAAAGTATTTGTAGTTTTTCTATTGACCTAAATGGCTTAGATACTCTCATAACAAATTCCAGTTGTTAAAATGCCTTGTTCGTGATCATATCAATGTGAGTTCTTAGTGTCATTTTGCTGTCCACCAGTGCCTCGAGATCCCTGATAACGAGACATCTCCTCAACGAAATTTCATTAATTTTGTAGTCCTATGGAGGGGCTCCTTACGTCTTGTGAAGGATATCGCGTTGCATTTATCAACTTTGAGGAACAGTTGGTTTCTAGCACAGTATTGAAAGAGGTCGACCTGAAAAGATTTCGCGTCCTTAAAATTACTTGTCCTTTGGTAGACCTTTGTGTTAAGAAAATCAGAAGATCTATAGCGCTGCTGGATAATATCATTAATGTACCTACATGATGAAGAGAATTGGGCCCAGGTGAGAACCCTGCGTTACACCGGACACGCAACGTCTAAGCGTCTAAATAATCTAATCCAATCTATTCCAAACTCCTTTTACTTCTTAAAGGCACATGGAGGCAACAAGAGCTCTCCAATACGCTCGCTCTGCGCAATGTTTATGACCTCAGCTATATCCATAGACTTATATCTAAATCCCTCAGCTCTGCTTCAAAGTAGCGGATCACGATATGAATGGGTCTTTCTCGTCTTCGGGATCCTGATGGGAGGAAAAACAGCGTTCTCATTGGCTTACTGTTATTCGGCATCCTTAACACATGTCCCAGCCAAGTCCATCTCCTCTCCATAATGGTAGTACTGATGAGCTCATGCTGGGTTCGCCGGCTGCTGATGCAGTGGTACCATCTTACACCCACAATTCTTCTGATAATTTAATCAAAAGTTTTATTTAATTTGTATAATTAAATAAAACTTTTATCTCTAAATTTCATTAAATATCTACTTGTTGAATACATGGGATTTTTCGACATTCTCATCTACTTGTTGTATACATGGGATTTTTCGACATTCTCATGATTAGGAGTTTCCGTAACCGTAGCTATTTCGGTCTCACTGGACAGTAGTTAAAGTCACGCCTTATACCCAGGAAGACTAAAGCCACTCTAAATAATACACTTATTATAGCAGTCCTAACATATGCCTCAGAGACCTGGACACTGTCTAAGCATGACGAAAACAGGCTGAGCGCGTTTGAAAGGAAAATCCTACGCAGAATACACTGCCCTATAAATTATGGTCAAACTTAGTGCAAAGATACAACACGGAGCTCTATGACCTCTACAAGGATATCAGCGTAGTCAGGTTCAAATAAATAATTAGTTTAGCATCGATTCTCTTATACAATTTTTTTTCTGATCGTACTATGGCTGTAAGTGTGGGTGACGACGTTATATTTGTCATGTCCCTGTAAGTGTTGTTGACTGCTTTCTATCATCTTGACGTGGTTCCTATCCACTGATCTGCATAGCCAGAATATTGTTTCTCTTTATAATGTTTGTTCTGACGTGATGCTAGAAGGGCCTTTTACCATTTTACACCCTTTAAGCATTAAACAATAATTACGGTATTATATTTATTTTTTACTGTGCTTTCCTATTGAAATTGTATTATCCGAATTGTGCTGATTTATGTATATTGTTTGTTTTCCTTGTAATTTAAATTATTATGTATTTTGTATATCTATTTTTCTTTGCTATACTGTTTTTGTATGGTTTGTAACATGTGATGATCCCAAGAGTCCCGCAAGGGACTAACGGGTTGATAAGAGAGAATAAAGAATAAAAAATTAAGATTAACAGACTGCGTTGGCTGGGTCATTTGCACCGTATGGAGGATCTGGAGCTCCAAAAAGGGTGTTGATTAATAACCCAATCGGTAGAAGAGGCGTCGAAAAACCAAAACTAAGATGGCTGGATGGCGTTGTCGCGGACTGTCGGGCTCTGGGGCAGCAAAACTGGAGGGTGGCAGCCAGTGACAGATCGGAATGGAGAAGCTTTTTGGATGCAGCTTAGACCCACCATGGGTTGTAACGCTCAAGATGATGATGATTATGTTTAAATTACTGGATTACCTACTAACTTACATATGAGTTTTTATGCTATGTCTAAGGTTAGTTGTTGATGTAATTTATTGGATACAAAAATACGTTTTATCACTTTTTATTAGAAAAAAATATAGAAGTACCTAGTTAAAAAAAAAATAAAGCAGGAACTTATTGAAATAACACAATGCACCTTTGTATAAAGCAGGTTTCATTATTTTAAATATTGTAAATGATAGGTACCTTCTTACAAAAATAGAGATTTTTTCAAATTTAGTACAATATGCGCTATGTGGTACTAAAGTAACTAAGCAATTAGAATCTTTGAAAAAAACAACAGCCTTCAAGGCAACTACTCCTGTAATAAAAGACTTTCAAAATATTTTTACTCGCACCGAAGCACTATGATGTTTCATGCGCGGTGACCATTCATTCATTCACCATGTACTTATTTAGCTTCTATGGCGATTTTTTTAAGTAAGTAAAAAAATTATAATCAGTCACAAAGTGTGGTAGGAAGGTTTTTAGAACTTTTACTTCGAGGTAAAGGAACTAGGTCTTATATTATTACTAAGCAGTCTTTAAAACAATTTAACTTATCATAGAAGCTAAGCAATTGAAACAAATCGAGGATATAATGGCCTGTACAAGTGTACACATCTGAATACGCTCGGTAACGTAGGCAATGCAAAGTTGCATGCAACGCATCAAAATTCCATAGTACGCGGTGAGTAGCGTGGTTCTATGAAATAAGCGCCTCGCTAAGTATCTAATTGAGTACAAAAATGTGATAAAAATTGCTGTAAGCACCAATTAATAAATTATGAATATAAAGTAATACGGCGTAAGCGACAGATTTGTATTAAAATTGTAAATGGTAGTACGATTTAAGCGACATATCAATATCAATTTTGATTTTAGTAATTGGGTATAAGCGACAGCTCTATTGTAAACTTGTAAACGAAAGTAAGATATAACCGACAGTTTAACATCAAATAAGAATAAGTAATTGGGTATAACGGACAACTATAGAGTAAATTTGTTGATGGTAGTAAGGTATAACCGACGCATCATGTTTTTGCCGACAAAGGTAAAGACGCATAAGTTCCAGCTTTCAAAACAGGTGGAAATGGTAAAGAGTCATAAGTGCCCGAAATATCTATGCCAAGGAGAAGTAAACAGACATTACCGACTATTAACCAAAAATAATGCCATTTTTACACAGGTACAAGCGCCCTACGGGTAAAAAAGACCTAAAAATCGGTCGGTTACACCAAAATGACACTACGAAAATGCATTTTTTTGCCGGGGCATAAGTGACAAAAAAAGTCATTGTAGAGCCGTGGGAGTGAGCGCATTCGAAAGAGCGAATTTTTTTAAGTAAGATGGCATTCATAACTCATTTTTGACCAAAGTGTCGCTTATCCCCTATTACCTTTTAACCGTCGATATATATTCATATAAAAATTTGTAAATAACCTGTAGATGAGCCAATAAAATAAAATAAATAAAACAAAAAAAATCTTCATTTTTCACCTTCATCATCATCTCAGTCTTCCTGCGTCCAATGTTAAACATGGGCTTATTGTTTTGGCTGACATGGTTTTAAATATTTCGATACTTCAAATTCATATAAAAAGTTTTGATGCAATTGGGTAGTAAAAAAATTTAAACACCAAGAAGTAATTAACACTATACTTTAATAAAAATATAACCAAATGACAAATATGAAAGCGTATGATAAAACCACAAGTCAAGCATAAAAATGATAGAATAATAATGTTTAGTGATCTACAAAACTCACAAACCAGCGAAGGTTATAAAAAAATATTAGTTATCAACAAGACAAATTATGTCAAGCATATAAATGATAAAAAATGTTTAGTGATGAACATGATTTACGATTCTTGTATGACAAAATATCTAAGCGCGCTCGAACGAATGAAATAAAACTGGGATTTCCCTAACCTCTGGTCACTTATGGTTTGTTTTCCTACGGATACGCCGCTACTTTTAAAAGCGGTGAATATGTCAGTTGAGAACGTTGTCAATATTGTTTCCGTGGTAACGAAAAACATTGTCATATAATTTTGAAAGACGCCGTCTTGTCAGATGACGGCCCGTTCTTTAGGAACCCACTGCATTAGTGGACGGTGGTGCGACGTTGCCAGATGAAGACGCTTGATAATGCGATTATCAAAAGTTAACATACGAACCAAGCGCCGATTCATGCGGTGGATAAAACTAAAATATACGGCCTGTATACTATATTAACGATCCTAACGGCAAATGGCTGAACTAAAAATATACGATCCATATTCGCAATCTTTCACACCGTGTATTATGCGGCGTCAAAAAAAAAAGTTGTGTATCGTCTTAATAGGGGCTCCGAACCACCCAAAAAAAATTTAACATGGGGTTTCAATAGGGCGTCCATATACGGACGCTCTATTGCCTGTGACGCCCTAAACATAGATATTTCGCAATGTATGGACGTTGAGATATATATATATATATATATATATATATGTATAAAAAAGGATAGTAATTGACTAATGAATTTATATAAAGCAAAAATGAATATAATGAATAGAAATCAAGAACAGATTAACAGTAACAATACTTAATTATGTTTGAATTTACTAAAATTGCAATATTTGATTTTTCCCCCTTTTCTTTCTATAAATAAATAAAAAAAAAAAAAAAAAATACAATATTTGACTAATAAATTTATACAACGCAAAGATAATTAAACTATAAGTTACAGGAATGTTCCTGCGAAACTAGTCAGGTAAATAAATATAGTGGAATAACAAATCAATTGTTTTATTTAAATTATTTTATTTAAATAATTCCACCAAGAATGCACGTTCAATTCGTTAATTTTATATGAAATTATTACCGATCACATACATTTTTAGTTGTGACTTTGTTTTTCGAGATGTTGGTCTCTTAAGACTTTTCTAAACAAATGTATCAGTATAGCCGGCGCGGCGGAACTGATTGCCTGAGGCATATTTTTCCAGTCAACCGGTCCCGTTCAATTTGAGACAAGCCAACCCCGGCTAGAATTTTAAGTGAAGTCGAACCCGGGACCTTGAAATCTGAAATTCACGCCTTTACCACTAGGTTGAGGTCTTGTCCGTGCCATTTTGCACGCAAGGTAGCATTTTAAAAGTTTTGCTCACACATTTATGAGGTGGTTTTTTGTGGTTCCATATTACATATTATTTTGTAGACTGTCATTCCACTTTCTCAACACATGCCCCAGCTATGTCCATCTTCTCTCCATCGCTCCACTCCAATAGAGGCAGTAGGTAGGCATTGATTCATAATTTAGATATCATAAAAAAAGAATCTTCCTGCAATCCAATCCATCCATGTAAGACTGACATCTAGATTCCTAAAATACTTACATATAACTGTAGTTCCAATTTATCCAAAGTTATAAATAATGTGTTTGAAGAACTGTAGTTCATTTCTTGACATTAGAGGTCATGAACTAAGAAGAATACAACATGCCTTTACCTTATAATATGAGCCAATCAATCGTTACCTATGCTACGAAATCGATAACATCGAACACTATGGATATAAAATATGTCATTTCGACACTTGATCAAACGAAAGGTGCGCGAATAATAGCCAAAAATTAATCGATGAATATGCGAAAATATTTGACAAATATTTTTGTTCTTCGTTTTTTTGTTTGTTTTTGATCTGTAATTTTTGAATAAGGTCGTAGTATACTTTTTGTAAATATTAGTAGGTAAATTTTCAAATTTATTGTACAAATCAACTTCAATTTTATTTCTATCTCTTTTCGTTCTCGTGATATTCATCAGTAACCGTGTAGTCTCATAGACCACGTGACCTCTGCCATTTCAAAGTTTGCTGTCAATACGCGGTGTGTTGTTCTTTGTGCTGAAAATCTTGTAGTTCTGTATTTGAATAGTGTTTTCTCAATGAAATAAGATTGAATAGGATATATAATAATAAAGTAAATTTGTAGAATAAATTGTAAAATTCAATATTATTTACAAAAAAGTTCACTTTAACGACCGAATTTAAAAATTACAGATCAAAAACAAACAAACAAATTATTTTTTATCGCAATGTTCAATTCAACATCATTGTTTACCAAGTTTTTGTTAGATATCCAAATTTTGATTTATTTTCATAGATAGATAAACTTTCTGGCTGTCAAATGAGATTAATTTAAAGAAAAATATTATGCTGCTTATCTACTTGAAAAGAAATAAAATAAAAACACAATGTGTGAATATTTTAATTTAAAAATGTGCTCCTATAAATGAAGAAAATTTCCCAATTTTTTTTTACAATAATAATAATAATATAACACTTTTCTATACAAAGGTGTCAGTATAGCCGGCGGAACTTATTGCCTGAGGCAATTTTTTCCAGTCAACCGGTCCCGTCCAATCTGAGACAAGCCAACCCCGGGTAGAAATTTCAAGTGAAACAACACTTAAATAAACTCTGACCCGACCGGGAATCGAACCCGGGACCTCGGATCTGAAGTTCACGCTAGTACAACTAGGCTACCGAGGTCGGTAAGCGTTTTTTCGCATTTTCACCGATGAAATTTTGTCTTATATTCGCACACTTCGTATGATCAAGTGTCGAAATAACACATTGTATAATTTACTATACCTACCTGCAATGCTTTGCTTAGATACCTACGCGAAACTGTGCTATAACAGCTTTCTGCCCATTCATGCCGCCATGTTCCATAAATGGTATAACCAGAGTATGATTCATACAAAAATATACCTAATTACCTAGGTACCCACATATTTGTATCACATTCCAATCTTTGTATATATATATAAATAAGCATATTATTTACTTTGCTCTGTTATATGCACCTACCATATTTATTTTGAACTTTGTTGAAGGTAGTCTAGTGGTTCGGGCGTCAATTTTGATTCTGGTTACTGTAATTACCGTTTCTTTCTTCATCTTCTTCTTTCAAAAAAAAACTAGCGTTGCTTAGTGTGAAAGGATCAAACCACAATTATTATTGCATATTATTCACATCATGAATTTTATTTTGTTTTATATAGGTACTTACCTACTCGTAAAATATCATATTCCCATAAATTCGTTCTGTAATACTACCTTAAATATCTCTTAAAAGTCTTATCATGTTTTGTTTTTCTGCATAATTATTCATTTGTTTTTATGAAGATAAAAAAAAATATGTACGTTCCCGCCCACGAAGACTATTGTCAAACACACGCATACAATTTTAAACGAACCAATAACAGTATCTCATTTGAATGAAGAATTATTATATATTGTTCCAATCGACGAGAGAATAGCGCCCTGTGGCGTCGCTGATTGGTCCAACTCAAAGCTTTGTGTTCTGAATTCTAATTTCGAATGTTGTGATTCTTTATTCCGTTCGAAGTTCGTTTCTTTTTGCTGAAACGGTAGGACCTCATTATCAATGGCATATTTGAATCTTTTATGGAGTAGGTAGAGAGATGAAAACAAAGAAATGCACACTTATTAAAAACAATATTTTTTGTGAGTAATTTCATCACAATATGATTCTTGAACAATCACGCTTTCTCACACCTTACCTGAATATTCTTTTCTTAGATTGGGCAGTAGGTATCTCCATCTTTCTGATAATTCCTGTCATTTGTCACATCTTTCTCAATTCAAAACTAACATCCAATCTTAGAAATCAACAGTTCATTCAAACCTATTTCATATAGATACTTGTTCGTAGTCAAGCATTCTACGTTGTCTTCTTTTAACAAATTTAATTTAATTAGAAAATCTTAGCACTGTGGATCTAATTTTTTCAACAAATCAATAGATTTTGGATGTTTCTTTACTCAACTTCTTTTTCTAATGCCTCGGTTTTGATTTAAAGGAACGAAACACACGTAAAAGGGTTTTTGTCATCTTCCACACTCTAATGAAAATAAACAATGGAAAAAAACCTACTAGGTATGTATCAATACATAATTGTTTTTTTTTTTAGGTTTGGTTGGTAGGCTAGCGGTAGAGTATCATTACTATAAGTTCTGAAGGTCCTGAGTTCGATCCCCGCTGCCGTTCATCTTATTCTTTCATAACAAAACTTTACTTTTTGTGAAAGATGGCAAAAGTGAAAGTGCATTTGTTATCACTTTAGGTGAGCCCAGTTTCATCGATGAAATTTTTTGTCGACTCCCGATGTTTTAAAGCGGAGTCGTATAGCAACGCGTCAGCGTTTGAATCGGGAAGGTAGTAAAAAATAAATATGGTCATAAATAAAAATTTAAATTTATAATTATTACATCTCATTTTATTTTTACCTATAATGTCGTATATTTTAAAAAAGTATTATATTTTATATATAAAATTTATGACATTGGGAATTTATCTAAAATAAATTTAATACAACGTCGAATAAATCTTAAATAAATTTATGTATCTAATGTCCGATGTGACTGGAGAGTGTCCGACTCCATTAAAAATACTCCCAGTGCGTCGTATATAATATTATTATAGAAGTATTTCATACAGTAGAACCTCTCATAACGAGCGTAATTCGTTCCACGGCACGAAAGGGAAACACTCGTTGTGCGAAACAATTTTTCCCATACAAATCAATGAAAAATACGATAATGTATTATTCCATGTAGAAAAAATCGGTAAGTACTTACCTACATATACACATTTTGGACGTTTATAATGAACGCTCACTTAAACGCTGGCCTGAAACCCAGGGACAAACACATTCCAAGGCGTTAATCAACGCCTACAATAAAAAATCCGTAAGGAACCTTAGCTGGGATAATATATGCACCATCACGAGGTCCCTGAGAGGGCACTGCAGGCTGAACAAGCACATGTGCACCATAGGAAACCTGGACTCTGACATGTGCAGGATTTGTGGGGAATCACTTGAGACCCCAATGCACCTCCTGTGTGAGTGCCTACCAATGATGCATAATATACACAAATTCGGGCAAATTCTTGATGTAGCCAGGTGAAATCAAAAAGTTGAACGCCAGCAAAATCTTCCGATTCTTCCATCAAGAGGCTGGGCTGTAGTAATTTTTATTCGGGGTTGGAATCCTGTCTCGATTGGACGGGACCGGTTGACTGGCAGAGAATGCTTCGAACATTAAGTTCCGCCGGCTATGCTGACACCTATATATAGAATCTGTCACAGCATTATCTGTCACAATTTGCTCCTCCTTATTATGGCGAAACTTTTTTAATGTTTTTCGCACTTTTTTTGTTTTTTTTTTGGGTGTCATTAATTTTTCTTCTTCTCTGGTTTCAATCCTAAGATTGGTTTGCAGCAATTCCCTCGATTCTTCTCCTCCATTCTTCCCTGTCTTGTGCGGCTCTTTTAAGATCCACATATGATTGGCATCGCACGTCCACCAACAGGTCCTCCAGGTACTCTCGGCGTGGGCGTCCCCTGGAGTTTGTCCCCTCGGTCATGCCCTCCATTATGCCATGCAAGAGGCCTTGTTGTCTTATTATATGGCCGATCCATCTTGCACGCCTTTCGGACAAGGTCCTGAGCACGTGCCTTCCTCCTTCGATATTTTTGGAGAACCTCCTCGTTTGTAATGTGGTCTCTCCAGGAAATTCCCAATAGTCTTCTGTAGGACCACATCTCAAAAGCCTCTAGTCTCCGTTTATCTCTTTCAGATAGACACCATGTCTCGCAGCCGTACATCAAGATACTCCATACACAGGTCTTGATGAGGAGTATACTCAGTTTCAGGTCAATATTATTCGATTCTCTTATTTTAGATCTTTTATTAAAGGCAAGCCTAGCCTGATGTATACGGCTGTCGACCTCGATCTTAGACCGACCGTCCCATGTTATCTTGCTCCCGAGGTAGACAAACTCCTTGCTTTAGTGGAACTCCTGACATCATTACTCTCATCTGATGTTGCGTTCGGCCTACAGTCAGCAGCTTTGTTTTGTCTTTGTTTATCTTCATGTTGTAATTATTTTGAAGAATGCTTTGCATAGTTGTTAAGGCCTCTTGCAATTCTTCTTCACTTTCAGCAACCATAGCAATATCGTCAGCAAATCTTATCATATCCATATTTTTATAGGATAATAATTACTTCTAGTGTACTTTGAACATAACAATTTCATGGAATGTCTGAATAAAATTTTGGGAAAATTGGTAGGCGGAAGGAGCAATAAACACAGACCAATGCACTGACGCGGGAGTCGCGGCTCACAAGTAGCAAGTTTCTAAATAAAAATGGACTCTTTCATACTTATCTACCGTCGAAAACATCGAAGCACCTACATATTTTTATACGTCGGAACTTCGGTTTTTGTGTGGGTAACTCAAAGTCCTCTTTTTTGCTCTCGTTTTGCGAAATATTACTTGTTAAGGGAGAAACTTTTTAAAATATGTTTGCTTGATATTCGAATTGCTCGTTTTGAAGAATGCTCGTTATGCGAGGTACCACTGTATTTTATTTCGTTTAAATACACACATAGTTTGATTTACCGTACTGAACTATCCTATATTAACCATAGTTTAACTAAGTACATATATTTATATTATCCAATACTACGTAAATAATAAATGACGGAAATTAAACATATTTGTACCAAGTTAAACTGTAGGTTGACATGTCTAATTTGATAACAAAGAAAGGCACATCCTTCGATTTCTCCTTTAATTGGATTCCATCTCCGGAAGATGGTTTAAGACCACTTAATCATTTTCATTGCTTTATTGGTCTTAAACCATCTTCGCATATTTATCTTTCGAATGAAATCTTTTGAGGCACATAGGTTAATGGTTTCAAAGTCTTATAAAGGACACCGGTAGATTTTTTTTTTGATACGCATTCTAGTCTATTAGAATAAGATTCTGAGTCCCTACGAATTGAACAACGTTGTTCTCATTCAACACATAGGATTTAACTCTATATATTATGTTATGTCTTTACTCTATAGGACTTATGCGGAAATAGACTGATTGATAAGGTGAGGAATGATAATATTAGAAGGAATGTGGAGTGGATGTTTGCGTAGTGACTAGAAAGAAAGTTAATAAATTAACGTGGTTTGGGCATGTAGAGAGAATAAAAGAGGAGAGAATGACTAAAAGGATATATAAATCTGAAAGAAAGGGTGCACGCAGACGAGGCCGACCTCGAATGACATGGTCCGAACATATTATCGGTGCCATCTTACAGGAGGGCCAAGTCAGGAGCAATAGGAATAGAAGAGCATGTATGCGGAATGTTATGCGTTTGGAAGAAGCGACATAGGTTTGTTTGGTTAGAAAAGAATGGAAGTCCGTACTCTCTGCCTACCCCCTACGGAAAACGGCGTGATGGGGAAAAAATGTTAAATTATTTTGGCATTTTGAGAACAAACTCATAAAAATCACATAAAATTCGGATACTAAACTTTTTGCATTCATTAACCGTGCATTAATAAACCAACACTTAGAAGACCGTTTTATTTAGTGACATTTTACAAAATATGATCTTGTGTACAAAAATTTAGTCATGTGTAAATTTGCACAAAATTTTTCGTGATCAAAAATTTACCCGTGAATCATTTTTTGTACGCTTTATATCGACTTAAAAATATGCGTTATGTTAATTTGAATGTTATATTATTATTATGTTAAGAGATAGCCAATAAATTATTATTTTATTTGTGTAATCACTTAAATAAAATAAAATACGCTGGTGTTTTGTAAACAAAATAACCCTATGATGATGTCAGTTATGATTTTAATTATTGTTTTTATGACTAATGAGGTATTTTCCACTAGTTTATTGTGTCATCGATGTATTTGATTAATCAACTTTACCTTTTCATTTCATAGTTGTGACATAGAATGCCGAATAAAAATTCGTTGAAAATAGAATGTTCTTCTTTAATAAGTAGGTACCTAATTAAAAAAAAATCTAAGTTTTAGTTCAATATTTAATTTGTTATTTAAGAGGACATTCGGGCTTTTAAATTAGATCAATTTGAAAATGGCTTACCTGAAGAGTAAAAATGTAAAAAAATATAATTTTTCAATTTCTGAAATTGAATGTGTCCCTTTAAAAACACGTTTATATATTTTTTTTTATAAAAAATGAATCTGGGCTCACACAAAGTGAACACAAATACACTTTTGACATCTTTCACATAAAGCAAAGCTTGTGTTGTGATAGTGGATTTCCACTATCGGTATTTTCCACCGGGATTCGAAACCACGACCTCCAATATACGCTGTGCGTATGAAAGTCGTCGACTGATACCACTGGTCTACCCTCACTGGTCCATATTCATAAAAATTATTTTCGTATTTTATTCGAACTTTTCATTCAATCAAGTGCGTCACATACTGGCCATGTTCTAATTGAAAAGTGATCGCGCGTCCGAGCGTCGAGCGATCATACAATGTTTTCAGGTTGAATGGTCGGTCCGCGTTTGAGAATATGACGCACGAGGCGCGAACACGTGAACGCTTTCCAATTAGAACACACACTTTGACTTAATTTAGTAGCTTTCTTACAAATTCCTTTTTATTATTCAACTTTAATAACATCGATGAAAAGATGTTAATCTATATCCACGCAAGGATTCGAATGCGCACATAAAAATCTAGTATTTATTTCAGAACGCCTACCTAAGTCAAGTCACATGGGTTTAAACGTGGTTTATTTGCAACAATACAAAAACTTGCTACCCAATATATGTAGATGCGCGTTTCATTATTTATGATACTCGAAAACTCCCATAGCATCGCAATATTGCGTTGTATTTTGTTAGTTCACCATTACTACTCGTCATATTATTTAAATTTACAAATCAAATCGTAATCCATTATATTTTTATTACTATGAAGAAGCTACGATTCAGATTTAAAAACAGCGCGTCATCGAGTATCGATTATAATTTGAACTAATCAAGGTTAAATAATATTGTTGAGTTTAATGGTAATAAAAAGCTAGAAGCCGAGATGATGGGCGCATTTTATTTATTTGTTTTTTTTTTAGTATCGTACGATGTTCAATTTTTAAATGGAACAAACCACCACGATCGTCTTTTACTGTTATTTCGAAGGCTGGCTTAGTGTGATCACTTTACGTTAACAATGTTCGCCATTAAGTGGTAATGTTTAAGTCTTGACATGTTCAACATGTCGAAAAATCTCATGTATACAACAAGCAGAAATTTAATAATTAATGAAATATAGAGATAAAAGTTGGAAAATTATTGAGAACCAAATTTAAACACTCCGACTGCTGTCATATATTTGGCTGCAGGTATTGAATATAATATCCATTTTTGTAAATGTCTCATCTTGCCTATTGGCTTTGTTGGTGCATAACGTTCTAATTATGTCTAGATTCTTGTGACCTTTTTTCAGGACTAGATCTTAACGAATATGTCATTGTGACAACTAATGACTCTATGTAGATAACAATTCATTACTGATGTTCGATTTTTGGTCCTTCAAAAAATCTTTAAAGTTTTCCGAGGACCAGAAGTAGCTTTCCTGAAAATCAGAACTTTGATCCGAAACAAGAAGAAAAATCTCACCTGATGGTGGATCAATCAGGAACATCGTAATGCCAACATTATGACGGAGTAAGTGTGTAAGATACATATTATGCAGTCCCTATCATAACCTTTTGTACAATTCACACGCAGAGAGATCTCTTTCAAGATTGACACGTTCTTTGAGATAAAGCTTACGCACATTCGTACACTGTTTGACAACATTATGATGACTTTTACATGACATTTATCTCTTGCACCTAATCAAATCACGACTGACAGTAGATGAAACAGTGTGGGAGAAGGACATAATGTATGATGAACTTTGAAAATTTGGATTAGACCCAACGAAAATAAAAAGAACGAGGACTTTAAAGAAATGTATTGACGATATTGTTCACGGGGCTAAGGATAAAGAGTGATGGAAATCAATTAATAAAAAGTAAATGCATTATATAACTCCCTGTCTTGTCTCTCCGATTCGAAATTTATACAAACTGTGAGAGATTTGATGAAATAAAATTCATCGAAATACCATGCCCTTCATCAACCCGTTTTTAAACACCGATGTATGTTAAAAATTAAGGGGAACTAGTTACCGATAGAGACATCATACCACGTTTTCCAGGAGGTTTTGAAACGGTTTGTCATAGCTTTTCCTTTTTGATGTAAGTTTTATGGGCCTTCACATAGTCCCTTGAGGGTACCCGCAGATACCCAACGACAGAGCTTTGTTTGATGTTGAAATTTGGGCCGGTAAATATGTTTTTAAAATCACTTTGTCAACTAATTTAAGACTGAGATTGGAACAATGCATCGTATATTCACCATTTTTTTAAAATAAAAATCGTTGATTCTCCTCTATATACAAATATGGTGCAGATGAGGATAAACAATAATACACATATTGGATCACGTTTTTCTCACCTATCCACTTTTTAATTCTAAAATGGAACTTAATAATATTCAACAAATAGCTTTAACCTACCCTTTATCGACAGTTTCTTATCGCCCAGGGTTGTTTTAGAATCAATACAGTAATAATTATAAGGGAAGTTTTTCAATAATCAGCTTTTTTTTTTTGCTTAATAAATATGTAACACTTAATAGTATTATAGTATTGAAACATGATTTTTCGATTTGAGTTCGTGTATGTACTGATAGTTAAAGTTTTGATTAATAAATTGAGAGATTCCCTTTGATATTTTGTTTAATAATAATTAATCATTTTCTTGTATAAGTGTATCTTTGGCAAAAAATCACACTCACAGAGTGAACTGCCGTTAAATTAAAAAAAAAAAAAAAAAAACAATAAAAATGTTACCCATAAAATATTCTGTCGACATTTCGAGTGGTCTATAGAATAAAGCAAGACGCTGTACTAAGTGCCTATACAATAATAATTTATCTTCTTATAATATTCTCATAATAATATTGAGAACGCAGAAATGAAGTCAACATGATGTGGCGAATCGGATCCATTATACAAACATCACCGTGTCCTCCAGAGTGATTGAAAGACGAAGGTTTCCGACATAAAACATTATTTATTTAACTGTGCTTGGCGACCAATAGGGTTTTGTGTAAGTACTAAAGGTCATACAATTAATTATTGCAAAAATCTCCACCTTAATACATCGAGTACGTTTCATGTTTTGCAAATTACCTAGGTACCTTCTCATCGTACATCGATCGATTTACCTATTTTGAAAGTTACAAATCGAAAATAAACAAAAAAAAATCATTTTGTCCACAAATTTCTAACAAAATATAATTTTTTTTACCAAGGTTCCGTATGCTATGAGTAGCTACAATTGTTTATTTTCATAGATAGGTAGATTAATTTGGCATTCAAATGAGAAAAAACTTAATGAAAATATTTCGCTTATTTGAAAAGAAATTACATAAGTGTAAGAATGAACAGTGTATGATTTCTTCAATTTCAAAAAAATATTCTTATTATTCGCTTATTTCATTTCATCACGTGACGAAATAACACATTGTTATACTAAATGTACACGTAGGTAGGTACCTATACTTTGTATCACCTATACCTATATCCAATATTTTTTATTTATTCCCAGTCAAGCACAACCCAAAACCACAAAAAAAAACAATCAAATTGAATTGAATCTGACACCTAGGGACACTTTGTATGGGAAAAATGCTAGTTTTTTTTTCTATTTTCCTAGCAATTATTATTCCCTATTTTCTCACCGTTTAAAAATACCTTAAACTTTTACGAATATTTTGATGCCAGAATTAGCGAAACGGTCCACCCCTTCTCGATTAAATACAGGTACCTTCTGTATATAGATTTGTCTCTGTATCATTTCGAAAGACTTTATCAAAATATACAAAATACCTTGTACTGATATACTTTAAGTAAACCTCACTTGTTAGGTCATAATTTTGAGGCTGCCTTGATACTAGCATAAAATATTTTATCAGCAGAGAATGTCTCAATAATTGGCAAGGTTCAGAGTTAACATATTCAATCAATATTATTTATCAATATTTTACGGTTGTAATAATTCAATAAATTAATTAATTAAAACTATTTTAATTAATAACTTGTGCGCAACAAAATACGATAATACGTGATCATTTCCTCGTCATTTAAAAAGCCGCAAGTTACAAAATGTCAACTGTCAAATTTTATCCGATGTGATTGATCAAAAAAATAATATTAATAAGTGTATTTTTTTAAACAACTTACAATAATTTAGCGTATCGGTTATTTATGAGGTATAATAAAAATAGGCGCCTTTGAAATATAATCAGGTATCTAGGTAACTATGATATAACACTGTTAGGATTTTTTAATTAATCTCATATATAAAAAATAAAAAACCTTGTTGGTACTTTATAGAAGAAACGGCAAATTATTCACATCTGTCAACGATGTATGGTAAAATTGGGATCATTTAAGGGACCATGCATATTATAACTGATTTATAGGGCAATCAAGCATTGATAGGCTTTTCTGTTAGCCCTTTCAAAATCTTTTTCATCATACAGAACCAAAGTTAAAGGTTGCGCAATAAGCAAGAACATCTGCGTGAAAGTTCGTAATGAAAAATTTTGCCACCCTTAGCAGAATCATCTCTTAGAGATAGAATCGTCAGAATTTACATATAGATAGGCACCGTCCATTTAAAAATAATGTTTTTTTTTTTTTAAAAAAGATCTGAATCAAATCAAATTCTGGACATCTATCAGCAAATTTCGAACCTCAATGACTATAGGCTACTCACAAGGTTAATCAGTCATTTCAAAATATTTTTACTATCTTTAGTTATTCTTAGCACACTTTTTATATTATATCAGTGTAAACAGCTTAATTAGCTTTATAGTCATGTTATCTAGCTGTTCCTGCTTTTATCAGTGGTCCTTCATACCAGCTAATAAATTAATTTTACGTAAATCAATGTTATTACTCTAATTAATTAGTACCTACAGTTAGCTAGATAAATGTTATCGCGATTATGATCATTGGCGAAATATTGCATAAGCTCGACACTTTGAGAACCTCGGTTATCTTTGGATTAACGATGCCATAAAAATCATATTTTGTAAACCTACTTCCAAATTTTTTATCAATGTATAAAGAATTGGGCGGCCACCAACCAGATGGATGGATGATATAAAAAGGTTCGCTGGACCCCAGTGGATGGCGATCGCACAGGAGCGGGAGGAGTGGAAGAGGAGAGGGGAGGCCTATGTCCTGCAGTGGGCAAACGTGGGCTGATGATGATGATGATGATAAAGAATTTCTTACCTATTAAGCATTGTTCGTTTCTTGATGCTCAAAACTACATCTGAAACATTTTGGGCATACTGCTGATTCAAATACTTTTTTTGTACGATTCAGCCATTTAATTGATTCTCTTACGGGCATGATATAAAAAGGTTCGCTGGACCCCAGTGGATGGCGATCGCACAGGAGCGGGAGGAGTGGAAGAGAAGAGGCCTATGTCCTGCAGTGGGCAAACGTGGGCTGATGATGATGATGATGATAAAGAATTTCCTACCTATTAAGCATTGTTCGTTTCTTGATGCTCAAAACTACATCTGAAACATTTTGGGCATACTGCTGATTCAAATACTTTTTTTGTACGATTCAGCCATTTAATTGATTCTCTTACGGGCATGATATAAAAAGGTTCGCTGGACCCCAGTGGATGGCGATCGCACAGGAGCGTGAGGAGTGGAAGAGAAGAGGCCTATGTCCTGCAGTGGGCAAACGTGGGCTGATGATGATGATGATGATAAAGAATTTCCTACCTATTAAGCATTGTTCGTTTCTTGATGCTCAAAACTACATCTGAAACATTTTGGGCATACTGCTGATTCAAATACTTTTTTTGTACGATTCAGCCATTTAATTGATTCTCTTACGGGCATGATATAAAAAGGTTCGCTGGACCCCAGTGGATGGCGATCGCACAGGAGCGGGAGGAGTGGAAGAGAAGAGGCCTATGTCCTGCAGTGGGCAAACGTGGGCTGATGATGATGATGATGATAAAGAATTTCCTACCTATTAAGCATTGTTCGTTTCTTGATGCTCAAAACTACATCTGAAACATTTTGGGCATACTGCTGATTCAAATACTTTTTTTGTACGATTCAGCCATTTAATTGATTCTCTTACGGGCATATTTTATTTTACAAAATTACAATATTCTTTGCGTAAAGTAGGCAGATTATGCTATTCCTTCAGTCACTATCCATTTACATATTGCGTAAAATAGGCCGATAATACGATTCCTTCCGTACCTATTCATTACATATTTCGTAAAATAGGCCGATTATGTTATTCCTTCAGTCGCTATCTATTTACATATTACGTAAAATAGGCCGATTATGTTATTCCTTCAGTCACTATCTATTTACATATTACGTAAAGTAGGCCGAATATGTTATTCCTTCAGTCACTATCTATTTACATATTACGTAAAATAGGCCGATTATGTTATTCCTTCAGTCGCTATCTATTTACATATTACGTAAAATAGGCCGATTATGTTATTCCTTCAGTCACTATCTATTTACATATTACGTAAAGTAGGCCGAATATGTTATTCCTTCAGTCACTATCTATTTACATATTACGTAAAATAGGCCGATTATGTTATTCCTTCAGTCACTATCCATTTACATATTGCGTAAAATAGGCCGATAATACGATTCCTTCCGTACCTATTCATTACATATTGCGTAAAATAGGCCGATTATGCTATTACTTCAGTCACTATATTCATTTAAATGCTAAAAGATTCAACGATCGACCGCTATTTTGTCGAAGTTCGGACATTTTGACGGTCGTCTAGTACAGAGAGACCCAACAATAACCATATGAGTTAATGTTATTATGAATCCACCCAGAATATCTAGACGCGGATGGATTTTCTAATTTATAGTGACTTTTAAACACTTGTCTTTGCGGCTTAAGGTTTCTGTGGATGAGCCCGCCCCGGAGTGAAACGATTCGTAGCCAATTTAATTGATTAAGCTTCATAGCCACGGCGCTCGTTTTATTTTCATTGTGTTTTTTAAAAAATCAAGGGCGTAACAACAAAATGTAAATTTATTGAGATAAAAAAAAATCTAGCCTTATTTAAAAAAAATGTTACCCTCTATAGCCGATCACGTCTAAGCCGAGGATTTCAAATGAACCCTTGAGGTCTTTTGACAGAAACATGGGCCTGAAAACTAATAATAGATAAGAGTTCGGTCAAATTCCTTTATTATGGCATTCAACCTCGATGCAACGAGAATACTTTCTCGGCTAAAGCCACGGCTAGACTATGGGCCATGTTGGCCAAATAGAGGCTCTGGCCCATCATGGGCAAGTAGTGTGGCCGCTTCACCAATGACCAATATCGCCCAATATTTGACATTGGCCGTTACTTGTTTACTTGTCGATCGAGTCCGCAAGTATTCACCAATATTGGGCCAATGTTGACAGCTGTCATGTCTTCCATGTTGTTATTTTCAGAGTTTTGTATATTATTTTTAAACAATTAGTAATTACAATCGATATCAATACAATAGACAACAATATAAATAAAACAGTATACGTAAAAAGACAGTAGGTTTAATATTGTGTTGCCAAATGATGCGTCCATTGGTTTATGTTGACAAAATAACAAAATAAAACAAGATTTGTCACAGAAGCGCAAAATAACATATAATTTTTTAATAAATCACTAATTTGTTTCTTTTATTGTACTTTAAACTAAAGAATATATATTAAATATTTACTTTGGTCTATTTTAATACACAAAACACGCTCAAGATGCGTTCACGATAACCTAAAATCTAAAATTTGGCGTGCGTACCACGTACCAGCTATCAAAGTTGGGCCAATAGTGTAGCCAGGTGTACAAGTGTATTTGCCAAATATTGTTACTTGCCAATGATTGGCCAGAGCCCGTATTTGGCCAGCCTGGACCAGCATGGGCCATAGTGTAGCCGTAGCCTAACCGAGAATTACCGACTAATCAAATTACAAAATTTCAAAAGAAGAACTGTTATCCCTTAAAGTAGGAAAGTGGCTTGTGGGCCTTGCACAAAGATCATATTAGGAAAAAAAAACTTCTCACTAAAAGGTAAAAAACTTGGGCATAACGCTTACTTACTTACTTTCCGAGTCCGGATCGTCAGACCAAGAATCGCCAGTGGTTGGCCACATGTATGGCATAGCACTATCCTTTTACCATCGGTGATGTGTGAATGTGATGCTAGGATATGGCGGAAAAGAAAAATCTAATGTTAATGCAGTAGAGATAAGTACTTTGCGAAGAGACTTGGTGGGACAAGAAAATGAATGTGTAATGAACGTTACCTACTGTTGTAACAAATATGAAAGTTAATACGTTAAGATGATTTGGGCATTTTAAAAGAACGGGTACAAATCCATTCTCAAGGAAGGCCAGGTCAGAAAATTTCGAGAGTTTGCACGATAACCGTGTTTTCGGAGAAAGAAGTGCTTGGATAGAGAATTATGAAAGTCAATAGGAAATAAAGATGAGACATTACGCCCGATTCTGTTTCAATTTAAGTGCGCACTAACTAAAATAAGAACGTTCCAATTTTATTAAGTGCACATCGGTATTCTATAAAAATTAAGAGCGTTCTTAATGTGACTAATATTGAAATTAGTTCATTTTGGTATTCTACAACACTATTTAAGTCAATTTTAGTGCGTTCTTATGTCAAAACGTTCTTAATTTTAGTTCACACCTAATTGTATGCGACTTAAAAGATATCTGATGATATTTTTATAAAAAAAAGTATTATTTTAACCTAATAAGTTTAAAACAAGCGTTAGATATCTTTATTAAGGTAAATAAAATCATAAAATTGATTATTTGCGCGTGTTTCGTTATGCCGAAATCGAAAATTGGAGGTTAGATCGATCAAAATCACTACTTTCATAAAATACTCTTGCGTATATTACAACACGAGATTTGCACTAAAAATATTTATACTTATTCATTTCAAAAGGAAATCTAATATTTGCTCAAATTTTGACTCTCGTATTATTTGTAATAAACAAACATTGACCAATGGCGCATGCGCGATATATTCCATAGACAATTATAATTCATATTTTTGTTTATGGAGAACTAATTAACTGTCATTTTAGTTTTTAGAACACATCACTTTATAGAATACGAATTTTAATTCATGTGAACTTAATTCTTAAATTTTGGAACGTTCTTATTTTAGTTCGAACCGAAACAGAATAGGGGGTATTAACAAAAATGGATAGTCATATCCTGGCGCCAAATACACCAAATCATTAACTTTGGTTGCTCTCTTTTTCTCAATCATTTCCAAATTTTATATCTGAATTTCATTCATTATTAAATAGATATCTAATGAGAATTCTCATGATTAGGAGTTTCGGAGACTTATCCACCGATTATTGATACTTACCACCTAATGGCGAACGTTGTTAATGTAAAGTGATACACTAAGACACTAAGCCAGTTTTCGAAATAAATGCCCGCAGTGGTTTGTTCCATTTAAAAATCGAACATCAGTAATGAATTGGAGTCATTAGTTGTTACATATTATTCCTTAATGATGAATGTCTTTCCTCTCTGCCTACCACTTTATGAACACGTAATTGTATATCGTAATACTTTTATTTATATAAGTATTTAATCTTAATTCCATATTTTTTTATCGCTACGCCAATGATGTTTGAATCGAAACACCTCGTTCTAGATTCCGATCGGTAGAAATTTCGAATCGGAGATAGGCTGTAGAGAATCGTGATGGGCGGGGAATCACTACCAAACGCTTTATTTATTTTCATTAATAATAGTAGCGGATGGTAAAAAAAAGAATCGATATTCTTTAAAACGGTAGATCGATGATAAATGGTCGAACGCTGGAGAAACAATAATATCTCGATTATTGACATTAGTTTGATTCGCATCACTAATCGTTTCGATACACTGTGTTGTTGTGTCTGCATGCGATCGTTTGGAGTCTTTTAGGCTAGTTAAATAAATTATTGGTAGCACTTAAGACCGTCCAGGCAAAAGCTACTGATAATGGACCGACGATAAAAATCTTACCGATAAAAACTTTAACTATTGTTTGTTTGTATCGAAAAAAAACGAAATTTGCTGATTTCTTTTAATGAACGGGGTTAATAATCAAAATATTGCATTACTTATATGAAGTTTCTGACTTTTAGACAGTGTGTGATTGAACATTGTGATTCGATTTTTTCCAGTTCCGATAGTTCCAGTAGATGATGATTTGTATAAACTTAATAAAAAACTGAATTCAGTTGAGCTACATAACATGTTGATGCATTAATTATTGTTATTGATTCCGATGCGGGACGAAGTTCGCCGGGTCATCTAGTTTGAAATAAAAATGATTCCTCTACGGTTCTGTTTATTTAAAAAAAAATCATGAGATGGCGTTATAGTAGAACAGACTCCACATATGAAGTATGTTATGTTGTTTTATAGAGTATTGCCAGAAAGATTCCGTTAAAACCAAATTATTATGGTTAATAATTATTGTAGTATCAAATTTACTGATGGTGTTAAAATTTAAAACTTTAAATACAGGGGTTGGATATTTGTACTAAATTTATTTTAGAATATCAATAAAAACGAACTTCGGCTTATAGTCTTTCACCCATGATCCTCTCATGAATGAACTACTTATACGCAAATAAAAAAATCAAAATATGTATTATGTTTTTGGACTTCAGTGGTGATCTCAAAGCACGCAATACGATTTCAACAATTTGTTTAACAACTTCGTAAATCTTTCATGTTTCTAAGTGGTAAGGTTCAGGCAGTGATGGACAGTGATCAAAATCAAAAAGGTTATGAGTCAATAAACAATAATATTAATTATAGTCACGATTTATCATTGGAATTATTATTATCTTCTCGTAGTCATTTTGTAAGTTATGCAGAAATTCCAAACAACTCCCGGTTGTTATCTGCTGCAAGAGTGCAACCACTGTCCCGCGATTCTGCCGATGAGTGGACTTGGGCCACTGACGACAAAAAATTTCTTGGTTTTTGGAGACAGTTGATTTTGGTGTTTCAAGTTTTTATAAAATTCAATTTTCAATATAGACAAATAATGTAGCGTCACTAAGATTGTATACTGGGACGGCCATATAGTGAGAACAGCGGATGGACCGAGAAAACCCTGATGAGGAGCCCAAGATCAGGTATGAAGCACACGAAAGCCACAGCTGAGGCGGTCTGACGGCATAAGCAGTTGGTTTTTTTTTGTCCTGGGCTATTTGGGGAACGTTGTTCTACCAGTTAGATCCCAGTCCACACATAAGCTAAGACATCTGTCGTTTGTCCATCTTCTTTCTTCATCGATTTCTCTTCTATATTCTTCTTTTTTCTTCTACTTCTATCAATTCTTCCCATCATTATTAGCTGAAGCAAACTGTGTCTCAGGTAGGGTATTCATTATCTTGATGTTGGCCAACAATGATCTATCTTGTCCAGATCTATGCAAAACTCCCGTGTTTTGGCCATATTTTATAGTCCACAAAATCTGCGGTGGAACCACACTTCAAATGCTTCTTTAAGGTTCATCATAATTTCTTTAAGACCCAAGTCTCCACACCGGACCAAAGCATTTTACCATTTTTTGCCTTAGGTTTAAATCATATTTATAAACATTGCATAATTATATGTAAACTGTTTGTTAAGTGTAATTGATTATGGAAATAAATAAATAAATTGAATAAGACCCTCCACCACCCGAGTATTACAGGAATTTGGAGTTTCCTTTTTACTCGCATTATAGAAAGCCGAGACGGGACTCCAACATCATCACATCGGAGTGAATCCCGTCCGATATTTTAGTCCGCCAAAACTTTTTCATTGCTTAAAAGGATCTCATATTATTATCAAATGTGATTCTTACTGTATTATGTAGTATTTTTTGCGCCGCAAATCATATTGGCGCAAAAACTCGCCAATTCACGATTATGATTTTATTATTATTGTATTATATTATTATAGCAACACAGAAGCTTCATTAATCATCATCTTATTATTATTGTAGAATTACATTCTTAAAAACAAACATATTTATTTATTTATAATAATCATAACATTAGGTATTATTTTATCTCTGTCAGTTGGAAATGTCAAATGATTGTTTCTATCCGAGTATTAAAGCTATTCACCTGTCTGCTTTAAAACCATTATTGATTGTTGTAATTATTTATTGTTTTAGTTTTAATCAGTATTTTAAAGTATTCTCTTGATCTAATTCGATTGACAATTAAACAATCAGTTTTTTTACCGATACGTATCTGGAGCTCAGCCCCGAGGTCACCAGAGGTGTTAATGGTTCCTCCCTGTCATATTGAGTATTTTCAACAAGGGATCACATAGAACATCCCTGTGATGTGCTGTGTGGGTACTAATGTTTCCACAACGTATATTGCCCTTATTTTCAGTCATAGAAAACATTTTTTCTTATCACAATATATTATGCATACAGCAACAATACACAACTTACATCTACAGATCATCTCATATAAACGCATACAATATTTTCGTGAATAAAATCCACAGACAGCTAGATGCTAGCGTAAGGTGGCATATAAAAGGGTTAAAGTCCCATTGTTTTTGACATGGTATTGTTACTTGTTTTTCAAACTGATTTCTAATTTTGCAACTTTATTTTGTTACAGGTATGTGCAAAATCAAAAGAATGTTGAAAGAAATTTGGGTAAGCTGTATTAATGTAATAAATTAATATTATGTGCATAAATTAAAGGTCAGAGAGCTCTCGTTGCTCCCAAGTGGGATCAAAAGGAGAGTTTTGATAGATTAGAATAATTTTTATTCCAGAGTTTTTTTTTTCATTTATTTATCTGAATTTGCATACTATCAAAGAACCTATTATAAAGTTACTTAGCTATGACTTTTTACAAAACTCAACAATATACCTGATAATATTTACGAATATGTAACAACTAATGACTCTTAACAAATTTATTACTATCTGTTTTGAAATGGAACAAACTACTACGGGTTTACGACCGTCTTCTACTGCTATTTCGAAGGCTGGCATAGTGTGATCACTTTACGTTAACAACGTACACCATTAGGTGGTAATGTTTATGTCTCTGAAACTCTTAATCATGAGAATTCTCGACATTTTCAACATGTCGAAAAATCCCATCAAGTAGATATTCAATAATTAATGAAATTTAGAGATAAAAGTTGGAAATTATTGAGAACAAGAGAGCAACCAAATTTAAAGAATGCGACTGCTGTCATGTACCTATTTGGCGCCAGGATATGAATTTATCCATTTTTTGTTAATGGTCATCATCTTTATTGCCTATTAATTGGCTTTGTTGGTGCACAACGTTATAATTATGTCTAGATTCTTGCGACCCTTTTTAAGGACAAGATCTTGGTTATCTGGTTTATTTATATTTGAATGTTTAAAGTATGCACATAAAAATCTGTCAAATACTCCACAAAACATGAACTTTCATCACCACGACACCCGCAATAAAAGTCTACTGAGGCCTATTGAGCATAGACTTACAAAACAACTGTCAAAGAGCTTCGTTTGTATGAGCGTGAGATTTTATAATCGCCTCTCTCACGAACTCAAAATTATCTGACTCTGTTTGTTTCCGGAGGGAGGTCAAAAGGTATCTTGTTGAAAATGCTTTTTATTCAACTAATGACATGTAGATTAATATTAATTTTATCTTCTATGTTGACACTATGTAATATCTGTTTCTTTTCTCGACTTTGTTCTTGTCGCTGCTGCATGAGGTGGCCTTGTACATTGACGAGTTGCCAATGGGACCCTTTATACCCCTTTGGCATCGAATTTACTTTCTCAATAATATTGACGTCTTGTATAATGAAATCTCTTTGTCTTTTATGTACTAAATTGTAAATATTTTAATGAACCCGAGTGCCTCGTGAGGGGCCTATGGGGGATGCAATAAAGATTTGAAGAAGAAGAAGAATATTGTAACAACTAATGTCTCTAACAATTCTTTACTGATGTTCGATTTTTGGTCCTTCCGAAAAAATCCGTTAAGTTTTCCGAGGACCAGAAGTAACTTTCCTGATATATCCATGTTTGTTTGTTATGGAAACTAATATTTGTATATTTACTACCCATAAAATAATCGTTTATAAAAAAAATGCAGTAATTTTGCTGGGAGAAGTGTTGATATTGCAAAGTATAGATTTCTCTATGTGAATGGTACGAACAAAAATAATTATATTTTTAAACAATTTAGTTTATATCAACATGGATAGTTCGTTTAAAAAAATATAGATAAAGCCATTATAATAATATAATGATTATTTTTTGCAAAGGTAGGACCTACTTATGACACAGTTTAGTTTCATGATATCTTTTAGAGAAATGTTAATGGTTCTCAAGATGAAATTGATATGACAGCCTGAACTTGATGGCCGCCCATCTCCCGCTCCGCATTCCAACGCTTCAGGATTTGGTTTTTCGGTCATGACGGCTGTCAACACGCTTCTCAGCACGGACCATGTCATCTTGGATGTTCATCATAACATCACAAATAACATATAATATTATAACATCATAAATAACATTACCCATATTATTATCTTTACGGCCTTTTGGTTTAATTAGTTATTTACCAATTCAAATACCTTCATGGTTTTGTTTTAATGTACTTATATCTTGTAAGCTTTTTTAATCAAAACCTTACCATGAGACCCCAAATCACGAGAGGAGATTTGTTATGAGATCTCACCTATTTGTGAGATTTTTGAAGCATTACTACTTGTTAACTAAAACAAATTTAATTACTTTGGTACTTATTGTTTTTGGGTGCCATGTTAAACTTATTTTTTCGAAAGATGTTGACCTAGCTTTATTATAAACTAGTGGTCGACCAGTGCTCGAAATTAGACCATACCTTATTGCTTGAGCTTGAAAATTATTAAAGTTCCATTGTCAAAGACTGAGCGAGCACTATTTCCATCAAAAAAAAAACAATGTACCTAATGTATACGTCAAATTTGAAATGTTGATGTTTTTTTTCTATTTTTATTAAAGACAAACAATATTTATCATTCTACTCTCAATTTGACCTCAGATAAACAAAAGAATATAATATGGGTCTTTGTCAATGTCAATACATCGAAGTGTGTGTGTGAGTATCGAATACATAACATTACACTAGTGTTTTAATGTTTTTTTTTATTGATTTAATGTATTTTTTATAATTAAATAAAAAAATAAATTAAATTAAACATAATTAAAAAAATATTAGCATTCACCACTCCTTATCTTTATGTTATAAATTATAAACGTACGAAATTTCATACTCCTTCGTCCGCGCTTTTCGTAAAAATTAACACAAAGTTTTTCCTTCGCCAGGAAGGATAATCGTTAGATACACCACGCCACAATCTTACAAAATTTTCAGGTTTCGTGCTTTGATCGTTGATATCCTTTCCAAAGCCATGCACCCAATTTCGAACACCTAACAATATCATACTATATTTTAAGTAGCACATGATTTTGTTTAAATACTGATTGATGGTAACCCAATGTAAGACACATTTTTTTTTATGAAACTCGCTCTTTCACATTCTTTTACAATGTTGGTAAACCATAATTAAGTATGATATAAAACTAAATGTCAATCTTGTTAAATTATTATTGTGAGTGTGTGTCAGTGTTGGGTCTTCATTTATATGACGGACATTTATCCAGTTGCTGGCCTGTCTTTTCTCTTACGTATATTATAACCATCACTCGTATGTTACCACAGTCGTAAAAAATATCATTAGTTCAAATGGCAGTCTCGAACGTAGGGCTGTCACTGGTTTAAATATTTTTTTATGCAATTTCAAAATTCAGGAAATATTTTTATTGAATTATTTATTTCAACAAAATATGCGGCCTTAAGCCTTTTGTATAAGATACTAGCTTTCCTGACACACGTTGTCCTGTGTTCCTAACAATGTAAATTAAATTCGAATTTGTATTTTGATTAATAAATCGGTCCAGCCGTTTAGGTGTGATGCGATGACTACGGAAATAGCTCTCCATTTTTATAAAGTCTAGCTTTCCCAACATGTTTAACTGACAAGCATTGAGTTTCAAAACATTGATAAGTACGAAGATTTTTGATAGAATTTCTTTCAAGCTTTCAGAAATATTTTTTTAACATTCAAACACATTTTAAAGGTGTTTTTGTATAAATTAAAAATTCTAAATCAATATTAAATTTAAATAAATAACATTTTTATGTTTTGGAAAAATTAACTATTTTTTAACTGTTTTTTATTTATATATTTATTTCTTTGGTTCTTTGGTACTTTTAACCAAAGAAATGAATATATAAATAAAAAACAGTTAAAAAATAGTTAATTTTTCCAAAACATAAAAATGTTAGGAAACTGTTTTATAGTAAGCCCAAAAAAATAGTGAATTAAATAAATAAATTTACACTTTTCTATACAAAGATGTCAGTATAGCCGGCGTAATTTATTGCCTGAGGCATTTTTTTCCAGTCAACCGGTCCCGTCCAATCTGAGACAGGCCAACCCCGGGTAGAAATTTCAAGTGAAAAAACACTTAGAAAAACTCTGCCCCGACCGGGAATCGAACCCGGGACCTCGGATCTGAAGTCCACGCTAGTACAACTAGGCTACCGAGGTCGGTAATATTCACAGTAAGGACTACAGGACAACGTCTGTCGGGAAAGCTAGTTTTCAATAAATTAGCAGCATTTGAAACGAAAGAAAAAGCAAGAAAAATTAATATGAACTGCGAGAAAAAAATCGTAGAAATTCTAAATTGGCAATTACACATACATATATCACCAATCAGATGACGGTATATCATGTACATCCTTAGCCTTGTTCATTTACAGTAACAACTTACAACAAAAAAAAAAAAACCAACGTCCTATTGTTGTGCCACCCCTGTTTCTTCTCTCCTATTGTTTTTGACATAAACAAACATCTGACAGATGTTGTTAGTCTATGGTTGGAGATTTGATATCATAATAATCTTTATAATACTGTTGTATACGATATCTACACACTCTGCTCTATGGATATCTTAAATATTTTATATTAAATAATAAGTCCAGTATAATAATCTAGGCGCATGAATTCTTTCACGGTTCTATGTCAGGAATTCAAAAAGATACAGGGGCGTCACTAGGCTGCTTATCAATCCCGCTGATGCTTAGATTACCTACATTTTTTCAGCACCGAAGTGGGAATCTACCGCTTTCTTCCGGTATAATACTGTAATATATGCTCCCCGTTTGTCTGGTGAGTACTTAGTAGGTATTCTGCTTTACTGTAATTTATTAAAAAAGGATGAGTTATATAGAAATCATCATCATTTGTGGCGCTACAACCCTGAGTGGGTCTCGGCCTCCCTAAATAGAAATAGTTGTTTTCTATTATTTATGTAATGATTTCAGTAGATAATAATAATATGTATATTGTATATGTATATCCTGTAGGTGCGTAGTATATGCAGAATTATTGGGTACTGCGTAGGATATGCGAAAAGAGACTGACTTATAAGGTGAGGAATGATATTATTAGAAAGGAATGTGGAGTGATGTTAGCGTAGTGACTAGAATGAAAGTGAATAAATAAGGGTGGTTTGGGCATGTGGAGAGAATGACTTAAAGGATATATAAATCGAGAGGCCGACCTCAAATGTCATGGTCCGACCATATAGGTACCATCTTAGAGGAGGGACAAGTCAGGAGCAAAAGGAATAGAAGAGCATGTGTGCGGAATGTTATGCGTTTGGAAGAAGCGAAAGAGGTTTGTTTGGATAGGAAAGAATGGAAGTCCGTACTCTCTGCCTACCCCCTTCGGAAAATGGCGTAAAGGGTAAAAAAAATGGATTATTTATTTATTTATTACAATTATAAACGGCAATAGCCTTTAAAACAAATACAACAATGTAAAAATACAGAAATGGCATGCAACATGTGTCAAAAATCGTTAAAAAAACAAATCAGTTGATGCAACAACAACAATATATAAAATCAAATAAGACAAAAATGGTCAATGTGCCAAATATAGCATCTAGCAAAATTTTACAGAATACAATTATTATTATCGAATCCTTCAATTATCTAGACAAAAAATAGCGAAGGGTTGAAATTTTATTTTATTCTCTTAACACTTAAAGATATTTTCAGTTTTATTATTTTGAAAAAAATGGTAATGAACATAATTAAAGATTAAAAAAACAAACCTATTTGTTAATGACTAGCCTCTGTAAACTCAAAACTGTGTCTTGATACTATGTATCTATCTGACAATAAAATTATGTAGTCATAAAAACTTTTTTTTTTTTTTAAATAATTTTCACTGTTTTTGTATTAGAAAATGAGCATAGAATAAAAAATACATGAATATTTCATAATATTTAGGTAATATTTAAAAAAATTAACACAAAATAAGTTTTTAACGATATCTGGACAATATCAAAGAGAACAATTTTAAAATTTTGACAGCTTTTTCCTTAAGCAATGAAGCTTATAAAAAGTATAATGAATAAGAGTGAGTACCATCAATAGAGGGCGAGCCCACGACTTTCCGTTCTAAAGGCATTGATTGAACCTCTAAGCTACCAATTACTTCAGATTAATAAAAATTGTTTACGTATATTTCAACTAGTTTTTTTTTCAGATAGTCTTATATCCGTTTATAGAATAAGATAAGTAATGAAGTAGGTACTATAAATCACAGGTTAATAAGTACTTAATATTAGATTGTTCCAGTTTTTTTACGAAAATCCTGATCTAAATACTAACAAAAACTAGAATAATAACTCTAATAATATAGCATAATAATTATATTAGCCATAAGTTGATTTATTGCTGTTTTGAAAAATAGGTGTTGAATAATGGCGATATCTCTACAAAAAAAAACAAAAAAATTGACCGAATTTAATTTAGTTTTATATATAGAATTGTCATTAAAATACTTCAACACATGTCAATATCTGCCAATTATGGTTTAAAAAAAGGTAAGTATAGTACACATAGACATATTTTTATGTGGAACCACACCGTCGTTTCCTTTCTTATAAACTTATTTGGGGAATGATTTTATTCTGCACAAGTACAGTATTTTAAAGTCCCATGCACACTAGACTAAAAAAGGTTGGCATCAGGTTCTATAGCCTTTTACAACCTTTCTAGGACCTCCTGAGCTAGTTGGATTTACATTTAATCTTCTTCATATTAAAGCTTACTGAAAAGTTAATCATATTATAAATATATTTATGTGAATAGTAGGTATATGTAAATAGTATTTAAGTCTTAAATTCCTTTGCGGTTTAATCGTGTACCTTCATAGAGACAGTGTTTAAATTCACAATTTGAAATTACAGGACAATAGCCTCAACAGAGCCTCCAATATTTTCACCGCTATATTTCTTCTTTTTCTTGTCCATTGTCTTAACCGCCGACCACAAAATTGAAAAAAAAAATGTTCTTTGATATTTTTAAATCGTTCCTCAATAATACATGTGTTCAGTACCTACGTGAATATATTCCTTTATAGTTTAATGTGTATCTAGGTACAAAATTTGTTGTAAAATAAAGATTTTTTTCATATATACGTGTAGAAAGAGGAGTAGGTATAATTAGATATAATTTTATCACTCAACTTTTTTGAGAATTTAAATGATCAAAATAATACAAAAAAAAATAGAAAAAAAAATATTTATGTAGGTACAAACATTTAGGGTTTTATTAATTGATATTGGTGAGAACAATGCTTTATACGTTTATCTATACCTATGCAATTGACGGTGTTCGATTACTCTTTGAAAGTTTGACTCAATACGATCACTTTTACGAAAACAATGTTCGCCTTAAGTCAGGTACCTGGTCAGATTTAAAATCTTCAATCTTTTGATGAAAAATGAGAAATCCTTTCAGTAAATAAAAAATACGTTAATCGATTGTTCAGTTGTTTAAAGGTCTAATCAAGAAGTCAGAAGGTCAGAATTATTGCATGTTTTTTTCATACGATATTTTTTACTCGGGGTTGGAATGCTGGCTCAGATAGGACGAGACCGGTTGGCTGGTAGAGAATGCTTTGAGGGAATAAACTGACACAGGTGTAGACAGGCAAGTACATTATGACAGTTTAAAATATTTACTTCTGAAGAGTGGGAAACTGTTTTAAATAATACGCATATAGGCTTTCCAACTTACCATTTTGAAACCAAAAAGAAAAACTACAGAGTACTATTTTAAGACATCGATAGAGCAGCATTGTACCTATATAACTACCACTTATTATTGTTATTATTATGTTGATTATTGTTTGTCCTGTACTGGGTGAATTATCATCATAACTATACGAACACATAAAATATGAAGGAGAATTATTAAAAAGAGGAAGAAGAAGAAAAATTTATAAAAGAACCTGCCAATTAGGAACCCGAGCCACCGAAGTTTTATTACCCAAAATAGCTACTCACTGGCTCGCCTCGCTAACCGCGTAATTATACACAGCGGAGATGTTATGGTTCGAATCCCGTCCTCGGCAACTTGATTGATTTGTGTTATTATTACATTTTTTTTTCATCGATGGGATCCTATAATGAATTGAGTGATAACAAAAATGTATCAAGAAGACTATCTTCCATTTTTTTTTTAATTTCATGTTTGATCACAAGAAAGCTACGAACAGATGTGCGAAACGTTTTTAGTTTGTAAAGAGACTAGCAACCCTCCTCTGCAAATTTTTTACTTACGTCGTTAGATTATCAATTTTCAAGCATTGAAAACAAACACCCACGAGGCTTCGGCGTTATAGCATTCACCCCTTACGTCCACAAATGCTCTGAACAACGAACAGGATAAACCACAAATCCAAGACATCTATAATCAAAATCTTCAACAATTTGAAAATATCGAGCCTTGCGCTATACCTTACAAAGACTTTTACGGTAAGCGTTGGATCTTCTTTTAAGCACGTCAAAATCGCGTGAAATTCCGTCATCTGAAATCTGACTGGTCAATTTGTTTCTCGAGACAGTGTGGAGCCTAACGAAGAAAAAATCCGTGGTAGCCTCACGAAAGCAAGAATTTGGTATAGGAATATCCTTTCCAATCTATTGAAAAAATGACCTTTGGAGCACCTGAATTGACCGAGACCCGATGATAAAGTCTTTAGAAGATTGTACCGCATGACTCTGAAAACTGGCAACAACAATTTGCAACAATACTAATAACACCCTTATTACGGGTGAAGCTTGATGGTTCACACTCTTCAGAAAGAACTCAAAGCAAATTTACGTGTAAACATTGCACGCTAAAAGAAGTTCCAACTTAGAAAGGAAGTGAGATTTAGCCAACGAAGTGACAGTTATATAATGGCCATTATCATGAATACGACCATGAAGAGCACAAAAGGATTAGGTTAGAGGCCAATTCTTGAATATATATACCTTTAGAGCTTTTCACCAGCTGGACTCAGCCTTCTCTTCAAATCGGTACCCTGATTTGCAGAAACGATCTTCCTCCATTCTATCCTATTGATCGCCAGTTGTTCCAAATCCGTCTGCCTCTCTTCACTCTTTAGGGCTTTATTTGTATTATCCTTGTGCTCCTCTCGCGCTGCCCTTCCCTTGTGCCTTCTTTTTTCATCTTTCTATTTCACAGTAGGTAGAGAATGTTTTTGGGAAGTCCATTGTCTTCCATTCGAATCACGGAATCGGATCAACGCAACTGAGCGCATGTCATAAGAGTATCGATGGTCTAACAATTGGTCCGCCAAGATATTCTAAAAGAGCAATCACTGATCAGTTGAAAAATCCTTTTATGAAATATAGCAGGACTAACATACGTCTCCAGTAGTGTATATAAAATAACATTTTGGATTATATGGTGTTGAATCCTGTATGCCCACAAGCTCAAACAATAAATTACACGAGTGTAATATGAAATTACCCATATAAGTATGGGATTATACCTTATAGAGGCATGATAGTCCAAAATTAAATCACATAAGTGCCTACTTTTAAAATTATACAATGTGTTTGAACTTAGTTCCAAATAATACAGTTTCTATCTTGAAAGCTGCTGTCACTAAAGATATTGCCAACCACGTCCAGAATTGCAATACAATAAGAAATGATCTAAGATGAACTTTAGAATGTGGTCTTTTGTCTGATATTTTTTGGCCAGTCTCTTAAAGAATCGTGGTGATTCCTTCTGCCTAACCATCGAGGAAAGACTATTCCAACATCGAACACCATAAACCACAAACAAGTAGTAAAATAACGATGATCTGTGCTCTGGTATCTTCAAAAAAAGTTCGATGGAAGGTCATGACTCGCCTGGAAACTTTTCTTTCAAGTAATATGGGAAAGACAGTAAGTACAAGTGATTCAGAGATAGAGAAATGCGAAATAGAGTCAAAAACACGGAGATCCAGAGGATCTGCGAAGTTGAGGACGTTGTAAGGGGGGAAGAAAGGGGAGACGGTTTTGGAACGACCAAGTTTCAAGAATGGAAGACTCTAGAACCGTAAAAATTGCCAGAGACAACATGCCACAAGAAAGCAGAACTCCAGGACGACCACCTAAACGCTGGAGAGATAGTTGGCACATAGCTTCCCTAGAGGACAACGTAGCAGGAACAACAGGCCAGTAGACCTAATCAAAGAGGAAGAAGAGACGAAATGAAGTTTGCGACTTTTGTACATTGTAAACCAACCCACCTGGAATGGAATGGAAAATAAAATTTGCACAAACTTTCGGAGATCGATCCAAATTTTCTTGTTTTTTTTTTTTTTTTTTTTTTTTTTTTTTTTTTTTTTTTTTTTTTTTTTTTTTTTTTTTTTTTTTTTTTTGAAATTAAGCTTTTATTAAATAAATAAATATACACAAGCAAACAAAAGATACAATAAGAAACCTTTTTACACAATATTTTACACAGAAACAGTGCAACAAATGAGCGGAACCCGTTAAGTCATTTAAATGACTTGTCAAGATAGAGGCAGTGCTCAATGGGAAGCTGCTAAATGCATCATAGAACCTCAAACCGAACGAACCCATCTTTAAAATGTATTATTTTTTGTATCTGAAAGTAATTTAGGAAACTTCTGATCTCGCTTCGTCCAAGACCATAATACAGAGATAAAATCTAAACGTGGTAGTCAATCATTACAATGGGTCATTATTTGAAATGGCCACCTCACCTAGGCTCCTATGGATATACCAATCAAATTGTACATTTAGCCACTCATACCCACAATGACGATGTATACAGACACATTATTATGTATATTGTAAGTAAGTAGAATATTCAAATCTATTGTACGATGGACATTGTAACTCAACGTTTCTCAAAATTGTATTCAGTAGATATTAAAAAAATCATTTTTTATAAAAACACAATTGTTTCATAAAAAAACATCAATTTATTTTGATTTTCAGAGAAGCGATAGGCGATAAACTTTCAAATTTGGCAGATGCTCACTCAAAGTGAACACAAATACACCCTTTGACTCTTTCACAGTAAGCTACTTAAAGTTTGTGTCGTGATAGAGGAAGATGGCCGACACCTGGCATCGAACCCACGACCTTCGCACAAAACAGTTTGAAGGCCGGCTCCGTAACCACTAGGCATCTCAAAATAAAATGACGCGGATCGAAAAATCGATTCCGTCCTCAAAGAGGTCAGGTCAGATGTAGTTGAAATAGGAGAGGTTGTATTAGAAACGTAATGTGATGAATAAAGCGAATGTTTGGATTGAAAAGAATGAAGATCCAATCTTTCTCTCTACACCTTAAAGGACCACAGGGTCGAGGGGTAAAAGAATCATTAGTAAATATCTAAACTTGTCTAACAATTTCATAGTTGCTGACCCTGCTTTCTTGTCGTATCACACCTAGACGCCTTCGGGACTAATTTTATACTATGAATTTGTCAAATCTTTCAGGATGACAGCCATTTGCTTTAGTGCCCATGGCTGGAGGGAGGCTAGGATTCAATTCTCGAATGTCGATTGATGGGTTTTTCAATAGATTTTTTATGACTTCCGTATGAGTTCTTTAAAAAAAAGTCTATCAGAAAACCCCTCGATCGACATTCGATAATAAGGTACCTGACCAATGACAAATCAATAAGCGGCTTACTAGAGTGACAAAGATAAATCCGGACACGAGAAGATAAACCGATAGATGTCAGCCAAATTTCTCGGCCATCAGCAATACATCTTAGAACGTTTTGAAAAAAAAAGTTACAACACTTGGAGAACCATTGTAGTAAACAAAACAACTTGAAAAAAAAACACAGAAGTACAACGCTTACATTATATCGGACACCAGCAGTTAGCTGTACCCGTAATAGGAATAGTGGCTGTGCCTGTATGATGCCTATCAGATTTGATTGTTCTAAGAAGCCATGGACGCCATACCATGGTTCCTATACCCAATATATACCATGTAATATAACCTTTATAATATGTAGGAGCTAGTAGGTTCGTATACTGATAGATTTATATTCGAGAAGATACCGTATTATTAAAATTTGAGAAGAGCCTTTATTAGTTGTTGTTGGATGCAAACAGTTCTACTACATTCGAAGCCGAAATTTCAAAATTTTATGTCATATTTTGGGTTTCGAGGTACGGAAGTGAAGGGACTTGAAAAAGTAGGAAGAATAAGAAGTAGTAACTACGTAAAAAATCACTACGGCTCATATTAATTAGTACAAAATAATGAATATGATACACAAGTGCACTTTTGTCGCCAATATATTTTTTCGCAATGGTGCGTAGTATTTTTTTTTTCAGACGGTTACGTGTCTCTGTGTCGTGTTGTTTTTAGTGACTAGGACCAGGATAGTACCTATAGTTGTAATTACACATATCCAAGTACACGATAATGATTTGGGTGAGCAGTTTATTGTTTATTGTATTTTATCATCCTTAGGTCCATTCGGACACTTGGAATCGTCATTTGAACATTATTTATTATAACAATAAAAAAATCAGAAAACAAGACAAAAAAGAAATAGCACAGGCACAGAAAAATATACATGGAGAAAAAAATAATAGTTTATAGTCAGTTTAAAAAAAAAATAGGGTCAGCCATAGTGTACCCGCGGTTTCGACTGGATTCCTAGGCCATAGAGAGAAGCTACTAAAGAAGCTTCCCGATATCTCTGACCCCCTAAAGCTCTGATTACCTAGAAAAGCAATACCGCAATATGGCGGCCGTTATACTGCAGAGAATCTTGCCACTTTGAACGTTGTCTATGTTTCCTAAATAGTAAGTTTTCCCAGAGAGCAGTAGTCGACACCATGAATCCTGGAAAAGCAGAGAACGATGCGTCGCCTCGTCTGACTGCCGTCTTTGAAAATGCGGTAATGTAAAATACAAGGAAACAACATTCATTCAAATAAATGTTTTTGTTGCTATGGTAACAACATGGGTAATGACTCTTTTCACCGCTGTTTATGACCACTCAATGGCAGTACCGCATTCTTAGAAAACAAACCGTAAGCCACTGTTGACGTTATGTCAGTAATATTACGGTCGCTATAAAAGGCACCGGTATTCTAACAAATCAGAGTTTTACAAATTAATGCTTGATAACGCAAATTTGGATTACAAAAATTTTACCCAGTAGAATACTGAAAGGATCTTTTCTAAAAGAGGCTTTAACGTAAGTGATAGAACAAACTGATAGAGCATAATATGTAAAAGAATGTTCCTGAATGACTGAACGTGTTAATATTATTGTCTATTGTCTTAATAAGATTGTTTCAATGGAGTCCAGAGTTAATCACGGCGATGTCGGCGTGGGACTGGAATCTCTGTGGTGTTTGCCGTGGAATGTGCACTACAAGAAGATAATGTTGCATTCAATTACCAACAGAGATGTTAAACTGTCTGGAACTCAACTTGTATTGTTCTTTATTTTGCAAAAAAAAAACACTTACCATTTTAGGAAGACCGGAGCCGCTCCCGAAAACTATTTTACTATCTTAAATATTTTTGACGATCCATGAAAACTTTTTATGAACCTATACATATATTCATCTTGATGTTAACGATTACTTCGGTTCAAACTTCTCGGCCTTGCGCTATCACGAATAACTCCATGCTTCTTATTCCGGTCCAGTCTCTATCGTTGCGAATTCTCATTATATGCATTTTCCCAACACTTCGGCTCCCATCTATCCTTCCCATCTTAGAAATTTGGAGAGATTTCGTGTTACCTTCTGGCACATACCCATTTAATGAAAATTGTAAAATTATTCATCAAGGAGCAATACCATAAAAAGTTTTAGCCACCGATAATGAGTTCTTATACAATGGAAATACAATTGGGGCTGACAGATTATTGATTCTCAAAGAGCCTTCCTTATAACGTAAATATAGATAATATGAAAGTACGACCTTCTCCTCAATATTATGCCACATCCGGTCCTTCAGACGTCGGATATGGTGCAAATTTACATATATCAGATAATTCTGGCTCAAGACCGCGAGGAGTTCAAAGGGACGGTCGCCAAGCTCTGTCTCACAGAAGTCATTTTTTTGTTCTTTATGGTGGATAACAATTCCCTACATCTTTTTGCAACTTCTCCGTTATTTGTGCCATGTCAGACGACAAAATAGCAGTAGCAGTATTCTTTGGTAAAAACACCCTAACAGCTGATGCACAATACCATCCATGATGTATGGGAGTGAAACATGGACGAAAAATCTGGAAGTTGGAATGAATGCTGTGGAAATGAGATCACTGCGTAGGATATGCGGAAAGAGACTGATTGATAAGGTGAGGAATGAGAATATTAGAAAGGAATGTGGTGTGGATGTTAGCGTAGTGACTAGAATGAAAGTGAATAAATTAAGGTGGTTTGGGCATGTAGAGAGAATAAACGAGGAGAGAATGACTAAAAGAATATACAAATCTGAAAGAATGGGTGCACGCAGACGAGGTCGACCTCGAATGACATGGTCCGATCATGTCGGTTCAGTCTTAGAGGAGGGCCAAGTCAGGAGCAAAAGGAACAGAAGAGCATGTATGCGGAATGCTATGCGTTTGGAAGAAGCGAAAGAGGTTTGTTTGGATAGGAAAGAATGGAAATCCGTACTCAATATTGTGAGCAAGGTTGGCTACCCCAGGGTTGGACAAAAGCTCGTGTGACATTCTGAGTAATTTCGTACCTACTCCTCTTGTTGATTTAGCGGAGAGTTAATTTTTAATGACGTCACTCCTCTACGTACATCCCAACATCCAAATTACCCGAGGTTTTGTCTGCCCGGCGTATGACTCTCTATCGAGGGCTTTTTACATCATAACAATTCGTTGAACGCGTGGGAATCTTTCAAGATGCCAAAATATGTGGCCTACAAAAACAGGACTCTTAGTGAAATATCTTTTGACCACTAATAATTTTAACATTTAGGCTTGCAACCTTTTTCATACACTGTTTCAAAGGTTAGCTAAGTGAAACCCTCATAATCATCAGACGTTATTTAAATTATTTCTACAAGCATGTCTCCAACTTCTCTATTTTCAGCTCTCTTTTCTTCATTTCATCACGTCCATTACAGCGATGTCGAAGATAAGCTGGTCCGTGTAGCTTTATTTGGTTCGACCTCTGGTTTTGGGTTTTCAAGTGTTACAATTTCAAGACATTCTCGTCAACTCCTCGACGAAGAACTTCTCCGTCTTCTTCGACTGTTAAAGTAATCTTAACGATTTTTAAGCAGGATGCTAATCCCTTTTTGTTAGTTTAGTTCATCATCGAAATTTATCCTTCTTCTTCTTTATCCATGTCCGCTCCCTAGTTGGAGCATATGGACTCCACAAGTCCTCGCCATGCGGTCCTGTCCCCTGCGATTCCATCAGCCGCATTCCATTCAACACCAACGGCCTGAAGGTCATCAGCTTCGTAGAGCCTTTTGTTTGGAGGGGCCTATAGCGTCTTCGATTGCCTTCTGGATGGTAGTTGAGACTAAGACGGGTTATGTCATCTGTAGGATTCCTGAGTACGTGACCTAGCCATGTCAGTCGGCGGAATCTTATAGTGGTTGGCCTGTTAGTCTCTGACAACTGTGTTCGGCACAAAATCATTCCAACGAATGCCCAGCATTCTTCTGAGGCACCTACTCCTGAATCTATCAGGTAGTATTTCACACCCCGAAATTTCCATCTTTTTATATAATCGAGTACTGGACATTCAAAGGTGCTCAGCTAAGTTGATTAAATAAAAAACAGAGAAAACGTTACTAAGTACTTATTTCTTCGTCCTCATTTTTATTGTAATAAAATTGGTCAACTACAGTGTTGCAAAAAAAATGGACACACATTTTGACAGTCAAGTATATTATTATTTTTTGCTAAACTTAAAAACAGGTGAATTTCTATTATTTATTATTTCCACCGCATCCAGCGCACTTTATTATTTTAACTACAGTTAGTCAGATACAACAATAGATCACCCGTAATGGGAATGTGTACCTAATATTTGAGAGTTCATAGAAAAAAATATATAATTTGATAGTTTCTATCCGATACTTCCTCGCCAATGTAGTAAATCATTCCGGTGATCTATGGATCCGAATGTATAAATCACACTGCGATAAATGCTGATAATTTTATATCATGTTCGTCTTATTTACGACGCCATATACTGTGATTTTAAATAAATAAATAAATAAATACCTACATCATATTTTTTTATTATTAATTCGTGAGCGTTGTTTGCACAGATGTAAAAATCGTAAATCAAAACAATTCCTATATTTTTTTTATGTATAAGATCATTATTATACAATGTGTTTCTGAGTTACACGCTGAACCTCGTAATTATAATTGTAGTGTAGTAAGATTTGGATATAAATGTTTTCTAGGAGTTTTAAAGTCTTCAATAAATTACTAAAATTTCAATATTCATATAAAAATTTCAATAAAAGGCGTAAGTACTTAGCATATTTTGAAAAAAAAAAAAACGATTTTAAAACAAGACGGGTTTATAATAAACTAGCTTTCCCGACAGACGTTGTCCTGTGTTCCTAACTATGAATATTGAATTCGAATAATGATAAATTTATTACCCTTTAACAGTTTAACCAATGAAAAAAAGGCACAATGAGCCTCGGACGCAATGAGCGCAATGGAGAGCTCTTGTTGCCTCCCTATGCTCCTGAGTGGGGTTTGGGCCTCCCGCATTGTGACTGACTTGCGTTGTGCGAGGGGCCTTAAAGGGAGTATATTAATTATATTCGAAAAAAGTACTAAAAAGATTTTCTTAATTTTTTCTTTCATAAGAACCTTTTTCTGATAAAAGCCAACACGACAAAAAAAGAATTAGCGAAATCGGTCTAGCCGTTTAGGCGTCATGCGATGACCACGGAAAATAGCTCTCCATTTTCATATATAAGATTATGTATGCCTATTTTGCTAAATTTCCGTGTGATAGATATCATTGCTCTTATTTTTTTTATTATTTTCAAATATGACAGATAACAAATAAATTTGATTGTCTGTCATATTTAAATCTTGAAAAAAAAAACTTTTTCAAAGCGTCACCAGTATATATCGCAATAACACGATTTAAAAATAATAACATCGAAAGCACGTGCTAAAAATAATAATAAATTTGCATTTTTTTATTTACAAAAATATTATTATTATTATTAAATACATAATATATTACGTACATAACAATTTTATTATTTATCTTTTTGAAACGGGACCAAGAAGTATTTTATGTTTTTTTTTTGGCGATGTATAAAACCGTCTAAAACTTTGATACATCCCATCGAATCTATCGTAAACAAGTTTTTATTGCACAAAAAATTATTCATCACTCTATATCAGGTGCATTTTTATGTTATACCTAGTTCAAATTTAATGTTCATTTACTTGATAATAGTGTGGTATTGTTTAAACTAATTTTTTCTACGGCCATGCATGCAGACGAGGCCGGACTCGAATGACATGGTCCGACCATATGGGTGCCGTCTTACAGGAGGGCCAAGTCAGAAGCAAAAATACGAAAGCCTACGAAAAGCCCTCTGCGTCGCCACCACACTATCATTGTTTTTAACGAACGTTTCTATGACAAAGCCTCGATACTCACCGGACCACTGCATGGTGTCTACTGAAATGAAATTGGTGTCGATTCCCCCACCTAACGCCACTACTCTCACTCACTGAGTACAAAATGAAATTAGAGATTTTTTTTTGGATCCGCAGAACCGAAAATTGGTTCCTTCATTCAACAGTCACGTGATTCAAGATAAATTATCAATAGTAATTCATTTTACTTTCATCCACAAGCACTAGACAACACATCAATTCCTTTATCTAATGATCAAAACATAAAATACCTCTGTGTTCATGCTAAAATATTGAAAATAAAAAATCGTGTGTCACACACCCCTCCCGACAAACGTCACAGTTTGTATGGGTTTAACAGCAGTCATGTGGTACTTGTTGGGACCATTATTTCTCTAGTATTGTTTTTTCTCAAACCTCCCACTCCGTTAATCCAACTGCGCGCTCTACATTGAGTGTTTGAAACTATAGGGAGTCCATTATGCCCCTCCCCGTATTATCTTGCCTAAAGATCGCATTTCTACAGTTAACTTCCAGAATTTTCGTTCATGTCCAAATTTCACTCCCATACATAATGGATTGACCATACATTCCATGCATCAGTGGGGCTAGTACGAGTTGAATCGAAAGCTAATTGCACGCAAATAAGCCCTTACTAGCGTGCAAATAGTGTTCTAAAATCAAACGATCGAATCGTTCGATCATTTTTGTATGGACATTTTTCGAAACTCTTTCGATGATCGTTTCTATATTCGATCATCGAGAACTTATACTATAGTGGTACATGACTTCCCATACTTTTAAATAATCAACTAATGAAGTTTATTTCTTTTCATTTCAGGTAAGCGTCTTTCAATTCAAGATTTGTGGCTGATGGGGTAGTTCTGAAAAAATGGATGAATGAGATTTTAACATTCTCATAAAGGCAGAGTGTGAAGCATTCTAATTGTTCCACCGTCTTTCGACTTTAGGTCATATTATGTACACTCCTCTTACTGTAGAAGTTTTCTTTAGCTGCCGTTTATTTACATAGGTAAGTTTTCTATAAATTTATTTATTTTTTTCTACCAGTCATCATTCTCCGTCCTATTTGAGACAGATTTCAAATTTCAAGTCAAAAATGGAAAAAAAACCGAGAGTGATAAAACTGATCTCGAATGGGAATCGTAACCGGCAGCTCTTGACTGGAAGTCGGAGACTAAACAACTAACTACCCATTTTCTTTCTTCAGCCCTCTCGCGTCCATTGTTGGACATAGGCCCCACCCTGTGACTTCCACCGCCCTTTATCTTGCGCCAGCCGCATCCACCCATTCCCGGCAATCCGTCTAATGTCGTCAGACCACCTCGCCTGAGGCCTGCCAACACTTCTCCTCCCGGTTCTAGGAAGCCACTCAAGAACTTGGTCAATCTGGTGTCGGTTACTCTGGCCACATGACCAGCCCATCTCCACTTTTGTTTAGCGACCTTCTGAACCACATCGGTGACTCCTGTTTTCTGTCATATCCATGTGTTAGTCTTCCTATCACTCAATGAGATACCTAGCATCCTCCTCTCCATAGCTCGTTGTCTTACAGCTACATAATAGTTTATTTAATATTCTTTGAGTGAACACAAACGTTTCACAGCCATTAGTGAGCACAGGGAGAATACATGCATCACTAGGCTACCGAGGTTGATTGGGATAAAACTTTATAAAATACGTTTATTAGCGTTTTCTCAAAAGTTAAAATGCCTAGTAATAATATAAAAATTATTTTAAACACCTTTGTAATTATTTTAAACAACATTTCCGTGGAGATGTTTATATAGTAATTTTTGTTTTTGAGTTTCTTTTGTTTCACCTTTGATCATACACGAAAAAAAAACCTCCAAGATTCTAATAGGATTTCACAATATGTCTTGTCCAAGTAGACCATTCCAGTTAGAAAAAAATAAAATTTGTCTTATAAAAACCAAATTCTCATTTGTGAGTGGAAATGCATAAAAAAACCAAATTCAATCTAAAAAAAAAACAAACTATAAAATGTTTGGATTTTTTTTTTCGATAAAATGTTGCTTATCGTTGAATGAAGTAACTCGCTTAGTACAAAACCACTTTTTAAAGATAAGTTATCAATGTACAACAAACGCAACACGGTAAGCCACATTTTTGAAATAATTAATTACAAGAATTAATAATGTTACTTGAGATAACAGAATTACCTTTTACGCGTATCTTACCAACGTCCTTTGCAAGTAAAATGTCAATTACCATAACGTTAAAATTGATTCCTTTAAGTTACTGTAAAACTATAAAGTATTCATAATGTAATAAAATATTTGTCGCATCCCGAACAGGTTAGGCATGGAGATTTGTCCTCAATTAGACTTATACCTAGGTCATGGATGATGAAAATCAGATCTGAATATAGAAACAAAAGTCATACTACATAAGTATGAAAAGAAAGCGGTGCAAAAACGTTGTCGACCAAGAATTGCTTGGATCGGTAACTATGAATGCGCCTGGGTTAGAAGTAAGAGAAATAGGAAAGCTGCATGAGAAATAAATGATAGTAAATATAAAATATTGTAGACCCATTTACATTTAATTAGGGACATTAGATACATAGACGGCTGTGAATCCTTTTATTGTTCTACTAGCTTTCCCGACAGACGTTGTCCTGTGGTCTAATTATTATGAATATTGAATAAGGATTTAAAATAATGATAACCTTATTTTTTTGCCAATATCATTCCGACCGATGCATCTGTTTGAAACCACGTATTTTCCATCAGAATTCTGTCAATCGGACCACTATTAAACAACTGACAGTTCGTGTCAAACGACAATTAGATTTATTCACTTTTCGCGTTTTACTTTATAGAAAATGCGCTTCAATGTTTACAAAAAAAAAAAAAAAGGTTAATAAAATCAATCAAAAATCTGCATGCCAATATTTTAACTGTCAATGTCATTTTCAGGTTAATAAAAATTGTGTTTCTATAGAATTTTTCACAGATGGCATCATTCAAGGTATCTAAATTCGTTCCATACTAACTTTGATATTATATTGTATATTATTTGCTATTCATTTTACGACTTTTTAGTTATTCTTTATCCAGAACGGGGATGTATCCAATAAACCAAAAATGATAAAAATCTGTTCGGCCGTTTTCGAGTTCGCACTAGCCCGACTTTCTTTTAAATCCTTAGATATAAAAGAGATGGCACTCGCGTACATCAGTAAATTATTTCATATTGATGGCGGTTTTTGAGGACAATCCTTCCAATTTTAGGAACACTTTTGATTTTTAAATTTTCATTGTTTATTAATTTTAATTATCAGTTATCTTCAAAAGATGTCTCTGTATCACTGTCTTCATTATCATTTTTACGCACTATATTTTTACTGTTGAGTTTGCAAGTAGGTATTATTATTATTCTCAGTTTCTGCGCGACCCTTCTCAGTTCGAACATCAGCTATCACCTTCCTCTTTGTCATCATTCTTTTGTCGTCTGCGCACCCCTCGAATAGAACGTGGTCTACCTGCGCGATCCAACGAATCTCCCCGATGATAAGATCCCAACCCTGTTTGACCCGATTTGGATGACCTATTTTAGAGACAGTGCTTTTTTCTACTCATTCTTAACACTAGTATAATAACTAAGTAATCTGTACAACGATTGACTCAAAGATCTTTAATATAAAATACAAATTTGAATATTGAGATATAATCTCAATAGTTTAGGAAGATCAAATTGTCTCATTTTTGGGTCGTACTGTTGTATGAAATTGGCAATCGAACTGTGGACAGCAAAATCCCGTCTCTGACATCTAATGACAAAATCAAACAGGTAAAATATTCAGCAATATATCATCCTTTTCGATAAAAAAAACATTCCGCATGATCTGTGTTGGTTTACCAGCATTTAGTAAAACTGATTAGCCTGTTATTTAGATACTTTTAGACAACTTATTCTTTCAGAATTCATCTTTACTCGGTGGATCCTGTTTTTTGCACCACTTTAGCTTGGCCTTTTTGCCTTGTTCTAGCCGCTACAACTTCCTTATTTTTATTTTCTTAGTCCTCTTTGTCTCTGCCAAGTTCTTCTCTACTCTTGACACTTCTAAAGCAGGTCGATTTATCTTTTTCACCGGATAGGACATTCTCTTTCAGTCTATCTGCCTTTTTTCAGCTGCCTTCTTTTGTAAATATTATAGGTAACTTCGTTTCCCGTTGCCTGTATATCTCTTGGAGGGTCTTTTAAATCCACACCAACCCTATCAATAATCATTGTTTATATTTTATTTAACTTCTATCAACTCTTTTTGTTGCAACTGTTTTACGCTTTGATGTCTTATCATATCGACAGCTCAACAGTAAGACTGCACGACTTGGAAAATGTCGGCTTCTTAAACCACAATCCCTTGATCTGCCGTGATATTATAGGTAATCTAAAGATAGTCAACTAATAAGCCTACACTTAATTAACTAACCAGAATGTGAACTATTGACAGTTAATTGATTTGCTCCGTTATCGTTTTGTTATTAAACCCAACAATATTACGCAGTTAATTACAAACTGAAAACAAGAATATTGCCCTGTCATATCGAAACAAAATGCCCTGATCTATTGTGTGTCTGTTAAATGCTTTTTAATAGACAATAACAATTATTGCTGATTTTGAGCAATACACAATAATAATTGTTTGAAATGTACACTTAATGTAAGAAAATCAATAATCGTTAACAATTTTCTCATTACTGGTTTGAAATGATTATGTTAGAAAATACACGCAATTTATTTGAGTTTTGTTTTGATTGAAAATATTATTGATTGTCCTGAAATTGCTATTTATATGGAAGAAAATTATTGCATTGAGATAGAGACACTAAATAGTTGTTCAACCCAGTTGCAAGTCCTGGATATATACAACTTCTTGCATCTAGATAAATCAGTTCAATTATATTTTTATTATGATCTTGAATTACATTAATATTTAAAAGTAAAAGTTAGAAAATAATCCAAAAAACCTTACAGCGGAGAAAATCAGGGCAGAATTTGAGGGAAAAAAAACGGAAGATGCCTCGGTCATGTTAGGAAAAGCTCTGCCTTTAATGGATAGCAAAATTCTATTTTTCTTCATCATTTGATTAGCACTTTAGATTAATTAATTGTTGGGTGTTGGGACTTTTTTTTTATAAAATGTACCTGTGCTCACTCAAAGTGAACACAAATACACTATTTGACTCTTTCACAGTAAGCTACTTAAAGCTTGTGTCGTGAAAGAGGAAGATGGTCGGCACCTGGGATCGAACCCACGACCTCCAATACGAAATAATACGAAAGCCGGTGTTGAAACCACCAGGCTACCAACCACTTAGAATTCCTTTAATTTATTGTTCATTTTGCAATATTATCTCCAAAGATCTATAGCTGATACAGCTATCTTTTATAGATCTTTTCTTTTTCCATCGATCCAATGGTTGTAAAATAGTTCAGTTATCGCAATCTTCTTCGGAGACATGTGGAACTGTAAATGCCGATCTTCAGTAAAATATTTTATTGAGTCAATTCTCTTCGATACAAGACAGTGCTATGATGATTGGCCAATCAAGGCCTGCTAGACGCTCGTTACTGGGCGATACTAACCATTAATAATTGCAATAATTATCCGCAGAGAGTCATTATTGGATAGTTTTGTGTTACCCATTATATTTTAATTATCTTTGTCACTTGTAAAATTTTGCAACTCTGAAATAATTACATATTAAATTGTTATTAATAACATTTTAGTTGATAATAATTATTGTCTACCTGTATAAGGAATATTTTAATAATTATGTGTTTATAAATATTTTGTTCAATGGCTGTGTCCAACATAAAATAAATTTTATCCATGCCATTTTAAGGTAGTGGAAATTTTCTAACTGTTGTAAAATTTAATTGAATGCTCTATAATGTACTATCAACCATCGTTTCTTTACTTGTCCTGCTCTAACCAATTTACCAGATGTTTTAAATTAAAATTAAGTTTTAAATATAAAATTAGTAATAGATATTGTAGCTGAAGATGAGAGTTCTGATCATCTCGAATTATGAAAATGTGATTGAAAAATCTTATTGATAAATAAGTCAAAAGTCAATATTAGGTTATTCTGACTTACTACAAGCAATAATATTTACATTTTCAAAGTTTATTTCTTTTTCATTCTCTTTATATTCAGTTCTTGCCCTGTAATTGATTGAGTTCTATTCCAAGGCTGCTTCTATGTCTAAAGACTGTATTTTTTATCTTTTGCCACTACCTATTTTTACTTATCTTAGGATTTGAAATGTAAATGTCACTCACCTTTTTTAAACTCAATAGAGACAGTTGTTAACGTAATGTGCTTCTTTGCTTTCGCGCTTGTACCATTATTTGGAGTCGAATCTCTTAGTCCTTCTTCACCAAAAGACTCTCTATTAAACGCCAACTATGGTTCTTCTCCGATTTTCTTATGATCCCTCTTGATGCTCGACAACCATGTGGCGGGCCATCTTGTTGGAGTTTGGATGGTTAATCGTAGTTCTCTGAATCATTTTGTCCTGTGGATCTTCAAAATTTTGGTTCATACAAACAGCCCACTCTAATGGGGGCATAGGGAGGAAAATATGCCTGATTGTTTTTTTTTTCTACGCCATTTTTAGATAGACGAATCATAGCAACAAGAATTAAAATACATATTTTGATATTTAATTTCAGTGATACTTTATGTTATTTTTCTATTTACTTAATATCTTCATGCTAAACAGTAATGTTTTTTAAGTAGGTATGCCATTAATTTCTATGTGTGTTATAAAGTTCGTCTCATTTAAGAGAATAATAAGGTAGGTGTATACTAGTACCTAACTAATATGTATTTGTTTAAAAGAACTTTGTAGAATATATTCGTGGTAATGTTTATATTCTCCCAGGGTCTCCATCTCAAAATCTTTGGAGTCCAGAGAGGCGTCGGAAGACCTCAAAAAAGATGGTCCGATGATATAGCCGCTGTGGGGGGGAAAAACTGGCTGCAAATGGCAGCAAATAGGAAGAGATGGAAGAGTATGGAAGAGGCCTACGTCCAGCAGTGGATAAATACAGGCTGAAAAGAAGAAGAAGAAGAAGAATGTTTATATTATGATAATTCAAATCCCAAACGTTTCATCAAAACTGGAATAGCCATCATCAATAATTATTGTAAATGAAGAATCTTTAGGTCGCGTAGGCCAGAAATTAGCAAGGATTTTGTTAAACACCAAGATAAAATATTATAACTAAAATAAAGGTTAAATTCTTGTAAAATCTTGTAGGTACCCATATATATAAAAATAATAAGCTGGCGCGTGTGTCTTGCTAAATGTCGATAATTGCTGGCCCGATTTCGCTAAATTTAATTTCGAAATAAGCTCAGGATATTTTTTAAACGGTGAGAAAATATGGAAAAATGTAGTCCTGAAAAATGGTCACAAGAATCTAGACATAAAGGCAATGGGCAATAAGTATGAGACAGTAACAAAAATGGATATAGTCATATCCTGGCGCCAAATATATGACAGCAGTCGCAGTCTTTAAATTTGGTTGCTCTCTTGTTCTCAATAATATCCAACTTTTTTTCTCTATGTTTCATTAATTATTAAATTTCTACTTGTTTCATACATGAGAGTTTTCGACATGTTGAACATGTTGAGAATTCTCATGATTAAGAGTTTCGGAGACAAACATTACCACCTAATGGCGAACGTTGTTAACGTAAAGTGATCTCACCAAGCCAGCCTTCGAAATAACAGTAGAAGACGGTCGTTAGCCCGTAGTGGTTTGTTCCATTGAAAAATCGAACATCAGTAATGAATAATTGTTAGAGTCGTTTGTTGTTGCATATTCGTAATCGGAAAAATAATAATTTATAATTCTTAAACAACGTCCAAATCCACCTGTCAAATATGTCATAATGAAAGGTTTAATGTGACTGGTAAAGAAATAGGTTTAGATGAAGGTGATACTATAGGTACATACGTACTCCCTTTTTGACCCCACTTAGAGGCATATGGAGGCAACAAGAGCTCCCTACTGCGATCGATCTCGCGGAGCTTCGATTACATCCTCCCAAACCATATTCCTAAGCTCTGCCTCGAAATATTTTATATTATTACATATTTATAAACTTTAAAAGCTGTTGAGTGTACATTTTCTTTTTGACTTTTATATTTCTCAGAGATAGGCTTTAAATACAGTGTGATTGGTTAACCGATGTGAGCTTCGGAAAAGATAAAGTTGGATAGTAACAGATGCTTGTCTTAAGCGTTGCTGGCTACCCCAAAATAATATAGTAAATAGCTTGATGGTATGATTGCGTAACTTAATAATTAGGGTACATTTGTAATACATTAAACTACTGTACAATATAATGTACATTATATTGTACAGAAGCTGTTTTCCTTAATTCGCCTCTGTATAAAAACATCAATATTACCAATTATATTCTCAGCTGTAGACTTCTGTACAATATAATGTACATTACAATAACTTTGAAACAAAAATCAAATTTGAGAATGTTATATCTATTGTTTTCGTTCTGATTTTGTTATAACGATTTTATAAGAAGGTATGTTGTATAAAGGTAATTGAATATTATACATAAGTAGCAAATTGGTAGTTTTGTATAGATACATTTTTAAACAGAGGAAATTTAATGTAAAATTAGCTGTCTTTGAATATAAATTACTGCAGTTCAAATTACCTACAATAATTGGAACAGTTTAGTAAGTAAAATTTTCCCACTTTTTTATGGAATATTGCAAAACCCAAGTATTTAACATAACTTATGTCTAAAACACCCAATGTTCTGTTATATAATTCATAGCAATTATAGCCTTAGATCTTTGTATGTACCTATATGTTTGTTGGGCTTACATAACTTTAAGTGCACTTGTTTTGTATTACTTTGTCAAGTTTAATTAAGCTTTAAAACTTTAAAGGAAAGGACTTAAAGGAAATTTAGTGGGTTGACATGAATTTGAAATTAAGTAAGCTTACATGAAATTTAAATTGGTGTAGGTATTTTGTGGATATCAAAATTTTAGTGAGTTTACATGACTTGTAAATGTGGTGGCTTTACATGAAAATAATCAAAGCACATAGAAAATATTGGTTTAAGTACTTATCTATCTCTTCACTTATTGGCATGACATAATAACGTGTCTTTTTAATGAAGGTACAAATTGTACAGACAAATACAAGGAATAAATTAGAAAATTAGTTTTAAGATAGTCGAAAGATGAAAAGTAGGTACCTAACAAAATATATAAGTAAAAACATTATTTTTTTTTAAAACATCAATTTATTAATTACAATATTTTCTTGTAATCATTACGTTTCGGATCATCCGTACAAAAAAAACGAACGAAGCAGTCGAAGAGTTTTAAAATAATACAAAAAAAAAACACGATTCAAAATCCTTCCCTGCTTCGAATAATTCCTAACCGTGTGAAGTCCGACTGATGATATCAAAGGGGTATCTTAGACCCCCCGTATGTGTCTTCATAGCTTCTACTAACCCCAGTCCACCCTTTGTTCACAATACAATAATGAATTTCCATTTCGACCTTAACTGGCGCAGACCTCAGGACAATAGAGACCAAGTGAATTTATTTTAAGTAAGTGCTATTTAAAAACATGTACATGTATTTAGATATCTCTGCGTGTATTTGGGAGTAAGTACGTTCTTGGTTTATAAATGTGTGTGTTTTGTGTGTGCAGCAGGTAACATATACGGTGATTAAAATAAATATAATAATTGCATAATGGGGGTCCGAGAAGATTTTACTGTCATTCTAGGGTTAAGGGCTGCCAAAATTTTGTGTATTATAAAATTAGAAGCAATCATTTAGATCCGATATCTGTTCGTTAAATTTCGATTATATTTTACTGGCGTAACTTGCCGATCGCCTGAATGACAGTTTGGCATTCGTGAATAACTGAAAGTTTATACGTAGGTATGTATAAGTTATCTGTCTTCATACCAATTTTAGCATATTGTTCAAATTTCTTCTTTTAGCAGTAGTTGTGGGTACTTTTATACTTAGGTACTTATTTAAATTTATTTATCGTCTGTTGACCTTCATTTTGATACTCAGACTCTTGATAAAATGTAGCAGTAAAACAACAATAGGTACCAGTCAAGCTAGAAAAAATAAACTAAACGACAGACGGCGCACTATTGCCCCAATAAACGGTAAAAAGTTGGGAAAATTGTGAAAAAAAAGCATAAAATCATTTTGATCAATTTTTCAGAGTTTTTAATCCATAGTGCGGCGGGCTGTCCTAATTCATAGATATTTTTTCGAAAAATAGTAACCAATAATAAAATAATACCTAATCCAACATAAGGATATTTTTATACCTAATAATAATTTTGGAAACAGAGTTTGTAGTTTAAAAAAAAACTTAATTTAAATAGATATATTTATTTTTAAATTATACACCTCATTTTTTAACCTACCTACTCGCTGATTTTTTTCAAAATGTGAATAAAGCTATATTTTTAAACATTATTGACAATAATTTGTTCGATTGCTTGGGCTGAAGGTGCTTGGTGGTATTTTTTATTCATTGAATAATTAGAAATGATGAAATAATAATTACCTACTGTAACAGTTATTTTTCACGTTTAATATCGAGTAGCAGTGTATGCTAATTAAGGAACACATCTATGCGTCGTCAGGATGGGTAGCGCTCCGAGCGGCAATACTAAGTATTAAACATGTCGTATCTGGACACTATATATTAGAGGTGAACTTAGCAACGGCGAGAGAAAAAGATCAGACGCCCTGACGAGAATGTAATTCTTTTATTGTGTTAATTTTAAATCACCATTTAGTTTAAGTGAAACTAGTTATTGTGGGATAAATTGTTAATGGTTTTCAAATGTGTCGCGAGCCCGTATTAATTGGCAGGTATGTAGTTGAGAAATTTATAAGTAATTGTGATTAAATTATTTTTTCATAGTGTTGATACGCAACATTACTAATTTTCGTTAAAGATTTTTTGGTAACTAGCATGACACGATTTGTATTCTTATTTCAGAATACGGGTCGCTGGCTTGGGGTAGAAATACCTAGGCTTAAGTATCGCTGGCTTAGGATATAAATACCTAGGTTTGAGTATGGATATATAATTGCTAACTTGAGCTAGATGTCCCTGCGTTTGAAAATTTAAATCGATGGGTTGGGGTCGTATGAATATCATGCCGTCCTGTATAGTCATGATGAGGCAAATTGTACAGGAGGGAATCTGGGGTTGATCCAGGTATAACTCGAGCTGTCCACGGATTTGAGGGTCAATAAACTTGGAAAGTGGTGGTTCCTTCTTGCGATGCGGGAATCGTAATTTCAAGTATTGAACGTCTACCATGGATGTGAATCTGGTGAGCGTAGCGGCAAATCAGGATTAATTTAGTTAAGTCGAAGTTTTCTTAATTTATGTAGTATTTGCTTTTGGTGACCACACGAATCGTTGTAGTATTTTGTTTGATGAAGCTGTGAATACGCTTGTTAAATTTACCTTTTTTTATATATTCTTTTGTACCTATGGTTGTACGTTTGACTCGCAACGGTTGAAATACCGTATGTACATAAAGGCGAGGAAAGAAATTGAAGTAATATTCAAATGTAGTCGAAGTAGTTTATTTTTGATATTTGAGAAATTTCTACCAGTCTATAAGTTAGTATTTGGTGGAATTTACATTTACTTTCTACTGAAGAAAGTCCTTTGAGTTAATTATCGACTGGAATGTTTTTTTGATTAGTTTTAAGAAAATGTTAATATTTGTAGAATCTGTAGAGAATTTTTTATGAAATTTGATCATATTTGTTTTGATTTGGTCTTGAAATTAAACGATGTTCAATTTGTTATTAATTTACTTCTTTCATTTGAACATAATGTTGTGTTGTCTAATTGCCCTCTAAAGGAAATGGTATTTGGTAGGCTTGCATCGTAACCCTATCTTGAGAAAAGAGTTAAAATCAAACATGCTTGATAGTTGAGAATTTTATTTTAGTAGCCGGGCATCACATAATGAAGGTAATGTGATTAAGTAAATATTCTAGAATCTTTTAGAAGATTTATTGTGGATGAGACCACACTCTCTTAAGCCTCTCTCCTGATGGCAGACCACAACGAGCGGTTTGAAAGAGGACTTCAGTCCTAATTCAGGCAGCTTATTTGTGTGCATGACTTTTCTCGAGTACTGGAGATTATGAGGAGTCTCTGGTCCTCGAGGAAAAAGTGTTACACTACTTTTTAGACGATTTTAACAAATAATAGGTACTTTTACAAAATATAAAAATACTTAAATATTGAAACATGTTTTTAAAATAAATTTCAAATATCATTTTCTTCGTTCCAACCCTTAAAATCGCAGTTTACAATAATACAAGGGTTGTTGAAAAAAAAACTCGCCCTTCCATTTCGTCCACAGTTATAATTATGCATAATATTTGGTCGATATTTCTACACTCATGCAGGTAGACAATAATAATAGGTCGGATACCTAGAGGCCTTTAATCTTCCATTACCCAACTATCAAGGGACATTCTGTGTCTGTACATCCTTACCACATGTCCGTGCAATGAGAGCTATGCCCAAACAAGTACGTTACGACGACAAGGTGTATGAACTATCGAATTTGAAGGGAGAGTTTAAAAAAAAAAAGCTCCCGAAAACAGATTAACCAACTTTGATAATCGGAATTCCCATGGTAGCTGGTTGGATGGTTTAATAAATAAATAAAATAATTCTTACTAAAGGAATATTTTGGATTGACAAAAAAAGACAAAAGTTGAAACGTAGCGTATTTGCAAATCATTCACATAGTTTATTGAAAACATTTTTTGTTTCAAAAAATGTTTAGACATTATCAATATAATTAACAACAGGATAGGTGATCAGGTGTACGTTACCTTAATGAAGTGTATCATCCCTCCATTATTTCTTCTTCCACGGTGGCACTACAGCCAAATTGATCTCCGTAATCTCACACCCCATTCTGATCTTTGCCTAAATTTAACAATCAAAAAGATTGGACAAACGCCTTTACGTCGAAATCTATAAGAAAGAAAGTCCAAATTGGACGATACAGAGGGGTAGAAAAAAAAACATCTCTTTTCTTTCATTGCCTCGTGAAAAAATATTGGCAACATTTACTATTTGTTAAGTGCTATTACGACATATTCCTTTCTCCTGGAAAGACGTCCAGCTTTCTCTCCATCTTTTCGGACTTCAACCCTGATGGTCTGCGTCTCCCTGGAATCTCCACCATTGCTGATTTCGGCTATTCATGAAGGGTCCATCGCCTGTTCAAAAAAACGCCTTCTTTGTTTAGTGCTCCATCTTATAATAACTTCGATTTAACAGACTAAATTAGGGAGTTCTGAATAAAAGAATTCAAATTAGAGTAGGTACTACGTATAACTTATAATAATTCACATACTTACATTAATTTTAATATTTTTTTCACTTGAACAATCTTCAAAATTATCCATTATAAAAATTACATAGCGCAGGTAAACACAACAGGCACTAGGATAGTTGGAAATAATAAGTCGAAAGCCCGGGGCAGTCTCCATATTACTCCACACATATCGTCCTGCCATGCGCATATAAGCGTACACAATTATTATTAGGATAAAACATGTAGTTAGATTCTTTAGAAAAAAAATGTATTGTTTTCGACAATATTCGATTTGACCCAAAGGGTGTTTTCGATATTGTTTAATTTTGAGTATTTTAATGAATAGAATAGATGAAAGAAATTTAAGGTACCTAGTTGAATTCATTTTAAATACCTAATTAATTTAAGTTTGTTATGTACTTGCTCATTTAAAATAATTTCAACTTCAGCAAAAATGATATTTTTTATAGCGACATCTAGTCTCTTCTACATAGTTCTTTACCTACTATGGTAATTCAGCTAAGTTAAGTTAATGAAAATACTATGTTTTCTGTATACAATACAATACTCTCTTTTACACCCCACTCAAGGGGAATAGAGAGGCAACAAGAGCTCTCCTTTTAGATCTATGCATCTGTTTCAAACCATATGTTTTCCATCAACATTGTGACAGTTCCTGTCCAATTATTTAAATTTGAAATAAAAATTATATTGTTAAAAGTACTAAGAAGGTTATTTACTTAGAGTTTTCTTTGATTTTATAACTATCCACGTAACTTTTTCTTTCATAAGAGCCTTCTCTTGACAAAAGCAAACACACCAAAAAAAGAAATTTGCAAAATCGGTTCATCCGTTTAGGCATGATGAGATGACATCGGGAAAAAGCTCTCCATTTTTACATAATAGATTAGGTATATTTGTATGTTGAAATAGCTTCATGTGACAGGAATGTGACAAGAACGATTGACGAAGAATTTAAAAATACTTAATCCTTTGTTGGATTGTTGTCTTCTTTCACTTGAATCTTTTTGTTCCGAATGTTCAACAATGTTGCCGGTTTTTGAATGATCTGCGTCAAGTAGATCTTTCTGCTTGTAAAATCTGCTGCCAATTTTATCTGCTCCGTATATGGTTTTGTCCAGGTTTAAGATAGTTCAGGATAAAAATATTTCCTTTAAAATGACAATGTTTATTTTGAATGCATGATTAAATTATGTCCCTAACTGATACGAATCTCCCTATACATATTAGGCATACTTCCCTAGATAAAAGTTGGTTACTATTCATCTGTTAAATCTTTAACTAACTCGCCGACAAAATAACGTTTCCACAGTCTATACAATTCGATAATGAGAGATTTATATAGGAACACATACAATAAATTGGATGGTATCTACAAGTATGTACAAAAATCATTTGTCTACAGAATAAAAGGTTATAATATTCTAGTGATCATTCTGGATCGGCGGTTCTCATCCCCAAACTCAAAATAAAATCAATGCTAAAACTTCCTCCGGAAGCCTCCGTTTTCACGGCAGAGTGTGCTGCTCTGCACCAGGCTCTCACTCTGTGTGATCTCCATGAATTGGAAAGGGCAATCATCTTCACGGATTCCTTATCTCTAGTAAATGTACTTGCGTCCGGCTCAGATACTGATAACTGTATCATCTTAGACATTAGGAGAAACCTATATAGTCATAAAGTAAAAGGGAGAGATATTGTCATAGCTTGGATCCCGGCTCATTGTGGTATAACACCCAATGAGGACGTAGACGCATTGGCAAAAGAGGCCACCAGCAATGGATTGGTCCCTCGAAACTTTGAACTCCCCCTGAGTGATATAAAACGTTCTGCCTTTCTCGGAGCAATGTCGGCCTGGACCGATCATTGGGATGAGGTAGGTAGAGCTAAGGGATCGATTTATCGGGACATTAAGGAGTCTATCTCCAGAAAGCCATGGTACCAAGACTTCAAATTCTCCAGATCAGAAATAGTCACACTGACTCGCATGAGATTCAATCACCATAGACTGGATAGTCATCTATTTAAAATAAATTTAGCCTCGTCTCCACTCTGTGAGTGCGAACTCGATATGGAGACATTAGACCACGTCTTCCTCGGTTGCCCAATAAGAGATTCATATGAACTTTATTACGAAATCAATGAAATTCAGTTCCCCATTAATATGTCTTGTCTGTTACACTCTGAAAAGCTTTCTGTCTACAAAAAAATTTTAAAATCAGTAAAACAGAATTATTTAATTATATAAACAGTATGTGTGTGTGCGTGTATGTATATATTTTTATATAAATGCGAGAATGTATGTACGTAAGGGCGTGATTGTAAGTATGTAAGGCCGAGTGTGAATGTAAAAATAGTAAGTCTTTATATAAAATAAAAGAAAAATAATAAATTAAAGCATAATATTTTTGTTTTGCAAATCATCAAATATTTGAAACTGGCACAAATCGTCCCTCTAGGGATGGGATGCCATAAACATAAAAATAATAAAAATAATAATAATAATATAATTAGGTTATTTAGTTAAATTATAAGGTGTGGACGATATGATCCACCATTTTTAACAACAATTCGAACGATTGGTTAGAAAAAATTGAAGTGTCGATTAATTACATACAATAATAGACAGTATAATAATATTGTAATGATAGGGCGATGCTCAGTGTACACTATCGTTTAATAGTACCTACCTACATATATCGTAACGGGAAGCCTTCGAAAAGCTTAGCACTATACTTTTCGTAGTTCTATTTCTAACACACTGAAGATTTGAATATTTTTGGTTAATAGGTCTAGCAGTTTTCAGATAATATCACACAGAAACTATGACCTCGACCAAATTGGCTAGCAATAAATTGCGATTAGCTTAAAGAAAAATGGAAAGATTGGGCATTAAACTGCAAGACAGAAAGAGAAATGACTGGATACGAAGCCGGGCTAAATTGATTAGTTTGGTGGAGACGATATTATGTGTATAATGTGAAATACAATTAATTATTTATGTTAACCTGTTAGCATAGATACAAACCATATGCGTTACAGAGCGTTACATGAATGAATTACGATTACCTATGGCATATAATATTACCTATTATCTAACAGATGACCGAAAAATATTTTGTAAAAAAAAGCGTTTAAGTAGATATTATTATATCACACATGTAAAATGGGATATCAGCATAAACAACGAGTAATGGGACATGTAGGTATAAAAGAATCGATATATTCTTTTTTTCCGATTGACCGAAGACATCGAGACATACAATTTAAAGTATTTTTCCGTAATATAATTCGGTAATAAAATTTGCATATACATTGCTTCGGTGATTACTATGTCCGAGATACGCCACTTTATCATTTTAGCCTTGCGTTAAGCGTACCTATATCATAATAGATACCTAGACTATAACTGGATTTTATATGGTTTTATTTTTTTCACTGCGTATATAATATTTAACACGAGTTAGTTTGATACTGATTGCATTGATAAATTGGTCAAAAATCAAAACTTTTTAAATCTAAAGATATTAAAGAAAGTCGGGTTAGTGCGAACACTTAACTTGAGATCGGCTAAACTGTTGTTTATGAAGTTTGGCTTATTGGATTTTTTCTCCGTTGTGGAAACCTCGGACGCCTTCGAGCGCAATGGAGAGCTCTTGATGCCTCCCTATGCTCCTGAGTGGGGTTCAGGCGTCCCGCATTGTTGGTTTGGGGGGATCCGCGACGGGCTTGATTTGTGTGGGGCCGGCTTTTCCGTTTGATTGCTTTTATCGAGCTAGGGGGTCGGTTTCGTGTGTGTCGGGTTTGCTGCGGATTGGTCTCCTCCGAGCTGGCTTGCGTTGTGCGGGGGGCCATAAAGGGAGTATGTGTGTGTATGTGTGTGTGGATAAAATTTGAAAAATAACTACTAAAAATTGAAAACAACAACAACACTCCCTTTTACACCCCACTCAGGGGCATAGGGACGCAACAAGAGCTCTCCATTGCGCTCGATGAGAGGGTCTTCCTCGTCTTCGGGACCCTGATGGGAGGAAACAGCTGTCTTTCGGCCAACTGTCATTCGGCATCCTTAACATGCACATGTCCCAGCCACGTCCATCTCCTCCCCACAATGGTAGAGGTGATGGGCTCACGCAAAAATTGAAAAATGGATATAAAATATAATATTAAAGTAAGTATGGAACAAATTTCGATACAACAACTCTATCTGTTAAAAAATCTACAGAAACGCAATTTTTATTCAAGCTTTTTTTCTAATTAGTTAATATTGAAGCGAATTTTTTTATAAATTAAAATGCGAAAAGTGGATATATCTAATATTGAAATCAAATTGACGTTTGACACAAACTGTCAGTTGTTTAATGCGATTGACAGAATTCAGATGGAAATATGTGGTTTCAAACAGATGCATCAAAAGTCATTTTAATCATTATTTTAAATTCTTATTCAATATTCATAGTTAGACCACAGGACAACGTCTGTCGGGAAAGCTAGTAGAACAATAAAGCAATCTTATGTAGAAAAGTCGACCACACGTTAATAAGAAGTGGTTGGTAGACTATAGCGGTTACAGCGCCGGCTTTCGTACTGTTTGGTGCGGACGTCGTTGTTCGATCCCAGGTGTCGACCATCTTCCTCTTTCACGACACAAGATTTAAGTAGCTTACTGTGAAAGAGTCAAGGAGTGTATTTGTGTTCACTTTGAGTAAGCACAGATTCATTAAAAAAAAAAAATAAAAGTAGTACTGAAACTATTTATAAGGGACAATTCCTTTTAATTTCAATCTCTAATTAGCTATAGACAAAATAAATAAAAAAACAAAATTACATAACAATATCGACGGGGTGGTCTGATAATGAGTTTGACAATTAAACATTTTTTTTATTATTTTAAATTACACATTAATGTTAATTTATTTTTAATCAGTTCACCATTAAAACAGCGGATAGAAAATAATCGTTTTAAAACGTAGACTATCTTATGTAATAAAAATTTATTGCGATGATCACTAGGTAATAGGTATATTTTATTATATAAGTTCTGTTAAGTATTATTATTTATCCAATATCTTTTAAAAAAATATAATTAGCGTTTCTATTAATTAAAAAGATGCATACATGATTTTTGTATTGTATACCTTCATGAATTGTGCATTTTTCTCGTTTCCATCGGTTATGAGGACTGAGCACAAATGGGTATTTTGTTGTCTTCGTACAATTTATAAGGGGACCTAACTTACTTGGATACTTTCTTACTTTAACGTATCAATTGTCTAATTATTACATTTATATGAAACGGTTAGATGTTTATTTCACATTTAGTACGAATCGGCCGGTATAAAAAAAATCAAATTGGCGTTCGACTACAAACGAAGATTTCGCCAATGTACCTATATTTCGAAAAAAATTGTCCACTGGAACATAAACAATTATTTAAACTAAACAAAGTATATACATAGTGGACAGTTAATTTTCTTCCTACTCTACATTGTCGAAGAATTCGTTTGTAGTCGATCGCCAAATGGATTTTTCAAGATGCCCAAATTACCTCAACTTATTAACATTACTCTCTGTAACAACAATAGCTTTCATACCACATTTAATTTTCTCCCTTATATTCTCATTTTTTTTCCACATATGTATTTCGTAGAGCTCTCATCTCTTCTTCATTTATACTACGTATTAAATACTTACTATAAATACTCACCAATTACACGGTTTACTTTTAAACATGTTTTTGTTAAATGGAAACTTTCATTTAAATCAATACACATTAAGATATTTACAGGAGCCACACACGGGGATATACCATGATAAATACCCACCATTAACGCTAAGAATATTTACCCTATGTTTCCTCATTAGTAGCTGCCACTGTGTCCCTCTAATTACCATTAGTTTCCTCAAAGTCCACGGGTAGCACCACTCAGTTCAATGCAGTGTATACTTTAGAATCTAACCATAATTAATTCGGAAGATAGGTGCCTTTTATGAGGTTTGTTTTTAATTGGTGATCATTGCCTGGAGGCTAGATACTTTGTGGTGACTTTTGTCACGCCCCAACATGTCAAACAAAGCACCCATTTCAACAACAAACTGTATTTAGAAAGCTTTATTATATGATATAACTAAAAACAGGGTTTAGACTCAAATTTTGTAAGTTAAAGTCGAAATAAACTAGCATTTATAAAATGTATAAGAAAGAGTTGAAAATTTTAATCTTTTTTTTATCAATAGAAACGTAGCTAAAGATGTAGCATTCATTCCTTATTGTTAATATTGGCGCCAGGCAAATAACGAGCAAAACCTAGCAGGTAATCTGGCGGGCTTAATATGTCATTGTCCAAGCCAGTTGTATGCTTGGAGTAAATGTCAGTGCTAAGAAGCGAATGCTCTATATCTGGCTTTAAGTTTGTTCAGTGTAAACGCACACTAATGTGACTAAAAATTCTTTGCGTCGTTGTGTTTTGGATAGGATTTCTTTAAAACAAATCTAATACCTGTATTGACCTTTAATCCGTGTTGCCTGTACGCTCTATACAGAAACCCTAGTATAAGTTTTCGATGATCGAACATCGAAACGATCATCGAAAGAGTTTCGAAAAATTTCCATACAAAAATAATCGAATGATTCGATCGTTTGATTTTAGAACACTATTTGCACGCTTATAAGCGCTTATTATAGCGTGCAATTAGCTTTCGATAAAACTCGTACTAGCTCCACAGATTCAATGATGCTTCGTAGCTCATAAACTAGGGTGGTACTTGTTCGATTTTTTGCCTTTTGCAAAACATTCGTTTTGAAAAATAATGTTTCCAATCTATATTAAACTAGCTTTCCCGACAGACGTTGTCCTGTGGTCCTAACCAGAGGCGGCCCGTTCATATGACGTACATAATGTGCACTGCGACCCCAGAAACAAAAATACATCTATTTACAATATTGTAATATTTTTAAAACATCATATTTCTTTAGTATACAAAACTCGGGCGGGAACAACGGGAGAATATATGCGTGTGCAGTCATTCTACCTTGCCTATGAAGTACCGATGCTGCGTCTGCACATTTGAAAGTGCCCGATAATTTTGTTAACTTTGAACTGAAATTGGAGTACGTGGGATGGACTACTGTAAGAGCTGCTGTTACGTTTGCGAATATGAGAGGAAATAATCATCAGCTGCAGTAAACAATAATTTTGTTGTTATAGATTTTTCATAGATGGCGTTGGTGTCACAGCAAAACCGTTCCATACTAACTTTAATATTATATTTTTTTAATCTATTTTTAAATTTTTTGAACGGAGAAGAATCTAAAATATCAAACATCGGAAGAATTTGTCCAGTCGATCTCGAGTTCGCACTAACCCGACATTATTTTATACCTACTATAAGATATGACAGTACAGGTCTGCTTCCAATAAAATAGGCAAATAATGAAGAAGATCGCTGGTTACTCCAAATCGCTGAATCGAGATACATTATTTTGATTATTTTAAAGCAATCCTTTCGATAACTAATGTGGTTCGGATTTATCTGCAGAGAAAATCAATGTTCAGTTCATCAATATTCTGATCAAAAAACTATGCAGTTATACATTGTATTGCATCATTTATCATGTGCCGCAGCCCTAAGAGTTTGCAGGGTATAATGACTGGTTGGAGGGACGCTTGCGGTGTGCGTCGGCCTGCCCATCCCAGCACGTTGCCTGCAATCAAATCACACCGGTAATTTACCACACTAGCGCATTGCGTAATACGGGTATAATTACTATAAATCTCGGTAATACACTGCCAACCGAGGAAGGAATTAAGACTCTTAGAACAATGCACAACTAGGATAGAAGAAAATGCCATTGTATCAACTATATACATTTCCTAATGTATATAGTTGATACAACTATAATGTATATACATGTAGTTGAGGAACTTTGACTATCCCCTTATTGAATATTTCCCATTAATAAGACACAATTAACAGCAAAACTTGTCGAACGATAGCCATAGAAAAGTTTAATTTATTGTTTGATAGTCCTGTAAGTGTGATTTGGTCCCTAAAAAGTTCCCAAATTTATTATACCTTATTAATCATCATTGATTATTTTAACCACGTGTTTCAAAATTAAATAAAGGTTATATTTGTAACATAAGACACTCCCTTGTTGACCCTACTTAGGGTCATAGCGAGGCATCTAGAGCTCTCCACTGATGCGCTCGGTCTCACGCAACTTCCCTCAGCTCTGCCTCGAAGGAACGTAACACGGTATGAGAGGGACTTTCTTGTCTTCGAGACCCTGATGGGAGGAAGAACAGCGCTCTCCTCGGCCAACTGTTATTCAGCATCACCTTAACACAAGTCTCAGCTAAGTCCATCTCTACTTGAGTGTGCCGGCGTATAGCGTCGTTCGTGATGCGGTGGTACCATAATATTATACATACTTCGTTTCAAATGCAAGTTACTTCTTATGCCTGGGCTTTGGTCAAGTGCCAGAACTCACATCCATACATAATACAGAAAAAATACAAAAATGATATAATATCAAACATCACAAAGAGTCAAATAAGGGAGGAATTATCCCGAAGGATATCTTCGATTAAGACAGATAGAGATTTAGCAAAAGATAGGTTACCGAAACCGCCGTAAGTAAATGATAATACTGTGTATCATTAATAGACTTTAAATGTATGTATTTGGTTCCTTATTCTCTACACTCCAAGGTAATATTTCACCAAAGGGTGGACCCCCGCTGCTCTCGGACTGTATTTTATGAATTTGACTTTAATTTACGGCTAATTACTTAATTATTATTATAAACAGGCTGCAGTGTAGGTCCCCACTGGCCACTGCCCACCACTCTGCCGGGGAACTGATTTCATTTTAATTACCTGCTCCTTGACACAACTTGCTCGTGGATAATTCTCTAGTCTTTTACTTGACCGAAGAAATCTGTACTATACAGAGTGTTACTGGATCAAAGATTATTTTTCTTATTATTTAGTAAATCACTGTTTGTCACCTATATGGAGGAAACAGTGGTGATATTTAAAAATCCTACAATAGGTACTCTGGTGGTTTATGTGGGGAAAAATGGGGAAGGGGGGGGGGGTCTTTTTATTATTTTTATATTAGACCATGACCATCCACTGCAGGACATCGGCCATCTCGTATTCACGCCATTTCTCCCTATCTCTGGTCATCCCCGTCCACTCTGACCCAACGTTCTGCACGATGTCATCGCTCCACCTCATCGGCTGTCTTGCCACACTTCTTCGGCCAGTCTCTGGTCTCCAGTCCATCATTCTTCTACTCCACCGTCATCGTCTCTGCGGGATACATGACCAGCCAGCCAACTAGTCGCAGACCACATTGACATAAAGTTCAGTTACTGTCAATGTGGTTGTTTCATCTTCAAAACACATAAGAGGGTCAGCAAAAATAATTTATTACTCCGTATGAACTCTTAAAATCTTAAATATACACACTATAGTGTAAGATGTACGTGTTCCAAAGGGCAAGAGTCGACAGGCAGTTGTTGACTCAAAGTCCGGAAAGTGTCCTATCTGGGACATGTGCTCAGGGGAGAGTACTGGGTTTGTAGGGCAAAAATGGGGTATCGAAAAGGCGTGGGCGTAAGACAGATTTTTTAATGTAGTATTCGACATCCGACTGGAATTAGAACAGTCAGAGCGCTTTTTGAAAATGCCCAATATTGGAAAAGATACCTACTCTCGAGTGATAGTCGACGTCGAGTAGAATGAAGAAGGAGAAGATAGTGCAGCAGAATCACTCGAATACGAGTGCAGAGCTAAAAAAAGAAAGTGAATGTCAAATCGACGCAAATCCTTTACTAGTATTATATTATTATAACTCCATTATGTCCTCAACTATTCAATAAAATAAAATATTTTTAATAGGTAAATTAAATTATTAAATTGTCTCTCCTGTAAATCTGTTTTAATTATTTTTTTGAGTTTCTATAGTAAAATTTCAAGCTATCCAGCCATGTTGGCATTATAATTCGCCCGCTAGCTTATAAAATTAATTCGTGCGTTGGTAAGTTTTTTGTAAGATGGTATACACGTTTCAAGGCACCCTTCATAGTTCCATTTTGAATTACGATTTCAATTGTAATTAATTGGCTCGGTTCAAAACGTAATCAAATACCTAGTAGGTTATAATAACTCCTTGACCGATCGGTAGTTGTGTTAACAAACAAGTCATAAATCATATTATAATATTAATTATTGTTTATTTAGTCCCATTTTGAAGTTCGGACTGGGATAAAATAAGGCTAGGCTTTGCGTTTATTTCAGTAAGTATGTAATAATAAGTTTCTGCCTTTGGTTTATATGCCGCTTTTATTACCGTATTAAAAGGCACGTAAATGTGCGCCCACCTATGCCACCTATGCTTGTATGTATCCACCACAATAGACATTCAGAAAGGTGCGTAAATCTCGAAAAAAATAAGTATGTAAAACTGAATATATATAGGTACTTAAGCGACTATTTGAATTAATAAAAAATATGGGCTACTTACATTTTCATTTTATTGGCCGTACAAAAAATGTAGGTATAAGAAGGTATAACCAGTTTTCCCGACAGACGTTGTCCTGGGTTTGCTGTGAATAAGAATACTGCATTAGAATTTTTCTATAATCATAAATAAATTATCTATTCAACAAAATATAATTCCAACATTTGCATTTATTTTAAACTATCTTTAAAGGACAAATTCTGACAATTGAAACAACAATCAATAAACTGACAGTTCGTCAAAGGACAAATTGATTAAAAAATTGAAAAGTATATAATATTGTTAATAAAAAAAAAAAAATTGTAGCAAAGTAATTTTGATTTTTGCCAAACTGCACACAGCCGTATTAAAAGTCAGTCACTCCGTATTTTCTTCTTCATTTTCTTCAATGTTGATAATCGCGATCTATGTTTGAGTGAATAAAACGCCTACAATTCATCCTGCTTTCCGCAGCCCCCGAATTCACTATACTCTCCCCATTCAATAGTCAATAGAAATTAAAAAAAAAACTCCTAAAAAGTTACAGACGTTTCAATAAAAGAATCTGTAACGGTTATAACATAATATCTTTCCGTGCAACGCCTTTAAACAATAGTGAAATACTTTAATAAAAACACTTATAAATTAAACTTGATACTTTTATTAATTTAAATGTAGGCATAAAAAAAAAATCTCTATCGAACACAAGGAGGATGTGCCTGTAAAAATGAATAATAAAAATCTTAATAATATTTCGAGAGAGATGTATAATGATGGTTCACAGTTTTCGAAATAACGCAACACTCTTCAAGATGAATAGGATGAGATTTCGGGAAGGGTTGAATGATTCTTTGTCTACCCCCTTTTTGGTACTAACTTACCAACAAGCGTGCATAGCTAGATTTAAAAGGGATGTAAAATATTTTGATGCAAAAAAAAATCTGATAGTTTTAAAAGTGAGATTTTTATTGGAGAGAAAGAAAGAAAGAGAATGTTGAAGAAAGAAAATATATATTAACTTAGTGATAGCCGACTAGCCGCAAATGGACAGCTGAATTTTCGAAGCTGATCCGTCGAACTTCGTCTCGCTTCGTGACATAGCTGAATTACTATTTTTTGTTTAGTAAACACGAATAGCAATTTGGTGTCATTACCAGAACCTACATACTATGTTGTTTTTATTCTGTCTTGTCATTGAAAGTAAAAAATCTACGTGCCTATCTTTTGAAACCCAATGGTTATATACTTGATAGTAAAAATTTGTATTTTAAGGATAATCTTAAATAAGTAATGTGACAAAAATATCGAAAATAGACGTTTCATCAAATACGTATTTTTATAACTGTCCAAAAGAGAATTGGTTATTTTTTTAATTTTCATTAAATTTTAAAGAAATTAAGGGTCAATTTCAAAATACAATTTAAAAAAAAAATGTAAGTCATCAACCCTTTTAAATTCAAATTCACTCATCTCTTACTTAGTTCGTATTGTTAAGAAAAATTTGGTATCTTTTGATTTACCTGCTGAGAAATAGAAGGGTTCATTGGTAGGTGCATATAAGGATGATTTGTTTAATCACGTCTGATAGGGGATAATTTTTATTGTAAAACTTCTACCCCTCAAAAGTTTTAAACAGTCTGCATGTTCTGTTTTGACAGGAGTGTATAATTTTTATTTTTAATAAAATCTTTGCAATATTTTATAACTATAGATATTAAATCTAATAAAAGTAAGCCAAATTATAAAATAGCCGATTCCCGTCTTGCTTCGAATAGTCAGCTCGAGCAATAGGTTTTAAGAACGTGAATATGATAAAAATATATTGAAAACTTTGAATATAATCAAGATAATTAAAAAAAATATATCAAACAATACTTCAATTATTATTGCAAAAATCAGCGATGATTGAAATAGAATGCTAACTTTGCGTTCCAAGACGTGATCTTCCAACATAATGACAGAATATTATTCTGAAATGAAAAACAGACGATTGAGTTGCGTCGTATCCAATTTTTATTGAGACTTTTGACATTTCTCTATTCTGAAAATGTTTTATCCAATACGTTAGATGCGTAACTAATGGCAACCGATTAAGTTCTAAGCAAGGGCTTCTTGCGTTGAGTTGGAACGTGAATTTGAGAATACCAGTCAATAAAATGATACAAAATTGACATTTATTTTCTACTATCCAATAATAACAATAACATGTATAGATAAAAAAGAAAAATGTATAATTAAATTGGTACTTATATAAAAATCTTTAAAACATATGTGTCACATTTTTTTCTTCTTCTTTTTGGCGTATTTTTCACATTGGTCATGCCAGGTAACATACCTATTAGCATTTTTTTTATATAAGTTTATAAAAATGAATCTGTGCTCACTCAAAGTGAACACAAATACACTCTTTCACAGTAAGCTACTTAAAGCTTGTGTCGTGGAAGAGGAAGATGGTCGGCACCTGGGATCGAACCCACGACCTCCGCACGAAACGGTGCGAAAGCCGGCGTCGTAACCGCTAGACCACCAAACACTTCAAATTATTTTTATCTCAAAAAATCAATTTGTTAATTCGGCAAAATATACAAAAAAGAAAAAAATCAATCTACAAGAGATCCAACTACAAAACGTTAAAAAAGTTTAATATAATATTATGTGATCCTATCTTATATAATTATGTACTTATATACACTTTTTTACATCCAAGTTTTATTGTTTTACATATTTTTTTTAATGATTGGCTATAAAAAAATATTTATTTTTAATGTTTTTTTTTATTTATTTGTGTTTAAAATATTCGGTCATAAGAATAAATAATAATATACCTAATCTTGTAATCACGATAAATAGACGCAATATTTCACGTGAAGACATTAGCATATCTCAACAACAAACACCTGTGAAATATAAATAAATAAATAATAATAATAATATAGGAATTTTTAAAGATTTTGTTTAAATATTACGTGGACATCTTTAACGGGTCAATGTCGCTTAGAGGTCACACTTGTCATAACATCGTAATACTATATATTATTTATTATCTAATTCCTGTTCGTCTTGTCTGTACCTACCCGTATTCTAAGTTTTATCGGAAGGTAGTCACGGAAGTAAAGTGAGTATTACACGATACATTTTGTATGGAAAACGTGTATAGCGCCGCCACAAGGATTTTTTTTTAAACAAAAGCGATTCTCACATTCGATACGTATAATACACGTTCTCCATACAAAATGTAGGTATCGTTTTAGTCACTTAGGTATACTTCCGTGACTACCTTCCGATAAAACTTAGAATACGGGTGCTGTAAACCAGTGTATCACGAAAGCTTTCAATTTTATATGTATAGAGACGTAAAAATATTAGAATTACTGTCTTACATTTTCTGTTTAGCTCATTTAATATATCCGGCAGATGCCTGCCTACTGTTTATATAACTTTATACCTATTATTTTCTTTTGAACACAGAAGCCAAATTTGAACCAAGAGACTCTAGGAACTCTTGGGTCTCATTTTTTCGCGGCACACCAACTGATGACCACAGTACACCAGTGTGCCGCGGCACACGGTTTGCGGAACACTGCTGTAAACAACTTCGGTGCATAGAGAGTCTATAAAACTCCTCCGTTTCAATAAATTGGTAAAGGATCTCTGTATAGCCACAATCCTAGAATGGGTTTTCAGTACCGATGTGCTTCTACCAATCTTCTCCATTCTTCCCTATCCATATAGTAATTTTAAGTTCCTCGTAGGAGGAACATCATATGGTAAACCTCCCGCAGGGACTCTTTGTGTGATCGTCCACGGGAGTTTGTTTCCTTAACGATCGTAGGCATATCAAATACCTTCATGAAGAATCGTGTTTCCTATCCAGTTTCACTAGTGAGAAACTTACGGCAATTTTGTATGGGCAGCGGAGCTTTTTGAAGTATTATGTAGGAGCGCTATACAAGTTTCCATACAAAATTTTGTTACTCCACGCCAGCGTAATAATTGTCACGGAAACTTAGAACAGGGGTACAAGAGATTGAGACTCAAAGACGTGTCTTTCTCATTCAATGGTACGGAGTTCTTTTTCATACATCAAGTCCTCACTCTCTGTCTTTGAACTTCTTTTATGTCCCACTTGAAGACACAACATACATCAAGAGTCCCAAATTTACTCATTGATGACTATATTCTTCATAAAATGAGCGGAACTCAGAATGAAAGAGTCTTTCTCACCTTCGGAAACCCGCTGTGCGGAAATAAAACGGTCTTTGAAGATCAGCATTTGATTTCAAAGCTAGTGTCGGTCGGATCCCAGGATAAACAGAACTTAAGAAAGTTCTGATATACTCATATTATCTTGAGTACTTCTATACATTTTCTGTACTTAATATTATAGTGAACATTACACGGTAGTTTCATTAAGTACACGAAGCAAGTCGCGGGTAGCAGCTAGTTTCCTCTTAATAGATATCATGCAATGTAACAATATTCATATTTATTGAAAACAAATACACACAATAATGCTCAAATTATTATTATTATCTACAATATTTCCAGTAGAGTGGCGTGAATTTGTGTACATTTTTATTGTGTATTTCTTATATTTTTGTAAAAAAAAAAATGAAAATTGTAGTTATAGGATTACCTACTAATTTTACCCTGACCTTAACGTCTCAAGTCCGTAGTAGCTCGTTGAACAGGCATATGATTTTTTTTTTTGATCAATTGGCCGGGAATCTAATTGCCCCCTATAACACCGCGACCCTTGTTGGGTCTATTGTGTTTGCCACTTTGATTACAGGATGCCGTCGAGCCCAATGTCCACCCAGAAGTTGACAATGGTTTTTGCGGCGATGTTTGGGATATCCTCTGGGTATAGTATAAACTTCCCCAGGTGATATCGGCGTTTGCTCATCAATGGTATGCATTCGCACAGAATGTGGAGTGGCGTTTCTAAGGCCTCCTCGCACACTCGGCACATATCTGCATTTTGAATCTTCAGGGTAGTTATGTGCTTATTCAACCCACAATGTCCCGTCAGAATTCTTATCATGATGCGTAGTTTTGTTCTGCCAAGTGCTAGAAGCTCCTTAGAGAATTTTTCGTCATAGCCTTTGATTAGTGCCAAATGGGCATAATCATTAGGCATATGATACTCGAAAACTATAAGAAAACTTCTGATTCCATCTGCGTAGCTGAAAACAATATGTGACATCTCCTCTCGTATTCCGGACAGGGATAATTCAGTCCGAAAGCCTTTCCACCCTTTTTTATGGCCCCTATTATTCAAAGTTATGAATTTCTCTCCCTTTTTCGCTGCAGTTCGACCAAAATACGGTTGAAGATAGTTTACTTTTAAGTGAAATGATGGCGATGGAAATTCGAAGCAGCTTAATATTTCGGAAAATTTGCGTATAATAATTAAGATATGTGAAAACTTTTATTGAAATAAACAAATAATAAACATAAACAAAACAAAGAAATACCATAAATAAAATTAAATACAGAAAAATATATATTATGAAAACAGTGCAACAAATGAGCGTAACAAGAAATAAGTAAGACAGAATCTTTAATGGAGACTATAAAAAATAGGACATTGCTACCACGCAAAATAATATAAGCGAGACTGCAGAGGCCCACGTCAAGTATTGAAATAGATAAGACTTCGAAAAAAAAAAAGATTTGCTTACTTTCTTATCTCTTGTCTTCTTTAGTCAATTTTTGTCACCTCCTGGATTAAGGCCTCATTTATCTGCTTCTATGTCATTCTGACCTGTGCTTTCCGTATCTAATATGCCGCTCAACCTTCTCAGCTATGGTCGTTCTACGCATCTTCATGTCGTTCGACGTCTCTATGACAATACTTTTTTGACCCATTTTCAAGCCGAGTTTCTGGTCACATATCCCGTCTACTGCCACTTCAAAGTTGGAACCCGGTTGATGATATCTACCACTTAACTGCAAACTCAAAACAAATATATGTTCGCCCTACTCTAACGTAAGATATACACTGTTTGCCTGCGCGATAAACTAATATTTATGCAATGCGCAAGTCGCTGTAAGTCATCAGCTCTACCCCTGTCGGAATCGTGATAGCGCCCGGGGCTCTGCCCATCAGTGAGCAGGTACTGCTGTATCCTGCCACATTAGCTCCCACCACCGCTGTGTTTCTGGGCTACCGGGAACTGTTGGCTAACGGTACTCGCGAGGAACGCAAGAAGCAGGCAATAATGACTGCCGCGAACTAAACATTATTGCATGCAAACATCCTTCATACTAATATATCCAATGATTAATCTATTCAAACAAAATGTTTGTAATAAATCTCTAACTGTAGGTAATTATTTATCTCGGTGCATTTCTTCTTCGTCTTTTCGTCTCGTCCATGAAATTGCAGAGCAGGCTACTTCTTCAAAGCTTCTTTATGCCTATTCTTCTTCTTGTTTGGGACTGTGTCCTGTTTATTCCTGGGACGCGGATGTCCAACTCTCCCTCCATTTATTGGTGGGTGTCCAGGCGGTCTGCTGTTTGGTGGTTTTTATCTATTTTTACCAGCCTCACCGGATCCGTTCCATTCAACTCTATTTTGTGGCGCCGTTAAGTTCATCTCATCTCAAGAAGATCGTAGGTACTTATACCCTCTGACTACCACGAACTGAGTAGTACCTACCCGTCTTGTGTTTTGATTCGTTCAGCAATGGTTCTTTGAAGAATTCTCGTATTGCTGACCACGTCTGTCCATGCTAATCATCAAGATGGCAAAATCTTTGTGCTATTGAAAACTCATTGTGGAATTGGGTGACAAAAAAAGTGTTTGAATCGCCGCCAATACCTGAATAAAGAAGGAAAACCGATGCGATTGGTTTAGACTTTAGGGTTTACCCTTTTACCTCGAGCTGTGGCGATCTTAGGAGTTAGAGTATGTGCTACAATTGATACGGGAGTTGTGAAGAAAGAAAATTTTGGGCAAGCATTGGAAGTAACAATCCAAGTAGACGAGGAAGAAAATATACCTAATCAAACTTCTTTTTCTCGTGAGCTTACGTGTATTTGTCGTCATGCCAACAAAGACTATATATTTTCGTTGACTAAGGGTTGATGAGAGATAGGACTTCATCTCTTTCATGTCATCTTCCACATGGCTTCTCCCGCTCCTATTACTTCTGACAAGGTTTTGTCGCGGCAAAATCTCATCGATAAGGAAAAAAATTCCCAATTTTCAACATTTCTTTCTTAAGTTTGTAACTTTTTAGAAGCAGCAACAAACGGATAAGAACTTAATGTTGCAACTAATGTTTTTCCATTAAGTTTTTGTAACGGACACAAACGACTCCGTGCGGTGATTTCCGAGTGGCACTAACAGCAATTTCCTGAACTTAACCTAAATGTGCTCATTCACCATCGAACAGACACCAGGCGCAGATCTTCGATATTATAATCTAATTATTATGCACAAACCTCGCTTCTGCAGGCAACCCGAAAGATTCTTATTAAAATTCCTCAGAAATCAACTGTATGAGCAAACTTACCTCACCAAATGTGAGTTCTCGCGAAATTGCTCTTATATATTTTTTTTTAATAAAGAACTAATAAAAGCGCATGTTCTGCCAGTGATACTTTATGGAGTGGAGGGTTGACCTCTCAATGTCACAACCATGAATAAGCAAAATTGAGGCCTTCGTACTCCATACATAGGTACAATAAGATAATGCCCTGTATTTCGAAGTCCTCGCGACCCCAATGATAAGGTTTTACGAATTATCGACAAAAATACATAGATTAATCAGTTTTATTTTCATTATCGTACCTTTTCGTATTAGCGTAAAACTTCAATGTTCGCTTTTCAGGACAGAACTCATTCAAATTTTTAACCTCTTGCATCGTCCGCACTCCATATTATTTTTAGTCTAAGATTTTAATCAAAACTCCGTAGCTATAATTTTGTACATTTTAGATTCGAGTTTCATTTATTTATTTATTTATTTATTTATTAATTCATTGTACGGCTTAAGAGCCTTTTTTTATAACAATATACAATAATCATAAATTTACAATATAATATATAAAATACAATATATAAAAATACAAACATTAAATATATCAATACACAATATATCTTTAATAAGTTGCCTTGAAAAAGTGTCAAATAAAATGAAATGCACAGTGAGATTTGGGTGTCCGCAGCCAATAATCAATATGGACACTTCTGCAAGCTCTTATCACCATACAATGCTATATTCATTAGCCATCAGATGATGGGGGTGATGTTGATTTTTTTCGGTAACAAATTTTCCTTGAAACTTTTTGGTTGGCGACGAACCGAGGTGAAAATACAACGTATTTAATAATATTATCTTAGACACAACACCGTCCACGTTGAGCGATGATATGCAGCAAGTAATGACTTTTTAATTCTTTTGTAAATCATCATTACAATAATTGGGCCGGCGATGTTGTGAATGTTTAGCGAAATTGTGGAATCACGTGATGGTCGCGAGGATATGCCGATGGGTCGGGAGATTGGCGCCCAAATTACTGCCTTATATTTTTGGAGGGCTGCCTGCACAATGCACATTACCTTTTAATGACTCTATAATGCACCGCTTTTACCAGAAAATCTATATTGCACGACCAATTTATGCTAAGTATCAGAGCATACAATGTATAATATTATCTTGAACAACCAAAAACGAGGAAGACCTTTTCACGGCGTGTTCCGTTTCTTCGAAGTAGACCTGATGGATTTGAACATGATGTACATACATACATATCCTCAGTTTCACAACCCTTGGTGGGTCTTAGCTGCCTCCAAGAAATGTCTCCAAATCTCCCTGTCTGGCTGCCACCTTACAGTTCCTTTGGCCCAGAGCCCTGCCGTCTGCAACAACATCATCCAACCATCGCAGTTTTGGCATTCCAACGCTTCTTCTCCCAAGTGGATCATTGAACAGTAGTCTTTCTGGGAGCTCCTGGTCATCCATACGAAACAGATTTCCTAGCTAGCGTAGTCTGTTAATCTTAATGAACTTGACTACGCTCACATCCTGGTATAGACCATTGAACTCGGCGTTGTATCGTTTTCACCATCTTTAATTAATAGATCCATATATTCGACGAAGGATCTTTCTTTCGAAGGCATTCAGTACATTTTCATCCTGCTTGGTTAGTGTCCAGGTGTCAGGTCCCGGAGGAATATGCCAGCACTGGTATAATCAGAGTCTTATAGAGTGTGGCTTTCGTGTTTCTGGATAGTAGGCGAGACTTTCAACATTAAGTGAACAAGATCTAGCGTAATGGAGAACTCTTGCTTCCTCCCTATGCCCCTGAGTAGCGTTTTAAAGGGAGCATTGATTGATGGATTCTAGTGATTGATTTTTCTAATTAATTTTTTTATATTGTTACAGGTATGTTTCAACAAAGTACGCCTTGAATTTCTCGTCTATACTGAACCTCAGTGAAGGTAAGATATCATCAGATAACCTAAACGAATTGGTGATACTCGCCACTATATGACGGTTTTCGTCACGAGTGTGGCATAATACTATTTAAAATTTCGGGAATCCCTATCTACGCTGAAGAGATGAAATAAGTCGGGAGACATATTATGAGGATTTTGATAAAAAGCCTTTGACCATCAGTAATGGGTATTGAAGGGTTTGTAGTAGGAGGAGAGGGGTAGAACTGTGCTTTTAGACCACCACCAGCCTCTAACGGAACACCCTTAAGCACCATATTCTAGGTCGGTACCTCACAGGTAATTGCTTCATTAGCGTCCGTACAATAATATTACAAAGTGTTACCTTCATAAATGAATTATAATACACCCGTGTCAAATAATATATTTTCTTAATACGGCATACTAGTTATATTGTATTTAGTTCTATGATCGTGCGTAAATAATAAACACTAGGTATGTAATGATGTATTGTTTTAAAACGCACGGTTTGTATGCGTTCTAAGTTTCTTCATTTTATCAAAATCTACTTAAAAGACAGCCGTTTGTTTAACTACATTTTGACCATCCACTGCTGGATGACGGCCTCCCTCGCATATTAAGTCCAGACATTTCTGAAATGGACGTGATAGGGGTAGTTGGCAATAGAACGCTATACGATGGCCAAGCCGGCTGGCGAGGGCGGCCTTCCACGTTGGCCCATGGGTCTATCTATAGTATCCACCAAAGTTGAGCAACTGGCGCATATTGCATGGTTTCCTGGGCAGATCAATGTCGAGGTAGTGTGGATTTGTGCTTGGAACGAATCAATCCTTGCATAGAGTATGGACATCAAAAAATGACAAAAAAAGTTAATACGACCCACCTTTCCCCCCACTTTGAGTAGGTACCTACTTAGAGAAATTTTACAGCAAAATAAAATTAAGGGAATTCAAATGTAAGAAGTTTTTTTTATGACTGAAAGCAAAACAATTTAAAATTAGCCCTCAAGAACTCCGAGTCGAACAATACCTATGGAAAAAACAGAAATGCTGTATTAATATTAAGTCCAAACTTCTGTTATAACTGTCAATCCTTAAAAAATAGCAAAGACAAAATATGTCTCTTTGTCTAATTTTTAAGAAGGTACCTAACCACATCCACTTTATAGATAAAAATTGAGAGATAGTCAGAGTAAAAATATTTGTTTTTGATCATTTTTTAATGCTTTGTACTTTGGCGCCTCTAACTTCTATCCGAACATAACAAATGACCCATTTTGGATCATCTTTCTTCCTCATACTCCGAACCGAACACAGGTAGAGCAGATCGCTCAAACAGATTTCAACAGAACCGACATTAATTACAATTTTGAAAATATATATAACTGATTTTTACATTTATATAACGCTATGACAAAAAAATAATAAATTTAATAATGTATGATATAATAATAATAATAATATGTAAATGAAACCAACTGAACTTTAATAGATAAAGTTTAATAACTATTGAAATTGTTTAAATAATTATCAAAGCCATAAATCTAATCTCTCCTATTCTAAGCTAATATAATAAATTATATGAAATTTTGTATCTACCTACAAGCAATATACATAAGAGCAATAGATATTGATTTAAAATAATAATTATTACGTAATTGAAGTATCATTCTCCTTTATGGGTGTGAGTCCTGGCACCTGACCAAGGCCCAGGCACAAAAAGTCTCAGCCTTTGAGATGAAGTGCCTAAGGAGAATTCTGGGCGTAAGATGGTACCACCGCATCACGAACGACGCTATACGCCGGCGCACCCAGCGTGAGCCCATCACCTCCACCATTGTGGGGAGGAGATGGACTTGGCTGGGACATGTGTTAAGGATGCCGAATGACAGTTGGCCGAGGAGAGCGCTGTTCTTCCTCCCATGAGGGTCCCGAAGACGAGGAAGACCCTCTCACACTGTGTTCCGCTCCTTCGAAGCAGAGCTGAGGGACATGGACATGGTGTGGGAGGAGGTCATCACCGTTGCGCAAGATCGAGCGCAATGGAGAGCTCTTGTTGCCTCCCTATGCCCCTAAGTGGGGTCTAAAGGGAGTTTGGGGATTTGGGAATTGAAGTATCAAATATGCCACCAAAAAGAGGTCAAATGTTGATAAATTTATAGGATATTAGAATACCGAAGTTCGTAGGTTTTACCTCTTTGATGAAAAGAAGCTTTGCTAAGCTAAGGTATATCAATATCGATTGAAAGATACGTTATACATACATATTTATAAATTTTGTTCCCTTTAAGCTCCCAATTCTTGATCACTCCAAACAGATGTGACCTGACCATCTATTATGACAGGTGTAAAAATTGAGTTTTTTTAATCAATTATTAATATCGATATTTAACTACGTTACAGTATTTTGTATTTAGGAAGTATGTTCAGTAAATAGGGATGGAAAAAGTGAAAAAGAAATCGAACGTAGGAAAGTTGCTGGTTGCAGGGTGGGCGGCGCACTAAGACCTATTATAGTAGCTAAAATACCAGAGCATAACGCAATCCTGTTACTGTAATTATGTATGAATGAGAAACGTGGACATGGTCGAAAAAAGAAGAAAGCCGTATAAATACAGATGATAGTTCTACGAATATTATGTGAGAAAACATTGTGGGATATGGAAAAGAATGCAAATATCAGGAAGTAATGTGGTATGGAAGTAAGTGTTGTGACAACGATGAAAGTTAATAATGTGGAAAGAATGGATACAAAATATAGAATGACAAATATAATTTATAGAGCTGAAAGGATCGAACACATCGATTCTGTTCTCAAGGAAAGTCAGGTCAGAAGTAAGAGAAATAGGAGAGGTTGTATGAAAAATGATATGTCGGTGGAAGAAGCGAAAGAAGTATGCTTGGATAGAAAGAGTGGAGGTCCGTTTTCTCTGCCTACCCCGTACGGGACACGGCGTGATGGGTAAAGAAAAACAACGATAATACACGTATTTTGCTATTATTAGCAACACGGGTACTATGGTGGAAGGGTGACAAAATGAGACAATTTTGGACCAAGTTTTTAAAATTGTCAATCAGCTGACGTGACGCATTGGACCAAGGGCATTCGAGGTTCCCCATGGAAGATCCATTTGGGGTGTTTGAATTTTGGACTGATGGATATCCAATTCATGATGGATCAGAATTTTGAAATTTGACCACTATCGTAAAGTATTCTTAGCTGTCACCCTCTTTATGATTAACTCTAATTTTTTGGGTCGATGTTTGTCCTTTTTTAACAACTTACTTAAATTCATTATTAATCTGACCACTTTTTTTTTTAAAATAGCCCTGAGCGTTGTTATAAAATATTTTAATTTGTTTATCTGTATGCGTGGTTAATGTTTTTATCACAGTCATCTAGCTAGTAGACTCTCGCAATATTCGATACGTAAATTGAAACGACACAACAATCATATAAAATTAAGGTCACCAAAAATAAATAAACAATAATAAATTTATTGATATTTTTGAGGTACGATTATTATTTATTACAGTCTTGATTCAATATAGTGTTAATTTGGTTGTTTTAAACAATCCTTAAAGGTATATTGACTTGCTACACTAGTTAGTTCATCAAAGACATTTTTGGTAAGACCAATTTTATTATCGACAATACCTATAATTTTTTTTTATTGATAGGTATGTATTTAAACTGTGTGTTGTCCATTTTCCTGTATGAGTGTGCTGTGCGAGTCCTATCCCCGTAAACAATTTGAATTTTTGAATCGATTTTTTTTGTCAATGGATATGGTGAAAAAATGAACTGTCCACTGGAAAATTATAAAGAATTATTAGTAAAACAAAAAAACGTGTAATATAACTTATATAAAAACTAGCTGACCCGCACGTCGAACGTCGAGATAACTCAGAATAAAAAAAATGTCCAAATTAAATGCCTACAGTTTACGTTTAGTTTGTAATAAAAAAAACTCCTCTAGTTTCCTAGAAAAAAAAAATCAATTATTGATGGCGGTGTAGTAGGAAATAATGGACTCCATTAATAGCAAAAAAATTACCAATATTTTAAAGTAAGATATAAAATATGGACAGTTAATTTTCTTCCAACTCTACATACATTGACGAAAAATTCAAGATAGCTAGGGCCACTGATATTTGAACTTGTCCAAAGCCCAGGCACAAAAAGTCTCGGCATTCGAAATAGGAAGTTCCACAGGAGAATTTTGGGTATAATATGGTACCACCGCATCACGAACAACGCTATACGCCGTCGCATCCAGCGATGGCCCATCACTTCTACCATTATGTAGAGAAGATGCACTTGGCTTTGACATGTGCTAATGATGACGAATGACAGTTGGCCAATTGATTGATTGATTGATCTGCGGCGCTACAACCCTGAGTGGGTCTCGGCCTCCATCAGCAAACTTCTCCAAGCCACCCTGTCCGTCGCCAGTGCGCGCCAGTCACCAACCCTTCTTCTTCGCCAGTGATCTCCGTCTTTGACTGGTCCATTTTGCGGCGCAGGATCTTCCTTTCGAATATGTCCAGTTGGCCAAGGAGAGCGCTGTTCTTCCTCCCATCAGGGTCTCAGAGACGACTTTCTCATACCATGTTCCGCCACTTCGAAACAAAGATGAAGAATTTGGACATGGTGTAGGAGGAGGTCGTATATACTGCGCAATCGAGCGCAATGGAGAGTTCTTGTTACCTCCTATGGCCCTAAGTGGGGCGTAAAGGGAGTTTGGATTGGAAAAAAAAGATGTTGAAGTCAAAGCTAAGAATGAAAATGTCTCAACATTATATTTTATTACCTACTCGAGCATGGTTATCAAGTTCATTAATTACACCGTTTTTCCAATAGCCAGATAATATACCGTCTTGTCTTCTATACAAATTCTGAAACGGATGTAATTGATTACATGAATTCGGCAATAACTTAAGTTCGATGAAACAAAATGCGTCATGTAGAAAGAAATCGATTTGTTGAAGTAACAGCAACATTAAAATCATTATTAAATATCACCTTTAATTGAATATGTTTGACATTCACGGTTATTTAGTTGATTTTGCCCAATTCTCTTTTCAATTAAATCCAATGCCCTTAAGAAAAATTATATTATAATGTTATTTTTGTTTATGATCTTATGTATTATTTTTTAGTTTATGGTTAATATTAAGTAATTATGATTTGCTTTCGTTTTTTTAACGACAGGTAGGTATCTATTTATGCGCTTATGTGACTCTAATAATATTTGGGTAGGTACGCAAAATAGTAGATTTTAACTAGAATCATTTATACTTTATGGGTATTAGAGTTTGTTCATATTATTATTGATTAACAAAAATAAAACATTGAGCATTAATCTCAACATGGAATGAGCCTTCTCTTTTTAATTTCTTTTTTTTTCTGTGAATCTTTATACTAAGGTGTTGGCAGTCCAACGATTCAGTCGACGGCTTTCATACGTAAAGCGTACCGAAGGAGGTGATGGGTTCGAATTCCGGTGCCTACTATTTTCACTCTCGCGACAAAAGCCTTTGCTTAGCGTTAAAGATGTCAAAGTGTATATATTTGTTTTGTATACACACTTTGAGTTCAGTATGTCATTGTAGTGTTAAACCAGGAATTAACATGCTAGCTATGGGTTTAACTTTCGTTCCATATTATTTTGTGTTAGGGTTGTTTCAACTACCTGCTTTTTCTGATGTCACCTTTGAAAAAGAAGAAGTAAGTTGAAAAAGTTGATTAGAAAAATGTAGGTTGCAGATGAATGAGACTTTTGTCTTGATATTCTTCAGCTTTTCATCTTGTCTTCAATCTTGGATAGAGGACTTTTCCATTTCTTTAATAGATCCCTTTCGCAACCACTTTAAACTAGCATTATTTTTAATAGCATCGATGCGTCTTGTCTGAGGTCTCCTGACCTTTTGTCTCGGTTGTCAGTCCAGTAGGTAGTTACTCTATACTTAACCAGGTTTCGATGCAAGAAGTAGACTGTGGAAAAGTTGACTCTTGAAACAGAGATGGAAGAAAGATGTGCCAGACACTGGATCGCTGATGGAGAGCTCCAGAGGCTTTTATGGAAAAAGTAATAAAGACATAGGAAAATGACGATCGAAGTGCTCAGCAGTAAGAAATAGACAACTTCGTACCTCTGGGTAGGCCAAACAGTAGGAACCGAGGAGTGGATGAAGAAGTGGGGTTTAAGTCGGTCCTCTGGGCCAGGTGTCCTATAATGGATTTTCTATGAAGAAGAGTTGGCAGGCCTACACTGCGGTGTGTTGATGAGGTTAGGTGAGATGTCGTACAGATTATGAATATTTCCGGCTGTAGCAGAAGGCAGAAGTGGTTACATGAAGGCAGTTTACTGAAGGCTTAGACTAGATATGGGTTGTACAGGCACCGGAATGAAGGTACCTACCCTATACTAGAAGCTATGATCGAAATATTGGATTCAGCCCTTTAACCAAAATCGAAAATCGATTTGGATATTATAAATAATCACCCGATTAAACAATATTATCTTACAAATTAAAACCCATACGTGACACGGCCGTCAGATGCTCGAAACATATAAAAATAATTACGTATAATTTTTTCGTAACGATGTCGTTGTTATCTGTACAGTTACGACTGTTAATCACACGAATTATAACTTTTTTGTGTCCCGTAATAGGCGGGTAATGTTATAATAACTAAAGTGGATATATGTGGCTGGATATTATGAACTTTTATTGATAGTTACTGTGTGCGTATGCGTTGATCAATCATTCATACTTTGTGCGTGTAATTTTTTTAAACTTACAATTACAGCGAACGTGCATTTATCGAAAACCCGTTTTGAATCGGATAAATTCGACAACATATTTTGTCAAAAAAGTAAAACAAGTAATTTTTGAAGATAGCAATCTACAATCTGTAAAAATAAACATATTATTATTAATCACCTTCGGTCGAAAGTATCAGTAATTTGAAAAATAGTAGCTTAAAGAAGGAGAAAGACCTGTTTAAAACCCTTTCTGAATAGTTTTATATGAGTTGGATGCGCTACATAATCGAGAGAACAACCCTTAAACAAGGAACAGTAGAAGACGGTCGTAAGCCCGTAGTGGTGTGTTCCATTTAAAATCGAACATCAGTAAGGAATTGTTAGAGTCATTAGTTGTTACATATTCTTTATTCCATGTATACTTTTTTTTTACCCATTATGTTGTGTCCCGTAAGAGATAGATAGAGAGAACGGACCTCCTCCAAGTGTACCTACTTCTTTCGCTTCTTCCACCAACATAACATTTCTCACACAAAGTCTCCTATTTGTCATACTGCTGACCTGGCCTTCCTTGAGAACGGAATCGATATGTTCGATCCACGTCATTATCGGTCCGCCACGCTTTATGAATTCTCCTTATAAATTCTCTTTGAAATTATGTTTTCACCCACTTTTTCTACATGCCCAAACCATCTCAACTTGGTCCCGTCCAATCTGAGACGGGCCAATCACGGGTAGAAGTTTCAAGTGAAAAAAAAAACACACTCACACAACACAGAAAAGCTCTGACTCGACCGGGAATCGAATCCGGGATCTCGTTCACGCCTATACCACTACTCTACCGAGGTCGCATCAGCTTTTCGATCGACGTTTGCAATGGTACATTATTGTTCGGCCTAATAAGAAGTATTGCGCCTAGTGCACAGCATTAAAGGTTGTCCTAAACGACCAAAAATGCAGCAATGGTGTTATGAAATAAACTCAAAAAAATGTTTTTTTAGATAGCTACAATTTGTTACTAATTTTTAAAAGTTCGTATAATTCCATCTCTACTGTGCGACATTTTGACGAAATGCCTATGCATGCATCGTAAAAAGGTACCAAATCACCGTACGCGGTACCTATACTTCCATGTGATTAGCGTTTTATGTACTCCGTATGTTCCGAAATGTACGATTCAAGATGTTTATTATGCAAATTAAATAGATTTATCTTGTTGGTAGTTAGGTAGGTAGGTACCTAGACATTAATATTATTACAAATATATTACGAGGCGTACATTATATTTTAAGATTTAACCAGATGAATATAATCAGCACGGTGTCGATGGAAATATATTTTCTAGTGTTACTGTGGATTCAACATATTTCGAAGTTTCATACTGGTTTTGCTAATAAAAAGTCTTTAAGTAGGTACCTACTGTGAAAAATTAAGTGTAGGTAGTAGTTAAATAAAGTTTCACCAGGGTCTCGAAGATGAAGAAGCGTTCTGATACTGTGTTCCGTTCTTTCGAGGCAGAGCTTAGAGATTTGGATATTGTATGGGAGGAGGGCAATAAAGCTGCGCGAAAACCAGCGCAGTGGAGAGCTCTTGTTGCCCCTGACTTTTTAAATATAGAAATAAATCTGTGCTCACTCAAAGTGAACACAATACAATCTTTGACTCTTTCACAGTAAGCTACTCAAAGCTTGTGTCGTGAAAGAGGAAGATGGTCGACACCAGCTGATATCGAACCCACGACTTCCGCATGAAACAGTAGGGGAGACCGAGGTGAGTTGAAACAAATTTTACATTATAGCTCATATCTCAACACAGGGCAATCTCACAAAAGTGAAACTTAAAACGATGTTGTCCAAATTAGTATACTCTTTAATGAGCTCACAACAAATGATTTCATTCAAGCATTCTAGGAGATAATTAGCAAAAACCAGACCCGTTCCATTTGTTTCAACTCACCTAGATACGAGGTAAGTTGAAACATGGCACGAGGTGAGTTGAAACGCATCTTTTAAAAATTGGTTTAGTTATAATAAAAAACATTTGCATAGAAATATTGTTATATTTATGGAAAAATAAACATACTCATAAGTAAATGAGATCATATTATTAAGTAATCAAAAGTAAATGAGCGAATTTGAGATCAAATTACATACATATTATTTTTATCATATTCTTACTCGTAAGACTTACACCATATTATTGGAAAAAATGCATATCAAGTAAAAAAAGTAATGTTGGAAAACTTTGCTGGTTTATGTGTTGTATTATTCGTGTATTTGTTATTATGTACCTATTAAAAAACTGTTTGTTTGCGAAAATTCGCAACATAATAAAATAAAATCATATGGCACTTTATAAGTAGGTACCTCCCTATTATAAAAACACACATTCCCTAGGTATCATTGATTCTAATGGGTATTTTCATTACTTATACATATATTTATTTGGTCAAAACAATAAAAAAACATACCTATATACATATATTAAAAAAAAAACATTCATAATAATCAACATTAAAATCAGTATTTAAAACAACTTAATCTGAGAGACAATTTTGGCAAATTGAGTTCACCTTCCGTGCATGCTTCATCCTAACCTTTGCTATCTAGGCACTGCACCCATTTTTCATTAGGTCTACTATTTGCAAACGACATATTAAGCAATAGCAGCCATCTTCCTCTTCATCATCATCCTTGCTTTTACTGCATTTTGGCAGTTTAACTCCCTTATTTTCTTTTTTACTCTCACTTTTTATTAAAAATCTGTCGTTTAGCTAGTTTTACTCTGGATGAGCTTTTAGTTTCTTTATAAAGCGGCAGAGTGATGTGTTATTGAAATTATAAGATTTTGCCCAGATTTTGCCGCATCTCGTAGGTTATTATTCCTTAGGTTTACCACTTCTGCTGCTAATTCATATATTTCTAATGCGGCTTCACCTCTTATTTGTTTTCCGAATATATTTATTTGACATTCTGAAACAAAAATAGAATTGATTTTATAATTAAATAATATCATGATTGTTACCGAGGTGAGTTGAAACAAAACGTTTCAACTCACCTCGGTAAGAAAAATACCAACTTCATGCGGTTTAACATCAAAATAATATTGAAAGTAGTTGTTTTATAAGAAACTAAAGCTATGTTGTAAAAGTTCGATAATCAACTTATTAAAAATCATTTTAAAAATAAAAAAATAAAAAATATTAGGTATCATAATTCATGATTAAAAAAAACAAAGAAAACTTACTTTTAGTACATTTTTACGGATGAACGTTATAACAGCAAAACCACTCGCCGAACTGGATCGATGCATACTGAGGAATTTGATATCACGTTGTCGGTGAATCAAAACTGCTGCGTTGTCAAACCATTTCCATAGAGTTGATGAGATATGAACATTGTTTCAACTCACATTTGTTTCAACTTACCTCGGTCTCCCCTACGATAGCCGGAGTTGTAACCGCCATGCTACCAACTACTTCAGTTAGCTTCCATTACTGGATATAACATATTTTCGGCTATTGTTTTTTTAGTTTTACTCAATGAATTGTTCAATTTGAAACAAAACACAATTGCACGTCTCTATACGAATATTAATTTATTGGCTTTCGAACCTTAGACCTTCAGTTTGTTACCATCAGACGGACAGATCAATCTATTATAAGTGCACTTACACAGAAAATCATTAATTAATATGAAATGAAAATGCACTTTTGATGGTAGGTAGTCAATTTATAAATACTCGTAAGAATCTACCTAAGTTTATCATCTATATGCAAATAGATCCAAAGCCTAAAACACATATACGTATTATTAATTCATAATATTATTATTAATGTATTAATTTATTCTAGCTTTAAAATTATTAAATGCATTTCTAAAGACCTTTTGCAAATATATTGATGCATCGATCGCCGATATCTCGATCCATCTATAAATAATAAAATATTCCATTAATGTTCGATGATGAAGTGATTCTCAACTATTAGGTGTGTCGATGATGTTTCAGTTAGTGGGATAATGGATAGCTTAATTGCAAAGATGTCATCTACCAATAGCGTAAGAATATGACGTTAATATTACATCTTTTAGGGCCGGTCTTTCGAATGAGCATTAAACAGCCTAATAGTAAATGGACATATAAATTTAAAGGCTCCACTAACTCAAAACGAGTCTTTCATGAGAAATTTAATGGACTATTGGTTAATTGACAATTCACTTGTTTTTTTTTGCGACTGGCAATATTGAACTTGTTGCTATCTTCACTCCATACATGTGTGAGAGCGAGACGCTCGGTAAACACCATTCGTTAGAAAAAGATGACAGACAAAGTCTTATGTGTTTGTTTTACTGCAACTGTCAGGTTAAGTTTTATTTTATTTCTGTTATTTTAATATTTTTAAAAGTGAACCCAAAGAAATATATAAAATAATTCATATATATTATTTTCTGTATTAAAAATAAGTATTTCGAGGTTATTCCCATTGTTTTATAATAATATTATGTATCTACTATGTGCGTCATCTTGTGATTTTGACATTTCACTTAGCATTACTACCAAAGTGAGATATTTTTATAAAATAGACGATATTTTAGTACCGCATAGTTCCTATTTTGATGCTTTATAGAAAGCATTGTAATCCGATTTATAAATTGGTCGATAAAAATAGGCTCTCTCATAATAAGAATCATCAACAATTTCGAAAAACGGTATCTTTCTTTTTTCTTTTCTTTCTTTAGCCTTCTCGCGTCCATTTTTGAACATAGGCCTCCCCCAATTGTCGCCATCTCTCTCTCGTCTGTGCCCTTCTCATCCAAAACAGACAAAATTGGCAACCATTTTGACAGTTCTTAATTGTCCATTAGTGTGCTATTGGCTGTTGGAGCGGCCCACTAAATTTAATCTTTCATTAAGGGGTTTAATGCCCTAATCGCCGCTATTTGACAGTTGAAAGATCCGTTTTATTCTCTAACGGGGCATAAGTGAGTTAATCCTCCATTAAAACTTATTAGACTGTTTAATGCTTGTTCAAAAGATCCACCCTAAAAAGTCAATCTGCTTTGTTCTATTACGAACTGCAATCAAATCATGTGAAAAAAACTGGTTTCTTAACTTTTAAATCACAAATGTACATCACTGTCCGAAAATCACCATATTCTATTGCTATTTTGAAGGCTGGCATAGTAATGGTAACTTAACGTTTATCATTTTTGGAATGGAAATTTTGCCATTCTAAAAAATTCCAAACCCCTATCAAGGCTCTAATTCGCATCCCTTTCCATCCTAACCAAATACCCTTACCATTGGTATAACTTTTACCTCTAATGCTAATAATTGTTTAGTAAAAAGCTATCCATATCCATTGTCTTTTATTTGACAAAGTTAGTCATTTGAGTGTTGAAAATAAGTGTTCAGATAATAATGTATATTAAAAAATAATAAAATATACATTTATAACATGAAAATAACAATATTCAGTATAGGAACCTACATTCTAAAACTATATCTTAGATTCGCATTGATGTCAACTTGCTTTTTTTACTCATTCTTTCTTAAAAGTATTGTCACACTATAAACCAATGGCTTATCAATGCATAGTCCGGGACAGTCCAAACGAATGGCGAACTTTCAATTCAAATTTTCAGAATGACCTTTTTTAAGTTTGTGTCCGGGGCCAAAATTTTACAATGGTGGCAACACTGCAGAAATATGAATACCTATTTGCATACTTTTTAGATAGGTAGGTATTCATATTTTATCGTATATACCTATGTTAAATATCATTGTATTTTCACAAGGAGAAAAATTATTGTACCTTACACCGTTTTCGAAGTTCAATGAAGACATACCTAAGTATCTACCTATTGTTGTTATATTGAAATATGCATGCCCTGGTCACTGAATATTGAGTTGACTTATTTCAATACTATTAATCATAGAAACAAGAAGATTTATAATATCTCCTTTACATAGACAAAGAAAGATAGAGAGATGTTAATGCTGGTAACACAGGTTGTATATAGGGTTGTAAGAATTTATTGCTATTTGCATTTCCAATATCGACAATTAATAATTATGACAATCTCGACAAGACTTGTTAACGCAAATAATTATTATGCAAGAACGACACGATTATTATTATTTAAAATAAAATCCATAAAATTTTGGTGTTGCTATAATTCTTTTTATTTGACAGCTCTGTTGAAAGGTGGAATAAAAAAATGACAGACAGTGTCGGCGCTAAATATTTCGCCGATATATTGTGCTAAGTAATTCAAGTCCACGCATTTTAAACAAAACTGAGAAATCTATACTACCTACACATACATACATACATCCTCAGCGTCACAACCCTTGGTGGGTCTTAGCTGCCTCCAAGAAATGTCTCCAAACCTCCCTGTCGCCGGCTGCCACCTTCCAGTTCCTTTTCCCCAGAGCCCTGCAGTCTGCAACAACATCATCCAACCATCGCAGCTTTGGGCTTCCAACTGGATCATTGAATAATACTCTTTTTGGGAGCTCCTGGTTATCAGGGGGCTTATTTTCATATCGCACGATAATTTATTCCGTGTGATATTTCTATGGATTAATCACATTCTATGGAATGTCACTATCTACGACTTTTTGCGTCGAAAAGAGTATTTTGTTATTTTTCGTCGATACTAATTATCTATCACATTTTGATCGATAATTAATTATCTATTGATATTTTGTAGTAGATAACAGAGAAAAGTGATAGAAATATTATAGTGTCGGTGTTTGAAAGAAGTAGGGACGGTTTTTCGTTGTTGTTTCTTACCGAATACGTGTGATAATACAAAGGTTTACTTGATGCAGAAATCAGGAGCACGCTAAAATGAATGAAACTAGTAGATTTTTATTTATTTATTGATTCGATTCTTTATGCACATAATATGAAAAAGTATAAAAATACAAGTGTATAAATATAATGGGCAATGGCGGGATTATAGCCGAAGCAATCTCTAACATCCAACCACAAGTATTCGAAAAAATTTTATTATCAATGTTCATATTATTATTAGGTGTAGAATGGTAAATGCCAAAATCCTCACGTAGGATCATTTTGTGTCACAGGAAAAAGAAAACGATATCCCTCATGGGTAGGATGTTCAAAATTAAACGATAAACTGTCGATATAGTAGTTAGTAGTTGTCGGGATGGGCTGTCGTAATCCATTATAAACATCTTAACTAACTTCATGTCGATAAAATGTGTGCGTGCGGTTGACGCCCACTTTCAGATCGTTACACTGCGCATGTCCGTGTTGTGCATTATTCCTACGAATGATCCATAAATCATTTATGAAATGAGGAACTGTAATGGTAGTAATGTATATAATTGGCTTGTACAGGAGTTGATCAATTCCAATATTAACTGTCAAATGATTAATGACGTTTAGTTAAAAGCCGCCATATTTATAGCTTTCGAATTAAGAATGCGTTCCGCGCTTTTTAAATTAGCACCCTTAATTTAGATTGAGTTGTGTTATTTAACTATGTAACTGACCCGTCTTACTTGACCTTATAGGTTTTTGAACAGGTTCTAGTCAGCTTCCCGTTCCTTGAGCAATGATGAAGAAACTTCAGCATTTTTCTATGTAATCATCACACACATAGAAGTTGAAAAAGAAGAACGTCACTTTCAGTAGATACTTATTCATAAAAAATGGGGAAGAAAAAGAGCAAAATTTTTCAAATCAATTGTCATTCAATAAACTTTTATACCGTAAAACTAAGATTTCATTCAACATTTACATAATTAATAATGTTTTCAAACGATGGCTACCTAGCCTATAGTTATCTGTATTTATCTGATCCTACGAATAATGGATATTTTAATTTAATTTTTACTTTATTCGAAAAAAATGCAATAAACTATTTTGAGAACGCTCCCATAATATCATGTTTTGCACGACTTTGCGCATAATAATATCAGACGTAACATATCTTTGTTTGGATTGATGTACATGTGAAAATCCGTACATAATCGTAATAGAATTTTTATGTAGATGCGTTCTTTGAGTTTTTAACCATACTAGTGGTCCAGTTCATTGGTCGAAATTCGACCATGATTAATTTAAACTATAATATATTATAATAGTGTGCGTAGAGTTTTTTTCATTGATTTAATCTAGTTTTATGTAGGTATGATTTAAAAAAAATATATTAGCATTTGCCACCCCTTCTCTATAAAAACTGTAAGTGTGCGAAATTTCATACTCCTCCGTCCGCTCAATTTTCGTAAAAAGGGGCACAAAGTTTTCCCTTCACGTATTAATATTATATAGATTATCTTTATACTTCATAGATCTGCAGTCTATTTCTATTATATCAAGTCCAGTTTCTGTTTTGACGAAGTTCGGGTTGCCACATAATATATTCTTATCCTAGTGTCTGATGATTCCCTGGATCACAAAAAAAACTCTTCTGATTGCTTCATCTTAAGATGATATAATGTCTTCTTACTATGTATGATGGATCACAACAAAATATTTTCGTATTAGACGGTTAAAAAAGACAATACATTCTAGTTAAATAAAAAAAAAGGTAAAGAAACAAATCATTATACAATACGCCCTATTCTGTTTCGGTTCGAACTAAAATAAGAACGTTCCAAAAATTTAGAATTAAGTTCACATGAATTAAAATTCCGTATTCTATAAAGTGATGTGTTCTAAAAACTAAAATGACTTAAATTAGTTCACCATAAACAAAAATATGAATTATAATTATCGCGCATGCGCCATTGGTCAATGTTTGTTTATTACAAATACTACGTGTGTCAAAATTTGACTAAATATGTTAGAAGCATCTCGAATTTGCGTTTTTATCAGATCAACTCTTATATTTCCTTTTGAAATAAATAAGTATAATTATTTTTAGTGCAAATCTCGTGTTGTAAAGTATTTTATGAAATTAGTGATTTTGATCTAACCTCTAATTTTCGATTTCGGCATAACGAAACACGCGCAAATAATCAATTTTATGATTTTATTTACCTTAATAAAGATATTTAACACTTTTTGTAAACTTATTAGGTTAAAATAATACTTTTATTATAAAAATATCATCAGATATATTTTAATTCGCATACAATTAGGTGTGAACTAAAATTAAGAACGTTTTGACATAAGAACGCACTAAAATTGACTTAAATAGTGTTGTAGAATACCAAAATGAACTAATTTCAATAATAGTCACATTAAGACCGCTCTTAATTTTTATAGAATACCGATGTGCACTGACTAAAATTGGAACGTTCTTATTTTAGTTAGTGCGCACTTAAATTGAAACAGAATCGGGCGTAATATACCATTTACAACGTTTCGCATACTTGTCAGATTTAAAAAAAAAGTGTATCTCGTGTTTTGCCAACATGGTTAAAGATAATAATTAATACAATAATAATTAACGAATGCGTTACATAAATTTTAACCGAAAAAAAAAACATTAATGCGTTTTTTAAATTACGTTTCATTTATCATCAACGCCAATTTGGCCGCATTTATCTTATGCAAGCTACCAACATGCACTGATGTATGCTCTTTTAAAAAAAATAACTTAAAATTCATTACGTTCAGCCTTTAAATTTAAATTTATTTTATACACGCATACATGAACTTTATAACGGATCAAATCGATCGCGAGATGAATAACAACAAAAATCACATTACAATGGTTGCGCCTCTGAATTATGTTTCAGAAGAACCTTAGGTTCTACCTTTACACCCCATTAGGGGCATAGGGAGGCAACAAGAGCTCTTCATTGCGCTCGATCTTGCGTAATGTGTAAGACCTCCTCCCACACCATGTCCTAAAGCTTTGTTTCGAAGGAGCGGAACACGGTATTAGGTTTTCCACATCTAACGGACCCTGATGGGAGGAAGAACAACGCTCTCCACCGCAAACTGTCGTTCGGAGTCCTTAACACAATATGTCTCAGGCATGTTCACCTTACCTCCACAATAGTCGAACCGTTAGGCCTCAAATCAAATCAAAATTCGTGATGCGGTGGTACCATTTTACACCCAAAATTCTTCTGAGGAAAATAGTTTCGAACGCGGAAATTTTCGTGCCTGGGCTTTGGTTAGGTGCCAGGACACAGACCCATACAGGACAATGGGCAACACACACGCATCCAATAGACTTGAAAAAAAAATTGGTAAAATAAATTTTGAGTCTGTGAATATGGACGCGCGAAAGCTTTTTTTAATTAGAACAGGGCCTTAGAATTACAAATTTTGAAAAACGCTGAAAATACCTTAAAAAACACACGAATAATTGCTTCTTTGATAACAAGAAAATGTTATAAAATCAACCTTCATTTGATGCGATTTGCTTGATACAACTGAAAAAAAAACACATCTTAATTCAATTTAGTGCGTTACTTCAATGACAACACTCATTAACTTAAAATGCGCAAAGTATATTATTTAAAATGTCAATACATTTCACGAAATGTACAACATTGTTATTAACCTCCATTAGGCTAAATGACATCGATAAAATATTATATTTTGATTAAGCTCATTGGGCTTGTAACAAAACATAATTATCCGATATTTAATTACTAATTTATGCGCGATTTGCATGTCTCGCTCCAGTAGGTAATATTGATTTTTTTTTCATTTTCCACTTTATAAATCTTATTATGTTTCTATCCTTATTTGGATATGTCTGTGAGTAAGTTCTACGTAGATAGATAGCCAACCAGTGTTTTAATAGAACGACATTATCATGAAATATTAACACTTATATATGAATAAGTTATTTGCCATTATTTTCAAACAGATTTACATACGCGACTTACGAATCTGCATACATAATTGCATTTAGACTGAGTGGTGCTCTAGCGGTCATTTCGACAGTTTAGATACTGACCTTACTAAATCAAATTGAAAAAAAAAAAACATTTAAAACTAAACGCATCAATGTTTGATAAACACATCATTGCATCACTTCTTTTCAATCAATAAACTGTTAATGAACGAAAGCTGTGATTTCGTAGAAAATCGGTGCTGATATGTAGCGGTCGTAAACCAAAGCGAGGTTTTATAGAGAGCTGTAGGTAAACACCGTTATTGTTAAGTGTTTATGATTATCCAAATCGGGCTTAACTAATATTAGGAGTTATGGATTCGGAGTTGTTTTGAACAATAGATACTTTTGATTTAGAGTTGTCTTTAGCATAAGGAACTTTAGAATCGAGGTTTTCAAGCTTTGTAATAAGGGTTATCTTTAGCAATAAGGATTCGGGGCTGTCTTTAACATTTTAGCAGTTTCAGATTTGAGGCTGCCTTTGACACTAAGAGCTTTCGAATTGGAAATTCATAATGGTTGGAGAAAAATATAATTTTTCCTTTGTCAACTCTGAGTTTAAGAGATTCGAGTTTTTTTTATTAAGTTTTACACAAATAAATAAGAATAAATTGCATTAAACCAATGAATTTGCTCAAATGGATACCAAAAAAAATATTAGGTAGTTTGTTTAATAAAAATACAAATGTTTTTTTTTTAAAGTTGACTAATTTCTTCCCACGCCACTTTTACGCGGTAAGCTAGTATTAGAAAAATCTCCCACATACCTACTTCCTTCGATACAATACGCAACATCATCATACACCGCAAATCCTAGCTCCTGTTGTTTTTTTTTTCAAAGAAACCCATTCTGTAAGGTCAGATATTAAAATATAATATTGACCATAAATTATTACACAAAATGTCAAGGTTATGATTTATTTCTTATTAATATCCTAAAAGACAGGAGTGTTTTTAGGATCGAAAAATGAACATAAGGGACCTACTTATTGTGTATATGGAAAAGTTTTTTGTGCTTCCTATACCGACAAAGGTTTTCATAGATCGAAGTTTTTTTTTTGTGAAGCACTTCATTTGCCTTTTTTATATCCGGAATATTTAGATCCTGTGTTAGATTTGTTGGATTCGGTTGACTGAGATAAAGAACCTACTTATTTATGTTGTTATTGCAAAGATAAACTAAAATCGACAAGACTGGAACATTATTATTATTTAAAAATAACAATAAGACTAGAATGAAGATTGAATTCAAAAGTTCATAAAGTACCAATGGCACCCAAGATCTTCAAAATCAACATAAAATCTTCAATACCTGCTGACAAAATATGTCCCAAAAAATGCTCTGATTTGTTTTTTTTTAATCTTCTAACATTCTAAAATCAGTTTTGTTGATAACCCAAAAGAGTCTCAACATTATTTGATCTAAATGAGAACAATAGTTAGTTATTATTGCGATACAAAGAAGACAGACCATCGGTAAAGAGCGACACCATTGAGATATGCGAAAGAAGCAGAGAGTATGACATTTTTGTTGTCAGTGAATGTCGCACTCTCGCTGTAGCGGAATAAAATCTTACCTGGGGACGACCCTTTGCATATTTTCATTCATAAATTCGACTTTTTAGTACATGGATTGAATGTCGCATGACAATGGGCCATTTGGCACTTGTTTGAATTTATTTCATCACGCTGATTAACCGAATAGTATTCTTGAAACGCGACCAAATTTATTTTGTTAAAACGCTTTAGTATTTAAATTTTGGCACAGATTGCGACATTTGTATGTAAATTGAAATTGTATTCTTAAAAAAAAGGTTTCGTTCTAAATGTTTGCGATTTCTTCGATACGGTAAAATGTTTTTTTAAAGCATCTAAAATCATGATTTATCTATTTATTATGTGTGAATTTTTTTAAAACTTTTGAGTTGGTTTCGATTTTGTTCCATTGCGAAAAATTTTGAGCTTAAAATACAGATTCTTTTTTTTATGTCCTAGTAGGTATTTAAAGGTATACCTTTACGGAATATTCCTTGGTCATGGGACTAGGTCAGATGTTATAAAATTACCACGCCCGTCCGTCAATATTTACGCCTTCGTCGCCTCGAACCTTCGTCACTTGTTATCGAAGAAAAAATATTTTTTTCTTTAATTTAATGATGATATATCAAACCTTACAGTGGTAAAATGAGTTTACAAACATTATACGACATTTCTTTCGGGTATTTTTTCTTACTAATGGTCGACCAGTGCTCGAAATTCGACTATAAATAATCAAATTATGTATAAGTTTGAACTAATGTTCAAACTTAATAATTTAAGGTTCCATTGTCAAAGACTGAGCGAGCGCTTTTTTACACTTTTCTTTCTAAAACAATGACATGAGTACCTACGTCAAATTTGAAATTCAGATTTATTTCTGTTGAGTTGATTGCTTCAATCGTGCTAGGGGGTCGGTTTCGTGCGGTGTGCGGGGGGCCTTAAAGGGATTATGTATTATTAAAGAATATGCTCAATATGACGCAATGAGTTTGAATATCCCCACCTTCCATTTGAATATCCAATCCAAATCCAAACTCCCTTTAGACCCCACTTAGGGGCATAGGGAGGCAACAAGAGCTCTCCATTGCGCTCGATCTTGCGCAACGTTAATGACATCCTCCCACACCATGTCCAGATTCCTCAGATCTGCTTCGAAGGAGCGGAACACAGTATGAGAGGGTCTTCCTCGTCTCCGGGACCCTGATGGGAGGAAGAACAGCGCTTTTGGATATACCGCCTTCAAAAAGCAATCTGCGCCCATTATGAGGCGTTTTTCATTTTACATTTTCTTCTATGAAGTTGATGTCTGTGGAAGTGTGTGTGTATCAAATACAAAACATTACAGTTGTGTTTGTAATGTTTTTTTTATTGATTTTATTTATTTTTATGATGATAATAATAATACAACACTTTTCTATACAAAGGTGTCAGTGAGCCGGCGGAACTTATTACAACCAGGCTACCGAGGTCGGTAAGTATATATACATAATTTTAAGAAAATAATAGCATTCGCCACCCCTTCTCTATATAAACTATAAGTAGTGTGCGAAATTTCATACATCTCCGTCCCGTAATTACCGTAAAAATGGTCACAAAGTTTTCCCTCGCATGTTCATGTATAGATAACCAATACGTACTGTGTTTCTTGGCTCTCCACCAGAGCGGTAAAAAAACAACTATAGTAGTAAGTACATAGGTATTATAATGCTAGCTTTTAAACTGCAGGGTCTAAATCCGACCCACACTGACCGATTTGTACGGTAGTCGACCGAATAACTAATTATTCACAACTCCTATTTGGAATATTCCGACTCCGTGTGTGCATGTCTACCTTCTATTACGGCCTCAGTCCGTCCAAGTATTAAGATTATAAAAATATGATTTATTTTTATTCATTTAAACACTTTAAAAAATTTATATGAAGATTTTTAACCGATGTATAAATCACGGTATTCGATAGCTCAGACGAATACAGTAAAAGGCCGATTATTCGTACGCGTAAATTGGTCCGGCTCGTAATTTAGTATAATAATAAGCTATATATTGATACGTGATGGGACACATATTCTGTAGTGTTATATATTTTATACTAATTTATCTATGTATTTGACATTGACTTAGACGCATATATTCTTTTGTTTTTCTTAGCCAAATTGAGAATAGATTAATATTGTTTTTCTTTTATAATAATAGTAAGTCTTTGTACATATCAAAATTAGACGTTTCCATTTTATTGTTTTTGAAAGAGTATTCGCTCAGTCTTTGACAATGGAACCTTAACAATGTTCAAACGTAGGTAGGTACAATAATTCAAATTATCTATGGTCGAATTTCGAGCACTGGTCACCAAGTCACCACTATTAATAATAATACACTTTACTTTGTAAAAATACACATAAATAACCATAATTGGCGGGCCTAGGGCAATTTCTTCCAACCAACCTAAAACAAGAAAGTTTAAAATTTTCTTCCATATTTTAAGACATATATACCTAGTAAAAATTGTAACAAAAACACATTCGACACAAACAATGTTTTTAATTTTCTTTGTTGAGTCGCGGTTTCGGCTACCAGTCATCGGCAAGCCAAGTCATCAAGTTTTTTACATGTTTTATTTTTGAATAACGAATATTAGCTTCACAAAGCAATCCTTGTATCCTGAAATAAGAAAATGGAGAGCTCACAAACTTTAGCATAAAAATTTCGGAGTTTATCATTCGTTTGAACGAAGTTTTTCAATTAATATGATAATCGGGTCAGTTTTGAATTTGACCCACTGCATGTTTATTACGGTTTGGTTTTGTTCAACGTTGTCAACGTTAACGTTGAGATCCCCGAACTATCATAATAAATCTGTGACATGCATAAAAAGCGTGTTGTTCGAAGGCTTTCTCGATAGATAAATAGATTTTTTCCAGACTTCACATTTATACAAATTTCAATTGGCGTAGCGATAATACCTACTTTCTAAAAATTATAAGACCTTCCATCCTATAAAATTTTGAATATCGAACATATTTGGATATACGGATTTCAACAGGCATAGCGGTATTACTAGGTACCTTCAATATCTCAAGACGTCACATTGTTTAAAATTTTGAATATCGATCATTTTATACAGATTTCAACAGGCATAGCGGTATTACTAGGTACCTTCAATATCTCAAGACCTCACATTGTTTAAAATTTTGAATATCGAACATATTTATATAGATTTCAAAAGGCATAGTGGTACTACTACATCAATATCTCAAGACCTCACATTGTTTAAAATTTTGAATATCGAACATTTTATACAGATTTCAACAGGCATAGCGGTATTACTAGGTACCTTCAATATCTCAAGACGTCACATTGTTTAAAATTTTGAATATCGAACATTTTATACAGATTTCAACAGGCATAGCGGTATTACTAGGTACCTTCAATATCTCAAAACCTCACATTGTTTAAAATTTTGAATATCGAACATATTTATATAGATTTCAAAAGGCATAGTGGTACTACTACATCAATATCTCAAGACCTCACATTGTTTAAAATTTTGAATATCGAACATTTTATACAGATTTCAACAGGCATAGCGGTATTACTAGGTACCTTCAATATCTCAAAACCTCACATTGTTTAAAATTTTGAATATCGAACATTTTATACAGATTCCAACAGGCATAGCGGTATTACTAGGTACCTTCAATATCTCAAGACGTCACATTGTTTAAAATTTTGAATATCGAACATTTTATACAGATTTCAACAGGCATAGCGGTATTACTACATCAATATCTCAAGACCTCACATTGTTTAAAATTTTGAATATCGAACATTCTGTAAAAGAAAATGTGCGAATAAATATACACCCATTGTGTTTATATCGACATCCCTTTCCGACTATCGATTCGGTCATCTCTAATGAGAATTTTTTTATTATATACAATAATAAAGCTATTACGATTTATTATGTCTTAAGAGTTATGGGTGGAGATCGGGGATAAGTAATTAAAAAATCGGTAAAAAAACTATGAAATGTGATTTATTCATTTTTATCACGGTACGCCTATGGACGAACAGTAGAACTTTTTACATTCGGTAATTTTTTTATATTTTTTTTGATCAAAAGAAATATTGTATTTTTGTACTGTAAAATTTAATAAAGACCGACCTCCGAAGTAGTCAAAGTTTTTTTTTTTTTTTTATTTAGATTATGAAGTTACAAAAATTACATATTTTATAACTTAAAAATAACAATATTATTCCACTTATATTATTAAGATTATAATTTAATTTAATTAATATTAAATTATAATCTTAGGTAACGGGTTCGATTCCCGATCAGATCAGGATTTTGATATTTTCTAGTCTTAATAGATTGGACGATACTGGTTGACTAGAAAAAAATTTCCAAAGTGATGATAATTTGAGATACTTAGCTGTTTTAGAGACTATTTGTATAAAAAATAGTTTAACTTTTAATAATTTCCATTCACGTTTCTTTTGGGTAAAGAAACATACATTAAATAAGTTTTAGAAATTATTCTTTTTTATGACGCGATAGTTAGAAGGTTGATATACCTCTTTTTCAACTCGAGGGAGAGAGAGCAGAGCACAGAGGGGGTCTGTCTCTTCCTTCCTCTCTCTCCACCCTCTCAGTTAAATCTCCTAACCGAGAGGGGCGGTAGTTGGTCCCCGAAAATGCCCCTGTGGCTAGCTCAGTCTTCACCGAGGACCACACTACCTCTATATCAACAAACATTCTCTCTCTGGTAAGCTGGTGACTGATAGAGGGATGCATGCATGGAGTTATTAAATCAAATTACCGATTTGGGTAAGTACAACGACCAATAATCCTTACTTTATTTCTTTAAAATAAACAAAAAAAAAATCAATATGTTGGTCAAGAAATTAGTTAAATTAAGAAATTAGTAATAATAAAAATCTAACTCAAAAAAAAAATAAAACTAACTTACGTATTACGACTTATTACAAGGAAGAAAAAAAAACATGAATTTATCCTAACAGATGTCACACCCCAAAGAAAGAAAAAGTATGATTACAATAAGTACATACTTATGAAAATAATAAAAACATAAACTTAAGTTAGGTATGCAAAAAAATTGTAATGTCCAAACAAAATTATTTACAAGGCCCTTACGGCCGGCGATTTATGGTCCACTTGAGATCCATCCTTGTCGGCACCCCATCAAGTAGGGACCTCGCCACCTGGGCTGGGCGAGGATTAGTGGTCCTGGCGTCCTCCACTGAGCATTATACATTTTTGTAAAAGATCTGACGACTTAAAATAATTATGGCTTCAAGCTTCTTGCCCGTACTCTTCCCTTCCGGGCGCATCCTGGGGAACTCTCCACCCTCTGCGTGGGTCCCTCAGCCATGGATCAGGTTGCCTCAGTAGATGTCGCGCACTATTCACTTTGAAAATAACGTCTCTTCTCGACCGGAACTATTCATTTTTTTAATAATTATTATTGTCTCTAGGATTTTCACACAACAAGGTTCGTATTACTTCACTCCGACCCGAATTATATTTGCGTACGTGTCCAAGGGCACCCTGCCCGAAGGCAGGTGCCTCCCTCACCGTCAGGACTATTAACTGTCAACCGTCTGTCCACTCTTAACTCTTAACTCTCAACTGTCTACTCTCCTGTGCTGGGACCTCATATGGGGTTATATAGGCCTTCCAGCAAACCACCCCTTTTTGACCAGCGTGGGGGATGATTTCGGTGGTGGAACCATTCTGTCATCTCCGTGATTCGTTGTCTCACGCAGATTGTGCGCACGCCCTTGTGGATGATTTATGGACTTATGTGTTCGTCTCTCCACGGTTGTTTGTGCACCGTAATAATATTTTCGGTACCCATTGAACGAAATGACGTTAATACAAAATAATTACATATTATTACAATTAATTGGGTACATTATGTAATTACATACATAGCTACCTACTTACTATTATATACATAAGGTAATTCATATCTCTTTGGAGATGTATGCAAAAGAATTTGGATTTTAGATAATGGATCATTATTTACATTATTTAATCAATGACTTATAAGGAAATTTTAATGTTTAGTGTTTTTGGGGTGTGCATCATATACAATTATGAAACTAAATATCTGAATTATAAAAAAAAAATAACTTACAACTATAACTTGGTCGACTAATTCAATATCTTAATTAATTGAAAAGTAATTTCTTAATTATAGTAAAAAAATTACAATTATAGATATGTATATACAATTTAATTAAAATGTATCACTGGAGGACCTTTGGTTTCAACTATACTACTAAGACAAAGCATTATTATTAATTACATTGATAAAGGGATGTGAGTTTTTCGACATTATTTCATTTACTACAACGAGAGCTCAGTACCTACTGGCTGACGTTATTTTTTTTAACATTAAAATTACTCATTTAAAAAAAATATACATTTTCCAATTCGAAACATGCTATGTCCTCCAAATAAAAGTCGACTGAATATCATTACTTCCTTATTTTAAACAAACTTGAGAATATCCCTTGAGATTAATTGATTCATGATCAAGAACAATTTAATTATCATCTGTATACAAGATTTACAATTAAAATTACATCTTTCAACTACACAATAATTATTTATGAAAAATAACAAGGAAATACGTTGGTGACATCTTATATAAATTAAGTCTTACATTCTGTATCCGGAGCACTTTAATTTAAACGGGGTGTGACATGTCTAAGATTAAAATTTATAATTAGTCCAATTAGAAATGCAATTTTTGTGCATAATTTATTTTATCGAACGGCTTTCTTACTGTACCTAATGTAAGTACCTAAGTCGTTTCTACACACTTGCGACCGAGATAAACATGTGCCTTGCAGCCTTTACTGTACTTATTGTCTCCTAGATCCTTACAAAATTCACCTATTATATTTATAAACTATTGTCTTCTCCTAACTCATTGTTTATATTTTGAACCATTCAGAAATTATTTTATTTTTCGCGTCATTGTCCAAACTCAAAAACCGACCCATGTTCAATATTTTTATTGATTTGAGAAATATTAATTTATGGTCCCTCTTGTTTTGAAAATAAACCGAGTGCCATTAAAGACTTTCTAGAATATTATTCCCGTTACAGTTATATTTTATTACCCTCAATAACTTGTACCCTTTTTAAGACATCCGAAATTTAAGACAATATCCTATTCAGTTCCTAGTTTTTTTTTAACACTTTAAGAACAATACGAGTGTTAGTTTCTTTCGTCACAATGCTTTTTCGTGAAACCTTTGTCGGAAGAAATTTCTAAAATATTGTTTAACTGTATTATTTATGATATAGCCAAAACATATTTTTTTAATGTGAAATTTAGTCTTAAAAATAAAAATATAGCATATCAAGTCGCCCCCCTTCAAAAAGACTAAATTTCACTTTATAGAATTACAGTATCATACGTAGTCACATAATTAGTAACATCACTATCCCTCGATTTTTTTCCCTAGGCGCCAACCATTTGTTATGTCTTACGTTTCTCTGTTATAATCCCAAATGGTAAGGAATATAACATGCATCCTCAAGATCTTATAAGCCCATGACTCTCCTGTCTATATGTATATGCTACTAATACCACGTATGTACGTTGATTTCGCTAATTACCTGGATACATCAAACTAAAAATAAACTATCCCTCAATAACCCGAATTTAAGAATTAACTGTCATTCAATCCCTTCATTTTTATTTTAACACATCTCCCTCAAGTGCTGGTGGATAACTCCTGAACTCATTAACGTGTCCTTTCTACACCTGTCCTAACCCTAACCAATAACCTGCGCTCATCGCCTTTCCTTCTTTAACCAAAACAACTAACCCCCCCTGGGAATTGATCAGATTCCCTACTTCGGGTCCAAACTCGCAACTTTTCCTCATACCTATCCTCACGCCTCCTACATCTGTTCCATACGAACATCCCTCACTTATCCTGCCCTGACCAACACTTTCCTCTGCCTCCAGGCCGTGTCCAATTCCCCTCTGAACTGGACCAGAAGAGCGAGTCATTCTGTTGCCTCACGGAGTCCTCACCTATTCGCAACCTTTTCCACAAACCTCCAGGCCGTGTCCAATTCCTCTCTGAACTGGACCAGAAGAGCGAGTCATTCTGTTGCCTCACGGAGCTCTCACCTAACCGTAACCTTTCTCTCAAACCTCCAGGCCGTGTCCAATTCCCCTCTGAACTGGACCAGAAGAGCGAGTCATTCTGTTGCCTCACGGAGCTCTCACCTAACCGTAACCTTTCTCTCAAACCTCCAGGCCGTGTCCAATTCCCCTCTGAACTGGACCAGAAGAGCGAGTCATTCTGTTGCCTCACGGAGTCCTGCTACATCACCAGTTACCACTCGAGCCATTCCACTCATTATCCCCACTACGACGCAAAGGTACCGACTACCCTATCACCTGTCCTGGACCAGGTTGCAAAAGAACACGTAACACTATTTATATCCACCCACCTATATATTATTAACGCATCTACCGTTCCACTTATTCTGAAATCAATCTAGCACGAAATTCCCTGAAACTATGAAGTAAATCTAACAATGCTTACTAAAACGATATTGTTCTTATTCTACCAAGCGATCTCCCCAGTGAACATTTTCTTCTAGTCTACTAAAGTAAATACTACCAAACTAATACTATCCTACACCCTATGTGAGTTTTACGTTTCTTCTGCCTTCTACAGGACACTCAAAAACCACGAAAAGAAGTGGAAAGCCTATTCTCTCACCGTGCTTTCACGGCACTAACCCAAGTCTACCAACATATCATAACATTCTAACGCTATGATACCTAATCACAACTATTCAAAAAAACATTAAAACAATCGCAATGAACTCCATCTGCCTGCCTTCTCTATTCACAGTATCCATAATTGAAACTATAAACTGAATCGTAGACCAAGCTACAGGTACACAACGGGCTGTACCAATATCTTCCTCTAGACCCAATCTACCTGTTGGATAATTACTAAAAATCTACAATATTTACATTACGTGTACCTAGTTAAGTCCTACTACGTGTAAGGTATGTACAAAGCACCTGTGTGAACTCTCTATTCCTTCTCGGATTACCAGTTACAACACCTAACCCCTTACGTCACTTCTTAATCAAAACAATGCACAACAATGACATTATCAATAATAATTATAAACACGTAAAAACAAAAAGGGAAAAATAAACACTTAATTACTGGTCGACCAAGCTATCACTATCCTAATATAATATCGACTACGACAACATTAAAATACCTAACATGATTATTATCATTACCCACAGACAGGGGTACGAAGTATTCGTACCAAACGCTGCAAAAATACTCACTCGCCCACTCTTACCTCGTCATAATTACAGGTAGGTATTTTTATTCACGCCCACTTGACTTTAAATAAGAAATTATGATTCTTCTTTATTCATCCCGTATTCGTCATGGTATCCGCTGTTATCCATCCCTCAACTGCCCTATTGATCCTAGCTTTTCAATCCTCACTTCAACCTATCCGTCAGCTCTCATTTCAACCTATCCGTCAGCTCTCACATCACCACATCCAGTCTATCATCCGGCTCACACATCGCCTACCCAGTCTAGCTTTCGGTTCTCACATTAACCTACCCAGCTATACACATACGAATTTCCTAAAATTCCTATCCATACTAACTAGCGCTCAACCTGTATCGCGCATCTGAACAACCCTGGTACCAAAACTAAAGCGAAACAAGCAAATAATCTACACACTGCGCTTTACTATTAACTTCTGAACAAAAAGACCTACGCGTAATTTGATATACCTACCCGTAAATTTATGTACCTACTCCAAAAACATCAAAGATGTTGAGTACACATCAACTATACCTACTCCTATGTGAATCTTCACCCATTCAATATAATATGTAGGTGCACCCACACTAACCAATATCTATCTCCTAAAGTAAATCTACCTATTAAGCGAGGTCATAAATCCCCCTAAAAATTAAACATATTCACTTGACCTAATAAATAACAATTACAATACCTTTGATTATAAACCTAATTTTGACAACCATCTACAAACTATCTATCTACCTAACTTGCTAATATAATGTTATAACCTATTCACAAAATACATAATCCTATTTCGTGTGCGACCCTTCGTACCTTATATTATCAAATACCTATGTACATATATCTAATTCACTATTTTATACACGTACTAACTACCAGTAACACAATACACAATTAATATCATATTGGTCTATTCATCTTTAAAAATATCCGAAATTTAATTTATCTACTATTCACAATTTGTACACATAATGTTGCATTACCAGCAACCTGTACTCCCCTTCCATCTACTACAAGCTTGGTTTCTTCACGCATTAACCCGCGCTTCACTTCGCCTCTAATCCGGCCTACACGGATACAATTCCTGACTCACAATCAAATCACATTCTCAAAACTTTTTCTTCCAAATACTAGTCACATCTCGCTTTCCCAAGGTCTACGGAAGCCGATCAAAGTACCGAGCAATAGTAACATTCGCACCTGTGTGTAGGTCCCTTCTACGCGTCTCTATAACCGACATCGTATAATATACCTATTGCCCCTATAGCGGCAATCTGGGGTTCAACAGCCCACTGTAGCTTGTTTACGCATAGCTCAAAATACAAAATAGCCTAGCTTGTTAACACATAGCTCAAAAACAAAATCAAATACACATACATATATCCACCGAATATTCACAACAAAAATTTCAATATACCCTTATCTAACGTAATGCAAACTTAAGCATTACACATTTCCCATAACGTCATATATTTCTCTACATTAAACCCTATCACTCTAACACAATAATTCTAAAATAGCCGTGTACACTACAACATTTTCCGAATTTACAATAAAACAACCAGTCTACCCTAATCAATAGTAATGTAACCGCGTACATTACACACCCGTCCATGGCATCCACTCACGTCACCCATATCGCGCTCCAGAGAGAGATTCAAACTCGTGTACCTGCTGTAAAGCATTACATACCCAGGTCCGTGCTTGACGCGAAAATTTGCTGTTTTCACACCGTGGTGGGTGCTACTAATAGCATGCTAATCAAGCAAAGCCCGACGTTGGGACCGCCACTTTGATATACCTCTTTTTCAACTCGAGGGAGAGAGAGCAGAGCACAGAGGGGGTCTGTCTCTTCCTTCCTCTCTCTCCACCCTCTCAGTTAAATCTCCTAACCGAGAGGGGCGGTAGTTGGTCCCCGAAAATGCCCCTGTGGCTAGCTCAGTCTTCACCGAGGACCACACTACCTCTATATCAACAAACATTCTCTCTCTGGTAAGCTGGTGACTGATAGAGGGATGCATGCATGGAGTTATTAAATCAAATTACCGATTTGGGTAAGTACAACGACCAATAATCCTTACTTTATTTCTTTAAAATAAACAAAAAAAAAATCAATATGTTGGTCAAGAAATTAGTTAAATTAAGAAATTAGTAATAATAAAAATCTAACTCAAAAAAAAAATAAAACTAACTTACGTATTACGACTTATTACAAGGAAGAAAAAAAAACATGAATTTATCCTAACAGATGTCACACCCCAAAGAAAGAAAAAGTATGATTACAATAAGTACATACTTATGAAAATAATAAAAACATAAACTTAAGTTAGGTATGCAAAAAAATTGTAATGTCCAAACAAAATTATTTACAAGGCCCTTACGGCCGGCGATTTATGGTCCACTTGAGATCCATCCTTGTCGGCACCCCATCAAGTAGGGACCTCGCCACCTGGGCTGGGCGAGGATTAGTGGTCCTGGCGTCCTCCACTGAGCATTATACATTTTTGTAAAAGATCTGACGACTTAAAATAATTATGGCTTCAAGCTTCTTGCCCGTACTCTTCCCTTCCGGGCGCATCCTGGGGAACTCTCCACCCTCTGCGTGGGTCCCTCAGCCATGGATCAGGTTGCCTCAGTAGATGTCGCGCACTATTCACTTTGAAAATAACGTCTCTTCTCGACCGGAACTATTCATTTTTTTAATAATTATTATTGTCTCTAGGATTTTCACACAACAAGGTTCGTATTACTTCACTCCGACCCGAATTATATTTGCGTACGTGTCCAAGGGCACCCTGCCCGAAGGCAGGTGCCTCCCTCACCGTCAGGACTATTAACTGTCAACCGTCTGTCCACTCTTAACTCTTAACTCTCAACTGTCTACTCTCCTGTGCTGGGACCTCATATGGGGTTATATAGGCCTTCCAGCAAACCACCCCTTTTTGACCAGCGTGGGGGATGATTTCGGTGGTGGAACCATTCTGTCATCTCCGTGATTCGTTGTCTCACGCAGATTGTGCGCACGCCCTTGTGGATGATTTATGGACTTATGTGTTCGTCTCTCCACGGTTGTTTGTGCACCGTAATAATATTTTCGGTACCCATTGAACGAAATGACGTTAATACAAAATAATTACATATTATTACAATTAATTGGGTACATTATGTAATTACATACATAGCTACCTACTTACTATTATATACATAAGGTAATTCATATCTCTTTGGAGATGTATGCAAAAGAATTTGGATTTTAGATAATGGATCATTATTTACATTATTTAATCAATGACTTATAAGGAAATTTTAATGTTTAGTGTTTTTGGGGTGTGCATCATATACAATTATGAAACTAAATATCTGAATTATAAAAAAAAAATAACTTACAACTATAACTTGGTCGACTAATTCAATATCTTAATTAATTGAAAAGTAATTTCTTAATTATAGTAAAAAAATTACAATTATAGATATGTATATACAATTTAATTAAAATGTATCACTGGAGGACCTTTGGTTTCAACTATACTACTAAGACAAAGCATTATTATTAATTACATTGATAAAGGGATGTGAGTTTTTCGACATTATTTCATTTACTACAACGAGAGCTCAGTACCTACTGGCTGACGTTATTTTTTTTAACATTAAAATTACTCATTTAAAAAAAATATACATTTTCCAATTCGAAACATGCTATGTCCTCCAAATAAAAGTCGACTGAATATCATTACTTCCTTATTTTAAACAAACTTGAGAATATCCCTTGAGATTAATTGATTCATGATCAAGAACAATTTAATTATCATCTGTATACAAGATTTACAATTAAAATTACATCTTTCAACTACACAATAATTATTTATGAAAAATAACAAGGAAATACGTTGGTGACATCTTATATAAATTAAGTCTTACATTCTGTATCCGGAGCACTTTAATTTAAACGGGGTGTGACATGTCTAAGATTAAAATTTATAATTAGTCCAATTAGAAATGCAATTTTTGTGCATAATTTATTTTATCGAACGGCTTTCTTACTGTACCTAATGTAAGTACCTAAGTCGTTTCTACACACTTGCGACCGAGATAAACATGTGCCTTGCAGCCTTTACTGTACTTATTGTCTCCTAGATCCTTACAAAATTCACCTATTATATTTATAAACTATTGTCTTCTCCTAACTCATTGTTTATATTTTGAACCATTCAGAAATTATTTTATTTTTCGCGTCATTGTCCAAACTCAAAAACCGACCCATGTTCAATATTTTTATTGATTTGAGAAATATTAATTTATGGTCCCTCTTGTTTTGAAAATAAACCGAGTGCCATTAAAGACTTTCTAGAATATTATTCCCGTTACAGTTATATTTTATTACCCTCAATAACTTGTACCCTTTTTAAGACATCCGAAATTTAAGACAATATCCTATTCAGTTCCTAGTTTTTTTTTAACACTTTAAGAACAATACGAGTGTTAGTTTCTTTCGTCACAATGCTTTTTCGTGAAACCTTTGTCGGAAGAAATTTCTAAAATATTGTTTAACTGTATTATTTATGATATAGCCAAAACATATTTTTTTAATGTGAAATTTAGTCTTAAAAATAAAAATATAGCATATCAAGGTTCATTGACTTTAAAAAGGCAGCACTTCAAAAGACTCCAAATGTCACAAATATGAAGCGTCTCATTTTAATATGTGGAATTTCACTTTAACCAGATAACCAAAATGTTTGTCAAAACGTGTGCCGTTCCCTTACCAGGATTTTTTACATTTTCTTATTTAAATTCAATAACTTTTAACTAATTTAATTAGGTAGGAAACTAAGAAAGGAATGTGGAGGCCCTTTTATATAAAAATAAAATAATAAACTTATTATTTATTATTAGCCCAAGCAACACTTAAACCTAATTATAATATTATTATTACACTTATATTTTATTATGGTTAATTTAAATAAAATATTAAAATAATTAAACAATGTTTAAGAAACTAATGGACGATGGCTGTACCTATAATAAAATTAAAATATTACATACTAGCTTATACCCGTCATGCTTTACGTTTTTTGATTCCGATTGTCAGGCTTGATCGGTAGGTAATTAAACAGGTTCTAGTCTAGCTTCCCATTGCTTAACAGACCTCTATAACTGACATAAGCACAGAAAAAGAAGAATGACTTTTTACCGACCTCATAATATTATACGAACCTACCGACATAATTTGCAAGTTTTCATAGAGAGAGCTCTATGGTTTGAATCTTAGCTACATTCCGTACACCCTCTAATGTGTGATAATTAATTAGGCATTCCACCCATAGAGGGTGATTTGTGCTATGTTTTTGAGAAATTTGTATGAAGATCCAAAAAAAATAGAGTTTTTTTAAATAGCTGTAAATATATTAAAGTTAATGCAGCAAATTGTATTTAAGAACCTTCTCCACCATTTTGTACGGCTCTGGGCATATTAATATCTGACCTTAACGTCTGTTTTCTACGATTGATGCGCCTTCAAAAATATAAACGGACTAAAATATTATGTAGATTTATTTCAGCTAATCCACGTAATTTGTGTGACCTCAATGGATGACCTCGGAGTATTGTTTTAATGTTCGGCAAAAGTAGCAGTGTTCTGTGATCCTCGTCTTCTTGTTTCTAGTATGGCAATCCACTCTCGAAAGAATCATATTATTAGGTATGAGTATATATGATGAAAAATATAGTATTAAAGTTAGTATGGAACGAATTTCAATATAACAGTTCTATCATTGAAAAATTCTATAGAAACACAATTTTTATTACGCGATTAATATTAAAAATATTGGCACGCAGATGTTGTATGGATTTTTTTTCATATTCTTAACATTGAAGGATTTTTTTGAAAAGTGAATAAATCTAATTTTGAAATCAAATTGTCGTTTGACACCAACTGTCACTTGTTTAATAGTTGGTGCATGCGATTGACAGAATTCGGATGGAAAATGTGTGGTTTAAAACAGATGCATGATGACATTTGTCATTTTTATCGTTATTTTAAATTCAATATTCATAGTTAGACCACAGGACAACGTCTGTCAGGAAAGCTAATAATAATCGTATGCCCAGAGGTTATGAATTTCTGCAGTGTTCTATTGATATTTTTGGCACTCCTTATTATGTCTTAAAGCTTAAAGATTTTCAGAGTTCTTTTCAGCAATCTTGCTTAATCGCGATAGTTTTCTGAATGTTAACTTTCACACCCATTCCACACTTCCTTCATTTCACACTCCTTTCGTGTTTGTTTCTCTTTCTTTTCTCATTGCACTCGCAAAAAAATCTCTTCTAACTGTCTGTTTTCTATAACGCTACCATCGTCTTTGATAAGCCATTGTTGAGACATTTTCATGTTTATCTTTTACGTTTGTTTTACTGCCGCACAGCCTTCGTTAAAGTGACGCCTTGGGCTGCAACGCAGATCCTAAGCACAGCTTCAATAATACAATAACAATCGATTCAACAATCAAAGTCACGGGGCAATTTGGTTTAAGACATGATTGATGTACCTAACTGTATGTCCAACGAAATTGATTTCTTATGTGCCTATGACGAAAAAATTGAAATGGTTAGGAGTTTGTCTCTTAAAATGCCGACTTTTATATTGAAAATCTTCTGCCTTATGTTTACAGCTAGATATAGGTAGATCTCTTCATACCCATCCATATGGTAGAGTGGAGAAATTAAAATACCTCGACAGCATATTAATTCAATCCCTCGAACCAGATAATATGGAGGTAAAGTGCAGAATTGAGGTAGCAAGAACTGCATTCGATAAAATTAAATCCCTCTTCTATGAAAATACATATTTAAAACTCGGTCAGAGATTTATCAATAATGCTATTTGTGGCCCGTCTTATTGTACGGATGTGAAACATGGACCTTGAAAGTCAACTCAATGAACAGAGTAATATGGGAGCATTTGAAACGTGACAATTATCAAGGCCCGTAAAATATTATATCTGGGGCTATGTACTGTACCCCTATTATGTAGCAAGTGTAGAGTAGTCACTTGAAAAAAGTGACTATTAGGCGATACATTTTGTATGAAAAACGTCTATACGTATCGAATGCGAGAATCGCATATAGACGTTTTTCATACAAAATGTATCGCCTAATAGTCACTTTTTTTCAAGTGACTACCCTACACTTGCTACAGAATAGGGGTCCTGTGAGGAGTGAAGTAGGTACCACCTTCCTCACCTAATACTGAAGGCAAAAATAAAGGGACGCCGAGGGCCTGGCAGGAGACGAATACCTGGCTGCGCATTGTAAGGGAGTGCACCAGCATGTGAACTCTGAGAGGCTGTTTCGGGTAGCACAGGACAGTGATCACCAACGTTGTGGTATCCGACAAGGCAAATAAAGAAGAACAAGAAGATACCCATCCATTTTCTTCTTGTCGGTTGCTGCTTGTACCCAGTTTTTACCCCCGTAGGCCTTCTTTTTTTCAAGTATTCGAATGGCACTCTTATTTTCACCTTGAATTTTTACGAATCCATTCTTGACAGTTTTATTTTGCAATATTTCGCTGAGATGTCAATTCTGCTACGTGATCGATGATGTCTGGTACTTGAGTTCTGTTCCTAACTACCTCATTTCTATTCTATCTCTTGAAACCTTTAATAGTTTCGGAGGAGGGATATTGTTATTATTAAAAACAAGAGTTTTCGATTTGTATTACTGCATGTTTCAATACTACCCATACTCCTTTTATACCCCTTGTTCTATAGATATTCTTGAATTGCTCTAGTGATTTACATTGTGTGTTGAATGGTCCCTAGGGGGATGAAGTAAAGATAGAATTGAATTTAATAGTGTTTGAAAGCCAAAAATTAAATAACGTGTTGTCCAGTGTTAAAGAACACACAATTTGACTGCGATTATAACAATAGTAATAACAAATGCTACTAAATATTTTTCTATAGACTGATCTATAATAAGCTAGACTTCGATGCTTTTGTGGTTGATTTTGATTGCATATATATAGATTTGTATTATTCATACATACGTACATACTATAAAAATATGTAACTCACTATGGGCTATGTGTACTTATTTTATGTACATTTACTGGAAGTAAGAATCATCAGTCATTATGTAAAGCAGGTCGTCGATTATTGTTAATTTTTTTCCCAATTATCACAATTTCTTAAAAAAAGGAGACTTCAAAATTACACTTCATTAGGTTACACTGTAGACGTCTATTTGATTCAGGTAAATATATTATTTGAAATGGAAATGGATATTATTTTTTTTTAAGTATTTAAAACAGCTTCCGGCTTACGAAGTTTTTTTTAAATCATCGTTTAAATTCATATAATTATTATTAATGTAGATAATTAATAAAACATCGATCAACTTTAACGTGATTAATAAAACTTGAAATATTTTCCTCAAAGAAACAAAACAGGTTTATTTATTTAAATTATCAATAATTTTGTTACAATCTTGAGTAAAAATGCCTACCAACCTTATTGGTTTATTTTTGTCTAAACTTCAATTTATAAGCGTTAAATTCAAACTACAAATTTAGTATGGAAATGATCTCTTACAGTCGACCATTATTGTTTTACCAGCGAGAGGATACCAATTTATAAGTGAGGCAACCGGCGAATGGAAGTGTGTCTAATATATTATTATACTCGTAAACACGATAAAAAAATGTTAGTATTAGAAGCAACAAATTTTTCTCTAAAACTTTTGCAATCACAGAAATTAAATAATAGAAGCTTATTTTCTTAGATACCTACATATTAGCCGTTTCCCTGAAGAGCTAGGCAGTTAGTAAAAAAAAATATGTTGACAAGTATTGTATAAAATCGAGGCATTTAGAATTGAAAAAAAAAGAAATGTTTTACAAATATTGTGTAACTTTGGAATTCAGTATTCCCCTTAACTTAATAGAACGACCTTTAGCTTCAATGAACTTAAATGCTACTGTAACGTTTTTGGTTACTTAATATTCTTCAATGATTTACTTTTTTCATTGGTCTATTTTCAAGTCTATTCGTACCTCAAAGCAAAGTATGCTCAATCCCATCTTAAAAAACGTTTGGCTTGTGGTTTAACTGTATGATTTTATATGCATTAATATTTTTCTCTATTTATGCCTCGATAGTAGGTACAGAGGTTCCTAGAATCAAATTCCAAGGTACAAGGGAAAAATAATACCTATGGCCGGTTCAAAATTTTTTGAATAATTGGTAGAATTTTCCACAAATTATTCAATTACAATGACTTTTTTAATGAGATATTAAATCGATATTGAAATTCGTACCTACAGAGAGAGAGAAAAAATATCTTCGCACCTTTGGACTAAAAAAAACAATTTCTTGTACCTTGGTTTAATACCAAACTCTTAACCTATGTAAGTATACCTAATTCGGAGTGAGTTTGTATATCCTTTATTATTATTATTATGTCTATGGCACCCCACCCCCAGAGGGACGACTTGTGCCAGTTTCAAATATTTGATGATTTGCAAAACAAAAATATTATGCTCTAATTTATTATTTTTCTTTTATTTTATATAAAGACTTACTATTTTTACATTCACACACGGCCTTACGTACTTACAATCACGCCCTTACATACATACATTCACGCATTTATATAAAAATATATACATACACGCACACACACATACTGTTTATATAATTATATAATTCTGTTTTACTGATTTTAAAATTTTTTTGTAGACAGAAAGCTTTTCAGAGTGTAACAGACAAGACATATTAATGGGGAACTGAATTTCATCGATTTCGTAATAAAGTTCATATGAATCTCTTATTGGGCAACCGAGGAAGACGTGGTCTAATGTCTCCATATCGAGTTCGCACTCACAGAGTGGAGACGGGGCTAAATTTATTTTAAATAGATGACTATCCAGTCTGTGGTGATTAAATCTCATTCGAGTCAGTGTGACTATTTCTGATCTGGAGAATTTGAATTCATGGTACCATGGCTTTCTGGAGATAGACTCCTTAATGTCCCGATAAATCGACCCCTTAGCTCTACCTACCTCATCCCAATGATCGGTCCAGGCCGACATTGCTCCGAGAAAGGCAGAACGTTTTATATCACTCAGGGGGAGTTCAAAGTTTCGAGGGACCAATCCATTGCTGGTGGCCTCTTTTGCCAATGCGTCTACGTCCTCATTGGGTGTTATACCACAATGAGCCGGGATCCAAGCGATGACAATATCTCTCCCTTTTACTTTATGACTATATAGGTTTCTTCTTATGTCTAAGATAATACAGTTATCAGTACCTGAGCCGGACGCAAGTACATTTACTAGAGATAAGGAATCCGTGAAGATGATTGCTCTTTCCAATTCATGGTGATCGCACAGAGTGAGAGCCTGGTGCAGAGCAGCACACTCTGCCGTGAAAACGGAGGCTTCCGGAGGAAGTTTTAGCATTGATTTTATTTTGAGTTTGGGGATGAGAACCGCCGATCCAGAATGATCATTGGTAGAAAATTTGGAGCCATCGGTAAAAATTTGGATGTGATTTGGCCAAGAAGAGTCAGCTTTTGAAAAGAACGTCTGATTTATTCGATTGGAGGACATTTTAGGAGTTTTACCGATACCGATATTTTCAAAGACGGTTGGGGAGAATTGCAAGACTTCCAAAGGAAGGTCATAAACAGCGGATGGAAAGGGGTAACGTTTAACGCCAAACTGAGTCATGTAATTACTGTAACTGTTGCATAAATAAGGACTCGATTTATTTTTCCAGTAACCGTTAACGTGATATAGGTTACGTAGTATGGGTAAATTTTTCAGCAATGGATGATCAGTGAAAGTCCGTTTTTTAATAAAGAAGGAATCAGAAAGATATTGTCTTCTAATCTTTAGTGGCATATCAACACATTCCACCTGGAGAGAGTTGTTTGGAGTGGAGGGCATTGCGCCAACCAAGAGCCTTAAAGATTTTGTTTGTACAGCGTCCAGCTTGTTCACCAAGGCTTTGGATATTGGAGTCAATAAAAAGCTACCGTAATCTAAGTGGCTGCGAATTAATGCATTGTATATGTTCTTCATAGAGGAAGGGTGGGAGCCCCAAGAGGTGCCAGAGATCGCTCTAAGTATATTTAAACCTTTTTCGCATTTGGCCAGTGTATGTGTTACGTGAGGGCTCCAGGTCAATTTCCTATCTAAGGACATACCCAAAAATTTAACCTCTTCGCACTGAGGGATTATACTTCCGTTAAGCTCTACAGAAATAGATGGATTCACGTGCTTTCTGGAGAATGATACAACTCTCGACTTTTGAGGGGATAGGAATAAGTTATTCCGTTCCATCCATGAATTGACAATATTTAAGGATCCTGTCAAAGCTCTTTCAGCACATACATTATTTTTATTAGTAGTATATATTGCAATATCATCCGCGTATTGAATCAATTGACAGTCATCAGGTATCTTGGGGATGTCTGAACAATAGACGTTAAACAAGATAGGGCTTAAAACTGACCCCTGAGGAAGGCCCTTCCAGACCACCCTGTGGTCTCCAGGGACGTCTCCGCTCACTGAAATGCTTCTCTCCGTAAACATGCGAAAGATCAATGTGGCAATTTGGTGAGGGATACCGAGACTTACAAGTTTTTTGAAAAGAAGAGGGATAGAGACATTGTCGAAAGCAGATGTTATATCAAGGAATACGACCGACATCGGATTTTTCTTAGTAAAAGCAATCTGGATATCCGTGATCAATACACTCAAATTATCTACACAAGACAGTGACTTTCTAAAACCAAACTGTGTAGAAGGTAGTATAGAGTTGTGTTCTATATACCAAACCAGTCTGTTTTTCAAAATGTGTTCCAGAATTTTCATGGCGCATGCGGACAAGGCTATGGGCCGGTAGGAGGAAGCGAGTTTAGGATTTTTCCCAGGCTTTAAGATGGGAATAATTAACTGGTGTTTCCAAGAGTTGGGAATGTTTCCCGAAGATAGTATTTTATTGAGAAGGTCGAGAAAAGATTCGATAAAGATGTCAGGAGCTTTCTGAAAGAAAGCGTACGGAATTTTGTCTTCACCAGGAGATGAATGCCTCACCGATAGTAGGCAGAGCTTTAGTTCATACATATTTACTTTTTCTAACAATCTATTGTTATTTTGAGGGAGATTTCTGTTATTTATACAAGGGGGAACTAGTTGGTCCAAGTTAGGGGCAGTAGGAGGAGCTAGATTATTTAAAAACTCTGAAAGCCAGTCAGAAAGAGGAGCAGAAGCTCTGGAGGTCTGGAAGGAACCCTTGAAGCGTCTGATCATATTCCAAACATGTGAAGGGGGAGAATTCGGGGACAGAGAAGAGCAAAAGGTTTGCCAACTCTGTCGCTTTTTAGCTCGTAGTTTTTTTTTTTACCTTGGCTTGTATGGCCTTTGCCTGTATAAAGGAGTCTGAATCAAATTTTTTCCTAAAGTTTCGCATAGCTTGTTTTCTTTCAGTGATAAGATCACAGCACTCCTGATCCCACCAAGGGGCATTTTTCGTGTTTTTGCTGGATTTATTTCTAGAGGGAATGCTGTTATTAGCCGCCTCGTAAATAATCTGTGTCAGATCATCATAATGCTTTTGGACAGGAGACTTGGACGTATCTCCGATTTTAGACATGGATTCCTTTACAATTTCGGCAAATCTAGCCCAGTTTGCCCTTTTTGTACTGTATAATTGTCTGCTGTAAGAAAACTTTCTGGATGGAGCTACGGATAGAGTAACAAAAATTGGGTAGTGGTCGCTAGAAAACGGGTCGTCTAGGATACTCCAGCTTGATGAACAAGCCAGATTGCCAGTACAAATTGTTAAGTCCACTGCACTTGGATTCTGATTAGGGGAAGACAGTCTGGTTGGTGAACCGTCATTCAGGATGCATAGGTCATGCTTATCTACAAATGACAGTATTTGGTTACCCGCTCTGTCAGTTAGGGTATTCCCCCAGGCAACGGCATGGGCATTGTAGTCTCCGAGCAGGAAAAATGATGTTGGAAGTAAAGGGACAATCGAGTTGAAATAATTACTGTCAAATCCACCATTTGGGGGAATATATACAGAGACGTATCCAATACCGTCAATGCAGACAGCAATTATTTCTAAGAAGGGATTGCTTGGAATTGGAATAAGATCACAATGGAGAGATGATTTCACCAATATGGCTACTCCACCTCCCCTGCCCTCAACTCTGTCATTTCGAAAGACAGAGTAACCAGGAATATTATAGGTATAATGTGGTTTGATCCATGTTTCGTTTAAAGCTGAAAGGTGAATAGAGAATTGATTTAACATATGTATAATATCTGATTTGTTGGAGATTGCGCTTCTGCAGTTCCACTGAAGAATATTCAATTGATTATTATCTGACATATTGAATTATTAGTAGGTAATAAACGTTTAGTAGAATAAATAGTTTGAATTCGAAATAACAAATAGCATTCTCCAACGAAATGTTGAGAATATTGTCTGTTTATTCTTTTTCTATAATTGTTTTAATAAGAGGAAGTATTTTTGAAGTGAACATATCAGATTTGTTAAAAATAATATCAAGCAACAGCTCTAAGGCTGATTTCAAAGAATTTGTCTCATCGGTGGAAGATTTTGAAATGTGATTTTTGAGAGATAAGGAACTCTCATTTGAGATTTCGTTTTCGGATGATGTTGAAGTGAATGACTCTGGAGTTATAAGAGCACATCCTGGAGTTAGATTCCCAGCCTGCCCGTTAGTGTAAAAAAGGTTGTCTATGTAAGATTTATCATTATACAGAGGTGAAACTTTTTTGAGAGGAGCTGAGTTAGCTTTAGTCGAGATTGTAACTCGTCGACTAGAGTTTTGGGAATTATTAGGAACTTGGACTGAGGGGAGTTTCCCTTCTAAGGGCTTGACGATTTCACTATAGGGTTTGCTAGATTTCGGGAAGAGCTTAACAGCCTGGGCGAACGATAAGTTGTCCGCAGCCATAACCTTTTTTATGTCTCTTTGCCTTTTTAGTTCGGGACAACTAGAGTGCAGAGCACTATGATCTCCATGACAGTTAGGACACTTCACCTCTTTAGAGGTGCAATTATCCTTGTTATGTTCAGTGGAACTACAGATTGCGCATCTGGGTTTGGATCGACAATTTTTCCTTAAGTGCCCAAATCTAGCACAAAGGTGACAAATTATAGTAGGTTCAGAGTATAGTTCTACTGGTAAGGAGTTATAAAATAAGTAAATGTTTTTGGGCAAGATTTGCCCGCGGAAAGTCAGAATACAAGTAGTTGAAGGGACCCATGATATTTTATTAGTGTCTTTGTCAACTTTTTTCCTATTAAGTCGGCGGGCTTTTAAAACTTTAATCGAGGATCCAAATGTGGAAGAGTTTTCAACGATATCAGATTCAGATAATTCCAGGGGAATATCTCTAACTAGTCCTGATTTAACCAACTTATAAGTCGGAATAAAGGCCTTCAATTTGTTTTCAGAGACAAAGGTCGATTTAACGAACTCGTTTGCAGATAAATAATTATTAAATGTTAGAGAAATTTTATATCTGTTTTCGGCTCTAATGCATTCAGGTTTTATGCCGAGAAAGTTTCTTCTGTATAAGAAATTCCCGAATGTTAGCGGGTGCAAATGTGTGTCGTCAGCGTTCTGAACAAACACGACAAACGGCCCGGGAATATCCGGTGTATATAACAATTCATTTTGGATCATGTTGCTCGTGTTCTGAGCAAGAGAAACATCTTTGTCTTTAATTGTATTTTCAGAGATAGTTTGAGAAAGTTTACGTTTTTTCCCCGACTCTGGAGGGTCAGAGACCGATGAAATCACCCCAATGTCAGGGGGGATCTCACCTCCATCACGTTCCTCCATTTTTTAACGTCACATATAATAATATTCACAAGTGATTTAAATACAAAATAAAGAAACAAAAATAATAAAGAAATAATAATGACGTATTTAGTACGTACCGTGCCGTCCCGATGCAACAATAACGTCGCACGGGACAAACAAAACAAAATAATATAAAAAAATAAATGTACAGTAATTTAAATGGTGTTAAACTAACTACAAAAATAATATCTAAATAAATAAAAAGATAGTAAGAATTAGTCAAAAAGAAATTAAAAAAAAAAGCTTATCGAGTGTAGAAAAAATCAATTTCCAATAGTAGTTGAATTCACGCAGCACAAAACACGTCCAGCGGGGAACTCGTTTCACCGTCGGCCGTATATCCTTTATAAGATCATATTATTTTTAATCCTCCATTGTGTTTTGTACGGACGAATGTAGATTGCGAGTATTTTCGTACTTTGGCACATTACGTCATTGTATAAACAGCAGACTTTAAGCCACCTTAACGAATATGTAACAACAACTAATGACCCTAACAATTCATTACTGATGTTTGACTTTTAAAATGGAACAAACCACTACGGGCTTACGACCGTCTTCTACTATATTTCGAAGACTGGCTTAGTGTGATCACTTTACGTTAACAACGTTCGCCATTAGGTGGTAATAGTGTACGTTTTTTTAACAGGTTGCCTCATAGTGTCAGAGCACTAAATTCAGTGGGGTTTCAGAGAGAGGTGAAGAAGTATCTTATTGAACAGGCATTTTACAATATTGACGATATGCTAAATGGGACTGTTGACTCTATTTGATATTTGGGGTATGATTTTTGTTACTTGGCGCCCATATGTGTATATATACAATATATTATATTCTCTTAATCGGTTGACGTGAAGCTGTTTTGAGCCCTTTACACTCAAAACAGCTTTAATATTGTTCTTTTATCTTTAGTGTGTTTTTTTTTCTCTTCATATCTGAAACTGCATGTTGGAAATTATGTATGCCTATAGTATTTTTATTGTGTGCACCTATTATGTTTTATTGTCTGCTTTTGTATAATTTAACGATTCCAAGTGCCAAACTAATGGCCTAAGGATGATAAAAAAGAATAAAGAATAATGTTTAAGTCTCCGTAACTCCTAATCATGAGAATTCTCGACATGTTCAACATGTCGAAAAATCTCATGTAGGTATACAACAAGTAGATATTTAATAATTATTAATGAAATATAGAGATAAAAGTTGGAAATTATTGAGAATTAGAGAGCAACCAAATTTAAATACTGCGACTGATGCTGTCGTGTAGTTGGCGCCATGATATGAATATATCCATTTTTGTTAATGCCTCAAATTTAATCCACCTATTCAGGATCACTACAAATGGATGTCATCCATGTGACAGATGTGAAACTTTAGTTTTTTTTTTTTCAATCATTACAACAAAATTTGACTACGTTCATACAAGTATTTTGCTTTAATTAAATTTAAAACGGCAATACGTGTAGGTGCCCTGTTGAAAGGATGGTGACAAATTGATACAAATTTGGATATCAGCACTGACAACCAAGTGACAAATTGACAATCTGGACCACGTCCACTCCAATTGACGATCCGTTTGGAGTGATGGCTTGACGCGATTCAAATTCGGAATTTTTTGTAGTGACATTGCTCCATTCGGACGGATGGAGTGATCGTGAAAGGAGGGCCTTACGTTCAGTTTTAATTATCGCTGTTTCTTGCAATTATAATTGTAGTAATATCAGATATACACTATTCAGATGAGACTATCCTCTTTTTATTCCCCCCCCCCCCCCCCCATTATTTTTACGTGCAGATTTATCTAAGATTATGGAACATAATATCTAAGATTCGAATTTTAGAAATTTATGAGTTTACGTTCATTATCTGCGTAGAGTTATTTGTAGATGTTTCGATCATAAAGTTAACATAAATATCACCAACAATGGTTGTTCATATTTCATGCAATAATTATATTATTGGAATATCAATCGAAAAGTGTTCTTGTCTCTGGAGCGAACGCTTCTCAAACTGTCATTGTCACTGTTGATTTTGAAAAATGATAAATTTTCTTTTAAATCAAAGGTGCGAAAAGGAGTGATCGATTAAAATTCATTGATATTAATATATGGTTTAATGAGACAACATACTTCTAGATTTAGTTTACTGCATTAACATTTTTTGTATACTTTTTTTAGAGTAGGTATAGGCTAATAGGAATTGTGAAATTTAAATAGGAATTTTGAATTGTTCTTCTCACATTCAGGCTCTGCCTGGTGAAATCTGTTGGTGTTGTTGATTGTTAGTTTTATAAAAGTGTATTTTGTCACAGGAGATAAATCAACAAAAATAAATAATCGCAAATAAAGCAGTCGCAGTCTTTAAATTTGGTTGCTCTCTTGTTCTCAATAATTTCCAACTTTTATCTCTATATTTCATTAATAATTATTAAATATCTACTTGTTGTATATCTACATGGGATTTTTCGACATTTTGAACATGTCGAGAATTCTCATGATTAGGAGTTACGGAGACTTAAACATTACCACCTAATGGCGAACGTTGTTAACGTAAAGTGATCACACTAAGCCAGTCTTCGAAATATAGTAGAAGACGGTCGTAAGCCCGTAGTGGTTTGTTCCATGTTAAAAGTCGAACATCAGTAATGAATTGTTAGGGTCATTAGTTGTTAAAATATTCGTAAAAATAAGTAAATGTGTGCCGCTAAAACTGTTGAGTGTTCACCATGATCATTCGTCTGCCGTCACACTCCTAGCCTGTCCTCATACTATTACGTCTTCAGAAGCCTGAAATCTTACAAAAATTTTAAACACCCTGCATTTTAGCTGAAACCGCTTAATTTAGGGATGTCTAACTCTAGAAATATTTTATTATGTGTACACGGTGTTTTTTTCACTCTCGAGTGTTCTAACATAATCTACCCAAAGCTGTATAGAGATATTCATAAATAGCTTTGCACTGTACCTATAAAAATGTTGAGAAGCTCTGGTTGACTGGATGAAATATCTCCACGACAGAGCCAGGCCAGCAATCATTACAATAAACAATGTTCTCTATTAGTCACATAGGGAGAAAGTGAAATTATGACAGATAATAATTGCAACAACGCACAAAGTTACATATCTAATGTATTCGCAATTAAGGATATCCGTGTTGAGGAATTTACACTTTTTGTTAGCAAGCAACAACTGCATATTATTAAATACAAACTAACTAATGGATTGTTCATGTGAATTCATAAAATTGTCGCATTTAGCAACGATATTCTGGAATGTGTTCGAAACCACGATTCTGACCAATGTAGCCTCGTTGTAGGAGCTCATACATGTGGCAGGTATCTAAATAGACTTTTATCTACCCATGACCCCATGTCCCGTAAGGGGTAGATAGAGAGTACGGACCTCAACTCTTTTCTTTCCAAACACACTTCATTCGCTTCTTCCACCGACTTACCATTTCTCATACAACCTCTCCTATTTCCCTTACTTCTGATCAGGCCTTCTTTGAGGATGGGAATCGATGTGTTCGATCCACGTCATTCTCGGTCGTTCACGCCTTCTTACACCTTACTTTCAGCCTTATACATTATCTTTGTCATTCTGTTTGCATCCATTCTTTACACATGCCCAAACCATCTCAACTTATTATTGACTATCAGTCACATCACTAGGTTCCATACCACATTCCTTCCTAATATTCTCATTCCTTTCCATTTCCCATACAGAGTCTTTTCACATATTCTTCGTAGAACTATCATCTCTACTACATTTTATTTTATACTACATTCTTCTTTTTTCGTCCATGTCCACGTTTCTCATTCATACATCATTGATGGTGACAGGATAGCGTTAAGCACTAGTTTTTTTAGCTTGTAGTGAGACGTTGTAGTTTGTCATAATAGGTCTTAGTGCACCGCCCACCCTGCTACCAGCCGCTTTCTTGCGTCTGATTTCTCTTTCACACTTTCCATTCCTACAAAACATACCTTCTTCCTAGATACACATACATATTTATTGACTTTGATCAAGACATTTATTTTCTACGGATATTTTACAATACGTTCTTGCTTCATCCCTTTCAAAGACCATAACCCTTAGGTACATTCATTTTAAGACCGTTTTTTGCATAATTTTCAAACAAACTTGGCACAAGTGAATAAAGATCAGGGGGGTGAGTACGTAAGGGCTATAGCACGACTAACTACTTCCTAGTGTAGTTAGCGCGAGTACGTAACGTTACAAATGTAGTTAGTTGTGCGTTTCAGCGTGGTTATTATGTAGTTAAGCCGTGGTTATGTGTAGTTAGATTGATGTGTGGTTAGTCGTGCTATAGCAAAAGTTACGTACTCACTACCCAGGCGTTTATTCCCGGTCAAATCAGTATTTTCGTGATTAATTTTGAATTTGAATTAAAAATTTTAGCCATTTTTTGAGGCTTGCCACAGATTGGATGACTGAAATAACTTCTACCTTCTATACTATGACACAAAAGTGTTGATTGTAAGCACTTAAGAATTTCTTTTTTTTTTTTCATGAAGAAGATTCAACTTGATACTATTTTGAACGTCGGAGTTTTGCATTAAGCTACCAATCAATTTAAAAAAAAAACAGTAGGTACCTACAACATGCGTTCTTTCTAACAGAGTCTAGTACCTACATACAACACAACTATCATAATATTAGTTAAAAGCCTTCGACATACAGTTTAAATATTCATATAAGTATTATTATTTTGTCTCTATATCATTATGTTTATTCTTGGGTACCTACTACAATATTCGAATCCATGGTCGATCCTAAATAGTAAACTCATAGTACACATAATAATAATATATACGCTAGAATTACTTTCATGTCATCTAGAAATTTAATCGTATTAATTCTATGTATTATGTTTCAATTAGCTTAACTCTAGTGTACGGCTTTGGTATGTTTTAAACATAATTTTTTACTCAGTCTCGTACTCCTTGAGTGAAGAATATTATTTCAGCTATAAGTACAGTCCATCCATTAAAATTGTCCAAGAGATGGTAGATTATTGTGTAAGGGTGCATTTACACCGAACGAACATAGAGTCATACTTCCAGCTCTGACACTATCTTCGTTTGGTTTAAATGCACTCTTAGATGTGTTCACAATGGATGAGCACATATATTTTATTAATAAATAGCTTACCCGACAGACGTTGTACTGTGGTCTAACTATGAATATTGAATAAGAATTTGAAAGAATGATAAAAATGATTTTTAACCAATGTCATTCCGATCGATGCATCTGTTTTAAACCACATATTTTCCATCCGAATTCTGTCAATCACACCAACTATTAAACAACTGACAGATTCATTTCAAAATTAGATTTATTTACTTTTTCGCGTTTTGATTTATAAAAAACAGGTGGCGTTGTTGTATCGAAATTCGTTGCATACTAACTTTATTATAATATTTGCTATCCATTTTTCGATTTTTTATTAGTTATTCTTTTATCCAAAGCGGAGTAGAACCCAATTTACCAAAAATGATAAAAAAATTGTTCAGCCGATCTCGAGTTATAAGTGTTCGCACTAATCCGACTTTCTTTTATATCTTTAGATTATTTATTTATTTATTTACATGTATACGGCACCACTGTGCCTTTAACAGTTTATTTTATTGACAAAGAATTTCAGCAGCTTATAGTGTTTTTTTTCATTTTTGTTTCAGGTAATCCTATCGGACATTTTTGATACTTCATCCAGTTTGCGGAGTTCAAATTGAGTAAGATTCACAATGTAGCAAAAAATAATCCAAATATTAGTTAATTGGTTGATTGACATAATCAACTTCTTATATTATTTAACGAGAAAGTAAAAACGTACCTACAGATTGAAAAAAAACAGTGTACCAGTGGAATTGTTTAGCCGTCGCAATCTCTTTCATCCCACATACCTAAAACCTTTTTTTTAGCAAAACTGTTGTCCGGTTTTTTTAGCAAACCATATCCAAACCACTGAGTACAAATATAATTGGAGAACTTTTTGGATACGCAGAACCGAAAATTGGTTCCTTTATTCAACAGTCACGTGACTGAAGATAAATTATCAATAATAATTCAGGATAATTTATCTTTTCGACCATAGCTACTTGGTGGAACATACTTCGAACTTTTTTGAAAGAAACAAAATGTTTAGTTTCTTAGAGGACTGGTCAAAATCTTTTTTTTTCCAATTTTTTTTTTGACATGTTTAACGTGTCGAGAATTCCCATGATTAGGAGTTTCGGAGACATAAACATTACCACCTAATGGCGAACGTTGTTAACGTAAAGTGATCACACTAAGCCAGCCTTCGAAATTACAGTAGAAGACGGTCGTAAGGCCGTAGTGGTTTGTTCCATTCAAAAATCGAACATCAGTAATGAATTGTTAGAGTCATTAGTTGTTGTTACATATTCGTTAACAACATTATTATAGTAAACCGACAGACTATCCATAACAAATTTTATATGTTGAAAGAAAATATTATCGTAGAGAATAAATAAAAAAGAATAAACAAGTTTAAAATATGACCATAGACGAAATATAATAAAAATTACACGAAAAAATCACTCCATTCGTGTCAAATCAAATGTCATTCAATCATTTGTCGTGACACGATTGGTCAGTGACCAGAAAACAATTGCCTTCGTCTCAAATGTCACATGGACCGACGAATAAAATATAACAATATCGAAACGTTAAAATAACGGACACTGTATTTATTTCTCATATATATGATTTTTTTTATATACGATCATATAATATTATATGATTCTTTTCATCCTCGGTTTCATCTTGAGATTTCGACATCACAGTCTGTCAAAATGTATTAAATATCGTCTTATCATTGACCGTTAATGATGCCATTGTTAAAGTAATGTACATCTGATGAATATTTTATAAATCTGATTTTTAACAGCATGGTGGAAGAAATTCACATAATTCTATAGCTGTTATAATAATTGTTAAGTTCGTCCGTAAGTAACTAGGATTTTTCATAGAAACACTAATCCCACGTAAAATATTTTTCCAACGCTATCATTTGATTGATTGATCATTATGAAACCAATTATACGGGAAATTTTATTCATACTCATGCTAGCTTTCCCAACAGACGTTGTTCTGCGGTTCTTAAGTACTGTGAATATTGATTTCAAATTTCTAATTTACCCATACAAAAATATTATTATTAAAAAATTATTTCTAGAAGCTCGAAAAAATATCCATCTGAATCTGTTTTTAATGTCATACCAACTCATTATTATATCTTATCTATTTTTTCAATTTTTTTATTAGTTATTCTGTTATTCGGATCGGAGAAGAATCCAATAAATCAAACATCCTAAGAATCTGTTCAGCCGATCTCGAGTTGTAAGTGTTCGCACTAACCCAACTTTCTTTTATATTGTAGATTTTTTATTGTTGTAGGCTTCACCTTTTTGAACGAGACCTGTAGGTCTGTTTTCAAATTCCTCTTGTTGGGTGCAATCCCGGATAGCTTATGTAAGATTTTCGGTATTAATTTGGCACTTTGTTCTTTGATTAACACTGGGACAGAATGCCTACAATTTTTTTTAAGTATTTTACTCGGAGGGGTCGTAGTAACGCGCGAAAGTCGCTGGCACCACGCGATTAGGTGGTGCAGTATAAAACAGAACCCAAACAAAATACAAGAAAGTATTTTACTTGATGGGACAGGATGCCTACAAATTTTAAAGTATCTCACTACACAGATTTTGATTTATTGGGGTCAAAAATCATACAAATGTGTTGTAAGATCAAAGATCAAATCAATTTCAATAATTATTTCGATTTTTTTTTCGATAATTCAGTTAATCCGTAAAATCTAATAATATTCAGCCTCTGACGTCGGTCGTGTCAAAGTATACACGAAAAAAAAAACATCGATTAAATGTCAAAGTTTATTCTTAATTCAAATTTGAGGGGGTCGCCAATTTTTAATGAACAATAAAAAATATTTCTATCTCATTCTAACACCTTAAAATTTTATATAAAAAAAGAAGAGAAGTGCAATTGCTGGTAGGTACCTAAGCATTATTTAGAAATACAAAAGACCGGATCAGAAAGTCAGCGAACTTGAAAAAACTATCGACTGTCGATAATATAGTTGGGTACGTCATTATTAGCATCTCAAGTAGTTTCCTACCCTTAGGGGTGTTGTATTGTGCGCGTAGATCTCATACTGTATTATTATAGGTGTCTGCGCAACTGTGCGATCAATAGATCTTTTTTTGTTATTGATCAATGGAGATCATAGATCATCGCATGTGTATCAAAAGTTCTACATTTTTTATAGGGCTGGCAAAAATATTTTATTGATTTTTTTTTTAACGATCGAGATGTATGCGATGTAAATAATTAATAAGCTTCTTATTTTGTCAAGACAATAATTATTGCAGTAATCAAACACCAAAACCGTATGTGTTATGTTTCAAACGCTATGGCCGCTCTTATTATACAACGGCACCAAAACCGTATGTGTTATGTTTCAAACGCTATGACCGCTCTTATACAACGGCACCAAAACCATATGTGTTATGTTTCAAACGCTATGGCCGCTCTTATACAACGGCACCAAAACCGTATGTGTTATGTTTCAAACGCTATGGCCGCACTAATACTAACCTAGTGCGGAAAAAAACAGCGTCAGTTTGTAACGTGTACTATTCAATACTTTATAGGTACCTAAATGAAATAAAAATACAAAACTAACAGAAATGAAAAAAAGAAGGTTTTCAAATAACACATTTTTAAAAGTTTTTATAACTTGATTTTTATAGAAATACTTTAAATAAAACAGCCATTTAAAAAATTTCTTAATTTTCTCTCAAATCTGCTTGCGTGCTTCATGTAAAAATTCCGCTAGATTTGTAAGATTACCATTATTTGCGAGTTTTCGTTGACGTCAATTTTTCATTTCATATTTTTTGATAGCAATCTTTGCTATAAACGTTTTTTGCCAACCCTATTTTTATCTTAGAACAACTTTGGTATGTTTTAATATTTAATGGGTTCGTATGTAGGGTAGGTACTTATTTTGATGCACCAAAGCTGTCAATAAAATCGAAATAACATCACAAAAGGGTTGAGGGTATATTTTTATTTTATTTATTTTTACTACTGATTCAATCAATTATAATAATAATAAATAAAACATTAATAATATAAAAAGATATAAATTATAAGCTATAATAGATAATGCGAGGCGTATCAAAACAGACGGATAAACTCATTATCTATAAATTTTATTAAATAAAAATGAAATTGATCAATATACCAATGGTTATTTTCATACGTGTAGGCGGAAAGTAACATATTTGTACTCTTAACGCTTTTTTTCCTTGTTTTTTTCTAAATTTGGTAAAATATTAAAGGCAAGAAGAGCTCATAAATTAAGATTCGCATTTTTAAACAAAAATAAAAAAAATAATTTGTTACTATCATTAGTTAGTACTTATTTTTGTTTCTTAATTTAATTGTGACTGTTCTGTTAAAAGAGATAAAAAATAAAATCAGATCAGAAAAATATTTGGAAGCTGTTACGAAATGGTACATAATTGAAAGAAGCAATGGAACAAGCATGGATAGGAAAGAGTTGATTCCTTTTACTACGTAATATATCTTTCCCTTTAAGTAAAAGGAGCGAAAAAATAAGGGTTATAGAAGCTAGTGTAAGGTGCGCGAAAAATTTATGCGACAATAGAATGTGGAAGATATTAAAATGAATACACCTATATGAAATAAACATTTTTTTTTATTATATTTGTGGGAAGTCATTTTTAATACGTATACAAGCCGAGATAAAATATATTTTTTACATACCTACGGCAATTAAATTGTTTACTTATTTTTTTACAATGGCAATAAATCACTAAGTGAAAAATAATAGCGACGTTTAATTTTTTCTTTTTTGAATTTAGTATTCGTTCCAATGCACGTCAAATTTGAAATTTAAAAATTGTATCCTTATGCATGCGTATAGATGGTAAATTTAAAAATGTGTTCTTTATTTATTTTTTTAACTGAATGTATTTTTATGTATTCTGAATGGGGTAGGCAGAGATAAGAGCTTAAATAGAAGTTAATATTAAGAAATGTTTGATGTTTTCAGTTCTCACACACTCAATATGAACATCATGTTTAAATGATTGTTTTTTTTTATATTGATTAGACCAATGTTATTAGCTGATCTTGTATACGATGATTTTCATTTTACAATGACGGATGCTGTAAGATCAATCCGCTAGTCGATGATCTAACTAAACAGTAGGATAGAGTTTTACAGTTATATAACACAATTAATCTGATAATTCGATCTTGTAGTTTTTAATTGAATCTCTGTCGAACCTTTTGATGTAATGAATAAATAAATAAAATCTATTTCACAAAATGACTTTGATGATTATTGGTAATCTCGGTAGCCTAGTTGTCATGTCTCATGCAGGTTCGATATCTGCATGAGATAATTTTTTATATTATGATATTCCAATGCAAGATTTTGTTTATAACTTACCAAGAATTTTACGTTGAATTTATCAACTCGCTTAAAATATGTAAGTAATAAGATTTGGGCAAAATTGTCGCCACTGAGATTCGAAACCATGACCCTTAGTTTGAAGCTCAGTGACAAATTGAATACCAAAAAATAGCTACGTTTTCGACCATTCTAAACTTGGAATATTCTTAAGAACATTCTGTACCTACCTATTTCACAGTGGAGATTTCTTGTTACCTCCCTTTGCCTCTAAATGAGTTCACAAAGGGAGAGTAGTTATATTTAGTAACAACAGTTTTTATACAATTAACGTTTTACTTTATTTTATCAAACTGATATTATTATGCAAACAACGAATTTACAAAAACTATAAGGTTAGGTATGGACAACAAAAACAACAATACCTACAGTGTAGGTAAAATACGCGAACATCAATAGCGAGTAGGTGAGAAGTTACAGAAAAACAACAGAAAAACGTAGATAAGAATAGTATGTGTAGTCTCATCTAGGGTTAAGGGATGTGGGCCAAGGGTTAGTGACAGGAATATTGTACTTTGAACGAAGCACCGTAAACTTCCTCGTTTTAACGATAGAATACTCAAAAGTAGAGGGTATTCAGAAAATATCCAAATAAACGCGCAATGCCAAAAAAATCTTGCCAAATATTATGTTTTCGGAAAAAGTGGTCCTAGACCTGAAAAATGGCGCAAGAATCTATGAATAGTAGAAAATAAACAGTGGGTACATACAAATATCACAAATGTTCTGTGTTACATATTATATTATATTATATTATGTCTTATTATAAATTCAACTAATTTCCTTAGTACAACATCGATAAATTTAAAACTAATTATCCTCCATGACTTCTACACGCTGTATAGATTCTTTGACACCTTCAGCTGCAAGACTTGTCACCGCTACCGACTCTACTGCAGGTAATTATCTTGTCCCAGGCTTGCCAACCAGCAGCTGCAATGTTCAAAGATGACGACGTTGGTACCTATACGAGCGGTACTAGTTTAAAGGTCTAAGGTTACTTCGTGAAGTTCTTTCACGGTGAATACCATTATACAGCTAATACGAGGAAATCCAATTTCGTATACCTCTGATAAAATTAACGAATTGAACACATTGAATACGATTATAAGGGTCTAAAAACGTCATTCGGAACAAAAAAATAAAAATTTCATGTCATATTTTGGTTTATGAGGCACGAAGAAGGAGGAAACGTAGCGAATGTGTCAAAAAATGACTACATATACAATACTCAATACTCCCAGTCTGATCCCAATCAGGAGCAAAGCGAGGCTACAAAAGTCCTTCACCGCGTTCGGTCTCATCATTTTCATCAAAATATCCCAGAATAAAAATGTGTGTACTTACTTGAAATTACAACGATATTTTATCGAACCCATAGCGAAGAATACTAAACGCACGGGTACCAAAAACGACTTTTTAAAGGCATATTTTAGGAGGTAAGGCCCTTTTCAGTACGTAGTAGGTATATTTGACTTCTCCAAGTGCCCAAAAGAGCCTAGGAATGAGAATGAATATATAATTTATTGATTTGGTATGCATTTTTGGTTTAATTATAAAAAAAACTCAGTAAGGCTTTTAGCCTGTAATTTAAGAGGCCTTATAGAAAGTCGACTCAAAGCTGTCCCTTAAAAAAAATTTAACTTTTAGACTTTCTATCATGTAATTGGCTGTGCAACGCCATGTGAGAACCGTCGATCCATCCAGTCTTCTCGCATATCTATAACAGAACTTTTACCTACTCTTAAATTCCCACGTTGATGAAAATGCAAAGCTTTAACTGCGTTGGATAATGGCTGAACTATTCAAATTGAATCACAAAATTTGGGTTGGCTGGAAGAGATCCTTCGGGATAAGTCCGCCCTTTGAATCTTTAAATGTTTTTATAAAAATTGTTTTTTATTACACAATAAAGCTTTATTTATTTATTTAAATTTTATCATAATGACTTGGACGTTACTCTTAAGTGTGTCTTCTGGATGCAGCCGTGAAATTTTTCCTTTCGTTTATTGTCTTCTGCCGATGCCGCCCATTGGTGGCTGATGCCAAAAGTTTATAATAATATGATTAAATGCAATGTTTATATAATAAGATACGTTTATAGAAACACGTTGCATTCATTGTAAATTTTAATTATTATGTTACATACAAAACAAATCCTAATTAAGAACAGACAAACGTAGCGAAAATATAATTTAAACGTTTATTATTGCAGATAGTGTACATTTTAATTAGTGACAATTTTATATACAGTTGAAGAGTCAATTAACGTGGACATAGCGTAGCCGATGTTGTAGTAGCTGATCAAAAGAGAAAACTGACTGAATCAAAGCAGAGCTGACTCATATTATGATATAGCTTATACTTTGATATTATCTTTGATACACCTACAGCCATTGTTGCCTCCCTAATACCCCTAAGTGGGGTCTCAAAGGGAGTATTGATTGATTGATTTATTGCTACAGCCATTTCTTAGACATCACTGTCTGCAACCTGCACTCCTATTTGACCATCTCATGATTCTTATTGACTCTTGTCTCTTGCGTATGCCCATCAAGGATTTCATAAGACTTCTTCTCTGTCTCCAAGGCTTCCTCAAACCTAAGCGTTCGTATTTTTTAGAGTAATTTGTACTGGATTAGTCCAGCCATGAATTTTGTCTTTGTTCAAGTCCTCTGCGTCTCTCAATTTTGCCCTTTTATATAAAATGCAAGAGGTGATATTTTTCCCTCTGTAGTACATGGATCTATAATTGACAGTAGGTAAGTCTGTTTGCTCCAGCTCTTTATGGGACTTCAGCATCTGTTATCATGTATTCCCAGGGTAGTTTAATTAAACACTGCCAAATCCTCAGCTCTGCTTGTAAGGAACTCTTTCACGTAGGATACGGTCAGTGTCCCACAAACTCCAAAAAAAACGATCGTAAGAAAGGTATCGATAAATTTAAAATAGCCATTAAAAATTAACTGCGTTACATCAGCGTGTTTCTCAACTTCGGTATCTAAAATATTCATAATATTATTATGTTAATATTCCTATAATAATTTATTAATATTTATATTATTATTAGTGGTCCCATTCTGAATGTTGCAATCATTAAAGAACATAATAACGCAACTTGTATCGTTTATTAAAACATAAATAATTTAATTATGGATTGCACTGATTTTACGTTAACCCACTGCTGATGAGGTAGGTAGGTATCTACTTCCCAAAATGTTTGTTGACCACTTATTAATTAGATTATTTTGTCGTATATTTTTAATATTCAAATACCTATATCCATTTTCTTCTATCTCACCATATATCAACTTTTTCATACTGAATTTATTTCAATCCAATTTTAAAGTAGGTACCTAGGTAGCTGTAAAGATAGGAATATTTTTCATCCTCTATTGTTTATCTAGCTAGCCGTCAGATTTCTGGTACCTTACTTTGCATTTACATCACGATTCCAATCCAATTTCAATCTAATCATGATATATGAAGGTAGGTTTTGGTTGCTTCGGCATGCATTTAAAAATAGTTTCACATAGGTCTATTTTCAATCTGGTCGATGTTGTCTTTCAAAAATTGTATAACTAAGGATTTAATACAAGTATTTATAGTATTGTATTAAAAGTATTGATGGACGACATTTTGTAAGAGATCGGGGTTGAGTTTCAAGAAAACCCCCCCGGTACTCAGTAGAAATAAAATGCTATTTCGTAGTCAAGTAGGTAGGTATATTTAACTTATAGTATAAAAATAAATTTTATTACCTAGCTACCTACCTACCACTGGTGAGAATAAATTTATTTAAAGATAAGCATCGACGATTACAAAAACGCCATCTGTGTCTTCGATCTTTAGTCGTAAATCCAATTTTGATTTGCAATTAAAATCGATCTTAAATCTTCGTTAACAAACAGGTGATTCCGGCTAAGCGAGAAGACGAAAATTATACCATCTCCATTTTTGGAATAATTAAAATATAGCATCTACTGAATTAAACAGTTATATGAGACGCATCAGCTTTAAATTTTATTAATCACGCTGTTTTCTATAAAGATCATGTTTGAGTGTCAAATTATTGCCAACATTGTTTTCCAAACTTTGTTAATCAATAATTAAGAAATTTACAAAAAAATAATGAAGTGAAAAAATATAAGCTAAGTATGTAGGTAGCTACCTTCTCTTCGAATTTCCCAAAAAATAATCTCTGTATATTATAAAAGTGGAACTTCTACCATTACGGAGGGGAGATGGGCATGGCTGGGACATGTGTTGAGGATGCCGAATGACAGTTGGCCGAGGAGAGTGCTGTTTTTCCTCCCACCAGGGTCTCGAATACGTGGAAGACCCTCTCATATCGTGTTCCGTGCCTTCGAAGCAGAGCTGAGGGAAATGGACTTGGTGTGGGAGGTGGTCATAAGCATTGCGCAAGATCGAGCGCAATGGAGAGCTCTTGTTGCCTCCCTATGCTCCTAAGTGGAGTTCAAAGGGAGTTTTGATTTTGATATATAAAAGTGGAGCCCTAGTTCCGTGGTCATTCATGTAAATGTAGATTATGAAAGGAAAAACTATAAAAATTGAGCAAAAAAATTATAAAATCTAAGAAAACTTAACGAAGGAAATTTGGTTGGTGATTTTTACGATCTAATTTAATTATAACTTTGACATTATAGTGTATGGCGTTTTACAGAAACTGTCAGTTGTTTTATAGTTGATGTGATCAGCAAAATACGGAGAGAAAATACCCATATGGCTTAAAAACGATGCATCGTTGGAAATTACATTGAATAAAAGGCTATCAATTTATCATTATAGAATTTCGAATTCAATAGTTAGGACGACAGGACAACGTTTATCGGGAAAGCTACATAGTTATCAATAAAATTATTTGCATAAATCAATATCTTTAATAGTGCAAGCTATAGAATATTCGCTTAGTAAATAATTTAAATTATTATGTATAGGAATATAAATACGTACGAAGAAGCCTGGCAAACATTTTACTTGTATATTCATATAACATAATTATGTATTTTTATTAAATGAAAAATTCTAATAACTATTTCACGTCGCGATAGAATGTCACGAATTGTACATTAACATAAACTCTCGAGTCAAATTAAAGTCTAAATCTTTATTTTAAAACGTTTTTGAAACACGCCACATTGAGATGAACGAAAAAAAATGAAGGCACTTAGGTAGCTACATACTAATAAAGCTATGAAAAGAATTCGAGTGTACTAGCTTCATTAACAAACATCGTTGATAATAATACTGAGGTTGGTAACTTTTGACAAAGTAAGAATTCCACTACCCCCGGGAAGACCACGATGGACAGACCACCAAAGCGATGAAGAGACAGTTGGCAGTCGATCTTTCAAGAGGCTGAAATGACAGCATAAACAGATCCACAAAACAAAACACAAAAAAGAAGAGTTATAATAATTAATTATAGTATTAGAAATTAATATTCGAAATTAAACATAAGCAAGATATAAAGAAGATCCATTGAAATTCGCTTTATCCCACTTATAGGAAAAATGTTTTGAAACTCAATGGTTAACAAAGATTGTGTTGTTATGGAATTTTTCGTGGATGGCGATGGCGTCGCAGGAAATCCGTTCCATTCTAACTTTAATTTTATAATTGATACTGTTTTCTATCCCTTTTCGATGTTATATTAGTTATTCTGTTATCCGGAGAGGAGAAGAATCCAAAAAACCAAGTATCATAAAAATCTGTTCAGCAGATCTCGAGTTGTAAGTGTTCGCACTAACCCGACTTTCTTTTATATTAGATACTAAATAGAGGATGAAACATGGTGAAAGTTTTATTTGACATGTGAAAACAGCACAATTGCACGTTCTCAATTATTAATGAAATAAATGTGCAACAATATTTTGTAATCTGGTAAATGCAATACACCTAAATAAAAATTAATAATTTTTTAGTTATAAAATCCCTACCTAAGTGAATAGTTTCTACGTGCGTGGTGCGTGTATTTATTTCTTTTCATTAAGTATAAAATGATTAGCCGTGTGTTTGGATAAATTCCCGAAATCGTGCTGACCTATGAACGCCGCTAAAACAGCTATCAACTGCCAACTTATCGATCCGTTGATTTTTTCCCATTAGTCGATGGTAATTATTTTTGAATGACTTTGACTACAAGAGGTCATCTACCGAAGAAAGCCGACATTATTATATTATCTTAATAGCTAACTAAAACAGCCACAATGGCTTTTTTTTTCGATGAATCAGGATTCGATCAACATGATCCGTTTCTATTGAGCTTGATGAAAAAAATTGGTGTTCGTTAAATAATCTCTAGGCTTTAAGCCGGCAACTAGATGACACTTTGTATTCCGGACTGTTTTGGCGTATTCTGGGCAGAATGTCGCCTACAAGGCCACGGCCAAACAACCCGAAAAACAAAGAATAGGAACTACTTGACTCGAAAACGACAGACGGTTTGTCTTATTTAGGTTTCGTGATATTGTTGAATGTTCAGGAAATTTTTAAAGGGTGTTTAAAAATGGAACAATTGTGAGAAAAATAAAAAAAAAGCAACACTTTTGTTTACCTATCAAAGCAAATTTTCCGTAACTGTCAAATGTGTCAAAACACGAGATAGCCAAAAATATGGATATATATAAAGATCCAAACAGCTTATGCACAATGCAATCCTGATGAACCATCCAAGATGAATGGGAGTGAAACATGGATATGGACGAAAAATCTGTAAGTTGGAATACATGCTATGGAAATAAGATCACTGCGTAGGATATGCGGAAAAAGACTGATTGATAAGGTGCAGAATGACAATATTAGAATGAAATGTGGAGTGGATGTTGGCGTAGTGACTAGAATGAAAGTGAATAAAATACGGTGGTTTGGGCATGTAGACAGAATGAACGAGGAAAGAATGACTAAAAGGATATATGAATCTGAAAGAATGGGTGCACGCAGACGAGGCCGACCTCGAATGACATGAGCCGACCATTTCGGTGCCGTCTTAGAGGAGGGCCAAGTCAGGAGCAAAAGGAATAGAAGAGTGTGTATACGGAATGTTATGCGTTTGGCAGAAGCGAAAGAGGTTTGTTTGGATAGGAAAGAATGGAAGTCCGTACCTACTCTCTGCCTACTCCCTTCGGGAAACAGCGTGATGCAATAAAATATCGCTTCTTTTATGAGATGTTTATTAAAATACAAAATTTAAAAAGTGACCGGTAAATATCTAGATAGGTTATATACAAACACACTGCAGATCTTCTGTTTGCGTTACATAACATTCACCCATCGACAAAGCCCTGACGTGCCAAAAACCTCACGAACCATAAACAAACTCCCAGAACTGGTTTCTATCTTCAAAGAAGATCCCGACGGCACCCGTGCTCGCCAAGAAATCACATACAACAACAACAAAAAAATGATGATCATATAGGAACTTTGTTTGGTCAGTGTTGGGTATATATTGTATATACTTACCTACATCAGACTTTTTCTATGGTGTTGTTAAGCTTATTTAAAAAAAAACCCGTTTTGAATTTATTTGTTTATTTTTATACGCGTTATTTATTTTGATTTAAAACGTGTTTCAAAATTTATGTGAGTATTAAAAAAAAAAAAAACTATAATTAGCTACTGATGGATGCAAGGTGAGAATTTAGAAAATGAAATTTTTATAATTTGTTTAGACAAGTCGTTTTACTATACATACCTAGTTGTTATTTTTTTTTTTAAGAACAGCAATTTCGTCATTTCGTTTCCGCCATATCGTGAAATGAAATGAAATGAGACTTTATTTCCATAGGCCCATCAGTTGGGCACTTAGACATGTCAAGTTACACCAAAAATACATAATAAATAGCAAAATGAAAAGGACTGACAACTCTCCAGTTCAGAGCACTAAGATACAGGAACGAAAACAAAACGATTATCCAAGGAAAAAAAAAGCATCAATCATCGCAATTATCAAGAACAATATCATTATCCATTCCGGCAGGTGTAAAGGGCCCACCAAGAATTTCGTCATTTACAATTATTCAGATATAATAGAATACATACTACACATAAATATTGACAATACAGTGAGAAAGATCGCATAGGATCTACAATCAATTATTTGTGCCTATACAAAACCTTTGTGAGGTTGACCACCTTACGTCCTCAATCGGTAAGAAAGGCACAATTAGCCTCGGACGCCTTCGAGCGCAATGGAGAGCTCTTGATGCCTCCATATGCTCCTGAGTGGGGCCTAGGCCTCCCGCATTGTGGGTTGGTTTGGAGGGGGGATCCGCGGCGGGCTTGATTTGTGTGTGGCTGGCTTTTTGGCAATCGGGCTAGGGGTCGGCTTTGTGCGGATCGGGTTTGCTACGGATAAGTCTCATCCGGGCTAGCTTGCGGTGTGCGGGGGGCCTCAAAAGGGAGAATATGATGTTATGTTATATAAACCTTTAGTCTTGATGGATACTTGTTGAAAATATCAATAATTCGTCTTCAACAACCCTCCAATAACTGTTTATGTATCTTGTTTTTGAACGGAGTGGCTCGCCGCCCACCATGTCTTGTCATAGAGAAGGATGCGCTCCGTGAGCTTCCTGGTTGTGAACGGAGAGGCTCGCAACCCATCATGTCTTGTCAGAAGGAAGCTCAAGGAGGAGCTTAGTTTGGTGTATGGAATGCGAGGGGATGCATAAATGCTTAAACACATCGTTCCTATAAGGAAGGCCAGGACAATTAACAATAGGAAAGGCCTGACATTTAATTACCTGTTTTCGATTTCCTTTCCAAAAGTTTCCAGTCATTAACTTTCACTTAAAGCACTGACTTAGTGGCTATCATTTTAGGGATTTTGTTAGTCAGTGATACCCATTTGGAATCCCAAATAGAACTTGATATGATGGACTCTTATTTGGCGGTCCATAACCGGATATTTTAAAAATGAAAATACATCTTATATATCTCCGAATTGATTTATTTTGGGCCACTGTACCAATTAATTGGATCACTTTTGAAGAAAATTGCATCGCTATTTTTCAGTAACTATTGTATGATGAGTGATTGAATAATATATAGTACAAATCAAAGAAGATGTAGAAAAAAAAACATTATAATAATTATATTTTTTTCTATGTATCATTTCCAATACTACACATGTTAAAAAAATTAATAATAACAAGATAATTAATTTTATTAATCATATTTCTCAAGATCTATTTATCGCATTGAGTGGATCATTATATAAAAAAAAATGTATGTATATATTGTAAAGTCGTTGTATAAAATGATGGATGCTACGGGGTTATTAGTGAATCACTCGATCAATGATCCACAAAACGATCAATGATTAATATCGATCATAAAGATTGATAAATAATAATTCAAAATCTCAATAGAAAGACTACTGTTTTGTAATAGGCCATACTATCATTAGATTGAAGGTGTCTTATAGCTTGGTAAATGCACTAGCTATAAACCCAAAGACACTCTTTTCAGAATTAAAACGTTAAAAATAATGAACTTGCTTGATGTATTTTGAGTAAGTGATAGGTAGGTTCATTTTATTTAATACTAGCTTTCCCGACAGACGTTGTCCCGAGTGGTTCTATGAATAGTGAATTCGAAAATGTATTAGGATAAATTAAAATACCCTTACATCAATGAAATTTTGACCGATGCATCTGTTTTAAACCATATTCCTATTTTACATCCGCATTATATCAATCGCACCGACTGACGATTTCTGACAAACGCCAATTTCATTTAAAAATTTGTAAAAAGTAATAAAAAGTTTGAGTTTTCTTTAATTTTTTAATTTTCTACTCAACGTTCTTTATTTTTTCTTTCATAAGAACTTTCTCCTGATAAAATCCTTAAAAAAGAATTAGCGAAATCCGTCCAGCCGTCCTGGCGTGATGCGATGACCACGCAAAATAGGTCTCCACTTTTATAATATAGATTCACCTCATTGCACGTGTACATTGCATGACTGACTTATACTGTTCGATTTTTAAATGGTATTAACAAACCACTGCGGACTTACGACCGTTTTCTACCATTATTTCGAAGGCTGGCTTTTTTTTTTTTTTTTTTTTATAAAATGAATCTGTGCTCACTCAAAGTGAACACAAATACACTCCTTGACTCTTTCACAGTAAGCTACTGAAAGCTTGTGTCGTGAAAGAGGAAGATGGTCGGCACCTGGGATCGAACCACGACGTCCGCAGTACGAAAGCCGGCGCTGTAACCGCTGGGTCACCAACCACTTCAAGTGTTACTTACGTGTTAAAGTGGCTTAGTGTTACTAAGTCTATTGACTTAGTGTTACTAAGTTCATACCGTTTAAAATCGAACAGTATTAGTTAGTCATCAGTTGTTGATATATTCGTTAATAAAAAGGCCACATTAACTGTCATTTCCCTGAAAAATCGTTTTTAGATTGATCTTTACCAGTCCTCTGAATTTCTAACAACAAAGTTAAGGTATAAAGGAAAATATTTCCTAAAATTTCAAAATTTTGAGTACCTATATAATATGTAAATAACAATAAAATGCTTAACAATTTGGCATGATACATTTTTTCATAAAAATGTTCCAAGTTTAAAAGCCGTTTTTGTATGTACTAATCATCTTCAATGATTGGACAAAGTTAGACAAACATGTTAACAACAAACTTATAATATTTTGTATGATTCATTAGATATCATTTAATATTGATCTTTTAATGATTAATCGTAGAGATCTATCAAGTTATACTTAGATCTTTTCGTTACTTAATACGTGAATTATCCGTGTCAGTTGTAAACTTTTGATAATTTTTTTTATCAATTAAGATCAAACACGTTTTTCAAATTACCGAATAGGTACACGAATTATAACACTATTTAAATTTATCACACCAAAAAGCAACAAAAAATTCTAAGCTATTTTGTAACTTAGATGATACCTATTTATCATCCAATCTTGGGATTCATTATACATATGTAGGTCCTTAAAAATTCTCGAATATAATATTTCGTTCCTTCGATAAAGAGCTGAGGGACTTGAATATGGTGTGGGGTTAGATTATTAATAGCTCAAAAGCTGACCACTGTAAAAAATTCTTGTTGCCCCATATTTCCTCAAAATAATTGATTGATTGAACGTACATAAAACTATTGCATTCCACCCAGTCCTATAAGAAACAACTGCGTAAATGCACTAAAATAATAGGTAATACCTACCTATAGATAAAAGCTATAGAAACACACTATTGTGTTGTGGTGTTTTGTGACATGTCAAAAGCATTATGGGCTTCCTACATTTAGTATGGCTAGAGACACACTATTTTGTTGTGTTGTATTATGATTTTATACGAAAGTATATGCTTCTGACGCGCCACAAGCAACACAACACAAAAGTAGTGTGTTTCTACCATAAGAATTTGAAAAGAGGTGCGGGCAATGACAAATTTACATTAAATTTTAAATTATTCTTAATGTAAACAAATAAGTTTATAAATATGTAAATTTATTTATTATTTATTTATTACAGTAAAAATAAACATCACTCATCATAACAGCTTTCGCCTTTGCGATGAGTGATTGACTTAAAAAAAAGAACTGAAAAACACTTTTGTCGAATGATTGAGTGAATCTGTGTTAAGGTGAAAAGATTGCTGTTTTTTTTTTAAATGAATCTGTGCTCACTCAAAGTGAATACAAATATACTCTTTGACTCTTTCAAGTAATCTTCTTAAAGCTTGTGTCGTGAAATAGAAAGATGGTCGGCACCTGGGATCGAACCCACGACCTCCGTACGAAAAAGTACGAAAGCCGGCGTTGTAACCGCTTGTCTACCAACCACTTCAAAATTGAGTAAACCAAAAATTTGAAATACTTATAGACGAAAAAATTTAGGAATTAATCTTGGTAGTTCACTTTTTACAAACATAGGTAAGTGACAAATTATGTATTACGACATAAAAATAAATAAAATAACAAAAATAAAAAAGGTTGCACGGTGAATCTGGTTTTAAACCCTTTTTTGTATAGCGGAATGTTTAGTAAAGCGATCACCACTACCATTACCGCGTGTTCTGGTTTGCTAGAAACCAGAAAAACGACACCGGCCAAAAACGAGATGGACCGCAACAGGCGTACGTCATCGTCGTCGGAGGAGGATGCTTGACAAAAGAAAAACAATCAAACAAACAAAACAAAATGAAATAAAAAAATCTGCCCAATTAGGCAGTGGCGGCGCGTAACTATCTACACAAATATTTGGCGGTATGAAAAAATGCTAGTATGTATGGTAGGTAAAATTTTACAAAAAAACAAAAAATAACGATTTCTAGGATTGTCTATAGAAACGAAAATCAGTATGACTTTATTTATAATTATTCCTACCTACTCAACACTTTCAACCATTTTTCAATGAAATGTATGTTTTCGTCCAATACTCCAATAGTGGTTTTTTTTCTAATGAATCAGGCCTCACCCAAAGTGAACACGTATTTCATATTCTAAGCAAAGGTCGTGAAAGTGGAAATGGGTTGCACCGGTATTTGAGCCCACGCTGTACGTACGATTGTAGGTACTGCTGCTGGGCTGGCAACCACCTTAAATTATTGGCCTGAAGCAAGGATCTGGATTTTTGACTCATTGTTCAAAATATGTTCAAAGTATGTAATTTTAAAAGGTAACCCACCAGCGCCTTGTAACCATACTTTTGTGGCATAAATCGAGGTCAAATTTATTGATAAGGATGTGATCAATTTAATCAGCAGTTTTTATCGTGATCTACAGCTTAAATATTCGTAATAACATACAGCTTTTTTGATCCTCCACTGTGAATGTAATGAAAGATTTAAAAATTATTCTCAAATAATATTTGTTATCCTCTCATATAACATTCGTACTTACATGATTTATGCTTAAATGTGGCGTTGAAGATACAACACCAAGTTCTATTATTTCTTTCAGAATATCAGCGTAGTTAGAGTCACTTCTACCGTATGGCAGCCAGTGGCATACGGTATCAAGATGCAGAAGCTTTTTAGAGGTAGCCAATATCCACCACGGGCTGTAACGCTGGAGATGCTGATGAATATTCGTACAGCCAAATTAAAGTTTTGTTCAACAAAAAGACTTTCAGAGAAAACCCCGGCATCAAAGCTAGTAGCATCCGAACAAAATAATAATATATAAAAAAAAACTGAACACTTGTTTGTGTTGTTTTTCTCCATTTTATGCACCACAGTTCTTTGTAGTCTTTTTGTCGTTACGAATGAAGATTCTAAAAATCTCAAACTGGTCTGAAACGGGTAAAAACCTGTATGAACCACCGAGATCCTGTTTTTTATTTACTGCCAGCCACGTGTTCAATGTTTACATTTCGTCTGTGGCATCTTTAATCACAATATTATAACCACTCATTTTGAATGCATTAATTTATATTATGCATAAAAGACATCTTCTTTTTTATTCGAAGGATTCCAATGGCATGGAATAGGTGCCCATTCAGTACCAAATTAACGTCCGAAGATGGATTCTGTATTACCAAAAAAAATGCATTGGTTAAAATGTCTCCTTGTCATTCAGAAAGAAGCAGATCTTCAACTATCCGGAGCCTTCTTTATTTTTTAGGGCTAGGTCCCGTCCTCTCTCGAAGTTTTCTACTCTTGAGATCTGAATTTGTGATGGTTCGTGAGTTTGAGTCGATTCTGCAGATATTTTTATCACTCTTAACGCGGGATAATATGCTAATCCAAAAGATATAAAAAGAGACTTGATGCTTTTTAAATGTGGTCTTATAAAAGACTTCTAGAACCAACAAATGAAGAGGTTCTTCAATAAATCAAAGAAGGAAGGTACCTGCTCATAAAAGTCGTAGGGCACGGAGATGATGGTTTTCGGCATACCATCATGGGAAGAATGACAGAGGGGACAAACTTCCGAGGACGATCTAGTCAATGTTCCTGACTTGGTCATCCTTTTTATAGTAAGAGTACCTCTACATTGCATTTCTTATTATTTTCTCAATTTAGACCTTGTAATTCAAGAGGTGGGGTTAGCTTCCTACGAAGTCGACTCTCATCTGTCTCTCCATTTCTTTGGTGGTCTGCCTTGGAGCCGTCTTCCATAGGGTTGCCAGTGCAATTCCATGTGAGGGAGTCTGGAAGGATCCATTCTTCTCGCATATTGTTCATATCAGAACCTTCTTCGTTGCCTTCCCATTTAACTGTGTCTTTGACCACGCATATTTTCCTTACCCTCGTTTTCTTTACTCTATATCTGAGAGTCTTCCCGGCTATGCTGCTGAGAGTTTTCATTTCTGAATTTCTCAGTATCATCCCTGGACTCGATCCTTTACATCATGCATTGGTCTGTAGTGATAAGTATTGTAAATTTTTACTTTCCTGCTAGTTCTCTTATCAGGGCATATACCTATTGTATTTCTTACGCTACAAATCCATTATTTTTATACTTCCTTCTTTAAATGGGTGTCATGAGTCTCCAACCAAATGCTTTAATACTTATTATTTGATCCAATAACTTTGTTTTTAATCCAATTCGATATAATAATAATATATAAGGTGGAGTTTTATTACCGATGTTTGTAATATGCTGTTATATATATTTGGATGTTATTTATTTGACATTTTAAACGAATGCTCGCCCGATTTCATAGAAACATATCACAAAATGCCACGCCTTCTAACTGCTTGTAATTGGAACCTCTGAAGAGGCAGGCTATTTTTTTTTCTTTCCACATTAAGATTTTTTTTTCTTTTAGTTTAATCAACTTCCGATGACTGTTATAAGAGTAATTAAGTTAGCGGTAACCCGCATGGTTGGAAGAAAAGAAGGTACCTACCTAATAAACTTTGACACGACTGTTCAAACAGGGTTTCTCAAATATAGTGTTGCGACAGTCTTAACACAAAACTGAAACTGTGAGCTCATTGTCCGTGGAAATTAGCAGCATGTCGGACGATAGACATAGAAAAGGTCCTATAAATTAGTAATATTATTACTTTTCTTAAAGAGCTACGTTACCACATTGAAAATTTGACATTTCTGTCCGTAGCAACAGTTGTATGTAGGAACAATAATTTCTGCAGGAATCTGTTATTGTTGCCATTAAACCATCGACAGACGAAAAGTATGAAAAAAAGTCGGATGGCTTTTTGGTCATATGTATGAAAAATATATTTTCTGATGAGGTTAAAATGTTAAAAGTGAACATATGTACCAAGCTACGGGCGAACTTTTCAAATTATTATATTTGATAATGTGTTTCTCCATTGTCTAATATTTGATTGTGATCCTTGGCGGTACCAGTTGACTGGCAGAAACTGCCTGAGGCTCAGAATTTCGATAATATCACTTTATAGCCAATCAACTAATATTATGTTACCTATATTAACATTTTTGCAAACTTTTTTATTTAATGGAGTCATTTAACAAAACGATTCTATCACTTAGTTGATCAGACAAGAACACCTCCCGACTACATATTATGAGATCCGATAAAATAACACCGAGTACATTAATATGTTATTTATTCTAATTGGTTTAATTAACTTGTGTCTAATAAATAACATGGTTATACACCCCCTGAAACTATTTATCTTTACATAATAATGTATTAACCTGCATATATTTAGATTAGTGCGTTTGTATAATAATTAGTTCTTATAAAGATATCAAGACGCAATATTTATTATTTATTAAACTATTTAAGTTTTTTTTTTTTAATTATTTTGATTAAAAATTTTACATTTTCGTCACAAGGTATTAGATAGTTATTCAAAATTAACTCATACTGCGTGATTTGCGCCACTTTGATTAATTTTTTGTAATTTGGTTACTAATTATGATCAATCAATCAGTACTCCCTTTAATACCTAAAATAGAGGCATAGGGATGCAATAAGAACTTACCACTGCATTCGATCCTGACATTTTCCCATTTTTTACCGAACAGATAGACTCCTCCAAACAATCATAGGCATAGTTAACCTCCAGGATGTTGATTCTGACTGGGGTGCGGCTTCTAGGGTTGCGATAGACAGGGCCGCATAGCGAGAATTTATGGAATCCATAGGGAGCAGACATGGATAGAGAAGAAGAAGGATCTATCTTAGCTTTCTTTTAACTTTAATACAACATACTTGGATGCAACAAAATGTAAATCAAGGCTGTATACAACATAGTACCTATAGTTTATGATTTAATCAAGCTAAGCTACTGCTAATCCTTGATAAATTCATGAATATTAATTAAATTATCAATAGATATACGCAGAATTATGACACTTCAAATATTAATTAATTATTCTAACAGGATTCTACTTACGTTAAGAAAGTCATTGATGAATATATCTTTCATTGGTATACATTATTGTATTAATAATGAGACTCCTAGCGGACACGTACTTGGGCACTAGGAGAGGCCGACTCATGTAATATTGGTTTGAACAGTTAGGCGTCTGCCGGTAGGTAGTAATTAGAACTTGTTGTTTGACTAAATCACTTAATGATCTATAAATTTATCATTAATAATAAATAAAGTTTGTCTGTGTGTAAATGAAGTCCAATTTCCTGTTACGACTGCCGTACTTGAATGGTCACGTAGCCGAGGCGTGAGACTCCTAGCTAGAAGAAAGTTCACATTTTCCAAACATCACTATATTAAATAAAATCTATTATACCACCTGAATATTCCTAGAATTCGGAATTCCTTAATCCTTAGTATTTTATGACTGAAATAAAGCAGGATCTACATTAAATCAACAAGCGACAATTTAAAAAAGGCTACTGGAGTAAATTATAAATATTAGTGGACCTAAGAGTGTGCCTTGTGGTAACCCGTATCATCCTTTCAATGGTTTACTTTTCATATCTCGAGGTCTTCCTCGTTGTTCTATTTTTTTAAGGGAGTTGAAGAGCCATGGTAATATACTGTAACACCCATATTCATACCTCGAAGGATACTGGATCCCATCTGGGGTTTTTGCTATAAAATCATCCCTTATGCAGATTCATTGCAGCAAATCGATTATTTTACCGTGGCTGCATCCTTGAATGCTCACAAAATGAAGCTTTTTGATCGACTTTTTTGGAGATGAATTAAAACTAATGATGATATTATCTTGTTTTACAGGCGGCGTCGCGAACCTCCGGAGCGTGGTGGAGGTATCCAGGCTGGAGACTGGCGTGAGCCCCCCATCGGAGGAGTTTCCCCGGCGCTGCTGGAAGCTGGTGGTGCACCCACACCTGAAGGCTCCCAGGATCAGCCCACTCTTCTCTACGACTACAAGCTCCCATCGCTTCCAGGAACCCAGCAGATCATCACCACTAAAGATGGGAAATTTGCAGATGTTTGGTCGTAAGTTGTTTGAATGTTTTATTTTTATTTTGTATAAATCTTCTTTAGAAAACAATTTTTGTTCTACATCTTCATGTTTTCTTTTCTTCAAGAAGTCTCTTCATCTTCTCTTACGATCTAGAAGATATGTCCTTATTCTTCGACAAAGCAATCCTGACTGCCGAATTTTGTGGCCTATCCGTTATTTAGGATGATATTTGAAACCATCCAACCGATGTGCGCCACATCAGTTTCGTTAGAAAAGGTTACGAAGATGGTTTTAGACCATTGAAATACTAGAATATATTTCTTTTTGTAGCGAAGAAGTATGTACACATAGGAAACGTTCGCTCACAACCTCATCAAAGGGTGACGTTTCTCAATTTGTAGATACAATTTGCGTTTCACTTTTTTTTGGCCGTGTCAACTTTTCATCAGAAAGTTTTATTATTATGGTTTGGTGTCGATCATGCCAAATAATCTTAATTGCACACAATCCGGGTATCCATAAGTTATAAAATAATATTTTGCCTCCAGAATTGATTACACATTTCGTTTAATCGTCTCGTACTGGACAATTTAAAACTATACACGGAGTAGAAAAGAAATGCACAACAATATGGTACTTCCGTAAGCTGCAATTCTTATTAGCAAAACTATTGTTGGTAATTTCTTCCTTGTTCAATGATCTGTAAAGATCTTTAAAAACAGCGGATCCAGATAAAAATCTCTCTCATGCAATCATTTTCAATCAAAACATTGTATTACCTACCTACATAGGAAGTAACTGCTAGGAATAAATGGCTTTTTATCTACCAACACTAACCTACCATATTTTTAAATTGGTAGGTATAATCTAAAAATCTATATTAAAAAAGCCTAGAATACGAACTGACTGTCTGACACCTAGTGATCGACTAAGGCCGCCTACACCCACCTGGCGTTATCTATGTAGCGGTGCGTAAGCTCTATTGCTTGAAAAGGGCGTCTACACAAACATATCCCATACAAAATGTACTTACCCCATCAGTTGTTTTGTCAATTTTGTGAGACAAGAACTTCACCGTAATAACGGGGGATGAAGTCCGTCACCTGGTGACGGTTGTCCCTAGTAATACCTTAATAACACTTATATGTTTTTCAGCTAATGCACATTTTTATGAGATGTTTAGGGTAAAATAGCTCAGATTTAATATTCCAAAAAAACATAACTTTCTTAGAACTATCAATTTCCAAGGATAGCAGTTTAGGAGCATCAACTAATTTTTCCACCTATCTACCTAACGTTCTAAACGTAAAGTGATCACACCTAGTCAGCCTTCGAATAATCAGTAGAAGACGGTCGTAGGCCCGAAGAAAATGACATTAAAAATCGACATCGATATTGATAACATAGTATCAAAATGTTGAGTTTATACATATCTATACCTATAATAATTTTATTAAGTAAGTACGTACCTACGTTTTTTTCTATATTGTTTATTTTTTTTTTTTTATGTTCGTGGCATTTCACTTTTTTTAATCCTCTACAGAACATGCGATCGGATGACAGATTTAAATACCCGAAGAAATCAATCTAAAGGATTTGAATAAATTTACTACTTTTTGTTGATAAAAAAAAATGTATGTTTACATTTCCTACCGTAGATGTCTCTTCAAGTGAACAATCGAACTAAGAAATTTGAATATGGAATCATTCAACTTCCGTAGAACGTTTTAATTCGATATTTGAATATTCTCTCACGATTCAAACGCCACTATACTACAAGAGCGCCCCGAGGTCGTGTTTTTGCATAGAAATTAGATTTTTTTTTATTGTATTATTATTTTTTCACCCCATCTTACTACCTTCGCAATCCTTTTTTCTTTGGGACGGAACGAAAAGGCGCGTTAAGAATAACAAATAATAAAAATTTAAATTAAATACTCGATAAATCACGCGCCCGAATTTAAATATTTTACAGACGGTGAAAATAAAATAAATTCTAAAATTTAACACGGTCATTTAACCACGGAGTTTAAAAACACGGAATTTGGGCTGTGATTTTGCACCAATTGTAAGCCTACACTTTGTAATTCTTCAGAACCTACCAACTAACCTACACTTTGTAATTAATTTGAACCAAGTGTAAGCCACTAAAGTTGTGATCTAATTAAAAAAAAAATTAAAAATTAGCACATGCCGCCGACACTATTTAATTTTGATAAAAATATTTTTTAAGCAATCACTAGGTACTCACGGTAGTCGTCAAGCCTGGCATAAAATAATATAGAATGATTTCTTTTATTTATTGGCTCAATGGTTATTTAAGTAGTTCTGTGTAGTTTTTGAAGAATTTGGTATTTCTAAAGCTCTATGCCATGTGCAGAACCGCCAAGCAATAAGAAAACAATATAGATTATTATGTTTAGATTCTTGTGACCTTTTCAGGACTAGATCTTAAAGAAAAAATAACAACTAATGACTCTAAAAATTCATTACTAATATTCGATTTTTAAATGGAACAAACCACTACGGGCTTACGACCAAGCCAATAGGCAATAAATATGAGACATTAACAAAAATGGATATAGTCATATCCTGGTGCCAAATACATGATAGCAGTTGCATTCTTTAAATTTGGTTGCTCTCTTGTTCTCAACAATTTCCAACTTTTATCTCTATTTTTCATTTTATTATTAAATTTCTACTTGTTGCATACATGAGATTTTTCGACATGTTGAACATGTTGAGAATTTTCATGATTAGGAGTTTCGGAGATAAACATTACCACCTAATGGCGAACATTGTTAACGTAAAGTGATCACACTAAGCCAGCCTTCGAAATAACAGTAGAAGACGGTCGTAATCACGTAGTGGTTTAATCCATTTAAAAATCGAACATTAGTAATGAATTTTTAGAGTCATTAGTTGTTATTTTTTCAATATAGATTATGTTAATGGTACGAGTTAGGATCACTGAGTGCAATTATTAAAAAAAATGATGTGCAGAACCGAAAATTAGGTCCTTTATCAAGAGTCACGTGACTGAAGATAAATTATCAATAATAGTTAATTATGGGTACTTTCATCCACAAGTATAAGACAACACAACAAAGCCCATAGGCACTTCCTTCAACTAATTATATGATTAAAACAATAAATTCCTCTGTGTTAACGCTAAAATATTAAAATTAAAAAATCGAATGTCACACACCGCTACCGACAAACGTCACAGTTTGTATGAGTTTGTATAACCGGCACGTGATACTTGTTGGAACCATGTGCAGTAGCACATTATATCTCTACTATTGTTTCTTCTCAAAGGATTTGAATTAGATCGTAGCTAGATCGAATTTAGATCTTTTCTTGTACTTAATTTTAGTTAGCTAGTTTTTCACTGATAGTAAGCACATATTACAAAGTTACATTAAATTTTATTCGATACGATGATATACCGTTTCCTTGAATGTACATAATAATATGCAGGGCTAAAAACTACCCTTATAATATTTGAATATTTTTGTGTAAATTACGTAATATGATTGTCAGGTTAACAACTTCTCGGGGGATGTTTTTTTTTCCATACAATATCGTATTGACAATGTGGAGCACAATGGTACCTGAATAAGCCACGCCGTGTTAACGATTCGAGGGCAATTGAGCCCAACCAATGGGGCGAATAAATGCTTCGTTTGACATAGAAAAGACATGGAAAAGTTTTAAACAGCTCCGAAACGACCCGTCAATGTTGACATCAATTTAAAATATATATATTAATACTTGAATGAAAAACATTGTGACTTTTTTACGAAAACTACGCGGACGAAGAAGTATGAAATTTCGCCAACTTGTAGTTTATATAGAGAAGGAGTAGCGAACGCTAATATTTCTTTTAAATTTTTCATAAAAAAAAACAAATTAAATCATTAAAAAATACATTACAAACACTGTAATGTTTATGTATTTTATACTCACACACACTTCCACATGCTAATTATAAAGATCATCAACTTCGTAGAAACAATGTAAAAAAGCGCCTCATAACGGGAACAGAAAGTATCTTTTTACACTAGCATTCCCGACAGACGTTATCCTGTATTCCTTAGTATGAATATTAATTTTGTAATTTATACAAAAATACGTTTAAAATATGTTCGCATGTTAAAGTTTGTCAATATTTTTAATGTCAGGTACCTAAACAAGAATTTTGTTCAAATAAAAGATTATATAACTTTTCCACATTTTTTTATTATCATGACTTGTTTCGTAGGCACACATTTTTTAGTTTCTTAGTCACAGGAGACTAAGAAACTAAAAAATGTAGGACGTGTGCCTACGAAACACTAGTCAGGATAAGAAAAATAATTGGAAAAGTTATAAAATATTTTATTTGAATTTTATTTTCAAATAAACTCCACTAAGAAATGCATGTTCATCATTTAGTGAATTTTAAGAATTTTGTTGCTATAGAATTTTTCATATGGCGTAGCAGGAAATCCGTTACATTCCAACTTTAATATTAAATATATTTTTTTATTATTTCTTAAACATTTTTCGATGTTTTTATGGTTATTCTGATATCCGGAGCGGAGAAGAAACCAATAAATCAAACATCGGAAGAATCTGTTCGGCCGATCTCGAGTTATAAGTGTTCGCAGTAGCCCGACTTTCTTTTCTATTTTAGTTTAGTGTCTTTATCATAAAACTTAATGTTTTATTACATTCAGATCCCAATCTTACATACTACCTAACTCAAATATACGAGGGCACATTCTGAAATCTGAACTCCATTTAATTAGTATCTGTGCATTTTAAAGTTCCCACATTCTAAAAAATTATATTGTAGCATCTCAATAAGTTCTATCCTTGAGGTTCAGATGAAAGGAAGGTGCACATCTGGAGTAGAAAAAATGGGAGAAAACCGGTTTACCCCCGATTACGTATTCGTAGAGAGAATGCGAAACCGCGGCATATCTAAACAATTTCCAAAATTAACTTAGAATTATTATTATGATTTATTAGCTTGAACTTTTTAAATTGACCTCATATTGCGTTGAAAATATATCTATTGTCAATAAAATTGTGTTGGACCATAGCTTCTGATTGAATAGAATTGAAGAAATAGAAAGCAAGGATGATGGACGCAATTTTGTAAAATTATTGATTGACGAACTTAGTGGTAAACATAGTAATGAAGTAGAAAAAATATGCCTACGAAACCTAATAATTTTTTAAATGTTTATTTATTGATTTATTCACAGTCACATTATAATTAATTATCGTCATTTACAAAAATAAGATAACCTTCAGTACAATACTATTTAAAAGAAAAACAAGATGCCGCCTCACTAGGTACCTATAGACCTGTGTTGAGGCTTGCTTGAATGCCGAATCTATCTCTCGTGTTTTACACAAAAATAATGTTCCTTTTCGAAACTTTGATACTCACAAGATATTTAATTACGGGAGCAATTTTTTGTTTTTGTTAAAATACAAAGTTAATTATGCAGCAGGATGCTGTGTCGCAACTACCTAAGTAAGAATGAATCATTATCGAGAAGTTCTGAGTTCAATACTCGGTCAGGTCAAAATTTTCATTTGAAATTTTATCCGGTTTGGCCTGTCTCAGATTGGACGAATCGTTTGACTAGAAATGTATTGCATCAGATATAAATTTGACCGGTTACACCTTACACATCATCTTTGTACTTATCTATAGTAAAGTGACAATTTACTTGTTTCCTCTTCAAAGCTGAGATGGTTTTAATAAAAATTTACCCCAAAGAGAATCGAACCCTGGGATGTGTCGTTCAATTTTCAAAGGCGGGGTTTAGAAAATTTGTCAATCCAAGAACTTCTTCTTCTTCTGTTTTTTTTTTATAATGCTTCTGGGCTCACCCAAAGTTAACACAAACACACTTTCGACATCTTTCACATAAAGCAAAGCTTGTGTTGTGAAAGTGGAAATGGTCGGCACCGGGATTCGAATCCATACGTTGGCTTACCAGTGTGGTTTTGAATGTGCCAATTCACTCTCGAGAGAGTGATCAAGGTTCATGAAAGAACTTTAAACAAAAATTTTCAAAAAATTAATAAAATAGGACAACGTAGCAGGAACAACAGTCCAGCAGGCCTTATCAAAGAGGAAGAAGAAGAATAATAAAATATCAATCCTGGAACTGAACCTTTGCAAAAAATCGAAGCGTTTAGATTCAATTAAACACGGATTCAAAATTAAAAAAAAAAGGTCCTAAACTCCATTGATAATAATGTGTAATGGTAGCTAAAATATATTCTTTTATTTATTTTTTTAGTCTCAAGAAGACGGTTAGTTGTTCGATAACCGGTTTCGCGATAGTAAAAAATATTATCAGACTGTTATAAAGACAATGTAATGGATTACGCAATGCACCTTTTCGTTGGATATAAATTTAATATCTTCAGTGATACAACAATGAATGTCAAAAGAAATTTTGATTTATTCGATATGCCTCGTTAGTACTTATAGGATTTTTGTTAAGATATCTGCATAATATTATTTAAATAATATTGTTGTCGCCATATTGTCATTTTTATAATATTATTTCACGTGTTGAATAGCAGATTTTTCTCTGTGGTTTAGTAAAAATTTTGATGACATAAAATTGATTTCAAATGTGTGGATCAGTAAATATTTTCTTTTTTTTTAAGTTATGATGAGAAAAATATAACTTTATTATTTATTAAAATACATGCTAATAATTAGGAGTATTAATTCTAAGAATAGAAGAAAAGGTTTATACTGTAATGCTAAAGAGTGTCATTTTTTAACAATAATTAAAAATAAATAACATACCTATTTAAAAAATCATAAAATGATTTCTCGTCAAATATTTCATAGAATTTTCAACAGATGTAGGTATTACTTCGTTATAAATAAAAAATACTGTCGAATTGCCTAAAGATAATGATATATGTAACTTAAAATCTGAATTTTTGACAAAAACCGCTATTAGCTGTTGGCCCGAATGACAGCTTGTTGCTGAGGGTCGGCTATAGGAATACGCGCTCGTGTTCTGCGAGGGATATGGAACTTTTGGAAAAGTTGACTAGCAGAGGGTACCTACCTACTTATAAGAGCCAATTTTTTTAAATTCTTTTTTCGAATTTCAAACCGAACGGTATTGGTAACTCCAGTCTTCTTACCAAAGAGTGGCAACTTCTCGGAGAGGAAATGCTCATTAAGATGGCAAAAGCTTGGGATTGAGTCAGCAGGTTTGAGGTGGAGGGACCTTCGGCAAACTGCTGAGGTGTCAAAGTGAAGAAACGAATTTTTAGGCTACAGAGATTGATCGTTCCGTTCCTTCGAAAAAGGGCCTAGGGATTAGGATATGTTGTAGGAGGAGATCATTAATAATTGGCATTGCGCAAGATTGAGTAGGTGGAGAGGTCTTGGTGCATGCTTTTCGATTATAAGCATTAGAAACAAGTTTATTAGATGGTATTTTTTTTTTTAAATATATGTTTCAAAATATATTTTTGACTTTATCACTTTTGCCTGTCGATTAAAATATAATTCTAGAAAAAGGTAATAAATTACAATTATAAATATTTGCATGTTAAATGCGCAGCTACCAAAAATCTCATTACCACCGAAGAATCTAGGGTTACGTCGCATATAACTTATTCTTCACGGCTGTATCAATCCGCTGAGATGACTGTATGAAGTAATGTCATCGCCAGGCTAGGGGAGATCATGTTGCATATTGTGTGACTACTCTGTATAATGCGTGATAGTTGCAGTCACGAATACACCATCAAGCTACCTCACGCATTGTAACTTTATTAAAGATGCAAAGATATTAACGAATATTTACCTAACAACTAATGACTCTAGCAATTCATTACTGATGTTCGATTTTTAAATGGAACAAACCACTACAGGCTCACGACAGTTTTCTACTGTTATTTCGAAGGCTGGCTTAGTGTGATCACTTTACGTTAACAACGTTCGTCATTAGGTGGTAATGTTTAAGTCTCCAAAACTCCTAATCATGATAATTCTCAACATGTCGAACAATCCCATGTATACAACAAGTAGATATTTATTAATAATGAATGAGATATAGAGAGAAAAGTTGGGAATTATTGAGAACAAGAGAGCAACCAAATTTAAAGACTGCGACTGCTGTCATGTATTTGGCGCCAGGATATGACTATATCCATTTTTGTTAATGTCTCATCTTTATTGCCTATTGGCTTTGTTGGAGCACACCGTTCTAATTCTGTCTAGACTCTAGATTCTTGGGACCATTTTTCAGGACTAGATCTTAACGAATATGTAACAACTAATGACTAACAATTATTTACTGATGTTCGATTTTTAAATACATATATGCATAGTTTATGACTTCTTTTGGTCAGAGTATCCCAATGTTAAGTTATACCCCAGCTATTCCTGGGCAGCAGGAATCAGTTGACCCTGTCCGCATTGAATATTTCGGAGCCAAAATATTCGCTGTTGAGCCTCTAATTTCATCTTGTTTCACAATTAAGTAGTCTTTAACATCATGACCTCGGGCTGAGCTTCCGATGCGTATAGGTTAGAGCAAGTGCGCCTTTCACATGACCAATCTATGGAAACCAACCATAAGAGTAAGAGAAATAAATGCAAACTGTTTGATGCGTGTGTGTTACTTATTCTTATGTATGTCATCAGACCAAAAGACACAAAAAGTATATGCCTCAGAATATTGGGTGTACTTATTGTGCTACCACTGAGTTCCTTACTTAATTTTGTGATTTTAGTGTGTATCTTATCCGAGATCCACAATATCCCAAAAACGTTGTTATGATCTTTCTGAAAACTTTATATCGATGGCACAATTAAATTAAAAGACAATAATTTAAATAAAACAATTGGTTTGTTATTCCACAATATTTATTTACCTGACTAGTTCCTGCGAAACTAATCAGGTAAATAAATATTGTGGAATAACAAAGCAATTGTTTTATTTAAATTATTGTATGTAAGTAATTCCACCAAGAATGCACGTTCAATTCGTTGATTTTATACTTAACTTAAAAGAATTTCCGATCTAAAAATCTTACCAAATTCAGATAGGTCCTCATATATAAACCAATAAACAGATTTAACTTATTGTCCGTTCCTGAATGTAACCATTTTTGGATTAGCCCAATGTAATGCATACGAAATGATCAAGAGAAAATCTGATGCATGCATGCTTATAGCCTGTAAGGGTATCATTTTGCGTTCTTCATTATAATTTTGATAATATCCTTTTTTTATTATTCTGTATTATATCCTTATACCAATGTTTACTTAGCACCCTTACGCATGATAAATTATTTACAATGCTGTATCTCGCTTCCGAATCAAAACTTTATCTTAGGGTGGTGAGACATATCTCAAAGGGGTTGAGGGATATAACAAATTACTTTCTCTGCGTAGAGCAACCCCCAAAACAAACTATCACAAGTCGATTGATAAATATCGAAAAATCATGCAAATTTGATTTTAAGATTTGTATGCAGGAGTATGCAGATTCGCGAAATAATTTTTAGAAGTATGTTCAATATTATCTTTTCTCATACAAATCCGTGTGAATAACTTCGTATGTAAGCATAAACAAGAATATATTTCAATTTGAAACGTCACGTTTTACTTTGGCTCGACTATAGTGAAACAGATTTTACAGTATAAGGTTGGTCCGAAACATGATCCTTGAGGAACGCCAGTTTTTATTTAAAAATATCAAACTTTGATCAAAAATATTAGCATCCCATCGATCGAGTATTCTTCTTCAGCTTATCGCCGTCCACTCCTGGACGATAGCCTCCTGCATGTTCCTCCATGTCGATCTCTCCTGCGCAGTCTGCATCCATAGCACCCCAGCGTGTCGCTCCAGGTCATCCCTCCATCTCATCTGTGGTCTTCCTACATTTCTTCTCGTGTCGATCGAGTATTATATATTAATAATTTGGAATGTCATATTTTTTTTTTGTTAAAATTATTTCACAATTCAGCAGGTAATGTTGGCCAAAACATGATCCTTGAAGAACGCCAGTTTTCGTTTAAAAATGTCACACGACAGTCAAAAATATCATCAAATAATTATTTATCCTTGATTTGGGAAAATTTGACTATGTAACGATATGATGTTATTTAAAACTAGGGTGTTTTTGTACAAAAATATAATTGATGTTTCTTTCCCGTCATTTACATCGTTCCCAAGTATGAATTCAACATCTTTCCTATCATAGCACACAGAAAGATCTTTTTTCTATACTTGACGAAATAAGCAGGTTTGGGTTTGGCTAAAAGCAACCTAGAACGGCATATTATTAAAATTTGCCATGGAGAAATTCTTATACCCAAAATTGTGAATTTCCCAAGCCAAAATCATTGCAGAACACTGAATATTGTTTGTCTAATCATCCCTTGTATTCAAATTTGTTCCCTGAAGCACCCTTCACCCTTTTCGGTGAACTATTTTCACTGGGTCTGAATTATAATTATACATTTTGTAGATCTTTAGACACATTCTTATCTCATGTTACAATCACGCTGCTGTAATACGATCCCTTTATTGTCATGTTTATCGATCATCACCTTAGATCATTTGGCAAAGATAAGGGATCTACATACCTACATAATATTATAATTTTATTTATATTTTTATTCTCTCTTACTTGTGCCGCGTTTTTATTAATTATTCAAAATGTTTCAAAGCACAGGAATATCTAGATTATTTTTCGTATCATTGGTCGGCTCATACTAATAATTGAATCACAAGTTATTGAATAGAGCCCAAGGAATAAGAAAACTCCTATAAAGAGTTGCTAAACAACGTGCTTAAATGGATAAACCCTCTATTCCTAACCATCGTCGAAGGAATGATTGAGGTCTAAAAATCACAGAGATAATAATTGTGTAGATAATTATTCTAAAACCTGATAAAGGCCTTAGTAAAAATCAAAAGAAAATTATCATGAAAATGTAATTTTCGTGCGCCCTTTTCACCTTATCTTTACTCCACCTGGCTGGTGGTCTTTCCTCCATTTTTCTTCAGCTGCGTTTAAATGTACCTACATCGTAACTAGCTATTATCTTCAACACTACACACATATTCTTCGCCTTCTTATTTCAGCACCAAGTTAGTCCATTCTATGAATTTTTCTTCTTGAAGTAGTTAAATAGTTTATTTTTTATAAACTTAATAAACATTTTTGTCACCAATTAAGGTGGCATACTAAAATCTACAGAACATTAAGATAATAATTAATAAGCCCACAATATTTTTTTTGCATTAGGTACCTACTAAAAAAATATTAAGGAACTTTAAACGCTGAAGGAAGCATTCAGTTATGTTATATAATCAGGACAAGGTCCAAAGAGTACAAGGTTCGAATCTTGCGTGATATAATTTCAGAACTGTCAATAAAAATTTGTGTATTGAACGAGAAGTAATGTATGGTGGTACCTTACGTGTATGTGCTATCAGTCAAACAAGATTTTTGGATTAACATCGCTTGATTTAACATTAATTAAAATTCTATAGGTACCACAGTTTTTTAAATTATATTTCACGTAGGTACCCATTTATTTTATCGTTAATTATATAACTCACAAGTGTAGGTATCATTATTTTAAAAAATATACGAGGTATTTGTCTAGATCATAATGTTCAACTTATGACCTAAGTTTTAATTTCACCCGTATGTATGCTGAAACCCTTTTTTAAAAAAATGAATGTGTGCTCACTCAAAGTGAACACAAATACACTATTTGATTCTTTCACAGTAAGCCACTTAAAGCTTGTGTCGTGAAAGAGGAAGATGGTCGGACCCTGGGATCGATTTTAGATATTTTGGTATGAATGCCGCACTATTTCAGATATAAAATGACATGTGTGTAATTTAAAAAATATGACTTCACGCAGCTGTGTAAAAAATGTGATCCATCGCAGTTAAAGAACTACTTACCTACTTTTCTTTGACATCGCTTAGGGGTAATGCATATGGGAGTCGCTTTCAAAACGCCTAATCGTACCTACTGCTTTCAATAAAATTTAATATGTTATGGATAAATTTAAGAAAAACTACCCAACAAGAATTACAATTATTTAATATTGATACATAATGTATTTGCATTAAATTACATTACTCAATCTCTCCACGAGACACAACTTCTGTTATTTTAACGAACCGAAATAACTGATCATTAGCCGCATCCTGTATAGATAAGTTATACTTAATAGAAGTAATGCAATTAACTCTAAACCCCAATTACATATAATTATTTTTATTCATGTACTTGCTTCAATCGTAGGTAGGTACCTACTTATACTATGGTCAGATTAATTATTTAAAAAAAAAAGTGAATTAATTATGTAAGGTTATCAAAATAGTATGCGACATATCAAAATGGCCTGTCCGCGAAGAAAGGTGACTACGTTTCTACAAAATTAAAACACTGCACAAGCACATTGATTATGGAAGTTTAATATTTTCTATAACAGTTTTTATTATCGAACTGTCCCCATATTCTAAGTTTTATCGGAAGTTAGTCAAGGAAGTAAAGTGAGTATTAGGTACACGATAAATTTTGTATGGAAAACATGTAAAGCGCCGCCACAAGGATATATCTAGAAACAAAAGTGATTTTCGCATTCGTATGTATATACGTTTTCCATACAAAATGTATCGTGTCATTCACTTTACTTCCGTGACTATCTTCCGATAAAACTTAGAATACGGGTACTTACCTACTGTTGTACCCCTCACTAACGAAGTGACAAACTCGCAGGAATTTTGTATCGGGTGCGGAGCTTTCCGAAGTATTCTGTAGGAGCGCTATACACTTTTCCATACAAAATTTTGCTACTTCAAGCCAGCTTACGTTATTGTCACGGAAATTTAGAATAGGTACTGATTAAATAATAAATAAAAAACACTCTATTGAATCAAAATATAGCAAATTAAACACAAATACGAACCAAAGGACGGACTTATCCCGATGGATCTCTTCCAGTCAACCCATTTTTACAAATAAATCAAATGACAATTAGGTATTACAATAATTTAAACGATTAAAAATTCTAAAAAATATCGTTGTATTGTAATTTTCTTGCTGTGTTTTATATTTCTACACTCAATATTTAAAGCTGGTTAACACACATAGCCACACGATTCGTTCAATCAATATTTAAAGTTCTTATTGAAATCACCGATGAAAAAAAAATACCGTGTCTTAAATTATGTAAATTAAAAATTATTTTTTTATTTTACTTATCGTGGCGTATGCTAATTAGTGTTTAAAAATCATTACATAAATAATATACTTTATGTATTTTAGCTTCTTGATTATCTATTTATTATTATTATTATTTAAATATTTAAGTTAAAATAAATACGGCCAGCTTTGGGCTACGTTTTAACGTATTATTTATTTTAAATCCATTCACGGTAGCCTTAATTATTTATTTTTTTAACCATTTAAAATAGTTAAATAGTTGCGATTTTGTTTTTAAATTCGAATAAATCTCGCATATTTATGGACAATTATTTTTGATTGATTTAAATTGTTTTTTTTTCTTTTGTTATTTATTATTTTATAGGTTTTTTGGTGATAAATTGGCAGTAATTAGTTGGTTTTTATTTTCAATTATGATTTATTTCATCGATAATTATTATAAGTTTTAAAAATATAAGTATACCTACTTATGGGTTTTTTATTATTTATCTTGTTAAAAATTTGAATTTAATGATTAATTAAATGCCAATATTGATATACTACCAACATAGAGGTCCAAGAAAAACTAGCTTTCACACCAAAGATCTTTAAGCTACAAAGAAAGGAACTTACCAAACACTCTACACAAACCTTCTTGACTTCAGTCTTTTCGAATAGGTAGCATGTTAGTAGTGTCTCCAGCATATCCAGATGTTTTTAAAAGATTTTCAGCTAACACCATTAGCGGAACTGGAATTACAAATTCGGCAGTGGGTGGAATATGTCAAATGTGTGAAGTCGAAGACGTAGTGAGATGGGAAAGACAACGAATATGGTAAAAGGATAATTAATTCATAAAGACTTCCTCACATGTCGTTGCACGACCACGGAAGACGGCTTTCATCAGGCAGACCTCCAAGAAGTATAATCTGGGATTCGACCTCCACCTCGTCACAGGCCACGAGACCTTAATTAAGAAGAAGACACCATAGGTTCTAGAACATTCAGAACTTTTTACAAAGAAACAAAAATGACATAAAAGTAAAACATGGATGCGGTTTTTAAATTAAGAATCATAATATAATTTCACGGTTTTGATAATATTTATATTTTTAATCTATGGTTTAAAATCTATGTACCTAGGATCTTTATCTATGATTTGATAGAGTAGAGTAGGTGTTGTCTATGTATTTATAGTTTATGATCCAAATCGAATTTTAGTATTGTTTTACATCCGAACGAAAGCGATTGTTTTTTTTTAAACTAGGCGTGGTAGTTTAAACTTAATATGATTTAAGTTCGTGTACTATTTCAAGCTTTTTTGTTTATAATTGACACTAACTGCTGGTTTGTGGGTTTTACAAAATAATAACAGCAAACTTGTAAAATATTAATACTAGCAGCAACGGATGACACGCATGGGAAAGAGTAATTAATTCACTGTTTTATCGTCCTATAAATCAGTTAGGTATATCAATCAAAATTCCCTTTTAATTTTACTCAGGAGCATAGGGAGGCAACAAGAGCTCCGCATTGCGCTCGATCTTGCGCAATGCTTATGACCTTTTCCCACACCATGTCCAACTCCCTCAACTCTGCCTCAAAAGAACGGAACATGGTATGTATGTGAGGGTCTTCCACGTCTTCGAGACCTTGATAGTAGGAAAAACAGCGCTTTCCTCAGCCAACTGTCATTCGGCATCCTCAATATATGTCCGTCAACCATGCCATCTTCTCTCCGTAATGGTGGATGTGATGGACGTGCGCTGGGTGCGCCGGCGTATAGAGTCGTTCGTGATGCGGTGGTACCATCTTATACCTAGGATTCTACTGAGGCACTTTGTTTCAAATGCAGATACTTTTTTGTGCCTGGGCTTTGGTCCGTGGAAGCTTGTTATTATTTTTAATAGCAACCATCCACTTACAGCCGAATTTTTTTTTCAGTATGAAAAATAAATTGGATTTGTTTTTGTCATATTATGTATGAAAATATTTTTGCTAATTATTAGGTATATGATATGGCGAGCGGTTCTCACAGTTTTACCAACTTCATGACATTTAATTAAGATTATTTTTCAATAAGTTGTTGGTAAGAACTTGTAATTAAGACGTAGAAAGATAAAATATGTAGTTCAACAACATAATAAAAAACATATTCCATGCTAAGATTCAATACTTACTTTATGTTTTAGTACGGCAAATATTAAAACAATGCTGATTGTTTTTTTTTCCTTTCTAGTATAGATACATCGCACTCCTTATGGGGTAGACAAGTAGTAATTAGGTACGATTTGCGAAATAACAATAATATTAGCAATTCAATACATAACGTCAAATGGAATGCTCTCCCAATATCCGCGCCTCTTTGGGTAGGTAAACAATGTATAAACGATGATGAATAATGTATGAAGGTGCGATGAAACGGGTGCGCACGCTATGCGTGGCATGAAGACGATGCTGATGGTGAATGTAGAAACCTTATTGCGTTTAAATCGGGTGTGGTGACTTTTAATGATTGTGTAAGAGACTGACTTGTTCATTACATTTCTTTGACAATGCGTGCTTGCCTACTTCATTTAAACTTGACATTGACTGGTATTCTCAAATTCACGTTCCAACTCAACGCAAGAAGCTCTTGCTTGGAACTTAATCGGTTGCCAGAAGTCACGCATCTAATGTAGGTAGGTATTGGATAAAATATTTTCAGAATACAGAAATGTCAAAAGTCTCAATAAAAATTGGATACGACGCAACTCAATCGTCTGTTTTTCATTTCAGAATAATAGTAATTATTTGCCAAAGAAACAATTATGATCTTGTAAAAATTCTAACAATTGTAATCTCTGACTAATGTGTCTTCGTACGACTGTTTTTTCGAACAATAATTGTCATTCGCAAAATTGATTTTCGAACAATTAATTGTATTTTTTTAATGAATCTGTGCTCACTCAAAGTGAGCACAAATACCTACACTCTTTGAGCTTGTATTGTGAAATGTGAAAATTTGGAAATTTCAAAATTTAGCAAAGTAACTAGGTGGGACTTGTCATGAATGGAAATCATCGATCCAAAACTCATTAAAAAAAACAGCATATAAATTTTTTTGTAGGTAGGTACATATTATATTATACCTTGAAGGGTGGGTTTTTTGACACCGCAAATAGGTAATAGTAAAGTATTAGCACAATAATTTACTACCATTTAATTGTTACTCGATCGTAAGGAATATCAAAGTAAATAATAATCGATTAGTAACATGCATACCAACATCACAATGCTTAAAAACATTTTTTCATCAAGCAAAATTATGATAAAATGACATTTTTTAATGACTAAAATATTGCTATCACTTTGCTGTATCGCTAACGCTTTGCTATTACAAACGATCGAAAACCCCACCCTAAGACATAGAAGCTTTGGTCTTTGATATAGGTATAAAGCTCATGATCGTGTTATAAGGGTACTTTGAAATTTTCACCTACTTAGGTGTGTTTTCTTCTTATAAGCCAAACAAATTTGGTAATCGATCCTACATAATAGCCCCGTATCATCTTTGTATACACAAATAGTACCTACCTATGAGTTACGTGTCAATTTTAAAGCACCTTAAACTGGACTTATGTGTGAGATTAACATAATTGATGCACGCTCAATAATATATATTATAAAATTTTCACATGAGTCTAATTTTGTTTGTACTTAAATCTACACATGACTCAAATATCGGGTGTGTTGATGATGTTTTGTATTCTTATCACGTGTGTCCGAGTGGCGTGGATGGCACTACTGCCGATAATGATGGATCCATCTCAAGAGTGTCCCTGTCATCTGTCAGGCCATCGCACACCTTCACCATGCATCGCCAACACCAACAGCCTCATACCAGTATAATATACCTACCTAATCTTATATATATAAAAATCTATTTTCCCCATCACACCGTGTCCCTTATGAGAACGGACAGTAGAGAGAACGGACCTCCACTCTTTACCAACGTTACGTTAACAACGTTCGCCATGTAAGTCATCAAATCCGTATTGGTTTCGTGTTCTGCAGGGGGCATGAGATTCAATAACATATTATTATTGAATATATCGAAGATTTCCATATTTAGAGTTTCGGCGGTCGATGATGGAGTTTTCGAAATGAAAAAAAATATAATTCTTCAGTAAGTAGGTAGGTAGGTATACCAATGAGTAGAGGTGGGATGTCTTTAATAAATAAATGCACTGGTTTATTAGATAAGCTGGGCTGTCATATAGCGACCGAAATACAGATACAAATCTAAAATTACGACCGCTAAACGATGGCACCACTTTTCTATAGGAAATCAGAGCTTAAGCCAACATTATTGACAGAAGTAGAAGACGGTCGTAAGCTAGTCATGGTTATTAAAAAAAATCTTCTTAAAAATCGATCAATAGGTAATAATTGATTGAATACCTAATTGCATCAAATAGTTGATTGTAGAATATCATTCCTAATTGAACAAGATGGAATAACTTTTTTTTTTTTTTTTTTTTTTTTTTTACCCATCACGCCGTTTCCCGAAGGGGGTAGGCAGAGAGTACGGATTTCCACTCTTTCCTATCCAAACAAACCTCTTTCGCTTATACAAATTTCAAAGGTCACAAAGAGAAAATAATAGAATTTATTCTATTTCTTTTATGTAGCAACAACTCGTGAGGTATCAGCTAGTAACACAATAATAAAAATCGTCATCGCCGCGAACATTCGATATTATTTATTTTTCAAAAAAACTGGTTATTCATCGTCGTGTTTTAGTGCATGCGTGTGTTCCCAAAAACAACAAACAGTACCTATCCAATGATTATTCATAATGAATTATTATACAATAATGTCGATGATTTTAGCGTTCGATTTATGGTGTAAAATACTTCCGCATTGTATGTAAGTATGTTGATCACTTTTCTATACAAATGTATCAGTAAATCAGTTTCAACTTAGACATATTCTACCAATCAACCAAAAAATACCTACTAAAAATACCTTCCTACTATTTATAGATAAAATTTAACCCGGGATTTCTTGTTCAGATGTTGACATTTACCTATAGGTACCTACAATAATAATTGTTATGCTTATAGTACCTACCTAACATACTAAAATCCCATGTATTTGGGTATGGTTAACATGGAATACGTTTACCTATAGCTTTTTAAACTAGTTCATATGGTCAGGATGCCAAATGACAGTGTATAGAAAACAAAGTAGGCGAACATCTTAACTTTATATATTTCGTTCCTTCGAAGCAGAGCTGTTTTTTTAACATGGTGTTAGAGTTAGAGTAACTCTTTTGCTACACGAGATCAAATGAAATGGAGGGATTTTGTTATTTCCCTATGCATGCCTCTAAGGAGAGTTATGAAAGGAGTTTTTATTATTTATTGATATTTTCATAACAAATATTGGATTTTGATTCCAGAGCTTAACTTTTTAACAAGCTAGAATTTTTCTGTAGGTAATGTTACCTACACGAGACTCCTTCGTGTTTGAAAAGTAGTTTCTGGAGCACCATACATGTTATGACTAAAAAGATCACCACAAGGGCGTTTTCCGTTTAGGGAACTCTTATGCCTATACTTTTAATATATCTACCTATAGGTAGGTACCTACCACCTATAGGTACAAAATAATTATGATATTCTGGGTATTAAGCTTTTCTAAATAATTATATAGGTACCTACATTAAATTTTGACATACCTACAAACTAATAAAAATTTGGTATATTATATAGATATAATATTATTATCTTAAGATATTATACAGATTGACTCTTTTGACACTTGATGACAATATTTAACTATGATGTAGCCACCTCTACGCACAGTTGGTAGCAAAATAATCGTTCCTATACTAAACACTATACCGCAAGACGACGTGTCCCCACCACGCTTCAAGTTTGACAGCCAATTGACCAATCACGACTAACAACTTGTTTTCCCCTTCCAGGTTGCGTGCGCACGGGGCGGAGCTAGGCGCCGATCTACAGAGGCTCTTGGATCCCAACCAGGTCAAGCGTGAACCCGAGGACCTGAGCCGAAAAGTGATAGAGCAACCCAGTCAGTCGCCTGTCGCGCCACAGAGAACTAAGGTGCGTCGTGTTTATACTTCATTGTTTATGCATATTTGAATTTATTTTACTTCATTCGAACGTGTTCGATGTATTTTCAAATTGTTGATTAGTTCCTGTATTTGCCGCGTATTGACGTTCGCATTTCATACAAAACTCTCACGTTACTTGCCTACGCGTGTCTGTGCTTTTCTTTTTCAAAACATTTCTTTATTTAAATTTAAAAGGTTAAAACGTTGTTTTGTTGGATATTTAGTGAACATTGAAATTAACAAAAAAGTACAGTTTAACAGTGTATGTTGTGTTTATAAAATTTTGTGCTGATTTTGGAATTTGTGGATTCAATCAACTTTCAAAATTTGATTTTGAAATTAGGTACTTACCTATGGCGAATGTGGCCAGTTACAAAACATTTGGTGAAATATTGAAATTATTGGCATTATTGACCATGGTGTGATTTCCGTAAACTGTCTTAGCCTCGGGCTAATTCGACAGTTCTGTGCTAAACTAATTGACATATTCATTAAACAATCGTTTGACAAAATCAATTTCGTAACTTTTAAAAGTGAGTGATTTGAATTTTGAGTTTCGAACAAAGATTATTTTGATTGTGAAAAATACTCCAAAAAACAACGTTTCAGCCAAAGTTATTTTTATTTTCTATGGTGGTGTGGTTTTGTTTACAAAATATAAATTGTCTTTGATGTGTATTGACAACTTTCATACTTTAGAGTATGAAAGTTCAAATTCAATGAGTGTTTTTTATTTGTCTTTGACATTTGGAATATTATTTACAAACTGATTTTAATATTTTGTTCCTCATTTGAAAGTTTCGATGTTAATTTGAATTTAGAATTAGAATCAAATTGCTTTGAAAATAATTGGCCAGTGTGAGGCCTCAAGGGCTACAGTGGCTAATTTTTGGTCAGGACCTATTCTGGGGCGGGGTGTAGCTCCTGCCCCACGCGATCCTAGACCCTGCAACGACTGGCTTTTGCAGGACGAGATGTACGCGACACAGATGTTTGCCGGAGGCTCTGGGGCCCCCAGTCCAGCCCCGTACACAGAGCAATACGCCACACAGACTCAATACACCACCACTAGACCAGCCCCAACCGGAAGCTTTACATCTGAGCCATACTATAGGGAATATTTTGCCGCTGGAGAGACCTATCAGAGACCTTTGTACGAAGGAGAAACGGCTACAGAACGCTATGTCCGTCCTCCTTATCATCCTAAAGGAGTCATTGCTGGCGCTGGTCTTACAGTGGATTTGCCAAGTCCTGATAGTGGAATAGGAGCGGATGCTGTCACTCCAAGGGACCAGCCAGCCACACATCAGGTTAGTAATCCTCGATTCAAATTTCTAAACTACTATCACTAACTTTAAGATAAGTATTACCTATCTCCAATCAGATTCTAACTAAACACATAAATCCGTTCGCCACCAAAAAACCGCATAAATTTACAAAATTCATCTTCAAGCCATCATTTAACCGAATACATTTACGAAATTCAATCACGATGGATCGGTTAAGCGGGTGAATTTACAAAATGCATCTACAATATATCAGTTAACCGAATACATTTACAAAATCAATTCACGATAGATCGGTTAACCGGGGTAATTTACAAATTTCACCCCAAACATGCATGGTTATCTACGTTTATTAAAACTAAACACGTAGTTATCTATTTAGTACCTATATCAAAGAGGAAAAATTACCGGTCAAAACCACTACAAATAAAATTGTGTACAAAATAACTTCAGTAAATTTTTTACAAAAGAATAAAAATATTCGAATTTTTCATTATTATTCAATCGGTTGGGCGTGAAATCCCCACTAAATTTTGTGATTAGATTAAAAAAAAAAAATTTTATTCTGTTTCGATAAAAAAAAAAGATATAACAATCAAATGGATAGGCAGGAAATTTGAATAATCCTATAATTAATATCATCCTCTTTCTATGTTTAAAAGCAATTCCTGTACATTTAATATTAGGTATAACATAGCCAAGTTCGCGCGGCAATTTATCACAATTCCATTTAAATTATCGGATAAATAAATATTCATCGAATGGTTTGTAAACGATAACATTTAACCGCGTCTGAGCGATGCAATTGGCTCTGAAAACACCTAATTCCGCCCACTGTTGTATTACGCTTAACCGCCTACTTTTACCGAGGAGCGATTATAATGTTAGCTGGACATCTAAACGTTGATAGGAATAACAATAATAATAATAATAATTTATAATTACAAAGTACAGTTCTGCGGTTAATCGATTCATTATTTTAAACCGATTCCTATTATCCGCAAAATCGGTTTAAAAATATTTCATCTGAGAGACAAATTATTTATAGCTAATCGGAAGTATTCAACATTCTATAGAGTTTAATTAATTATTAGCTACGTAGGTACCTAGTTAGAATAAAATATTTATTTTTTATTTCAATTGGACACAATTTTTTTGTTAATTATTTGTTTCAATTATTTCAATTTCGGATAACAGAAATGTAGAACATAAGTATATTCGGTAGCTATATAGCTTTGAATAAGTAACTTTGTAGATATGTATGTATATCGTTTTTTTCGCTGGTTTATCCAATTTGCGATGTGCAATAATGAACGTACCTACTTTAATTTGGATAACGACGTATACCCTTTTTTTATCTTTATAATTCAGTCAGACTCAGAGTTAGCAATTTTTTTACATGTTCATATTGAAAAGCAGAAAAAAACTGCACAGTCATTAGATAATATGTAGGTAGATACCTACGTTATCAGTATTTTTATAAATATTTACAAAAAATTGTAATGAGGTGCTAGACCCTATCGAAAGCCTTTCACGAGTCAACGAATCATTTACCTACAAAATTTAATACCAAAACACTTTTTATGTTTATGATTTGTTCTTAAAGAAGTGGCGCTTTGTGGTGCTTATGAATTTATGATGCCGCATGCCATCATTCATAATGTTCAACTTTATAGCACGCACCGATTACGCAACGCTTTCTTTATTGCGCAATTTGATTACTTATCGGCCTAATTCCTAATAACGAAAACAATAATAAGTTTATTACGGCATGCACTCGTCTCTGCCGAATGACCGCATCCAATGATCGCATGGGGATAGCAGCACTTCGCGTGCTGTGCTTGTTATGTATTCGCGTGCCGTTTCGGCATTGCATCATTTTTTTATGTTATGCTTTGTAAGTGTTACAGAAAACACTCTTTAAGAAATTGTTTATACAATAACTAGCAGCTAAGCCTGTCGGACGAAGGCATAAATAAGAATGAAAAAACAAATTATTTATCTAGGTAAATGTTAATTTTTTTATCAATATTGAAACATTTGATTTTTTTTTAATTTGCATCAGTTATTTTTGTAATAAGTACAGACCGATGATATTTGTATGAAAAATATTTGAGTATCTATTTTAACCAGTAAATACCTCGTTACGGACGAACGTAACAAATAATAATATATATAGTTTTTAACCCCTTCTTCTTTTATAAAAATCGTGATCATTTTGGGTTTTCATTTAATTATCTATGGATAAAATATATTGTCTTTCTCTCTTGTCGACTCCATAAGTTACCTTTCGTTCTTAGGTATAGGTATACCTACCTTTCTATATGTGCTAATAGGTAGGTACATAGTAGGTGCATCATACAAATAATTAAGATAATACCTTTACCTTAGTAATTGTAAATCAAATTAATAAAATAAAAATTCACAACGCAAATATTTACAAACATTTCAATTAGGTACCTATCATTTTTAAAACAAACTTTTCATCAAATAATGTTCACAATTACCTATTATAAATATGAAAGGATTAAGACTTCTAAAGTTCACGGCCATCTTCGACCGATTATTGAAGAATTTGTGAAACTAGATCATTTTACAAGTAAAAAAACTACAAAATTAAGCTTTCGATATATTGCCTATCTTGGTTAAACAAAAAAAAAAAACACATAAATGCGTTTAAAACAGCTTTCAAATTTACGTTTATTTAATTTAATGTATAATAGAAAATAATTAATCAATTTATATATATTTTTTACGAAAATACAGAGGATTCTCAATAAACACGAAACTGTCATTGCCATAAACAAAAAAAAAACATTTCTCTTTTATGTGTTTTTATGAATTAACATCTCTCTCTTTCTATATTTTTTTTTCAATACAAATTAAGTTCATCTTTATTCATACAAACACAAAATATGAAATTATAGATAGAACTTTACATTGTCAAATTTAATATAGGTAGGTACCTACCCATTCCAATTAAAATATAATATTCCTGTAAGAATTAGTTAAAAATCATAATATACATTACCATCCTACAGGATTCTAATAAGGTTTTACTTGCTCAATTTGTCAACAAAATAATGAAATTCATATTCTAATTTGAAAATTTAAATAATTCAACTATAATTTCTAAGTATTATGTTAGAATATTTAACAATAAATTATTATTGTTTATTGTATTGACAATAATAATACACTTACTTACCTAGTTACGTAGGACAGAAATCGTATTATGAAGTTATCATTCAATGCAATGAATCAACATGGAAAGTGTGAACGAACCTTTATAGTAAATAACATGACATAGATAATAATTCATATTATTTTATTCAGTTTGACATTCGACACATCCACAAGACAACGCGTACGATTTAATTGTGCGTAGGTTGGGACATCTGTCACCAGGTGGCGTGTCATTCGCGCATGTAATAAAATAAATATAATATTATTATCCTTTCATTCTAAGTGTTGAAAAATATTATGAATACTTATATAGAATTCAGGAATATGACATTTTCGATTTATCGTTGTACTTATTACATTAAGATAATATTGTATAGATTACCCCATTTTTTATGATTCAACAAGTGTTTATAGAATATAATTTCAATTAATTGTATTCAATCACTAAATAAACCTACATTAGGTGATTTTTTTAAGTTTTCCCGAGAAGTGAATCATGTTAAAAAACGACGCGCATTACTAGACACTCTATGTACTCTATGGCCATAAACGTCAGTGACAAAAAAAACACTAAACCAGCCTTCGAAATAACAGTAGAAGACGGTCGTAAGCCCGTAGTGGTTTGTTCCGTTTAAAAATCGAACATCAGTACTTAATGAATTGTTAGAGTCATTAGTTGTTACATATTCGACAAAATAAAATATATGGTGTGCGCGTCGTGTGGTTTTTCTTCGTAATGAATTTACAAATAATGTATCTAAGAGTTATCTATAATATATCGCCTAAGCCCCTTCCAAGAAAGAGGAGCATTTGTTTTTAAATTTGATGGTTAATTTCTGAGAGATCGTGAATAATTCAGATTTAAGTATAGAAAATGTCAAAAAGCGCTAAAGTCAATCTCTGAAAGATATTCACACAAAAAGGTTCTCAAATATCCGGTAGCTCCACGGTCTACTACACACGTTAGAAACAATAACAGACTATCTCCAATAATTATAACATTGCAAAACGAACAACGATACGCAGTTTTGTAGTTTGGTGCACCGCATTAATCACATTCCACGACCCGCGATCAAAACGCGTTAACTGCTGGTACTGTTCGACGTTTGTGTTTATTTATTGTCACATTAAACCTTACCATTTCCTTGTTTCTGTCGGGGACTTGCATCGATTTGCCTACGCTGCTGTTCTTTAGAGACACGCACAAAGATGTTTGAGATACTCTGTTTATTTTATCAAAAAGCTACAACGACAAAAAGTTCGCCTGACTCTGTGTGCATTTTTTTATGAATCTGTTGAGATTTCTTTTGTGTTTTGTTTATAAAGTCTGGATGAAATGAGAACCAATGTTTCTGATACATCCTAGGGGAATGGGAGTGCGTATTCCTTAATCTTCTACTAAAAACAGAAGGGATCACATGTCAAATCTTTACTAAACAAATGTGTTAGTAAAGTATTATTATTTATTTATTTATTTATTTATTTAATAAGGCAATATTCCCCCCTTCAAAAATGCGTACGCATTTGTGTGAAGATGAGGATAATACAAAATTATATATTTACATTAACAATGAAGATTACAATATAAACTTTACTTAAGTCTTAAATTATCACAATCCATTACAGTAACAAAAAAAAGAAGCAAACAAAATGAAACCAATACACTAACACCTTCAATGTGAAGAGTTAGTTTGCTTTATAAAAAGAGTGAAAAATATTGCCGGCGGAACTTATTGCGTCGAGTAGTTTTTCTTTGCCAGGCCAACCAAGCAGGAATTTTAAGTAGAAAAATAGGTAGGAGAGAATTCTAGCCTGACCGGGAATCGAATACAGAACCCGTTTATTATGAGTCTGGCGTCTGGATAACTAGTCTACTGAGGTGGATTATTTTTTTTTATCACTTCTTGCTTAGCATCAAACCGCGTTTAGAGTCGATGATCTGTGCTATTTCAATAATCCATAAAAATACCAAACTATCAGATTTTTATAAACATTATATCAATCCACATTGTTGGAATTTTGAATTGAACCATTCTGGGCTTTCGCCAATTTTCTACCAATATTTCGAAGGTTGGCGGTTGAATCATTTTACTTAACAATTTAGCTTTTATTCTTAAACGAATCCCTACGGACTCACTCAAAACAAGCAGAAATACACTAGTGAGCGCTTTCATAGATAGAAAAAATTTGTGTTGATTTCTCCACCCGAGATCGACCCTATGAAAGTCGGTGTCTGAATCATTAGGCCACCAACCATTTAGATGATCATTTTTTTTTAATTAGATAGGTACCTACCTACCTTACACTGTTAAGGATTACTTGAAACATAAGAATACATACCTACATCGAAATGTGATATTTATACTTTCTCGATATGAGTTTGTTTCACTTCCATTATTCAAAATGCAACAGCTTCAAAACCCACATGGAACTGTAGAATATCCGTTGAATGCAGTCGTAAACAATTCATTGTCCTATCCGGGATACGAACCCCCGCACAACTTGTCATTCACTGTTATACAAATACGCAACACACTATATTATTATTACCATCAGACAGACACAGCCCACAAACACCGAGTCCCTCTGCCTACTCTCAAAGGTGTTAAGATTATTTTTATTCTCCATAATTAAGTACTATTGCGTAGGGCGGTTTGGTCTTATATCAACAATGCCAGATAATAGTATTTTTATTAATTTTATTTCTGAATTTTATTTGAATAATCGGTGCAGTGCATTTTTTTATTTTCTGCAAATTTCTAGAGTAGATTTCCACTTTCAAAATGAATTACACATTATCGAGGCAATTAATTAAAAAAATTAAACTCCCCTCTTAAATTATTACTAATATTTTCTAAATACTTATTTTTAATTAGAAAAATGTTAGTGTTATTCTGGGAATAAATTACAAGTAAACAATTATCTATTTTTTTTTCTATAGATAATAATATTAATGAAAAAGATTTATTCGAAAATAAATTATTACAAGCGCGAAAAGGCCACACATAAAATAATAATCATAAACGTACATCAATATTGAAAGTACATGGTGAAAAAAATTAATTTATTAGTTGAAAAGAATGTGTTGAAATAATAAAAGTTAATGTGTTTTAATATGTTTGTTTTTGCAGAGTTATTTTTTATTAGATTTTTGAAGTATGGAAGCGTCAACGCAAGCTCGAATCGTGTCGTATTAATGAGAAATTTTTGACAAATCTGGGGTTAGTATGAAGGGGATGTATAAATATGTAGAATAAATGCAGTAGAGATGAGATCTCCACGAAGATACTGTGGAATTAGAAAAGGAATCAGAATGTTAGGGAAGATTGTGTTAGGTATTGCTACCAAGATGAAAGTTAATAAGTTGAAAAAAAATTGGGCATGTGGAAAGAATTGATGTAAACAGAATAACAAAGGAAATCGGCTTAAAGAAAATATGTAAGACGGCGTGATCAACCGATAATGACGTGCATCCGTCCTCGCAGAAGGCTAGATCTGAAGCTAAGCAAAAGAAATAAATGAAGTTGTATGAGAAATGGTATCTTTATGCAGGAACCGATAAAATTAGTGTGCTCGGATAGAAATGAGTGGAGTTCTCTCTGCCTATCCCTTAAGGCTCACGACGTGATGGGTAATTAATAAAAATCTAGAGGTTTTCAATAGGTATTACTATTCTCTATGCTCTACAAATTTCAGCAGAATCTCTTTTCTAATGTAATGGATAAATTACATTTTTTATTGCCTTTCGTAACTCTCATGTTTCTTATTTTCAAAAACTCCATCAAACCAAATCATTCATATACCTATTATACAAATACAACAATCGATTAATCAAGCAATATTCTCTTTGTTACGTAAAAAACACGAGCCCCCAACGATTCCTTTATCGTGTTAATAAAATACTCCCCAAGTTGTACTAAAACCATTTTCTTCCTCTATCCAATATTTCGATTATCCCTGAAAAATTAGCCATGATTCTGTTAAAGATCTATGAAGTCTGAGGTCTAGCTAGAATAATATTTATCAATAGTCGTGTTCTTATGATATTGAACTTATTCGGTCGATACAATTCAAGAAAAAATAGCCTAAATATATAGAAAAATATATGTTCGTTTTTTTTTATACAAACGGGTATAAAAGCTAGTTTCTCATACATGTAATACTTTATATTATACAAGAAAAAAAACGCAGTTAATCTCACGACCTTTGGTTTTTTTTCTCAATTTAATGAATTACTCTATGCAAAATTGAAAAATATAAAACATTAACAATTAATTTCACAAAAATTTACAATATGCACAACACAAAATGGCAAGTAACGTGAGTATTTTGTTTATGTTAAAAAAAAAACAATAAATTAAACAAACAAATTAACAATCATTCGCGTTGTCACGTGATAAATCAGATCTTTGACAATATGATCTCACAGTTTTGTACATTTTATGCAAATTTTAATCTCAAGAATAACTTCTTTTTTTTTTTTAATTTAAGTAAATTATATTTTTAACTTGATAGTGTTATTCTTCTTGTGTAAATAATTCAATGTATTTTCTTTAATATTCACATATTTTCATTCCAAAAATTTTTTAAAGGATAAATGTTTAATAGCAATTTAACCTTTTCATTATTGCTATTGTGACTTTGACAGATCAATTTATACTTTTCCTTTGCTAACCTTTTCCGAGTTTAATTGTTTTTAAATATGAAATCCCTACATAGTGATCTTTATTCAGATTTTTGTTTCTATCCGTCTCTTCGTATCAAAGTTATTGGAGGTAAAAACATCAGATTTTTTTTACATAGTAAAATGTTCTATTTCCTGAATGTCCTATATTAATTTGTGAAAATTAAAAAAAAAACATAATTTGCTGCATTCACAACATAAACATTGCTTTCTGTGAATAATGCCGAAAGTGTGTTTGTATCCGTAGTGAACCCAGAATTATTTTCTTAATAAAAAATATTGATTGCTTTAAAATCATATCAAACTATATATTGTATTAATTACTACCCCTTGATTAAAGGGGTATATTATGGAGTCTACATTAGCCCTCATCAAGCACTCAATCATACCAATTTATGCATATCTTTTCTTTCCCTTTTTTAATCCATATCAATCAATAGGTACAAATTAATTGTTGTATTGATACTTTTGTTAACTAAACATGAGATACTTACCGATGTAAAATAGACTGTGATCGGCTTTTAACCTAAAAAAATTACCTAACACTTTTTAAAGGCGCAAAATTAGCCTTTCTATTGTTTCTACCCCGCTACTTATTTACCTTCTAGGAATGTCGATGGGTTTTCTAGTAATTTTATAAATTTCGAACTCATTCGAATGTCATAAATATTCTATTAGAAAACTATTGTTCGACATTCGAGAATAGAGTACCTACAACAAGGCTATAGAAATCAATCAACTCATATACAAATTTCCTATTTTCTGTACCTATAAGACATCATAGAACTTGGTATCTATTTTTAGCACAGGTAGGTATAGGAGAAACAATTAATTAACGTATTTTAATAATATATGACAATTATTAATTGTAGGTACAAAACGAACATTTAAGTAAAAGTTTCGTCAAATTTATAATAATTAGAGAAATATTCTTGGGAACTTTGTACAAAAAAATAATAAAACTCTGATTTTTATTGTTGTTCTTTGTATAATGTTTAAATTATTATACATTATTTTTTGGATTTTTTTTTAACCCAGCATGAAAGCTGTCATCCAGCGACTACTAGGTATTGTTAACAACATAGCCTTATTTGTAATCATAATTTATTTAATTTTTTTTATATTGTTATTGTTTTCGCGTTCATCTCCCGCGTGGAATAAATGGCAGACCATCATTACAGTGCCAATAAATGGCGGACCATTACATTGTCAATTCGTTTATGGTATAAAATAATAATAATTATTAAAAACCTTGTAATTTTTAATTGAATTTTATTCCCATATATGGTAGTCATACAGATGAACAAACACTTTGAAAATTTGGCTGTTTATTTTACATGTAACGGTCACACTTTACAATGTGACGGAGATCATCGTCCGTATTAATAGTTGCACAATTACAAATTATTTCTATAGATTTGTCGTTACGTCAAAACAATTATTAAACAAGGATGTGTTGTATGTTATTTTTTAATATTTTAGTCCTCAGAAGTAGCAAAATATAATATTAAAATTTATTTTCACCATCGTCTGCTTTAAGAGGCACCCTATCATTGGTGGAATAAGGCTGGAATAAATAAATAAATAAAATAAATAAATTGTCAATTATTAATTGGGAGTCTATTGCACACGCCATTTTGCACAGTAAATGGGACAAATAGAGAAAGTTATTCAAATGTTGAAAAAATATTGTTTATTTATGAAATTAACATTTATTACACAACAAAAGTAGGTCCTATAAATTCAATTAGACAAGGTTCTTATTTTTGAGTACTTGTTTCCTAGTTACTAAAAATTTGGCCATAGTTTTTATATCTCTTAAAAGTTATAAGCTATGCATATAGCTATAACTCGAGAAAGGCTGATGGTTGATTTTGGTTTCGAAATATTTGCTCAGGGTGATTTTTGGCGGCAAGAAAAAGACTGAAAAATATCGAGAAAAATAGCCATAGGACCATTATTTTTTGGTTGTGGGTTACCTACTAAAAATGAAGCATGCTTAGGGTGTAAGCGATACAAAGTATAATTCTAGTCTCTGGTAGATACCTAATCCATATAAAGAGGTTGTGATGTTTTAATATATTTTTAAGGCTGATGCTGAAAGGCATAGGTTCGCATCCCGATATAACATAATCCATTTTCATTAAGTTTTAAAATACATTAGAAGGTGTAGATTATTATAAGACTGAACTGATTGACTAAAAGAATAATAACTGAAGTAACCATAGATGTGAGGAATATTTTAAAAACAAATATTTTCAAGTTGAATTAGGTTTATAAAAAATGCATTGTTACAAAATAACAATATATGAAATATGATATTCTGTTAATAAAAATGCTAAAATTATCATAAATATGTTTTGAGTATTGGTATTTTTTGTATAATTTTAATGACAATCAAATTAATTAGAAAATTCTTTGCAAATCAACTTTACATAATGATTATTACTTATAACCTCTAAGCTTTTCAAAAGCAATAATTTAGTCTTTGCATAACTTCTTTTATTGTTTTTTTTTCTTTGAAACAAGTTAGTTCCTAGGGTATTACTTTTTGGTACTAATTCTCAAATAAATAATAATAAATTCTATTTAAGTGTCAAAATTAAAATACCTAATTAAAATTTGAAACGTGTCTGAATAGAATTGAAATCGATAGAAGAAAAAACTAGCTGACAGATTAAGTTTTTATTCTGATGTTAAAAACAATCAAATTTATTCGAAAATTTACTTTTTTTTTAACCTATATAAATAATTAACGACATAATGAACTCAAAAATAAAAAAAGAATGATCTTAAGAAACCTATTAAAATTTTAATAGTTTGCTTACAATGCAGTGTTTTTTTTTTTTTTTTTAAAACAAAAGACGTGTAAAATAGAACCTTTTTTGTGCCCGTTAAAATAATCTGCTTAGCAATTTTTATTAGGTAGGTCGTAACATTTTAATCTATGGTTACAAAAAAATGTAATCGATTATCCTTATCATATTATCACTCAAAAACATATTTGACTCAACACCTTAATAATATTTTTTGTTAATATTATGACTTATTATTATTTTAAAATAATACAGTGATACCTCAAAATACGAATGTTATTGGTTACGTAACAAAACTCGTATCTCAAATCAAATAACATCAATTGAAAGTAATTGAATTAATTATTCGTTACCTATTAGTCCCAGTTGTTTTGGGACAGGAATAAATCTAGTTTTTTAGGTTTATTTTAAACTGCTTCAAAAACTTTTGATATTTGGAAACAAATACTGTTTTCCGTTGTTTTTTTATTTATTGGCTACCTGTTTCGGTTAACGGCCAGTGTCAGACGAAACATAAAACTCAAACGGCCGTACTAATAGAACTTTATTCATCGAATAAACACAGAATAAGCATTACTTCCACAACCCGCACAAAATAAGCAATACTTCCACAACGCGCACAAAATAAGCAATACTTTTTTTACCATTCAAAAATCGAACAGTGAATTGTTAGTCATTATATTCATTTTATAGAGTGTATTAACCTCCAAAGTCAGTCAACTAAAGTTTTCAGAACATGTTACACTCTACTCTATGGCCTTAACACAATAGAACCTAACTGAACTTTATTTAATTCTACATTTTTTCTTTTGTAAAATTTTTATCTTAGCTTTTCTCAGTAATGTACCTAGGCCTTATTCACCACGCTTTCCATACATTGGTTTACAAAAACCTGTGCACACAGTACTCGCTAGATACCTCGTCTCTTAAAACATCGCATGGCGAGAAACTCGTATCTCGGGGCAAGACTGTACTGATAAAAATGTTAATGTAATCATTAATATTGGTATCGAGTGACCTTGATATTGACATTGATAGTAGGTATTGCCATTTGCAAAAAAATAGGAATTTGTCGAAAAAAATGGTGTGCCATTAAATAATTGGGTTATGAACATAAATCGAATCGAAATCATTAACTATCAATGTTATAATATATGGCGTTAAACATAAAAACACTAGTTGTAACCTTTTTAGTTTGATAATTACATAAAAAAACTGGTGGGTATGAATGAGTAAAAAATATTATAATATATAGATTAGAAGCTTTATCGTTGTTATGTACCCACGTACTAACCTAATAACTTGTAATTTTTTGAAATAATTCTCTCTATATGTTCCATACAAGGATTACGGAATGAATGTAGATTGAAACTCCCTTTTTGGGACTCGAATTTTTATTCAAAAGGCTTAAAACTGAGAATTCTGACAACTATTTTATTTTAACGCACTGATTTTACTCCGTGTACTCTCTGCCTACCGCCGTGGGATTGTTTTGCTTATTTATTTTGACAAAACACATTAGAGAGGACAACCATACTTTAAGAGTAGAAACAATAAAAAATTATGGCCTTAAACTAAGTTGACCTCCATCGAGATGTGTCACATGCGGAGTGATAGGTAAAAAAAACAATTAAAAAATAAACCACCTAAGGATGAACTTTTTAGTACAAACCATACACTCCAAATGCTCTAAGAAGTGGAGTTAGTTTTAAGAAAGTATCAAATTAAATTCAGTCGGCATTGTACATAGGTAAGAAATGTGCATTTCCATGGACCTCATAGATAGGGGTTTATTTTAATATTACTTAGGTACTTTCTTGCCTATTCTTTTCTTTTATTAGGTAGGTAGTATAAAAAATGTAATTAAAAATATAGACAGCCTACCGATATTCAAACACTCGGTAGGCAGGTACCAGGTTTGACTCTCAAGATTAGAAGAACGAAAAAATCAAAACATCAGGATTTACCAACCTTTTTTTTACAATAAAATTCAAAAACGTTTGAAAGAGAATTATGAGTTTTATTAAACACACAAATACGTAGGGTGTCATAGAACAACTAAGATACTTTTTTTTCATCTTCTCTGGGGATGGAGAACAATGTTGAACTTCTTCTAATGGTCGCTCACAATTTCATCTCCAGGTACCCTATTCGTAATTTCAGCAGGTCCTTTCTCCAGGTACTTTCGTTTGAGTTTATTAAGAAAACATAATAAATTCATAAAAATTCTATTAGAATCCTATCGAGATTAGACATTCGAAAATGGGGTCCCCAGAGATATAAAATAGAATTTTTATGAATTTCTTATGTTTTCTCAAAGAACTCAAACGAAACACATACAAATTCTAATAAAAAACCCATTGATCGACATTCGAGAATAAAGTCCCAGAAACCAAAGTCGTTGGATCGCATCATCCCTCAGTGCGTGCAAGTGCTGTAGTCCCTCCTCAAATGCGCACAATCGTTAATCAGAAGATCGATTGTTAGGTCATCCCACATGTTGTGCATGATGGTGAGTCCATCAATCGCCATTTTTTGTAGCAACCTACATTACATCTTATTCGGTTGACTCTACACCATTTATCTTTCTGGGTTGCGTTAAGTCGGCTAAGTTATTTTGTGGGGTCAGCGTTACTTGTTTTGGTTTCCTACTGACAATTCGGTCCATACTACTTGTCTCCATTATTTGTCTTCCATCGAGCAGTCTGCACTTTTAGCAGCAGCTAACCAGTACGAATGTCGGTATTTCTGACGGCTTGCAGGCGGATTATCTGCATCAAGATAGATTGGTTGAACTGTTCTTTTCTTACTTAAGTTTCAAATCTTTGGAGGAAAAAACTTATAATATGTTATTCGATGTTCACCAGTTTCTCACCTCTGAACTACTCACACCATTATTCAGCTAGTGCGTTGTTTCTCCACAGTCATCTCCATCATCATAGGCTATAAATCTTTAAGTACACTTCTTTGTCTTTAGATTAGAAAAAAATATTTATACCTATCCCTCAATTTGTACGATTTCGAAATCTACGTAGGTAGTTATTCTTAGGAGGGTCTCAATAACGTTTTGTTGTAATTTATTTATTTATTTATTTATTTATTTATTTTAACAAAACACATTACAGAGGACAACTATACATTAAAAGTAGAAACATAATTAATTTATGACCTTAAACTAAGTTGACCTCCATCGAGATGTGTCACATGTTACATTATTTATTGATGAGTGAAACAGGTACAACATGTTCCAGAGAGAAAAAAAAATATCAATAGGAATACTACTAGTGTAAGTGAAATATGAAAATAGTAATAAAATATGTAATAAAAATTTGTTATGACAATTTGACAACTATTTCCGTTGCAACAGTGTTTTTTTTTTGTAGGAACCTATGTTAGTCAGGCTTGAGCCTCCATTATTGAACAGGTTCTTGATATATTCGAAAATTTTTAAAAATTTAAATCAACACTAGATGATACGCTAAATTTTTTATCACAATTCTCTTAAGCCTATCTACTTAGGTTAAAAAATAACGATCACTTGTAGTGACCCATCTGACGGGTAGGAAGTTTAAAACTACCATGAACTTATACGGATATTTTAAAACCACAATAAGCAAATCGGTCCAGCCGTTCTTGAATTTACGTACAACTTATCTTTTTTATATACTTATAAGACGATTACTAGAAATAAACGTAAAATAAAATATAAAATTATTATCAAAAGGTGATCGCTGATAAATTATCATTATGTTTGGGTAGGTACGTACAACAGCTCCATCTATGAAATAAATCGTTAATCTGCTCATATGCGACGCAAATAATGGAATCGTGAAACACATGTTACTATTTTTTTAAACCTAAGCAATATTTTAGTTATCCTATCTATAAATTATTATTAACTTTATATTAAAATGTGTAGTTTGTATTCTATTAAGATTTTTTTTTTTTTATATTATTTTAACGCTTTCTTTAATCTTCGTTGGCTCCACTCGATAAAATAATAATAAAATAACATGAAAATGTAATTAAAACTCTGTATTATTATCTATTTAATTATTTTTAATGTATTTTCTATCGCTAACTGATATTTAACAGCACCAGAATAGGTAACCGAAGTTTCATACGATGAATAGAAGAAAAAAAAATGTTTAAAAATAAATAAATTAACACTGTTTGTAGTAAATATACAAAGGTGTTAGGCTAGGGGGCGTAATTTGGTGCCAGATAAATTTTTCTAATCAATAAGTTCAGAAAAATACTAAATAAAGCGCTAAATATAAGGAAAAAACATTTGATATAATTCTAGTACGAGAATCAAACCCGAGATCTTTTTTCTGAACGAATATGTAACAACTTAATCACTAACAAATTATTACTGGTGTTCGATTTTTAAATGGAACAAACCACTACGGACTTACGACCCTCTTCTACTGATATTTCGAAGGCTGGCTTAGTGTGGCCATGTTTAAGTCTCCGAAACTCCTAATCATGAGAATTCTCGACACGTTAGACATTTCATAAAATCCCATGTATATAACAAGTAGATATTTAATAATTGATGAGATATAGAGATACCTATTTGAAAATTATTGAGATCAAGAGAGCAACCAAATTTAAAGACTGCGACGGTTGTTATGTATTTAGCGCCAGTATATGAATATATCCATTTTTGTTAATGTCTCATCTTTATTGCCTATTGGCCTTTTTTCTGAGTCAATAGGCCGTAACTACTAGGCTGCCCAACTGTGTTTAACCAACGCTGTCTATTATAGCAAATCTAAATCGTATGGTTAATAGTAAAATACCAATATTTAAGAGTTTCGGATAGAATCTTGAGATGAGATTAATATTTCCGTGTCTTGTATATCGCATTAAGAGTTTATGGAAGTCTGGAATGAAAACTTGTAAGAAAGAAAGTAGAATACTTTGTACAGATATAGAACTTGTCAGTTTTTCAATTTCTAACTCTAGCGGTGAACGAATTCTCACCGTCGTAGACGAATTCGCTAAATAGTTTCCCATGTATTTAAAACTATGGAGTTATTCCATTTTGATTTTAATTTAAAAAAATCTTTTAATTTAATTAATGTATCACAATCTATTAACCTTTGATCAATACCCCACTGTCCATTATTCATTCCCGCGTTTGTAACATTGGAAATTAATTTAGATAAAAAAATAAATAATTTAAAGTCATTACAAAATGACGTAATTTAGAAGCTTGAATCATTAGCACCCGTGGCCCAACCACGACAGACCCAATGCGCTATGTCTATTTGACGTAAAACTATTAATAAAAATTAAACAGGATGGTTATCATACCGTATACAATATATAAGTAAGTACAGTAGTAGCCGTCTTGAAAAATTATGGTCACCGTATGTAAAAAAGTGTTACATGAGTTTGCGTGAACCAATCATTAGACGAGCATTTACCAACACATTTATAATACACGTTTTAACTATTACACAAATTATATTGTTGATGTATTGAACGGCACACCTAAAAGATTCTTAGTTTACTTTCTCCATGTCCATCTGTAAGAAGTTCTTTAATACGCTTAAAATTAAGTGCCTGCGTAAAGGATTGTTTTTTGTTATCAAAAGTTAGAAAAATAAAATTTAGCTGTGAAATGTGGACAAAAAAATAAGAATCTTGAGTATATGCAGTAGGTATAAATTAGAGGTAGGAAGGAGTGTGGTATGGATGTTAATGTTGTTACAAAATTGAAATTTAATGGTTTTTTGACATGTTGAAAGAATGGATGCAAATAGAATTACCGTAAGAATAATTGAATATAATTAAGGCTGAAAGAAAAGGTGTAAAAAGCGTGGACGAACGAGATTGACGTGAACCATATATCGTTTTCTTCAAGGAAAGCCGCGGGTCAGAATAAAATTTAGGTTTTATGAGAAACGTTATACCTACACATGATGGAAAAGGTGACTTTGGATGAAGGAATACTTAAGATCCATTTTCTCTGTCTACCCCTTTAAGGTCACGGCGCAAGGGGTAAAAAAATGTATCAAAAACATTATGTATCAAAAAAAAAAAATGACAATTTTGAGTAGGTACTTACTTAATCTAAATGTACCTAAATCCTTTTAAAATTATGACTTGGTCGGGTATTTAACTATTTAACTTAATACTCTTAACTAGAGCATTTCGGAGACCTATAAGTTTCTACGAAATTCAGATAATTCCTCAATAATTATTATTGAACTACATAAATTTATAAATAAGATGTTCAATAAAAAAATTAAATAACTATGTAACACTATGAACACCTAGGTACTTCTCGAATAGATTTGATAGTGTAACCGAGTTTAAATAAAACGAGTGTTAAACGAATAGCTTAATATGCACATTATGTTGTATTTATTGGAGACTGCCCTTTTGAAAAGAATCTTTTTGTTTGTATTTTTTTTCTCTCTGTTTTTCATGTACTTACTTAATTAATAATTGTTTTCATTTACTAATTTTTTGCCTACTTAATTTTTTTTATGTTAAAAATCTATAGAGCTCACTCTCTCGACACAAGACTTGTTCTTTTGAGAGAGTAAACGATTTTATTTTATTTGTACGTTTGTATATATATACATATAGGTATATATTTTTGTAAATCTTATAATCTGTGTAATATGTTTTTGTTTTCAAATAAAAATAAAAAAATAAAAAAAATTGAATTTGAATGTGTGTAAATTGAAGTTTGATTGTGCAGCATTAAAAAGTAGTATTCTTATACATACATACTATGTTAGTATTATTTAAGATAACGCGTACAGTCGTGACAGACATTTGTTTTATTGGGGAAGTAATAAAACTACACAAAGAGACTGGTGTCAGGATCTTAATTTATTTGCACTACTGTTCGTTAGCTTCTTGTTGTACAATTGTACACCCGGATATCGCTTTAACGAAATTATACATACCTAGTAGGGGCTGTAAATTATTCATCCAATTATATAATCTACGTATTTTTTCTTCTTCTTGTAACCCCGATCCCATTTATAGTGGAAGACATTTCTCCTATGGATTCTTGGTCATCTCCAAAAATGTCTATAGATCAAATGTTGTAATGGCGGTAGTTGGCAATCGTACTAGAAGCGTCATCTCGTCCTTAAATATGGCTTTAAGCAGGAGGGTGGTCATCTTTGTTAAGGTTTATTTTCAATAAAATTCATTCATTCTCACATTGCACCTTTAGTACATTTTTTACTAACTAATTAAAACTGAGTGCGATGAATTTTGGACGAAGTCAATATTTTTCCTCCTTCAACATGCGTTAACAAAAATATGACATAAAATTTTGATTTTTTTTTCTGCTCCGTAGGTGTTGCTTTCGTATACCGCCGGTTTGCCGTAGCATTTTCAACCTCGGCCATGATGAATTTTATGTCACATTTTATTTTAACCAAACTGTAGTTATAAAAAAGTTTTTATTTAGAACAGATAATAATAAAAACCCGTGTTAAACATTGATATTAAAAAAAAACATGTCGCAAATTTGATATTTTATTGAAATCGAAATCTTTTTATGTCGGCGACAAAAAAAAGTCATTCGCCACAAACGGTTAAAAATGTCGATTATTTCGACGGTTTGATAATGCGATAAAAAAATATTATGCCATTGGTGTCATATTTAAATATGCGTTTTATGATTTTTATGACGCGGATGTTTCAAATTTAATAACCAATACCATTTCTTTTTAAAAATATATCCTTCGATATAATTTTATATTTAAACTTTTAACCATGTTTTAACATCAAAATTATCGCATATAATTTGGGCTACAATAAACCTACACCATTCTTTTGAGACTTGAATATTTTTGTGGTTATGGGATCTTTTTGCCTCTCTATTATTTCAAAATTATTAAGGTACCTTTTTATTAAACTCAAACTTAGGCAGAGAGAAAAAAAACATAACAATAATATGATCCCATTTTTATGTCTTTGCACTTACAAAAAATACAAACAAATAGAAAACATATATAAAAACCATTCAAACAACAAAAAATATGTAGCAAATATAAAAATAAATGCATCGTATATCAAATTTTAACAACTTCTGTTGCAAGAACATTATGCGAACAATAAAAAAAATTGCATGGAACATAATAAATTATATTCTTTTTTTCAAAACTCATTAAATAAAGTTTAAAAATAAAAGAAAACAGTTCGTTTGTTTTGTACACAATAAACAAAATGTGTCAATTATTTGTTGGTGTTATGTTTATTGATTCATAATTCTCTTTTAACCCTTTCTTCGAACACACACCAATAATAATAATAATAATTGACAGTTTGCTCTGAAGTTAGTCGAAGGAGAGAGGATTTGTCTTTTTATTTTTAATAAAGTCGTTGACGGATTTATGTGTTGAGTTTACGAGCAAATTTTTATAGTTTTTCACACCGCACATTGTGCACTCGTAATGCAGAAATGTGAACAAAATATGTTATACAATTTTACGACCACTTACGCTATAATTTACACCCGTGTGCATTTTATTTTGCCGAACTGTCAAATACATATTATTATAGATACAATGTGTTATCTCGACACTTTATCAAACGAAATGTGCGATTAATAGACAAATATTTTTCTGTGAGAATTAATTTTTATTTCATTTGATGTTCACGTGCTAGGTATTTATTTATTTATTGTTTACTTGTGGGGTAATCGGGCACCAGGCTCAATTTTGTGTAGTCCTTTGGCAGTGAATATCACGAAATCAAAAACTAAAAGATCCAAAATTATTTTGAAATAATTTTGTTGGTTGATTGTTCGAAGCATGACAGTTGCGCTGAATATTAATATTATTATCATAGGCACCTATTATTATTGTGAAATTAATTATATTTTTGTATATGTTTCAGTCTTTCGAATATACGGAGTTGTGCCAACAGAGTGGTACAGGGTCAGTGACGGGATCTATAGAAGGAGGAAACCTCACAGCGCGTGCGCAGGCGAGTCCTGGATCAGCCGGCAGATCAAGACCTTGGCACGACTTCGGAAGACAGAATGACGCCGATAAAATTCAAATACCCAAACTGTAAGTACACACTCAACGGTATCTTCATAAATTATTGTTCGTCTAAATCTGTTTTATTTTTGAAACACTAAATATCTTAACACATTTCATTTATGACTTATGTTTTACTACACCGCCATCTTTTGGAAAAAAATTAAAGTTACACACAATCGTACAGGAAGCTTATTTAGTATAAACTAGCTGACGCGTCGAACTTCGTCCCGCGTCAGATCAATAATAAAAAAAAATACGCATTCATTATTTATTCGATATACGTTATATGAAAGTCAATAAGTTGAGATGAATTAGGCATGTGGAAAGAATGGATGTAAACAGAATGACAAAGTATATTTACAAAGCTGAAAGGAAAGGTGTATAAAAGCGTGGCCTGCCAAGAATGACGTGGATCGATCGATTCCGTCCTCAATGCAAGCCAGATAAGAAGTACGAGAAATAGGAGGAGTTGTATGGGAAATGGTATGTTATTGGAAGAAGCGAAAGAAGTGTGCTTGAATAGAAAAGAGTAGACACAGCGTGTTAGGTGAAAAAAAAATAAAACGAATATAAGTTAGAGTTGTCAACAAATTGTTAATATATAGATAGACGATTGATTACCTACTTATTCGGTATCTGGAAATTCCCATTGATTATCGAATTCTAATCTATGATTTTTGAATTTCGAACATCTCCCACTAAGAGTTCTACTTTTTTTTTAATTTCAAACAATAGAACACTTTTTATATTAGGTACCTATATTTTTTATATGACCGATAAGAATAACTAGGGTGACCATGACCCTACTATAAAATCGTAAAAAAAAAACATAAACAGAAACCATTTTATGTGTTTAGATTAATATTTTTCAACGAGGCGGAAACATGAACCGCCTTTAAGGGAGCGTACACCATAATTCAAAATACCTTTTATATATTTATTTAATTGTTAAATTGACATTTATCTCAATCTTATCAATATATAAAAAAAATACAAAAAAATGTGTGTGAATCCAAAATGTTTACCTCTACTTATTAACACTTATTATTATAAATACACAAAATCACAGTATAAGACTAAAGAAAATATTTTAAAATCCGCGTTAAAAGTAGTGACAAAAAAATCAAAGTAAAATTCATTTTCGAAAATACTTATTTTCATGTTTAATAAATATATGTTTTCTTTTTCTTTATGCTTCAAGGATACAAACACATGTAAGTAGCATAGTATTGTCATTTAAAGTATTTGCTATCTTTTTATCCTTTGTAAAAACGCTATTTTCTCTTTTACGCGACAGCTGATCAAGACTTCAATCGATCAAAAATATCATTTACGTATTAAAACAGTAGAAAGAACCCCGAGAACGAATTGTGAAATTCAGTTTTATTTAAAAAAAAATGCGTAGGTATTTTTACAATTGGCAATATATACCTTTATTAAACATGCACTAATAATTTTTCAATCGCACCAACTCAAAAATAATTAATTCTGTCGGACCTTTGTCGCTTTATAAAATAACTATATTACATAATGAATTCAATAATATTCTACATTTAATTACGCGCCGAGTCCTTCGTTTGAAGTTATTTTTTTAATTTTCTGAAGTAAGCTTAAATAAAAATTACAAATATTATCAATAAAGAAACATCTTAAAAAAATATATTTAAATTACGTTCGAATTCGTTCGTTCGAAAATTCAAATTATTACATTATTCGATTTTATCTTTATGTTTTAATATTGCCATAATAATTAATTATGATATTAAAATTTCGCTAATGGCAACAATATTATTTCGCTAATACGCACTTAATTGCATCACCCGCATTATTATGTGTTCTGTGTGTGGCGTTCCATCTATTGAATTTTATCTATTAAAAGCCGACATTGCTTATTGTTATTATACGACAGTTTTAAGGGAAATTCATTTATTTGTTGATTAAATAATGTGTTTCTGTTTTTTTTTGTTAAGTAGGTAAACAATTTTTATTCAATATTTTGAACATTTCATAACATTATAGTTTTTAGCATTCAGCATAATAGTTGTCAGGGGTTAGTTCATTTTCCAATATAGGTACGCCGTAGCATTAGCATTTCTAATTACACAAGACAATATTGATAGTCAAAGATTATTTTTAAATGATTTTCAAAATCCGTATACTTCTTTCGAGTGCAAATAATTGAACATTGAAATGTATCAATCAATCAATTAAAAATTTATTGCATTAAAGATCACATTAAAAAATTTTAGGTGCCTAATTAGGTACTAAAACATACAACCGTTTACACTACGGGTTGTCGCGTTAAAACGAATTTCAATAATAATACCATCACTTTAAATGACAATTAAAAATTATTTTTTACGGCTGCAAACATAATTTTCTATCTTAACAAAATGGCGGCAACAACAGAACAACTTTTGAATTTTCAAATAACCATAGATATAAGTAGTTATTTGTTATCAAAACTATCTTCACTTTTGAGCTTTAAGTAAGATTAATAATTATTATCTTCGTACATAAGTTGGCAGTTAAATATCTATTTATTTGTTTGGTTATAATAATCATTCTATCAATTTTATAATAATACCTTTAAGTTTTCTTCCTGTTTGACGACTTTGCGGATCGTGTGCGGCTGTCTTTATATTATGCTTCTTGCGAAATTGTTGTGGTTTGTCTGTTGTGCTTTTCCACAACATTAACGTAATTAATAACCATTAAAGTTTATCACATGTGTGTGTAATTTATATTAATTATATTGTTTAAGCATATTTAAACTTCGTCATCAAAGACTCTCTTCATAAACGTAAGTCAATTAAATATGCGGACAAAATATTTAGGCTCTTTATGAACTCATCTTTTTTATCCCTGAGTAGTTTGAAATAATTCCTTCGGCACTGCTTTATAGGAACGGAACACAGAACACAGTAGGTACGACAGAAAGTAGAATCCCAAGTACCTAGCAAATTCATATCTATTAAAATTTTGGTATAGGGGTATCGTTTTGCACATTATGAAAGATATCTTTTTCTATTTGGTACATTTCTTCTGATTTTTAACAACTTTTTGGACCCACCCCTGGAATACATGATGACGTTTCAGTTTGACCCCCCCTTCCTCCCCCCATACTATAATATCTAAAAAAATACATGTGATACAATCACGACAACTCCCCCTTCCATATTTCTTATTTTTTCCAAACCCCCCCTTCCCTTCTTTTCGGTCTCACGTGATCAATAATAAACGACCCTTTAGGTACCTACTACAAAACACCTAACCAATACTTATTATTATCTAGCTGTAACACATTTTTTTAATCCCAACTTTCTTTTTTTTCAATTAATCTAGGACAACTTTAAACGCGCAAAAAAATATCACAATTAATTTTGTTAACATTTGCATAAAGTCTATTTTCGTAAGCAACAAAATTCTACATTGGTCAAATTTGTATGCAAAGTCTTAACATATTGATTGCGTTTAATGAAAAATACGATCCTCTAAGGAGGTCAATCCTAGGTCTAAACGCGCGATGGCAAGGTGCCAAACTGTGGCGATATTCAACGGCGATATTTGGCACGTGTACACCTTTGACGACGTATAATTTTTGTTTGACCATATTCTGAGGTATTTAGGCTATACAATATCACAACAATATATAATTTGGAGAAGTATACGACAAAAGATACAACCCATTAGGCAGTGACGCTTTGAACATTTCGTTGAATAAACATTTTGAATACAATGCTAAAAGTGGCAAATGGCAGTAGGTTCAAACTTTTTGATTTTAACCACCAATATTCGTGTTTTCAAAGTCGTGGTTTCCAAATTTCTCAATTCAAAATATAAAGTAAGACTTTGAAAGACCAGAACTAAAATGAAGCTTGAGTCTGAACCTTTCTCTGATGGTACCCAAACGAAGATATTGCGTTTCAATCGCCCAAAATCTATCGTCTTTGTCCAAAGTGTGTTTGTTCTCACTTTGTTTGAGTCTTGAGTCATTAATACCTAATAGGCATCGAATTTCATCATCAATATCCAAACGTCCTTTTCAAAATTTGTTCTAATTTCACATGATGACAAAAGTGTAAATATAACCGTCATTGTCCCGGGTGAATGTAACTTGCTCTTTGTCGTGCTTACTATATCAAACGTCACGATGGACACATATGTGTATGATAAAATATATATAATTGATGGTTCGGACTGATAACCACTAATTAAAAAGCTAACTGGGCATATTGGAGATGACCAGAGATAACAGTTTTTTTTTCCTAATATACATTTTATACTAACTTATACAACTTAGCCGTCATCTTTGTGATATACAAACACAGTTTGATCAATAACTAAGATGATTTCTCAAACACCATCTCCAAAACTTGTTTGTTTTGCAGCGTTTTTTTTATATAAAAACTGTGTAATCTTAATTATTAATGAACATCAGATCATATATATATATCATATGTAAAAGCAACAATTGTTGCGCAGAGAGAAATAAAATAAAAATAAATATAAACAGGGCATACCTACTGAGATGTTTGTTGAAAGGAAAAGCTAATAATCTCTGAATCATCCTTATCATCTTGTATATTATAATCAGCCTTATCATCTTTAAAAAATATCTTACAACCAATTGGAACTCACACAAGCTTATCATATCAAATGACTTTCATGCTTAAAAAAACACAATAAGCCGAAATAAATTACTTAGTTGAGGTCCCAAGACTAGCCCCTGTGGAACACCACAGTTTCTATTATAAATTTATATAATTTTATCTATTCTATACTGCGCCTCATCCTATTTTTTTTTTACTTTATAATATCTTACAACCGTCTCCAAAAGTCAAGATTGAATAGTTCTTGAAAAAGAGTGTTTTCAAATCCCTGTTTCAAAATTTTATTGAATAGGTACCTACTCGACAGTTAGAGAATATCTCCAATTAGTAGGCAGATAAAACGTTAGAAAAAAAAATTTAATGTCGAATGGTCGAGTGCTGTAGAAATGTACCAAGATTAATAACGTCGGCCAGTCTATATGTCGATTAGTACTTACTCACCTATCGGTATAAATACGAGGTGTTAAGATAAAAGTACGTTTAATATATTGATTGGGTCTTGGTACAGGCAGACCTGGGAAAATATCTTTCAAATACCGACGTACAATGTCATTATAACACGACATTTCAAAAAGTATACTTGGAATGGTCCAAAATCAATTCCCTGTGGAACTCCGAAGATGCCAAGAAGATTTCGTATTCTTTTTAGAAAAAGGTTTGAGAGTTTTTTTAGTTGTTTGTAGCACATGGTTTGTACGATGCCAGCTCTGAGCACCAAAAATCTCTAGCCATCTTGTGTAGGCTCATTTGTTATTTTCTTTGGCAGATTTATTGAAGAACTTTATTTGAATGAAATTCTTCCTTTTGTTTCTTATTTTCTATATATAGTAACGCAAAGCTATATTCTTACTTTTAAGATAACTATCGTCAACAGTCAAAATGTTTGCCCGTTAAATCTTTGGCTTTGTGTATGATTTTCAGCATAGAAAGCCGTTCGTCCAGGTTCGTATGTTGTACAATTAAACACGGAATAGAGTATGTAGCCTTTTTATCTATTTGCCTGTGAGAGCGTTGCCTGTGTCTTGTTATTCGTTGCATACGTAGCCACACTCAATATGTTGCTGGAGTTAATCTGAGGTTCTTGCACAAGCCGGAAGAATGCCTCAAGTGTTAATTAATGCATGTGATAGAGAGGCCAATCATGCTTATCATTTGTGAACCTACCTACATCTTTATACCTACAAATATCCATTATAAACCTACCTTCCTACTAAGTGCTTATGTGGTTTTAAAATCCTACGATTATTTGTAGTACCTATATGTTACCATGTTATTCACAAACTTTGTTTATACGTTGTTTATCCATATTTTTGTTTTCTTGATCTCCCCATTTACTTTGTATGCCTTGCGTACATTTCATGCGAACACCTCTTTCTTAAGAATGCCAATACCTTGACTTTTTACAGAAGGATGGAGCCGTGCCTAAATCTAGAGGAAAATTCTAGTTCTTTTGATATGAAAGAAACGAAACACGTAATGAACGAAATTTTCTTGAAAAAGATATCAACGAACGTGCATTCTATTTAAGCACGAAAATTTGTAAGATGTTTTGTTTATTCAAACCAAAACCATGTTTATTTTTAGTAAATTACAGACTTATTCACCGATCAATATAAATCCTGAATGTATACCTATTGAATTCTTTTATGTTTACAAAATATAATATACGGTAAATAATACCATAAGAATTTTTAAAATTTTCCTTACCCAAAGATACAATCTTTGTCAATTATACCGTGTCGTCGACTAAGTGTTATATAACTTGTACAAGAACTTTGACAACCAAATAAAATACACGTTACATTACGCTACTAACGTTTCTATCCACAATAATCTCCCATCTTCGACATCAATTAGCGATACTTTAGTATTTTAAAATGTTGTACAAAATATCTTGAACAGGTTAACCAAAGCGGACATCTTAGTGATGTTGTGCCAGTCGGTATGTCCCCGCTATTTGCCTTAAGCCGACACTGTTTTCTTATTGTTGTTGATTTTATCTCAATAATATTAAAACAAATTGTTTATTATCAAAGTTTCATTAAAGAAAATATTGTGATTGTAGGTATTATTTTGACACACAAATAATTTAAGCACTTTTATGCTTATTCGGGTGCGTACAACACGTACGTACTCTTGAACGGCCAATATTAAAATGTAAAACTTTTTTCAAATATGTTTTTTGAAGTTAAAAGATACGTGTTCATCCTCTCATCTGGGTTGTGAAGATGATCCTCACATTCTGTGTTCCGATCCTTTGAATCACAACAGAGGGATTTGGACATGGTGATTAGCCTATTAGTGACCGAACCATTAGGCTACCAACTACCCATTAAATATGCACACAATAAGTATATAAAATACCTATAGCTACAACACTCTTAACGACTTTTTTTATTCAACAATCTACCAGAGATGCCCGCAAGGGATAGTCAGTTTTTATAGTGACAAAATGATTAAGATCTCAATCCCTTAAGGTGCAAGTCATAACGTTATTCTTTATTTTATACCGGAGCAATTTTATACATAGAATAAATAAATAAATTAACACTGTAGATATATTAAGAGATTTCTACCGTCCAATCTGATCTACGACCTCAACCAGTGGTAGAAAATAACAGAATTGAAGAATCAATAGAAAGACCATGATCCTTGAGGAACCGAACATGAAACCTCTAGTTCAAGTGTTAACGATCCCAAATGAAATGGGAAGGGGTAAGAAAAAAAAGTTACTGAAAAGGGTTTATCCTCTTTTAAAGGTTAAGTTCACCTTCCACGTGTGTGAGTTCTGTGAGAATGTTCATGTAGATGAAATTGACCAAATCTTGTTTAATTTTTTTTTGACCACTAGGTATAGATAAGTTCACTTCATTTTCTGCTACTTCTAAAAATGTCTTCAGTTTTTAAAGACTATCTTCAATGGCCATACGAACAATATTTCTCAGTCAGAGGTTTAACAGTGGTCTGACGACATCTTATCTTTGTCCCTCTCTATCATCCGCTCTTTTCATTTATGCACATCCACTACAGCGCATGTCTTACACCCGAATTCATAGTCGTTACTTGAGTATTCCCCGATACTTGAGTGCTCGTTAAGTAGCTGTTTTCATTTCATAGTCATACAAAACACAAACTGCAAGAAAACGACAAAATACATTACAAAAAGCAGCGTTTGACATTTCCAAGTAACACTTAAGTCGTGTTCGTCGACGACTTGAGTTTGACAGCTACTTGAGTACTACTTGGGTAAGTTTTGTATGACTATGAAATGAAAAAAGCACTCAAGTAACACAAGTAAAGGGGTAGTGTTTGTCCATAGAATGCATCCGCTACTTGAGTATTGCCTTTTACTTGAGTACTCCTCGGCCAAGTATTACTCAAGTAAACGACTATGAATTCGGGTGTTAGATTAACTGATCCTGGTTATTATGTCTTATCCATATCGTTCACTCTTGGGAGATTCAGGTTAGAAAATTTCGAGATTTTCCAGTCATGATCTATATCATGTTTTTTGTTCTGTTTTACAACTAATGGACCCTATACACGTCCCTGTAGCACTCCTTTTCCAATATAGCTTTTGACTCTCTATCAGCCCTTCCTCCATGTTTCTCCCACACTTTTTTGTTTGCGTTTTAATTTAAGGTTCAAAATATCTGATAATCGCTTGTGGTAATTTTAGAATATAGAAAACAAAATGTTTTTTGATAACAAACTTATGTCCACTATCTTCAACACCTTTCAGGTATATGAAATATTCTTATAATCCAACCGTCATCAGGAAGTTTGCTCTCCTACGCTGCACTTAATTGCTTTTCTATTAAACACCAGTTATTCCCTTCTGTTTATGGAGTTGGGTCTAGCACGCCTCTTTGCTCGATTAGATTTATCAGACGTCAACGCCTCTCCGAAGCCACTTCTTCACCTTTCATTTTATACAATTAATTTTAATTATACAATATATTGTATTTATGATTTTTTTAATATCCAAAACTATGATCAATCCTTGTCCTGGTACAGCTCACTCATATACAGGTAGGTACCTACTATTCAATTTTAACTCCAATAAGCTTATCTTAAACGCAATAATAATCATTCAATAGTACCAACCTGAGGACATAAGCTCCCTCCAAGAAATAGGAACGACGAATACCAAATGATAGAAACGCTTTTCATGGGAATACAAAATTGATATTTTTCTATTTTCCTTGCAGTTTGCCATATTATCCTATCCTCGTCGATTATAAATTCCCTGAGCTTATTCAAATATTTCGAAATCAAACGTAGCCAAAGCGGTCCAACTAATTTCGAATTTTTGCGAGACACAAACACAGATAATACTTTTTAAAAACAATCACAAAATTTCCTAATCAAAATGTTACATTATAAACAAACAATGCAAGTATTGTATTTTTTTTTTTTGCAAAAAAGATTGAAAATTCTGTCTGCGCAAAGAATCGAGTTCGGGACTTTTTGATTTCTATCTTTGCATTTCTGATAGCCTTCTGTAATCAAAAGAATCATCTCACAATCCTTAATTTTGAAGAATTTTTACAGGAATTATGTCAAAGAATCTGTTCGTATGTCCTTAACAACTTTGGTGGCAATTATTACCTACATTAAATATCCTGAGAAACACTTATAAAAATATTGTAATTCTTTAATGACCTCAGTAGAAATATTTGTAACTCTTCCCAATTATTATTATCAACGCACTTACTTGTACTCAGCTTACAGTGTAATTATTAGGTACTTGAGCGATCCCTGCTGAACACACTTTTAAATCGTTGGCCACTTGGTAGATATCGGGAGTTCTCGGTAAGGTTGTTATTGACTTTTAAATTACCGGCATCGGTAATTATTTATCATTTAGCCGACACCGCAAACATTACAAAAAAAATAACTCCCTCTCTTGCTTACTTCTTGTTTTACATAAAAACAACAATTTAGTAAACGAATACAGTATTATTAAAAAAAAAACTCTCTTTACATGCAGATTATAATAATATTTTTTTGAAATAGTATTATTTATTACGTAGATTACATACCAATCCACACGCAGTTTTTTTTCATTTCGTTTCCCTATTTTGTCACGAAAATAGCTTCTTTAAAATAAAAAATGGTGGATTAACATAATCTAGCAATAATGTGCACCAACAAAGCCAATAGGCAATAAATATGAGACAGTAACAAACATGGATATAGTCATATCCTGGCTCCAAATACATGACAGCAGTTGCAGTCTTTAAATTTGTTTGCTCTCTTGTTCTCAATAATTTCCAACTTTTATCTCTATATTTCATTTATTATTATGTTTCTACTTGTTGCATAGGTACATGAGATTTTTTGACACGTTGAACATGGTGAGGATTCTCATGATTAGGAGTTTCGGAGACAAACATTACTTGCCACCTAATGGCGAACGTTGTTAACGTAAAGTGATCACACTTCGAAGCCAGCCTTCGAAATAACAGTAGAAGACGGTCGTAAGCCCGTAGTGGTTTGTTCCATTAAAAAATCGAACATTAGTAATGAATTGTTAGTGTCATTAGTTGTTATTTTTTCTATAGCAATAATGTGCCTACTTTTCTGAAATTTTTTTTCATTAAAGTATGCCATTTATTATTGTTTAATTATCTGATGAATGCTAAAACGGTTATTTTTCACCACGAAAGATCTAAAATATTGTTGGTCAAATAAAATAGGTTGATTTTGCTGTCCAATTCTGCCATAAATTTATTCATTTTTTTTTTTTTTATTATTTCCTTGCGGATTTTTTTTAAAAACTTCTTTCTTTCTTTCATCAGCCCTCTCGTGTCCATAGTTAGACATAGGGGTCCACTTGAGGCTTCCACCCACAGCTCCCTATCCTGCGCCAGCCGCATCCCCCAACAACTCTTCTCTCGTCGTCGGACCATCTTGCCCGATTCCTGTTGTGAACATTTCTCTCCGCTGAAGTCTCCGAAACTCCTAATCACGAGAATTCTCGACATGTTCAACATGTCAAAAATCCCATGTACCTATACAACAAGTAATAATTAATGAAATAAAGAGAAAAAAGTTGGAAATTATTGACAACAAGAGAGAAACCAAATTTAAAGACTGCGCCTGCTGTCATGTATTTGGGGCCAGGATATGAATATATCCATTTTTGTTAATGTCTCATCTTTATTGCCTATTGGCTTTGTTGGTGCACAACGTTCTAATTATGTCTAGATTCTTGTGATCATTTTTCAGGACTAGTTACTTATGGAAATTCAAACACTACATACGTACACCATGCTAGAGTTGCTGATTTTGGGCGACTTTATACTTCTTCGTTGATTATTTTTAACTTCTTCTTCTTCTTTAAGTTTAGTTTATACACATCGTTATTATCTACCAGTGTTGAGAGATAAGTAAGTACCTTGTACTCACTCACTGACTGTTGATGGGCCTTCAGATGCGCCTGCAAGCCCACGCATGTAAATTGCGCTCAGGTAATTGTGTTTTCACGTAAGCTATAGGCAGTTATACGCTTGTATTAAACGCACGCACGTAATAAAGATAACATTATTATTATACATGAACAGAGTCTTTGGTCTCAACAAGTGCAAAAATATTATATTTAACTAACGAAAATAGTAACAAAAATATTATGATAAACACTAAGCCCAATTGTCATGCTCAGAACCATCTTTCGATACGAAAAAGAATGCTATATCATATTATTATTTGTTTGTAAGTTGATGCTCGTTGCTATGACAATAATAATCATGGAAAAAAAACAGGTTCTGCTGCTAGTATACCAGTATGTAACGAAATCCGTTCTTTCGAGATTGAAGAGAAGGAGGAAATATGTCAATATTGAATATTACCTACTCGAGATATTATTTTATTCAAAACGCCACGTTAGGTAATGCAACAACGTCGTACCACAAAATCCTTATGAAAAACAAATATCAAGTCACAAAGTAACATTGTCTAATAATTACCTTTCAAAGCGATGAATCCGAACAGATTTCAGTGTTTGGTCTGTTTGAGTACCCATCTAACAAAAACGTAGGCATTGATTTTTCTTGTTTTCCGACGTAACTTCTCTTATATTTGTGTTTATAGTTTCCTTTAGACATTTATTAAAGGTCTTGGATGAAGACTTATCAAGGGCGGATCCAGCTTTGGCGCCAAGGGGGGGGGGGGGGGGGTCACATGGTCGTGGTCAAGCCACAAGAAGTTTAATTTTGATAATAATAGATACAAGTAAAAATTAGGTATTTTATAAAAAAATGTACCTATATACTGTAATTAAAAATATAATGTTTAAAATTTTAATTAGTGGTTCACCTAGGCTTGGACCCAGTCCAGGGGGGGATCATGACCCTGTGACCCTCCCCCTGGATCCACCACTGAGACTTGTGAATTTCTCTACATTTCTAGATCTTTTTCAAGGAGCATCTTTTTCAACTTATTTTACCATTTTCTTTCTTTTCTAACAGTCTTATATTATAAAAATCATTTATAGTTTTTGCATACTTTCTACTCGCTCCAAAAGTTCTTGTTTTTATGTTGTAAAAGAAGCCGAACATCGATAAAAAGTAAAGCTACATTATTACATACACATCACTAAAGATGTCGTCCGGAAAAACACATAAAAATATTTTTATTTAGTTTTTTGAGATACGATAATATCGCAGTAGCGCATCGAGTTAAAATGCGTTAGTGATTCCGTTATCATATCGACTCGACGTTACGAGAAATTGCGTATGGCTACGTAAATAAATTAATAATTTATAAACATTATTACATAAAACAAAATGTTTATTATTACTGGCGTATCGCGTAATAGCAAAACAATAATAATGATGATGATGATAATGATTTCTCGATCGGGGACGCAGGGCCCAACGCGGGAAACCATCAACTTCCGAAGACGAAGATGCGAAATGCCGCATAAATCAATACAAATTACACCTTGTCCGGCGATTACGCACAATCGTTTCTCGACTATAGGAATCGTGAAGAAAATATGAGAAATGTGCTTTTTAAGAAAATTCCTTAAATTATTAATTTCAGCTTTTTAAATATTTTTATATTTTTTTTAGTTAGTCATTATAGATTTTTTCTTTCTTCAACTAATAATAATTATATTAATAATAAAAAATCTAGTTTACACTCTACACTTATAGAAGTTTTTACACTCAGTTCAAGTAAGCTTTGAATTTTTAATCATTGTTATTGACTCCGGTTTAGGTATAGTTTTAACATTTTGGCCAAAAATCGAGAATTAAAAAAAAACACTAAAATAATTTCGATATTATTTATTTTTTTCTCTTTTACTCAAAAGATGTTAATAAAAAAACATAATTTTTTTTTCTACCGAACTATCATATGACACAGGTGATATTAATTTGAATGTTTGCACCATAGATTATACTCCATTGTTATTTTACCGAACATTTCTCATCAAATTATTAATTTGATCGAAAATTCGAGAAACACAAACGTTTTTTTGAAATTACTCCATAGAACATTGCACATCAAAAGAATAGGTATTTGATCGAAAAATTGAGAAATACAAAAACCAATCCTTGAAATTACTGCATAGATCATAATGTTTTCTCATCGAATAAATATTTTGATCGAAAACTCGAGAAATGCAAAATCGTTTGTTTAAACTACTATTAGTATTAAAGTTGCTCCCGCATTAGATTCCCTGATAGCCTCACGTCCGTTATTACAGGCAGAACGGGAGCCACGCGTCAGATACACCTCCCGCAGAACCTTCAATTATCCCGAACACGGCTACTATTAATTCACCACCGCGGCACCGTCGTGGGCAGATCAAGCCGAGTGCATTAAATAACAATTTAATGAATGGAGGCAGTGCAACGGATGTGCAGGATGGCATGATTGAAGAAGTTTGCATGATTGCTTCGACTAGTTCTAACTCGCCTTCTGGACACGTCCAGGAGAGTGAATGAATTATACCATGCATGCACATTGCACCACCTACAAGAAATAATATTGTAATATTTTCACTACAGTTCATAACTAGTTTCCAACACGCTGATTGTTTGTTCAAAACAACTCTTTTTCAACATTAAACCATATGATATTCAAGATCCATGAACACGCACTCTTTTCTATCCGTATAATGCTCATAATTTCTTCTTTATGTATCGTGTCAGTTCACCCCAACATTGACTATCTCTCTGAAGAACGAATCCCGGTCATCTGCGTCACGAAACGTTCGCGTTCCTCAACACCATTTATGTCCACTCACAAATCAGGATATCCGCCTCCAGCCCACCACTCATCGTTCCTCTATTTTACCCTTAATTTATTAATTGCAGCAACATACCCTGTGAAATCGAATAAATTGAGTTTGCACATAGGCAAGGTACCTTCATTACAAATTCAAATCTTAGCCCAATCAAACACCATTTAATTCTAAAAAACAAATCTTTAGATCCAAAATCGAGCAAGATCGAGCTCAATACGGAGTTTTTGTTGCCTCCCTATGCACCTATTAATGAGATAATCGTTGAAAAGTCCATTCCATGTTCCATAAGGTTTTTAGACTTATTTTACGTACAGTATAAGTCTCTAATGCCTTTATATTTTACCACTAAATTTGATTGTTTTAAAACAAAGTAGGCCTAGACAAAATGCATTTGGCGATCGACTACAAACGAATTCTTCGACAATGTAGAGTAGGAAGAAAACTAACTGTCCACTTTTCATATAAGTGTCTTTGTTTGGTTTAAATAATAATTGTTTATTATATGTTCAGTTGACAATTCATGGCGAAATCTTCGTTTATAGTCGAATGCCAATTTGAATTTGTCTAGACCGGCTGATCTTCAACATTGGCTCCGCGTAAGTATAAACAATCTTTGGTCAAAAAGTTATTAAGAAAAATCATCCAAATTAATTTGATTTTCGATCACGTCGATGTAAAACTAATCAAGTCCAAAAGTTATTCAAAAAGCATAACGGTTAACTTATACCTATTATGAAATATAAAATTTACATAATTCTCAATATTAAAATATCACATTTTATATTTACGAATATACCTGTAATATATTCCGTTTATTCATAAATAATTATGATTTATTATATATAATTATACAGTCAATATATATAATAAATTATATCATTTAACCCATAAATAGTATTTCTGACCTTACGCCTTAGTTGGTAGGTCATGTTTTAAAAGAGTGTCGTTTGACAGTCTGATGAATAGCGCAATCTTTGATAAAAAAAAATGATTTTTTTTCATTATTTCTGTATTTTGAAATATCTTGTGGTAACTTTGTTTTTGGAAACGACCCAATGAATAATTTGGGAAAAACCATGATTTAATAAAATAATGTTCAATGCTTACTCATGCGCTTGTTCAATGCTTAAATATCATTATTTTGTGATATTTGAAGAATTTGTGTCGGAGTCAGATTTTGAAACAGTTATTTTCCTTGATGATAGGTACTCTATGCCACTCAGCTATGGATGTCTTAAACTTTTGCAATGGAGACGGTAGTTTTCGAAAATTTTGTGATGGAACTGTGTAAAACTCATTTTTATTTTGAAATGGACAATCACCAAGCACTTTCTGCCCAAAATGTCAAAAATCTATAAAAGTCTTTTTGCATAAATTATATTTTTACGTGTGCCGCATTTGCTGGTTATTGAAATGTTTTGATCGGCATTCTATTACTAAAGGTCTTACATAAATCCTGTTCTTATTTTTCGTGGTAATTTTTGACCACTAAACCGTAGTTTACCTAATTTTAGTAAAAATTTACCAAAAAAAAAAAATACTTACAAAATACAAAAATAAGCATCATTAATTTGGTCAACTATTAAGATCCAGTCCGAATAATAGGTGTTAAACAAACAGGAACACTTTTTAAAAGATTGCATTAGTTAGAAAAGATTGTAAATCCTTTATTGCCTCTTTATAAGACGGGGAGTAGTGGGTAAAAATAATATAAAAATGATGTTTCTCACGAGGATGTACGGCCATTGGTATGCCCAATCACGACATTAAAATTTATTAAAATAATTAATACGGTAGTCCATATAAAACAAGGCATCGAGAACGCGTCCATCAACCGCGATAGCTTGATCGATAAGATCTCACTCTTCATAAACTGCGTGTCATCGGTGATCAAGTATTTCATTTTTCTCATAAAATGCGTTGTTTAAAAATTATATCTGTATCGAAATCTTCACTTTATATTATACAATGTTGTATAATGGGACTCTTGCTGTTTTTTTTTTTTGTACAAGTGATACAATTCTTGCGAAATGACATATTGATGCACATCAGGGCAAGCACTTTGTATGTTGCATAATTTAATTACCCATTTCACTTCAACAAGTTTATACTTTATATCATTTTTATAAAGTGTTAACTGAATCAAAATTCACTTACTTAGATTTTAATTAAACTAAAATATACCTAATTTGTTTCTATTGTCATTGATACTAAAGATACTAGTCATGAAGTTCACTGCATCGATTCCATCCTCAGAAAAGACCTGTTTAAGAAGCAAAAGTAACAGGAATAGTTCTGCATGATAAACGGTGTGCCGAAAATAGGAGATATTTGTTTCATCTACCAGCTTAATAAGGACGCGATAGGTCCAAAAAAACAACTCAATAAAAGCAATTGGAAATAGATGCTATTTTGAGCTCCAAATTATTCTCAAATCCAAAATATGTTTATTGTTTATAAAATCCAAGGATGTAACTTTAAAAATTTGATCTCGTTTATTTGTGAATGAATTTCTGACTTTGCCGCGTTTGAAAAGCAGATTTTGTTCAGAAACTAATGAACAAACAAACAAACCTATAAATTTTAACGAAAACGCAAATTTGGCGCCCAACTTTCATCAGCTTTCAACGATATAATGGGTGGCAAACATCTCCGCAACTTTAAAGTATTTGTTTTACTCTTAACCAATCGATAGAAGTTACTTTATTGTATCTAAGAAAATCAGTGAAAATTGCCTCTCAAGTTCTACAAGAACTACAAAACTTGAAGCAGATTATATTCCAGATTCGCCCCTGCAGTATCGGAATTCCTTCCAGTCCTTCTTGCATAATAATTGATTCAGTAACTGTACCTACGCCTTCCACAGTTTTTTCATCCCATCATTGGTATCTTCAAGCATTTTTCTCTCGACCATACATTCAAGAGTTCGATAATATTGATTACAAAGTAATGTGACCATAACCAATGTCGTCAATGGGACAAATGTTATCTTTTTTTTATTTCAATAAACTCATTTAATCAAACATTTATTATTAAAAATTCAATACCAAAAATATTGTAATGATAAAATGAACGAATTGAACGTGCATTCTTGGTGGAATTATTTAAATAAAATAATTTAAATAAAACAATTGATTTGTTATTCCACTATATTTATTTACCTGACTAGTTTCGCAGGAACAGGTCCTGCATGGTCACAGGTGACTTAGAAACGTTTAGGTGACTTAAAAAAGTTTCTAAGTCACCTGTGACCATGCAGGACCTGTTCCTGCGAAACTAGTCAGGTAAATAAATATAGTGGAATAACAAATCAATTGTTTTATTTAAATTATTTTATTTAAAATATTGTAATGGTTAGTTAGTTATAAGCTCTGCTTAATGGCTAATCAAAATTCATGTATTATGCTTGATTTCCACCATACTGTTAATCTTTTATTTGTCATTTTTAAACATTTTGCTAGACTCAAAATCACTCGATAAAATTACAATAAAATCATTAGATTTTTCGATAGTATTGAAAGAAATTTAAACAATTTTCAAACTAATTATAAGGAAAATAGTTTCTTCTTCAGGGAAGGAAAGGACTTCAGGGAATATGGTGGCGTGACGAGGACTTATAGAGTCCATACGCTCCAACTAGTGAGCGGACATGGTCGAAAAAGAATTACTATTGGGGTCCATTATATTGAAATTACAATTGAAGTCGAGAAATTATTTTTTTGTTCTACAATAAAGAATCGATAAATCAGATAAAATTTAACGAGATCAGATAAAAATCGTGAAATTGAAACTGTGTTCGTATTAAAATTCGAAAAATTATTGACACTTATCTGAATAATCAACAATAAAAATTGGATTAACGATTTACTACAAGAATTGAGATTACATCAATTATTTAGTTGGTATATAACAATAAATATTCGATAAATTATTGAAAATCATTAGTTACGATAAATATTCGATAAAATAAATAATACAAAATCAGGTTAGTCAAAACACTCTCTCAACACAAGCTCTATGCTTTATGAGAGAGAATTGTTGTTAAAAATTTTAATATTATGTTTTTATATTTATATTATATTTTGTAATTTTAATTTTCATTTTTAATAAATAAAAAAAAAAAAAAATATTACTTTGAAGTTATACAAATGTATAACTACATAATGTGTTTTTGCAATTATTACAATCAAAATTCGATAACTTCTCGAACTGCTTTCTCGAAATAACTCCCAACACTTGGTGACCCCATCTTCCCCGCCGATTAAGGACGCCACAGACGTACTTTTAATGACAGCCACACGACTCGAGTATCCATCTAGAGACCATAATAATATTATGTTGCGGTTTCAATTTTTTTTTTGATACCCTTTTTTACCCAGTACTGTGGATACCAACATTCTGATAGCTTGTAACTCGCATTCTCCCTGTTTTTAACCTTACAACCATTCCTTAACCTCAATATGGTTAAAATATGAACCAACTATGCGTTTAACCGAGAAATCGGTTGGTTAATAGCTACTTTACGTCCAAGAAGGTTGTCTGTATGGTGGTTCATTGATTCGCTTTTAACGTTCGTCATCCGAGTAACAAAATAGCGAGTAATAAGTTTTTCAAGAGGCTTTGTAGTATTCTACAACCTATTAACAACCTTCCTAGCACTTTTACTATCCAGAGGTTGTAACTAGGATTTTGATAAGCACCTTTCTTCCAGCCTACAAGATTCTTTTGCAACCCAACTGTTACCACACTAGACCAGAAAAGGTTTTCAAGAAGTATTGTAGCCTTCTTCAACCATCTTACCATTTAACTTATCGCTTCTGTTGAATAACAGGATCTTCTTATCATCAAACTAGTCTCGAAATCCTTGTCAAGTGGTTAAGAAACTTTCTAAAACCTATTTGTAACATTTTTAGAATCTCTTGTTTGCTTAAGATTACATCACACTGCTTTTTTAGGTGATCAGATCTAATGGTTTTGTTTTGTGCCCAAAACTAAGAGAATAATAATTGGTACCTGTTTTGAAAGGAGTTGAAAATACGTGACAGACGGAAGAAGTTTCTAAATAGAATGAGGCGGTCTTTTCTCTTTGCAACCAATAGAAACCTATACAACATCGAAATGCTTCAAACTTTGTTGCTTACTATGTAGGTTCACTTGATTATAACATGCCATCGACTTCTTTGCTAATCGTTAAGATTCAAAAGTTCTTTTTAAGATGTACCAGTATACATACCTTAATAAATAGCATGGTGTTTTTTCTACCGCTTTATGATGACATTTCTACTAGATGTTATTCATGATTGTTATTCCGCTTTTATTGGTAGGAGTTTTCTAACTGCGTACTTTCATAAAGCAGACACAGCATGGCATTCGAACAAATAAATAATATACTTTATAGTTTTTTTACTATTTATTTATTTATTTAATATAAATCTTTCTCTTAGTAAAATAAATAAACAATATCAGTTATTCATTTTATACATACCTATAATCTCAGGGTACGAGTGAATTATTGAAATTGATTGCTTATAGTGTCCATCTCTGAGCTAAAGTTTCTTGCAAAATTAATAAGTTGAGTTAGAACTAAACTCTTTCGTGAATCACTCTGCTGGTATACCTACATCCTGATCGAATCGGACTTTTATCACATGGATAAGCGTTCTATCTCACACTAGACTTAACAGCTTGATTAGAAGAAATTTACTTCATTATATTGATGAGCTGGTATACTGGATATTAATTATCTTCATCCTAAGCCTATATACCTGCTCAATTTCCACTCACTCACAACCTAAAAATAACAATCCTTTGATGTGAAACTTTAGACTAATATGAGCATTTTGTATGGAAAAAAAAACGAAATTGTTGTTTTTCTATTTTTCTCGCAATTTTCCATTTTCTCTCACCCTTTATAAATACATGCGAGGTACACCCCTGAAAACCACTTTAAGGTATTTTTTAAATATGTCTACAGTACCTACCTGTAAACTTCTGTGTAGGCAAGTATACGATAGGTAAGTACTTAGTTGAGTTAAATAATTGATTTATACATTTAAGAGAAAAAGGAATATTATGCTTGTCGATACATACTACAGATTGTATCTCAAATAATATTCCAGTTATATAAATGTAATAAATAAAATTGAAAAAAAAATACAATCGAATGTCAATATTATTAAAAATAATAATGATTAAATTATTGTTTATGAATGTAAAATAATTACGCACAGTGACAGCTAATGGTAACAATATTTACTACATCCCGTTCACCATGAAGTTGTCCGCAGATGTCAATGCTTCAGATGCGTTTAATAAAAAAAATATCTTTTCTAGATCAATAACTATTATTTATCAGCAGTTCTGTTATAGATCACAAGATGATCGAAGGAAGATAGGGCGAATGTGCGTATTTTATAGTTTTTACCGTTTAATTGTTCGCAATTACGGTCCTATGTCTTGTCACAAGGGTAAAAAAAATGAACAAACACTACCCTGTTTCCGTGACATTAACGTTGGCGAGAAACGTGTATAGTCCCCCTAAAGAATACTTCGGAAAGCTTGGATGCCCATACAAAATTTCCGTGACTTTCTCACTTACATACGTTAGTGTGTAAATTTCAAAATAGGGGTACAGTAATCAGATATTATACACCTTATTCAAGTAGATTGCGCACAACCACAAAACCCCAGAAATCAATAGGTAGGTACTTACAGCTTACATCCGCGTAAGAAAAGATAAGACTTAACCTTACTTAGTTGAGTATATTTTTGATCACTTACTGATTATAATAATACTAGCAGCAAGGAGAATCAAGCAATTAATGACCCGACATGTTTTGCTGCTGGTTTGAAAATATTTTGTTAACAGTAGTTTTTATGAAGGTGCGCGGCTTGCTTTTAAAATCGACGTGCGTGAAACAGTGTTGCTCTCTGCTTGAATTTCTAAATTTCTTCACATCTCATTATTAAGTATAGGTATGGCAACACCGTAAATAATACGATTTCTACGGCATTTTTCTTTTTATGTCGTTGTAAACAGTTTACCATCTTCCATAAATAGAGCATTGGGATGTCATGTCGCGGAATAAGTCAACAACACAGTACGCGACATTTCACATTTTTACATCAAACACGGCGTGTACGTCCATCTTAAGAAAGTGACATTGTAGAAAAAATAATAGTAATAAACAAAATGTCCGACATATTTAATTTCAAAATAAGAACGTCGAAGAATTTAACACCACGGCGCTTCGATCGTCAGTCAGGTGACCATACTTTGTTGTAAAAAAATATACTTTTTTTTTGTTCATTTTATTTTACCATACAATGGCATACGCACGATGTATGTGACTACATATCAATCATCATTGAAATTATTCAGAAAAGACACGGAGAAAATGCTAACCATTTCACGAATTGTAACCATGCGTATAAATAAAACATCAAACGCTTCGCGTTGTTTGAATAACAGGAATCGATTTTTGCATCGCGTATTTCATGAATTCGAAATAACCTGCTTTTGGAAGATTCTTTTGTTTGCTACGCACAGGTGTGCTCTGCCTGCATTACGTCGTATAAATTTTCATAAACAGTTTAAGTTTATTTAAAAAAAAGCGCATGATTATTAAAAAAAAAACTGTCATGTTGGTAGTTGATATTATCAAATTGTGTCATCGAATGGATATTTCAGTAATAGATTCAGAAAATAATTATAATAAGATAACACACATTAATATTGTAATTAAGTGCGAATGAATCAGATAAACAACTACTTAATGTGATCAAAAAACGTGAATTATTATACCTAGTTCTTAATTTAAAACTCGTTTCAGGATTTGCATGAAGTTTACATGAATTATTAAACTATATAAAAATGATATTCCTAGGTTTCTCAAGAATAAAAATAAGTCTAGACCCACTTTATCTCGACAATTTTTACAACCAATTAGGGTAGAAACGCGATATTAATAAAAATATCATTTGAAATGGTGTATCGATTTTACGCTAACGACGTTCGCCATCGGTGGTTACTTTTTTTACCTCATCATGGAAAACTTTCACATGTTTATCAAACAATATAATTAGTAAAATTAGGGCCCTTTAGTGGAACTACGTAACTAATTTATATGACAACCAAAAATTTAAAGAACCTTTGCTATTCGACTTGCTACTAGTTAATAAATAATTAATACTTATCGAATATTATGTCAATTTATGAAAGTTATGTTACAATAAACGTTTGGTCACCGCACTCTAGCTAATTCTAAATTTAAAATGAAACGTTCTAAAATTTGAAATATATAGTTTCAATTAAGTACCGCTATGTCGCAATGTCGGTGACACAAACGGTACCAACTTAATTAGGTCTAAAATTAAAATGTAAATGGATTGAATTAAGTCAGTTCCAGCCAACAAAGTCAGATATAATGCTGACTTCTGATTACTCGTAGATAAGTGTGACCTTTTGCTGTTTGTAAAGGATTAGTGTCGAAGTCGAATGTCATATACACGGTGTTTGGTCTTATTGTTGGCACTACTTCTAAAAACCGTTCCATCACCTCATATACAGGTTGTTTTTTAAATCATCTGTTGATTGTCCAACATTTTATATATCTAGGGCAACAGAATACACAACCTTTTTTTTGTATTTTCTCGCATTCGATTTTTATGCATTTTATTCAAAAACATCTTTTTCAGCCTTTTCGAATGTACTTTCGTTTACTTTCATAATCCACGTTCGCTCCCAGTTTTATTGATATGACACCAAAAAAGTTCTCCAAGCCTCTATATGTTGCCAGTAGCACAGCTTCATCAGCAGTTTCTTGTAGGTTTTCAATGCTTTGGCATGCCTTACATTCTTGCCTATATTTCTTACAATTACATGTATGGCTTTTCCAATTTATTTCTTTTAGATTTGTCTTAGTTTTAGGCTTTTCCTAATTTTTTATTCGATGTTTTTCTGATATCTGATACTTTTGTTGTTTTCTTGGCTTCTTTTTGACTTTTATACACGTGATTAATCTGAACATCAGCAAATTATAAGGTCGTAAAACTATCATATCAAGAGTATGATTTTATTGAAATGATAATACGGCCCATATCGATCGTTGTCATCCGCTTTGCTGATTTCTAGAGCAATGTTTATCATGATTCCTTGCTAGCTTCTATAGTGGATTGTGAAGATATCTGTTTCTATGTTTATGTCCATATATTGATCAAATCTATAATAATGATGCTGCATATCATGAAACTTCGCTTGGTCACACAGTTGTTTTATGATTAAAACTCATACATAAAGTGAAACACCGTAATATTTTCAAATTTGAAATAGGTATCTTGGTAAAAGATAGAAATATATTAAATAAATTTTCCCTAAATGTGATTTTTTTGCATCACCATTCTATTATACGTGTATTTCTGTAATAGAAGGTACTTGTCACTGTATGTAACTTGATATATTGTGAGTGGTATAATAAGCTATCCACTTGCTGTCTTTTGTCTTCGTTGTGGCCAGCCTGGCAAATCAGATGCCGTGAATACTGCGCATTTATTTCCACCTACAACAACAAACTAAAGCACCCATTCTTAGATTTTTTTAATTACCCCTTTATTTTATTTTTTTACAGATTCTCACCTTACGGATTCAAATACCATTTAGAAAGCCCTATAAGCAGTTCACAAAGACGGGAAGACGATAGAATAACATACATAAATAAAGGACAATTCTATGGCATATCTCTGGAATACATTCATGACCCCGATAAACCAATCAAAAATCAAACAGTCAAGGTAAGTCAAACTATTCATAATTTGCAACTAACGGTGTACCTCAAGGCTCTGTTTCTGATCCTTAACATTACACATTTTGATTTAATAAAATTAAAACCCTGACATAAAATGTTATAAATGTACACAAAATACAGCTGAATTGTCTCCAAAAAGTAAGACCTCTGAAATTGGAGAGTGAAATGGTAGTGGAGTACCCCAGGGTTATACTTCAAAACCTTAGACCTCCAACCTTAAACCCTTTAAACTCAGTCCTAGGGGGCTAATTTTAAGCATCTTCGTTCTTAAAAAGTAATGACCACGTATAAATATTATACAAAACTAAATATCCTTATGCAAGAAATTAGGCTTATAATGTTTTAAAGGCCATTGACATTATCAGAATTATAAATTACATAGAGCAAATCTATGCAATGACACATTAAATTTAATATCGTATATTAAATCTGCGTTTTATTGACTGAATTTAATATTTATCATTAAAGTATAAGAAGGCAAATGCAATAACAGTATTTAACAATTTTCAAAACTACTTGCAGATTTTACGAATGGTAAAACGCAATAAAATCTATCTCAGATATTCTTCCAAAGAATATTAGAAGTCATGAAATGCCTCGATTGGTACTCAAATAAGATCAAACCAATTCAAACTCAATAAAACGACAATGATCATAAAATTGTTTTCTTCCTACAATGTTGCTTCAAGTTTATTTCTATGTCTTTTTATCAACAGATAACTGTGTAATTAACTGCTAATCTGATCAGTAAGTACAATAATTTGTAGTGACTTTGTGTATAGTCATTTATATGCCGTTCCTTTGTTCTTTTTTTGTTGATTTCGGTAGTCTAGTTGATAACCACAGCAATGGCGGATCCAGGGGGGGGTTGGGGGGTCATGACCCCCCCCTAGGCTATGTAATCTCAAGTAGTGCAGTGATATTTATTAATAAAATCTTTATTTTGCTAGCATAATTATAATTTCAAGTGGGCCATGACCCCCCCCCCCTGGAGCAAAAGTACCATATAACAAATTTAGGAAATGACCTTTTTTTCTTTTTTTTAGGAAAAGTGTAGTTTCCAGATACCAAATTTTGAAAATGACCTTTTTTTTTACTTTGTGACCCCCCCCCCTGGTGCCAAGGCTGGATCCGCCCTTGAACCACAGACGTGTGTTTCGGGTGTGGTTCCTGGTCGACTCAAAAGTATCTTTTTCACTTGTCTTTGAAATGCTGTCTCGAATCGGCATCGATCGTTACCAATTAATTATTGAGGGCTTGTGGAAGCCACGACATTTTAGTCCCTCTATTTTGTAGCATTTTTGCAGCCTCATCCCAGCTAAACCCAGCACCTAGTACGTTTGCAGAGAATATAATATGAGTAGGTACAACATTTCAGTACCCACATTTTGAACTATTTCGTAAAAAAATGGTAGTTCCAGCGACATTTTGTAATGTTTTTGATGGGATTTAATTTGTGGCAAAACGGGAGACTTATTTAAAAAATGGTAGAACAATACAATTATTATTATAGCTTATTATATTGCTGTTCAATTTTAAGCTATTGTAAGGAATATTGAGAGACAACAAATGTACCCTTTTTTAATATCCTCCAAAGTTTTAGTCATATTTATTCATATTATTATCTCGGATCAGACCAAATACAAAAATTTTGAGAGGTGGTCATCAAAAACCCATATTATTATTTATTGGATGTAGGAATTTTATATCATGCAATAAATAAAATAATAAAGTTGTTACCTTTTAATCTTAACTGAGTAATGTTAAATGTCACTTTCTAAAACCTATAAAAATATTTTAAATTTGTAATAAATATAAATAAATATCTCCTTATAAATTAATCGAATTGATAATATTAAAGGCATGATTCATGCGAATGTTCCGTATTTATTTTTTATTGATTTACTTTCGTTTTAGTATTTACATAAGTTTTATCGAATAATAGTTAATATGTATCGGATACAAAATAAATGTTATGCTCTCAATCAAAATTTGAATAATGTGCAATTTGATGAACCTTGGTAAATCTAAGTCATATTACGCAAACATGGGTAAATTTCAAACTCGAGAATGTAATTTATGTATTTAAGCTGTAGGTAGATAACAAAAATTTTACCTTCTTCATAAAACTAAAAGCAATCAAATATCTCTTTACACCTCACTTAGAGGCAAAGGGAGGAAATATGAGCTCTAAATTGCGCTCGATATTGCGTAATCTTTATGAAATCTTCGCGCATCATGTCCAAATCCCTCAGCTCTACAGCAGCGAGAGCTAAATTTCTTCATAAACTGGATTAATTTAACAATGAATTAATTTTCACGATCTTAAAATAATAACCCATAACTCAAATTTGACATTAAATTATAAAAAAATCGCACATGAATGATTCTGATTGATGATTCAAATTACACGGGTATAAAAAATGGGACATACTTACCCAAATTTTTCACCCTCACCCCTTTAAATTTTACGTTTTTCACAAAATTAAATACATTCATATGACTCAAGTTTTAAATGCAATGGCGATAGGTTTATATTATGATCATTGAAACAAACGAAGTTAGTGGGTTATAATAATTTAGATATCTTCAGATTATTTAGCATCGATGAATGTCAACTATAAATGACATGACTCTGGTAAATTTAATGTGGTCATTAAAATAAATAAAATTAAAATATACAATGTATAAGTGGGTGAAATATATACGTTATCTTAATATACAATGTATATTTTTGTCTATTGGTCTACATACCATCAGCAACACTGACATTTCGAGATGTCATTTAAAACAGATTTACCAACGAAACATAATTGATTGACATGACGTGTTTTAGATACATAAAAATAAAACGCCATTTTGTCGTTATTGAGTATTATTGTTTATATGTAGCTCTTTTTCGAGAATGTTCATATGGTAAAACGATCTTTATTGTGGTTAATTTAACACTGATTTCGTTCAAGACAGAAATTTTTTAGAGTAAAAAATCACATATTTGAGAAATAACCTTTTTATGTTAATAATGGTAGAACAAAAATGTCTTTTCGTTACAGCTATACGTTCGAATCTTCCGCTAGACATAATAATTAAAAATTTAATTTTATCTTCCTTTTCTTTTCGTTGAAACATATTTACAAAAATGTACAATAAACTTTATTTTATGTGAAAAATTTTATTGCCTGAGGCATTTTTTTTTCCAGTCACCGGTCCCGTAGTGAAAAAAACACTAAAAAAACTCTGACCCGACCGGGAATCGAACCCGGGACCTCGGATCTGAAGTTCACGCTAGTACAACTAGGCTATCGAGGTCGGTGATGACTATTATTGAAGGGCAAATCATCACAATTTAAAATCGCCACCTCAGTTCCGATAACAAATCAGATCTTAATCAACTTTGCACATATGTCGGTACCGTATTGACATTGCGACATTCTTCGGTGGTGTTAAATGAATCGACGTATGCGGTGGTCAACCGAGCGACGAACCTGCAACGGCCGATGTTATCAATCTAGAGAATTTACATCTTATAGCAGGCAGGCGGTTTCATCAGACATTAACGGAGACCACAAAGTAAAGACATTGGCCCTTAAAGATATCACCGGTCTTATAATACACAATTTTATAGACCACAGATACTATTTTATTATGCAAATTCCGTTTGATTTTGTTTGTCATTTGCCTTTCTATGGTTTCATAAGACCGTTGACGTTTGCAATTTTCCATGTGTTTTAAGCTAGCTTATGATATTCAAAATGAGTTTTAAGCTAGCTTTTGATATTCAAAATGAGTTTTAAGCTAGCTTTTGATATACAAAATGAATTTTAAGCTTACTTTTGCTATTCTAAACTAATTAGTTATCAAATACAGCGTAATTTATTCATAGTCATGAATATAATAAACAGTCATTTGTGATTAAATGAAATCAATGTAAGTAATCGACATTCGTACGACAGGTGAAGAAGAATATTCTGGATAGAAATGAGAAAAAAATAGTTTCTTATGCATACCCCTCAAGAAAATGATTGGTTGAACGGAAATTAATGAAATTATCATTAGATGAGCAAAAAAGGGGAAAAAAAAAAACTAGTATTTATGTATTCTACAATATGAAATCAATTAAAATAGTGTTGGTAAACATTTTTCTAACAACTAATTTTAATGTAGTATTGACATAATATGAACTAGTATTTTTTATGTTTTGTAAAATGTTTAAGTATATCTATGAAATGAAATATTTACAATGCAATGCGCGTAACCAAATTTTTCTAGAAAAACTCCTAGAAAATAAATTGTTTCGCATTAGACAAAAATATCTCGTTATAATGTAAAACTGTTCTTCCTCCCATCAGGGTCCCGAAGACGAGGAAGACCCTCTCACACTGTGTTCCGCTCCTTCGAAGCAGAGCTGAGGGACATGGACATGGTGTGGGAGGAGGTCATACACATTGCGCAAGATCGAGCGCAATGGAGAGCTCTTGTTGCCTCCCTATGCCCCTGAGTGGGGTGTAAAAGGGAGAATTGATTGATTGATTGATTGATAATGTAAAATTACGTTGTAGATCTCATTAAGTGCATACAGAAGATGTTTTCATTTTCTATTAGTTCTGAGAATCTATTTCATATCCGTTCCGCGAATGAAAAATTACGTAGAATGAAATAATTATTTATTGATTAGCGTAAGAGTTCGCGGAATTATAATATGTAGCTATATGTTGAAATATCCAAACTTTCTAATGATTGTATTCTGTTTACTTAACGATAATAGATGAATGTCGCCATTGGAAGAATTTAGATCAATTAAATATAAATAACTAGCGGAGTCCGACACTTTGCTGTCACAGAAGATGGTGTAATAGTGGAAAGGGTCGTTAGTCTTGCCAGCGGTATTGTTGATAACTTTTGTAGAGCTAACTGAGGGTCATGTTTATAATCCCCGATTATTCTCTTCCATGATACAAAGATTACCAAAACTTTTGTGCTCAATCCATGTTCTCAGCTTAATTTTGGTCAGTCCTAAACAAATATTGAACACGAACTAATTCTATCGTTTAATTTTTGTTTTTTTGCAAAATTGTAATCGAATGAATGGCAGCGCATAAGACACACACAAACAAACATTAATTTTTATATATAAGATAATTGTGACGATTAGAAGACTTCATATTAATAATAATTATTATTATATAAAAATCAACTAGCTGCCGGTACATTTAACAGTTAGCTCACGTCAAAGACATCTGATGTCCAACGTTACAATATTCTATTGATATTATCTCAGTGACATTTGATACAGAAATTGCACCTGTGCGTAAGGTTCTCAAAGTTTCGAATACAATTTTTTTTAAAATTATTATCCCATCTAACATCCATTAAAATTTTTAGGTATATCGTCAGCTAGTAGTGGAAAAATCTTGTCGAAATGTTTCTCACAATTTCCAGAAAATGTCTCATAACATTTCATATACCTAATTCTGACTCAAACAAACATATTACCGAGAAGCACAATGTAAAATTATTAATCAGACATTATTCCAACTCATCGAAACAGCATTAAAAGACAGTAGTTGTAAGCCCACATTGGTTCAAATTCAAAAATACTTAAAACGTAATAAAAATTTGACTTCCGAAATTTAAATTTAAATGCAAATATTACAGTCATATCCACTTATTCTAATTCAATAGTTGAATTTGAATCGTGTTCCGCTCCTTAGAAGTAGAGCTGAGGGATATAGACATGGTGTGGGAAGAGGTTATATAAACATATTGCGCATGCAAGACTGTTTCATACCTATGCCCTATGGGGTCTAAAGGGAGATTTGACTCATTCATTGATTCAATTTGAACGACTCTGAATCGTCTTATTTCGAAAATTTTGCATTTACAAAGTCTACCATAATATTGGAAAATTTATTTTAAAAACTGTGTCCCTAGGTGGGGTTCGATGCTCCAAAATCTAGTAAGGAAAAAAATATTAACACTTTTAACAACGACAGTTTGAGAAACATTACTTAAGTATGTACTTTTACCTGCAAGTGCAAAAACATCATACCTCAAGTCAGCGTATCTTACATATTATATCGATCTGCAGTACCTAAGTACCTAGCTACTAAATTCCAATAGTTGAAGATCGACATTTCTATTCGATCCGAAGGTACACACATCATTTTATATGCTGTATGCGTCATACAAAATTATTATTATTCTCTGTAGGTATTCAGCGAAAATACTGCATATTATGTGCCTATATAATTGTCATACACCATATGAAACCTAAGTAATATGTATTATATGGGATAGCTAATTTCTAAAATTTCTATTGACTGTATTCTAAAGATGGCTTGTCACTTTGTATGATACATTATTAAAAGCATATTATAAGGCCCTCCGCATATTACAAATTAGTTTGCAGCTAGTAGTGAACGAATTTCAGAACGTTCAAATATAAATTATATCTAGATACTTAAACCAATTGTACCTACTGTCAAATTTAGATTACAATTGAATTAAATTTTTATCGTAAATCTTCGTGACCACTTGCAATTAATTCTAGATCGTTCGTTTATTACCTACTAAAAAATAATATTCAGTAAAATTATGCGATAAATCATTCAAACAATGGTAAGCTTGTAAAGCTGCGTAGGATGTAGTAAGGCGATTTCGCACCACGTGTGATTTAATCATAGTAAACATTGATTGAAACACCATCCTGTCCCTTTAGAGGTAGGCAGAGAGGTTTCAACGCCATTCACGTAAATAAACATCTTCAAACTGTGTCATTACTGCTGGATTAAAGCTTTTCTAGTAGTTATCTTCCAATATCTTCCATTTTAGTAATCAGTTCTCCACATATTCATAAACTCTTAATAACAAACATTGCACTTATACCTAATATTGGCTTTTGTTTACCGTCCCAAAGGTAAAATTAGCCTTCAAAACAGTAGAAAATTGTCGTAATCCCGTAATGGTCCAATAAACCAAAAAACGCGATTGAAAAAGACCATTATATAAATCGGACAAGAGTGGTGTAATTTTGGGATCTAAAAGGTTTATAACTTATCATTTGGAAATCAAAAACTAACCACGATAGCCTAGATCAAGTGAACCCGGATTCGATTCCCGGTTGGCTCAGAGTTTTTTGTTGTGTTTTTTCTCATTAAATTTCTACCCGGGATTGGCCTGTCTCATATTGAACGGGACTGGTAAAAATTGTCTCAGACAATAATTCCGCCGACTCTACTGGCGACACCTTTGTATAGAAAAATGTAACGGCTGGAAAAAATCCTAGACAAGCCAAAATAGTATAATGAGCAGTGGGTATTCCCCTTTAATAATTAAGCAATATATAATGAGCGTATTAAGTAATTTTTAAATTTATCTCTTATCAAAAATTTACATAAAACACAAATAAAATAAAAAAATAAATATTAATTTATGAACGTAGCTCGCCTCAATATTATGATCGCGCACAGTCATTCTTTAACAAGGCCCTTAAATCATTTTCATTCATTGAACATGGAGTCTGAATCATTTTTATTTTATTTTTTTACTATTCTCAATTTCATTATTTAGTTTTGTTTAGAATTTATAGTCTATGTACCTACCCAAGTATTTTGATCAACAAGAGGAAGATTTTGAATAATTCGTTTTATTGAATCAATAATAATTATTTTTTTTATAAAATGTATTTGTGTCCGTTTTCTACGTATTGACTTGAATTAATATTGAAATATAAATCGGCGAAGAAACAATTTTATGTAATTAAGTCAAAAATAACCGTAATTTTTTCGATTGCCACTTTTGGAATTTGGAATCTAATTTTCGAAATCAAATTTTGAATATTCGCCATATCAAAATGACGGCCATATTCTAACCATCAAGCAAAATACAAAATGTTTAAATTAACTTTTTTTTACTATAAATTGTGTAGGGATGGTGGGTAAAAGCTTTATCAAGAAACTATGGATCATTTAAGGTCATTTCAGGAAGATATTACGGTTTGGAATAAGCGTTGTGAAGCTTGTTATGTTATAGACATGTTCAAAGAATGATTGCTTAAACGAATACCGCATACGCTTGAGAGAGATAAAGATCGAATACTTTTAATTCGCAATAAATCCGCGTAATTCGAATCATTTTGAATTAAAAAAATTGAAGAAAAAATGACTCTAACAATTCATTACTAATGTTCGATTTTTAAATGGAACAAACCACTACGGGCTTACGACCGTCTTCTACTGTTATTTCGAAGGCTGGCTTAGTGTGATCACTTTACGTTAACAACGTTCGCCATTAGGTGGTAATGTTTGTCTCCGAAACTCCTAATCATGAGAATTCTCAACATGTCGATATAGTCATAGCCTAAATAAATTGAATTAAGAACCTTGTTTGTTTTTAGGGTATACAACTAGTATTAGTCTACGTTTAACTTCACATTTCTATGTTGAGAAATCATTTTAATTAGGTAATAAATCTCCTACATCTTATCTACGGACTCAAAGGAACGGTGGCAATTAATTTTTAGACATAAAAATATAATTTATTTCCAAATATTTTTTATGTTCCTTCTTCTACGTAACCATGTTGTAAAAAAACCACCTACGCATAGACCATAAATTAAATATAGTAGCCGTAAAATTACATTAAAAACAATACTTTAATAATTGTCTGGGTTTAAAGGTATCTAATTTCTTTTCTGCCATCAGAGTAATCTGTGCCCTTAAATTCTCTTAACGTTTCTTAACAAGTCCCCTATCTTTACCTACCCTTTATGGAACCCGATGTGATAGGTTAACAAATCAATTAAGGTTTAAAATAGTGATTTTCGTTACCAATATACAAAAACACACAATACCACATATTTTTCTGATAAGGTTTTAATAAACTGCAACAAAATTAAGCAGTTTTTAATTAGGGATATCAAACTATATCATTCAACTCTAAATTAATTCATCGCAACATTGTTTCAATTCTAACCTAACATTTTGACATTTAAAATTATTGCCAAAATGTCTTTGTGGTTTCTTTTCGATACTGTAGCCCTAGTATAAGTTTCCGATGATCGAATATCGAAACGATCATCGAAAGGGTTTCGAAAATTTTCCATACAAAAATGATCGAACGATTCGATCGTTTGATTTTAGAACACTACTTGCACATTTATAAGCGCATATTAACGTGCAATAAGATTTCGATAAAACTCGTACTAGCCCCACTGTTCTTTTATTTAAATTTAAATTGAACGAATTTAATACAAAGAGTGTCATTTTAATTTATTGAGGTCATTTTTCGTCTTTGATATTTTTTTCGGAAAAGGTTAGTCAACGGGTAGGTACCTTACTCGAAACATAATACTTACTTACTTATCAATCTTTGTCTATGGATGATGAAAAAAAAAACAAAAATTATTCCTGGATCGAAAATTATTTAGACTCATTCCGTTTCTTTTGTTTTTGTCTGATTTCTTTTGTTTTACGAGACGCCCCGATCATTCGTCTTTCGTTATCATACGTGGCCTAAGTGCCTCGGTCGTTCGAATTGATTGATTGTTTATTATCGTGTGATGCCCACAGAACACAATAACTTATTATCTCGGCCTGTAGAGTCCATTTCGTGATACATTCAGAACGCGTGGGCTATATTATATCTCATTCCTTCGCGTGTTTCAACTTCGATAGCTCATGCGTCGGCCAATAAAATGTTTAAAAATCACTGATTCATTGGCTTTTCAAACTTTCCAATTCCCGATTAATGCTGTAGAAATGAGATCTGTTGGTTTACGCAGGATATGGGGAAAAGACTAAATGATCTCCCGTAGGTCCTTTACAGGACGCTTGGGTTCATCATTCTAAATAACAATCTTATAAAATTATAGGTAGGAAGCTATGAACATACAGTTTACTATAATAACAAAACAAACAATCCATATCAAAACAACCAAAATTTCTGGATATTATGGTACAGTGGAGAATAAAGTCATATTAATTAATTGCAGTACAAAAAGGATGTAAAGGGTCCCTTTAGTGAAGAAGTACATACATTATAAATAGTATTGCAATGAGAGCATTAGAACAAGGCCATTTCACAAGAACAAAGTCAGGGTTAGACATGTCAAATTAATGTTAGTATTCTATTAGAATATTAAGGAAATATTGGGCTGAATCCTCGGTAAACATTTCGTCAATGGAATAGAAGCCATTGCAAACAAGATACTTTTTTACTTCTCTTTTAAAGCATATAAATTCAAGTGATTTGAGGTAGAGCGGAAGGTTGTTGAAAAGTCTCACACTCATGCAGACAAAGCTTTTAGATATTTTTGTCAATCTGTGGCCAGGAGGACGAATCAGTTCTTTTGCTCTCGTATTATAGTTGTGATAATTTGAATTTAGTGGTGTATTTTGAAGATTTTTGTGCGCGTACAACAGACACTCAAAAGCAAAAGCACAGGGCACGGTTAGTATTTCCTGCTCCTTGAACACCGTTCTAGGTGAGGAATGATAATACTAACACAAAGAATGTGAAGTACGTAAGTGTAAGCATAGCAACTAGAATGAAAGTGAATACATTGAGTTGGTTTGGGCATTTTTGAGAGAATGATGAGAAAAGAACCACAAAAAGGATATGTAAGTCTCTAAGAATGGGTACGTGGCCGGCCTAGATTGACGTGGAGCTATCATATCGGTACCGTCTTAAAGGAGAGTCAAGTCAGGAGTGAGAGGAATAGGTGACAACGTTATGCTAGTGAATGAAGCAAAAGAGATTTATCTGGAATGCATAAGAAGTCCGGTCTCTCTGCCTATCCCCTCCAGGAAACAGCCCAACAAAGCTCATTCCCTCCAATGTATAAAATAGGCACCTATGCAACGTAAGGTGTTGATATGAATACATTATTTCCCGATATTTTTTAATTGTCAACAATTTTATTGATCTGCATCATTAAAACTAAATTTAACCTTTAGGCAACCTTTTGAAAATCGAAACGTGACAAAAAAGACCCATTGTTTTTAAAAGATTAGATATATAATGAAAAAAATAAACATTGTCCATTCGGACAAAGCTTTGCAGTGCTAGCTGAAAAAGCAATAAAAAACATTAATTTTCAATTTACTACCTGACAATCAGATCTGTCCTTTTTCCAACGTTACGTTATTACTTTACGTGCCTAATAAATCCATCCGCGATCCAATATACGTAGGAAGTTACCTAGGTAATAAACATACAGGATGATGCGAAATTTATCAAACAACTAGCGCCAAATTTAATCATAACCCAAAACAAATTCAAATTTAAAAAAAGAACGTTTTTAAATAACATACAATCATGTCCTGTGTTAACGTTGCGATGAACGTGAATATCTTTTTCGCGGTGGTCTGGCTGGAACTCTCTGGAATCTCCACCACCGTTGCATTGTTATCTTGAATCTTTTGGACGTGATCCCTCAAATAACTTCTTTTAAAAATGCAATTATGACATTCAGATTTTGGTTGCTATAAGCAGGAGTTAGTAGTTCCACGATTTGTCTATTTTGAATCAGATATTGCTTTGCGAAAAAAATGTTATACTTAAATAAGGATTTATACAATTCCTTTCCCTATAGGTATTTTATCAACATTCTTTCATGAAATACCTACACTTAAAATGGAATAAAAAAACATACTTTTTTTTTTAATAAAAAAATACTTGATAATATTATTGTAACGTTACTGGTAGCAATATTTGAGAATATTCAGATATTTTTAGGGTTTTTCGGTAACATTTACAACTCTAAAGAGTTTACTACTAACTCACGGTTGCGTATTATGATAACACATCAATTTCAAACATGATCAGTTCTGTGGTGGCATGGTAAAAGGCATTAAGTCAGTGGGATGACATTTCTCAGTATGGCGGATTTACTGGTCAGTATTTTAAGAGGTTTCATTTTTGTCAAATATTATTTAATACAAATAAAATAGATCAACTTTGATGCATTTACTTCGTTAAAAAGGGTTCACTATATGATATCTCATATTTATTTCTTCAATATTTCTTTGTTTATATGCTTTATTTATAATGCGTGTCTTTTTACCTTGACAATTTTGGCTCATAGGTTGAAAAAATTTGTACTTGGGTCAAATTTTACAAGGAAATATACCCAGTTACTCTCTATCACATGCTAATTTATTATTTTTCCACACTTACATTTTATTCTTCATAAATATTAGTTATTTTTTAGCTTACCTATTATTATTTTCTAGCATAGGATTCCCAGAACATCAGTAGGTATATTTTTTTGCTCAGAATGTAATATTGTTAAGTAATAAATGAAGAATATTCTTTGAATAATAAAATGAAATTAGTTAATTATAGCTTTGTTAAGATAACCCTCTCTCACAATGTACCGATCCTTCAAAGCAGAGCTGAGGAATTTATACACGGTTTGGGAAAAGGTCATACAAGCTGCACAAAATCATGCGCAGGGGAGGTTCCAACATCAAACCATTGCAAACCAGATGAATATTCGGAAATTTGAACATTACGACCTAATGGCGAATAAACGTAAAGTGATCACACTAATCCAACATTCGAAGCAATATTAGAAAATGGTCGTAAGCCCGTAGTGGTTTGTTCATACTATTTTAAAATCGAACTGTATAATCAGTCATCACTCATCAGTTGTTGATATAATAGTTCGCACTAGCACGACTTTCTTTAAATTATATCAATAATAGTATTAAAATAGCAATGAAAAAATATTTAAAAATAATAATAATATGCAGATAGTATTACCGATCTATTGTATATAGCTTAACAATAAAAACAACGAAAGTTGTAAACAGATTGATCGACAGATAAGGAAGATACCTGACACAAAGTTCACAAAATACATTATTTAAACACATTTTATAAAGGTTCACTTTTAAAAGAACGGCTTCTCACGGCAGCTCTATCATAGACAACACCGTTTTACTTCGTGGTAGACAAAATTCGACGCGCGTCGTTTTACCTTGCCAAATAAAATTAATATTGAGTTATGCCGGAACGAAAAAATGCTTTTAAATCCTTTATAAGTGGATTTTTTTAAACTTATGTTTTTGAACTTTGTTCTGTTTGCGATAATGTATGATGTAGCGCATATAACTCAAAATGCTGAAAAACGCGACTTAATGCCTTTTACCATGCCACCACAGAGTTGATATCGGAGTTCAATTTCAAGAGTAGCCCACCAGATCGCAGCAGGTATAGCTATCTCCACACATATTTAAATTTCAAAACATGTTCTAAAGTTTTTTTGACTACTGGTTTGTACTTATATTTCCTAAAATTAAAAAGAACATCCTGTAGATACGTCCGTGATGGCGGGTTACTTTGATTGCTAACTAAAGGTTGCCTTATACCTACCTCCCTGTGCATGCAAGCTCTACTACAGATCTCGATTGTTTGTTGTTTGTTTATTTATTATTTTGTACGTGTGTAGGTATTACATTATAATGTAGATCATTATTTTACATGATCGATAAATCCTGTTAAAACATCGGGCACGCGAATAGACTTTATCAGAGACCCACCAAGACTCTTGCAGTATTGCTTACTACCTACTACTCGGTATAGAATACAATCAAATAATTTTACAAAACTAGTTGACCCGTCGAACTTCGTCCCGCTTCGGAAAAAAAATTATTGTGATAATTAAAATAACTAAAATTAAATTTACAAATAATTTTTCAAATCAGATTAGGTAGATGTTTTAGAAATAAACGCTTTGAATCTTAATTAAACCGTTAATATATATAACCACCCATTCTCGATGTCATTAAATCATAAATTTCTCAACCACATGTACACATTCACTGGTTACCACATTAAATGAGAATGTTGATAGAATCATCAACCTTTTTATCGACACTTCTCCTTATATGTAATAGGTAAGTACTGGTAAAGTCCTGTGTCCGTCAAGTAGGTAGGTAGCCGAAAATAAGGTCTTACTATTGCCTATTTCAATACTTCTTACGCAACTAACACAACAATTTTTATTCAAGAAAAATAAAATACTTTATGTTGCGTTATTTCTTGTTGTATAATGTTACACACTTGTCTTCATCTTATGTTTCAATTCTGACTACAGAGTAAAATTATGTACAGATATAGAAGGTATTATTATTTATGATAGTTAATATATGAAGAAACTAGCATTCGTGTCTGGAATTTCTCAAAACATTCTGTTTGTCTGCGTTCCATCATCCGTTATTACATGAAAAGTAATTTTTTCGTCTTGCAAACAATATATGAGCAATTTTCGGCACAAATCTAGCACAATAAGTTCGGCTTGAAATTGCCACATTTGAATTTCTACCGTTTTCGAAGGCTCGCTAAGGGTGGCTACTCTTGAAAACTTTTGCTATAAAATGACGGAAGTTTCATGTCTTATCTTAGAAAACTCGAAATAACTTTCTCCATCAATAATACTTAAGTATTATTGAAATCTTAAGAAAACTGAAGTCAAAAAGAATATTACCGACACTGGGATTCAAACACATAAAAAAAACCAAACCAAATACACAGTTCGTTAAAAAGTATGTCAACGAACAAAGATCAACAATATTAAAATAACGAAATAAAATTTTCAATGTTCCACCATATAAATTATTAAAATATGTTTTGAAATTTTTGATGGATCGGTTGGCCATAACGTGGTCATTTATTTTATCTCCTAATCTTGGTGTTGGGTCTCTACAGGTGCACAGCGTCTATGGATGTTTGGAGATGTATTTTATTAGTCGTCTTTTTACCAAAGACATGCTGGTAGAATAGCTTTTACTTAGCATTTTAATATTTTTAAAAGGTCCAGCTTTTGGTCAAACCTACATACAATTGCAAATAATGCGTATCTCAATTATTGTTTTCAAATATTCCAGTTGTTCTTAGGACTATTTGTAAGAAAGGAAATACTGTACCTACTTTGATTTGATTGATTCCATTACTTAATTCGAAGGGTCCAAAACTACAACCCTGTGGAACTCCCTGCCTGCTCAAAATTGCGTTGCCACTCCCGATTTACGTTTCAGTCATCTTCCAGTAAACTCAAAGACACTGAATTCTTTTTCGAAGTAATCCTTCCATCAAAGATGTTGTTTAACCCTAATCAGATGCATATTTCGAAGGTTTCTTTGCAGTACCTTTGGGTAACCCGATAAGTCCCCAAAAAATCAAGAATTATGATTTTTATCTGGCGAGTTAGATATTATTTTAGTCAAACCTTACAAATAACAATATTTTTTTGATAGTAGTTAATGTATTCTAATTGTAAGTATAGTATTGTTTTTATTATCTGTCATGCTTTTAAAGTGCCTACTTAAGTACCTGAGTAAGTTAATACTGGGACTGCGATAAACTGCGTATATTTATGTAAAGCAGTTAGTAATTAATTTGTTTGATAAGTTAAACCGATTAATATAGAACTAATTACTTTAAGGCCGCCATTACCTTTGTGTTGTGTGTTTTGTGATTATTCTTAACAAATGTCGTAGCCACTAATTACTTTAGACTCTTTTTTTAAATGTCATTTAGGTACATGACATTAGAAGATTATCATATGCTTACAATTCTTTTAGAAGGTCCCAACTAAATAATTCTTGTGTTTGTTTTGTTTTTCTTCTTCCTTTTTGTAGACCTTGTTTACGAATATACTTTTAAGAAGCCAATAATATAAAAACACTCAACACAATTATATGCACTCATACCCCTTTGCCAATATTATTGTTGATAAAACAAATACACCGGGTTCACATTTCTTTGATTCCATGAACATTTCAAAACCACAATTTTTGTTCATTTTGTCAATAATTTACAATTGACATTCGTTAGATTGTCAAAAATGACATCAATAAGTTTCAGAAATTTATGGAATATATTATTATATACCTATCAAGATTTTTTTACCACAGATACATAGATACCTCTCGTTTATTTTTACACTGAATTACTATCCTATGTATTGTATACATTTAAAAGCGTCCCGTAAAAGACAGATGTTCTTTCATTACAATTAATTAAGTTTGAACGCATTAATTTTGCAGAAATGATAATTTTGACCTTCAATGTTACTTATATATAAAACATTATATTTGCGTCGTGCTTCGAAGCATTCAAACAAAATTACTAAGTGCACCTGGCTAGTAAGTAAATAAGGATAAAATAATATCTCTAATTAATTCAAATTTATATTAAGTATCTATGAAATAAAGCTACATTATAAGTCGCCTATAAAACTATGACATAATGCATGCTTTATTTTTTTTGTCTTGATGTTGGGATTTTAAAAATAGATCGAATACCTTCGATATGGCGTTTGATTTAATTGGTCGATGCACGAGTCTCTTTAACGATTTGACCAATCGAAACACAGTAAACAATAGAACAATGAAAACAATAATGAATTATTGCGGGTTGTAAAAAAAGGTCGTGATCCAGTTACAACAGAAGCGGAACGAATAATACAAATGTCAAAATTTGAATTCCATCGTTTGGAACACATTCGTATGTGCGACTTTTAAGTGGCGTCAACTTGTCAAACTGATGTAAGTTTTGTGTCTTAACGTAACGGTGTGAAGTTGATGGCAAAATAATCTACCTTTACTGTCGTTTTAAGTATCTTGCAAGCTTAGGTATAGCAGATAGGTAGCTGAATTTTTTATGTCATCTTATTGAACTTATACATAACCAAATATATTGCTTTTTTTAAATTTATATATAAGTACCTATCTACTAAATAAATAAAGCTTTATTGTGTAATAAAAAAAAACTATTTTTATAAAAACAATTAAAGAGTCAAAGGGCGGACTTATCCCGAAGGATCTCTTCCAGCCAACCCAAATTACAAACAAGCAATATAAGAACATGATACGCGAAAAGAAAAAAAAAAGAGATCACACAATTAAGAGACAAAATAAAGAGATATAATATACTACGTAAATTAATATTAATATCCAATCCAAACTCCCTTAAGACCCCACTTAGGGGCATAGGGAGGCAACAAGAGCTATCCAATATTAATATATACCTTTTTTAAACACAATATTCCTAAACCTGTTCATTTATAAAGGAAAAATAATTACATTAATATTTTTGATAATCCCGTCAATATTGACGTCGCTGCATTTAAATTCATATCATTCCGATTGTCTATGAATTGTCAATCAAGATTACGAAATGACGCCATTCTTACAATTATTATTATAGCGTCTACTCGTGACTGTCTCTATGGTAATGGGAATAGACATTTAACGTAAAAAAATCTTTATCTATGGTACAAATCAGAATACACTACACAAATGCGATTAAACACTTAGACAACTTCATAATAATCAAAATGGCTACTACGTTTATAAAATGGCGAAAGAATGTTTTCCTTATTTGAAATCCGTAATGGATCTTGATACGGGAAATTGATCCGATGTTCCGTACAATTTCGTTTAACGGTAGAGCTGTTTTAGAGTGCATTCCAAAACCAATCATGAAGCAATTTGACTACTGTATTTCTTCGCATTGACAACTTAAAACTTATGAGATGTCAATGTCAAATTATTGTTGAACATTTTTATTTTAAAGCCGATAGTTTAGTAGCTTAAAATGCTAAATTATGTTTAGACGAGTGTAGCTAAGCACGTAGAAATGAAAAAAAAAAACTAATGTAGTACCTTAATAATATGGAAATGTTTTTTTTACCTGAAAATAAAGTTCAATACTTGAGAATCATCAAAACCATCGGTTATGTAGGTACTTATGTTTCACAAATTAAAAAATATTTACTAAAATACTAATAAAACTGGGTTGGCTGGCAGAGATCTTGTAAGATAAGTCCGCCCTTTGAAACGCACAAATATTTCTCCTTATATATATAGACATTATTATATAGACAGCAATAAAGCTTTTATTTATTTATTTAAAACTGTTTAAAACCGGTGTAGTGTGTTATTTTGATGAAATTTGATTAATTCCCCACATTAAAAAAATGTAAATTGAAAATGTTAAATATAAAAACGATTCATTTTGCAGTTTTAAAATCGCGATTACACAAATATTTTGCATTTTAATTAACACTTGCGTAAGGATTATAAAAAGCAATCAAGATATCAATAATTGATATTTTTATTTCAATTTAACATTATTTTACACAGCAATATTACATATTAAAAATATTTTAAATTAAGCGTAATATCTTTAAATAAATCTAAATGCATTGATACATGTAAGTTTTAACCAAAATAACTGCGATAGTTCATTTTAATGTTTAATAAACACTCACTTTTTTCCTACAATATAATATTCATTTTTGTATATACCTTGTATAGTACCTAGATATAGTTGGAACTTTATGCCGATTAAATAGTTTAAATGTCCTTTGATTTCTTCATTAAATAAGGGGTAACTAAGGTTGGCTATGTATGTGAGCAAAACTTGTCAATTCATTAAGGAAGCTGTTAGTGTTATGAATGAGTAGACAACAAGATATCCAAAATAAATGGTTGAGTTGGTTGGTAGCACAGCGGTTATGATGCCGACATTCGTAGGCTGCAGGTCGCGAACTCAGTCGCAGGTGCCAACCATCTTTTACGACACAACCTTTAAGTAGCTTACTGATGTGAAAGAGTAAAAAAATGTGTATTTGTGTTCACTTTGAGTGAGCACAGCTTCGTTTTTCCATAATATGTATATAAAAAATATATAAATAAATATTAAAAACTCGAGAAAACTATTTTTTCCTATCACGCCGTGTCCCGTATGGGGTAGGGTTAGGTAGGTGTCGAAAACTACTGACCAATATTTGCAAATGTTACCTTTAATAAGGTAACATGCAGCTGCTAACCTTTTGCTGTCTATCCCACAATGAGATATATTTTGAGAAGATGTTAATAAACGGATTTAAGGATATTAATAATTGACGTCCTTCGAACACCCAAAAAAATTGTCATTAAAAAAATTGCAGACGGGATTGTGATTAATGATAGTCAAAATGTTAGATCATTTTGATCTATATATATAGATCTTTTTAAAAAGCAATAATTTATCTTTCGTATATTTATTCTTATCATTGTCGATCTTTTAGGGAGATTGTCAATTTGCATATTTTAGAAATAAAATGATTGATCATCAACATGATTTTCATAATGTTGGGAAAATGTTTCCGCATCCTTTTTGATGACGTTATCATTTTTGATGACTTTATCATTTTAATAAAAAGATTTTTTATTTTTTTATTTAAATTTGCATATGGACCGTTTTAGTTTTAATATATTTTAATCCTTGTGAAACCATAATATAATTATGAGAGATCGATTTCTGAGGTACAGTTTATATTTTTTTACCCTTTGAGACATTCATTGGACTGACTAGGTCCTAAATCAAAACTACTCTCGTACGTTTCCAAAATATCTACACTTTGAGAAGAAACAATACTAGAGAAATAATGTGCTTCTGCGCATGGTCCCAACAAGTACCACGTGACTGCTGTTAAACTCATACAAACTGTGACGTTTGTCGGAAAGGGTGTGTGACATTGCGATTTTTTATTTTCAACATTTTAGCATGAACTCAGAGGAATTTTATATTTTAATCACACAATTAGTTAAAGGAATTGCCTATGGGTTTTGTTGTGTTGTCTAGTGATGGTGGGAGAAAGTAAAATGAACTATTATTGATAAGTTATCTTCAGTCACGTGACTGTTGAATAAAGGAACCAATTTTTGGTTCTGTGCATCCAAAAAAGTTCTCTAAGTATATTTATTTTGTACTCAGTGACTCAGGAACATTTATTGTGTAATTCTCTTTTTTTTATTTAACTACTGGATATAATGACATTTTTCAGTTTTTTTGTTATACTTCCTTATACTGTCTTTATATCAAACACTTAAATTCATTACTTTCAATTAATTTCGAATTACTTACTAGCCTAGCCAGTTTTAACGCCGGCTTTCGTACTGTTTCGTGTGAAGAACTTGGGTTCGATCCCAGGTGCCGACCATCTTCCTCTTTCACGACACAAGCTTTAAGTAGCTTAAACATAACTGACATGCATCCTATTTTATCTTGTTTTATAAAAGCACGTTGACCTTTCTTTCATTCATCCGTTTTTTTAAGTGATCCCAATATCGCCCAACCATGACCAAATACTGCAGTGTGTTGCGTCATAATATACCTACATTGCGTAACCAGGTGAAATGCAACCTGCACTGTGATAGCGTGATTTGAGATGCATAACACTGCATACTATTGCAATGGCTGTTAATGATATTACGTATGTTATTAATAATACAGCAGAATATGTGTTATTCTTTCCTCAAATTTTACAAAAATATATATGTATAGGTTCATAAACAATAATTATTTGGTTGTCCTGGAGGGATCTTGACATGAGAGGAATCTGGACATGGTGTGGAAGGAGGTCATAAACGTTGCTCAAGATCGAGCGCAATGGAGAGCTCTTGTAGCCTCCCTATGCCCCTAAGTGGGGTCTTAAGGGAGTTTGGATTTGGATTCCTGTTAATCAGTAATGTCGTCCCTTAAAGTATCCAAATTTCACTTTACCATATTCAGATCTGCGGACAACTTGACATTACTTCCCCATGCAACAATGCCATATTTTTTCGATATTTTATGCCGTAGGTCGCTTCGATCAAACTAAAAAGTTGATTTCATACAAATCAAATTTGATGCGGATTAATCTACTCCAAACTAATATGCAATGTGCGGGGGGCCTTAATTGTCATTAAAACAATAATTAATAGTATGATAAATATTTCTTAATGTTGAATTGGTTTTGTCATTTGTATGAAAAATATTTTTACGAAAATATTTTTATGACAACTTAATTTCAGACGAACGTAACAAATTATTATATTTCATTGATGATTCAACTCCTTACAATGACAAGAACAGTTCTTAAAATGCAAGTTTTTTGTAAATAACTATCCTTGTACTGTATCGCTGAAGAAATGCATAATCTACCATAAATATTTTTTCCGCTTATTTTTCACATAATTTCCTAGATATGGATGCACGGTGTGGAACGCTGATCATTGATTGAGTTACTCTATATAGATTTTTAATACAATAATAATTGATTTCATTAATGAATATCTTTTTACATAATATTAGTTCACTTTTAGTTAGTCATAAATAAATTTTATCGTGTATGGGGATACTTAATTATTTCCAGAACTTAACCGAGATGAAAGTGAAATCTTTATATGGTATTTAATTACTGTTCATGGTTTTGATTTATAAGGTATGTATATAAAGGTACCTTGTTTATCCATTTAATTTAGGTGTACTTATACGAGGATTTGCCTTTTATATTTCGGGATTTGAATCGATTGTCCAAAGATACCCCAATGTCACGGTACCTACCTCGCGTGACGATCCTGTTAAATTAGATCCAGCACAGCATCAATGTTTTTCCGGACGAAAATCGACTTTGGGCAACATGCATCCTTAAGAAAAAAAGGTGAACAGTCAACATCCTCAATCCTAGTGGAAAATAAACAGTCTCCCTGGATGGAACTTAATTTCCAAACGTCAAACTATGTACCTACATAGATACATTTTAGTTGGGTAATTCCACGTCTGAAGTTGTAAAAAAATGCACTAAAATGCTCCTGATTTTATTCAAAATTTTAACATTAAGAGTTTTTTTTTAATTGATCATGTAAAAATGCTCATAGCCCAGTTTCGCTAAAACTTTCTGAGTAAACTTAACCTCGAGAATGTTAAACATTACCATAAAATCGTTAGTTGTCTGATGGAAGTACCATTATAAGGGAATCACGAAATACAAAAAGTAACAATTGTATTAGTCCTTCATTCAGACGGATGGATAAAGACACTTAATTTAATCACGATGTCCCGGGTTCGATTCCCGATCGTGTCAATTGTCCAAGACGATTTTTTTCCTGTCGATCGGTTACATGTTAATGTAATCCTCGTTTAGAAATTTCCTCCTGGTTAAAATATGAACCCGTTACTTCTAAGATGATGTTCAGCAGCTGGTGTTGATCCCATGAGCTTCATTGCGACAATATGCTAAGTTAACCAAAATCGAGGGGGATGGAGGACTCTTGTTGTCCATTTTTACCCCTAAGTAGGGCCACAAAGAGAGATATGTTCCCCAAAACCTTACCTTCAATTCGATATAATTTTATAGAACTTTTTCCTTTTTAATACTATAAATTCCACACCTACAACATTCAAAAGTGAAAAAAAAACATAATGCTTACACAAAAAAACACCCATTCCATTTTATCAGATTATTAAAAAGTGGAATACATGTTTTTTTTTCTACAAGTCACACATTTTTTTTTTAATTGCTTGTTATAAAACATAGACAAATAAACAAACAAAGATAATTAAAATTGTGTAATGAAGTTGTGTTCAAGATGCGTGAACAATTTAGCATGAAGAGTAACACATCGACACCAGCAACTGATGATGGTGTAGAATGAGTCGAAACCGTGACCGACAAAATTCGTCTTTAAACCGTGTGTTTGTAGGGTACAAAATCGCTATGGGCATTTCAAATTTGAATTCATATTTTTACATTTATACTTTTCATACACATATAAATATAGTTAGAAAGGCAATAAGGCTTAATTGGGCATACAAATCGCTCAATGTCACTCTTGGTGGTCCACTGTCTTAATTATTATCTTCTATCATTAATCAGCTGTCATTTTCGCGTTTATCATACGTTGCAAGCGGATTCGATTCCTGATTGAGACAAAGAAGAGTAAACATAACAAACTTTAACCCATACTGAGGATTTGGTGAATTGCAAGCATTTTTGTAGCTTTTATTAGATTTTTGCAAATTTAAATAAATATAACTTTATTTTCTAAAAGTGCAGTGTGGTGACAGTAATTTTGACAGTCTAAAGGGCGGACTTATCCCCAAGGATCTCTGCCAGCCAACCCAAATTTCATAATAAACAAACTTTAAAAGCCTTTAAAGATTTATGCACTTTCTCATCAAAGCCTTCAAAATGGTAACTATTTTTAAGATATACAACATTTTTTTCAAAATATATATTTCGTTAGGTTAAATTTATTCGTTGTGGACTTGAAGCAAAGATCTCGTTAATGTAAAAATCAATCCTGCTTTTGGCATTAAATGAAATGAACTTTGTGTTGATCATAAAAATGGACGACATTGAGGGCAGTGGAGGGATCTTGTTGCCTCCCTATGCACCTTTAAATGATTGATTTATTGACGGGTTAGACATATCTTGACAAACTTATAAACGTCTGATTTTTTTCATAAATTCTTTAAAATAACTTGTACGGCTGTTGTAGCCCGTGGTTTTAGGAAGCAGTTTGCAGAATAAAAATGAGAATATTTCAGCAATGGCACAAACATTCATGACTTTATTCCAAATTCAATTTCCGCAATAATTTTCGAGTCTCCTTCGTAAGTTCATCGCCTTAAGATAGACTTATTGTCATTACATGTCTAGGTTCAATGAAAGACATTCAATAAGTTAACAATGTATGAACGTATTACAGAACACTCAAAACGTAATGATATACAGTAATTAAAAGAGTAATTTTAAAAAACCCGCGAGTAATTAAAGTGTACCTAACCAAGTAGCGCGATAAGAGTTATCATACAAAATGTTGCATCAGTCAACAACCAATGAAGTACAGGGAGCAATGTTCAGCTCATACCGGAACACATTTTAAGTAAAATCACTCAGCATTTTTTTAAACCCCTTTGCACTCGTCGTCGAGTGATTTGGTTTTGGTGCGGCGATCAAAAATCAAAATCTACAAAAAAAGTTTTAAACTATTATACCCATATGTTATGGGTCTTCTTAAGGAACCCAACTAAGTTGCTATAATCTTTTGTCGACTCCATTGCCAGGAGACATTTTAAGTTTATGGGGAATGTAGAGCGTTCTCTCTTTACGCATTCCGACAATTCTGTTCTTGAAAACTGTGCGCATTAAAAAATCATGTATTCAAGCGGCTGTCCACGTGTACACAAAGACGAAGATACTATGCCGATTCTAGCTAGGTGAGATGCATTCAAGCAATGCCCCATTCTCATCCTATAGCAATAAGCGAAACGTTGATTTTGGAAAGTTTGATAGTCTTGTACCAAGGATAAACCGGTGTCAACGTCTGGATTGCCTTATAATACGATTCAGTTGAGGAATCCAGCCAGATTCTGGACCATTCCTTCCTTGCTATTTCATTGAATGTCTGTATGAAATCACTTAGTTAGTGAAACAGAATACGAATCAGTGAAGACACCACACTGGCATCCTTGTTTAGCTAATTTGTCCACTTCCTCGTTGCCAGAGATACCCAAATGATTCAATCAGTAAAATGGTAAAATTGTATGATTGACAAAATAAGAAATATCTATTTCCGTTATTTTCTCCCTTTAACAAATCTGGTACGGCTGTAAGCTAGTCGTCTTTGTTGACGTCGTAAAACGTCTTCAATTATTGAAAAAAAAATGAGTATGGTTTACAACGTTTTATACACGATGTAGCATATCAGTAATTGTATATTTTTTTATTATTATTTATTAACTCTGTCCCTAGGCTTCTTTCGAGCACTTGGAGTTGTAAAAGTTTGCACATTCTCACAAATATTTATCATAAAATGGCAAAAAAGGACCAAAAATAAATCAAAAGCAAAGGTTGTCACACGAACAATACTCAAATTGAGTGCTTATGGATTTTTTGACACTTAAATTATCTATTAGGGCATTTTTTTCAAACATGTATGTCTGCCTTCTCACAGTATGTCCAAATTATTGGTACACCTGCTGTAGATTTAATCATTGCTCTAATTCATTGTTTATGCTTCCAATTTATATTTAAGTATTTATTTATTTATACGTTTATTAAGTTGCAAATATCAGTTATACTTAACATTGAATCAACCCCAAGGACAAGCCTGTCTCGGGTAGATAAAAATACATATACATTTAAAAACAGTAAACAAAAGAACGACCAACTAATGCTTCTTCTTCAGTGCTTTATTCACAGATATTGTTATGCATCATATTATTGTATCTCCAGTTGTATAGATAGATAATATGCTATAACTTCGCAGACTCATTCAAATCTCAATGTAGGGATTCTTGGCGCGGAACACCCTGCACCTTCCAACATTATGTATGAGGACGATAGCGGTGACATTTCCTTTTTTGAAACACTCTGTCTACCCTTCATCAAGTGCAGCTGTCTTAATATATAGACAACAATTCTTCGATTTTTATATACCTAAGTACATTATTATAAATTATTTTTTAACGCACGTGTGTAAGCAAAAAGGTACATACTGTGGTATTGTATTTTAATTTTAACACCACCCGCTCAATTACATAGGAAGGCAATAAAACTTATATTATATTATTCTGAACCACGTCGATGCTATTGACCTCTTCTGAGATGATGTCCAAATTATTCAACTCTGTTTGGAAGGAACAGAAAATAATGCATGATGTTAGGAATTCTGATGGTAAAAAGAACAGCGATTTCTTCGATCAATTGTCATTTGTTACACAATATACCTACTAGTCACTCATACAAAATTTTATTCTAGTAATGTCCATCTTTTATGAGCTGGTTCAATCTTATTCTCATGGCCTTTCTTCTAAAGCATTTTGATTCAAAAACGGACAATTTTTATGCCTGGACTTTGGTCAGATACGGTATTATGCTGTACCCAAAGATACACTGGTGGTTTCGTGCCTTTCAAAAAGAACCTAAGGATGTAATAGGTTAAGTTCATTGACATGGGCGCTAATGGAGGACTTTGTCGCCGCCAACCTGCGCTCTCTAATGAAGCGTCATAGAGAAAAGACGAAGTAAGCAAGTATAGTGCAGTTATAATACCTATGTAACTGAAATCATACTCGCATACCTATCACTGATTAATTATTGTCATTTATTTACACACGAGACGCGCGTATCTTTTAATGCGCAGATAAATGATTATCTTTTATAAAAATCTATAACGACTTTCTACCGTATGTGTATATTATAATAGTTCTCTGATTTGTAGTCCGCGCACTTATCACCGAGATGCATGATCTTGTCTCGGGGGCTACCGTCATATCATGTGTGTGATTCCTGCCCCGGGGCAAGAGACAGCCGTTGGAGAGTTGCCTTGTTGTGATTAATGATTATTTATTTATATGTTTATTGGAAATGATGATCATTCGTTTGATGAGAAAGTTAAAGGAAAATTTTACCGTGCAGTTAAAATGAGATTTACCGTTAGAAAATAAACTTTATGTCCAAATTGGTACGTCGCCGTTGCAGTATAGTTGTCGATCTTGCGATTTTTACTGAAATACAGTAAAATTGCAATATCGACAACTATAAGCAATCTCTCAACTCGGTTTGCTTTGGTTCGTAACCACACTTTTTAAACTGATCGTTAAGGGAGTGTACTGTTGTAAATATCACACGTTACATTGTAACCAAGTGTTACATAAATTATTATGAATTACTGGAATAATATTATCTAGATATCTTTTTGAGCAGAACACACGAACATAGCATTGCAACTGAATACCTCTGTAACTTAATACTATTGCACACTTCTTAGCAAATAAAATAATAAGTAGGTACTATTTCATTTTCTAGAGTTTTTAGCGCAAAAAAGGAAGAACGAAAACAATAAAATTCGTAGCAACATTCGTTTATTTACGATTTTGACAGGAAAAAAATATACCGATGTTTCAAACATAATTTTGAAACTTAACACCAGATGGCGAAATTCGTTTTTAGTTCCATCTTTAAACACATTGGAGTTTGATGTACCTAAGTTGATTTTTAGATACTAGTAGGTATGTATTGGAGGTTTATCTATGCATTATTATCTATGGCCATCCGACTGGTTTGTATTATGTTCCACCCAACCAGTGTACATAATCTAATTTCATAGGTGAATTAGTTCATAATTGTCGTCTATCAATGTGCATTAATTAATAAATAGTATAACGAGCAGTGTTGCCAGTATCTTCCTGACAATCTTCTGTCATAAAATTTAATAATAATATTACAAATTTTCATCCCGCCGTATTATTTTACATACGTCGGCGCTCGCGTACAAAGATATTGTAGCGTCTCCTCATGAATATAATCATAGACAAAATAAACCATAGGTAAAATTATTCGTAATAAAATATGTTTTTTCTGCATCCACTTGACCGCGTTCTTTTTTTCAAACTCATAATAATTTAAATTTGGAATTATTTTTTCACCGTGTTCTTTATTTGAATAAACGTCAGGCGATAGTTTTTTTTTTCTTATATCCGACAGAATTTTTCTAGTTTTGATAGATGTTAGAAAACAAACGGATTAATCGTGACTGTCATACACAAAACACAAAATCAGACAAACAATAACACGGTTTATTTACTTACTTACTCGTATCCATCCTTCAAGAGTAATATTAGCAGTGGCGTATCCCGACTCACTCAGCTGGATATTTTAATTTCATTTCACGCCGTCACTGTCTCTCAGATTAAAAACATTTTAATTTGATACGCGATATGACAAGCACGCTGTATTAAACATCAATGACCGAGCCGGTAAGGTAATTTGAACCTTTTTCCTATTATTGCGTAAGGATTAATATTCTTCATCCGATACCTCTCGTAAGATCTTAGATTTACCATCGTATTAAATATGGTGGAAAGGTAGATACTAGGGACCAACCAGCCATACCTATCTACTCTCAGGTTTATCTATGCGTTATCTTATCGGGATTAATAATAATTAAAAGTTCCTTGTCTATCTATGGATATGCATTTTAAAACATTAACGCAATATTATAAGATTATTTAAAAATTTGAATTTGGAACCTTTAGTTATTTTGACAGTACATAGGTAACCTTATATAATAACTGTTATTTAGAATTTCAATTTGTTGTCTGTATCTCTTTGTTTATCTAAAAGAAGTTTCTTGCCATAGATAACTTGTAATTCTTGTAAGGCTGCTGAAATCTCTTCCGCGTGGTCATTATTTCGAATTCAAACCATAAAGTTGCTTCTAGAACGTCAGCCATTGTTCTGCAAATAATTTAAATTCTTGACACGGTTTTCAGTATGGAACGTGACAGCAACGACAAACATATCCACTGCCTTTTATAAGCGTAGAACAAGGATATCAAATGGGATTTTTTTTCCAATTTGAAAGAGACAGGTGATTGTAACTACGTTGACACAATATAAAGTTGAAAGCAATACTCTGGTCTGTAACGTCATTGGTTACCCGTTAAAAGTAACAACCAATCAGATTACAGATCGTCTTTTGTTTTATTATTATTTTAAAACAATTTGCGGCATGTACATTTTTGGACGTAGCGCATGCGTAATATGTTAATATATTCCAAAACGCATGAGGAGAATAAGAAATGAACATGCACAAGAGGAATGTATTCTATTGACTGTGAAGTATAGATTGATATTCTGAAAAAGGAATGCCCTCGGATCCATTCTGATAATAAATCACAAACATCGTCATTTCAACAATTTAGAAAATGTTTTGGTGAGTTTCTGGGAGAAATTTTGCAGACTAAACCAGTACAGCGTCAAAAATATGAAACGATAATCAAACACAAATTACAGAATCGACGAAAATTTATACTAAAAAGGAAAATATTTACGACCTTTAAAGGAAAATCACATAACTAAACATGAAGATCGGTTATTGTAGAACCAGCGTAGCAAAATGGCATTTGGAGTAAAGAAAAAAAGGAATCTACTAACTTAATGTAAAAAATAATCAATGTATGAAAGATAATCTATCATCAGAGGGTTTACTTTTTGCACCACTCTGTTGTGATCGCACAAGAATTTTTGAACTCTCTATCCCTGAGAATCCTGCAATGCACGCAAAAAAAGCATCTTTAATAGTTCCAAAATAAAATAAAACTTGGAAAAGGTGAGAGATACATGACTCTAATATATCAATGACCTAACGCAATGCCTAAAAGCAATTTAGCAAAATATTAATAAAATTATGGATTTATTATTGATAGTAAATGCAAGTTTCAATATATTCTTCTAGAGACCATTCTTGTAGTGCTTTAGTGCTTACCAATCCCATGGGTTGAGTTTATGAATATTGTAAAATGTTTACGCAGGCAGCGAAATCAATTTCGCCGCATCAAATTGAATTTAATGCACGAACACTGATGATAATAGTAAAAACATGTTTAGCTGAAGAATCGTCTCCATCAGCTGGGAGATAAACACGACTCGTTACATACCCCGCCAAAGTTTACATGCTTAAAATACTTAATGGAATATCGTTTTGAATCTTGCAATATGCATTTTCAGCGATATTATGGCAAAGGCTTATCGTCGTTAGCAATAAAATTGTATGCCGTAAAATAATAGCCAAGGTATTCGATTTGTCAACAAAATACTTATCCGCTGATATCAAATTATAATATAATACCTAATATTCTGTTACATCTATTTACGACCCTTTTTGATTCCGTCGTCGTGTGATGCTAGATGAGCGTTTATGCTCACTCTATCGTGATAAACACTCTTAATTTATCGAATGCATAAAAATTCGTCATCAAATATTAAAGTTTCTCCTCGGACAACACTTAAAATTTCTTTCTCGATTTCCTTTTTTCGGAAAATCCAATTCTTTTCTTTTTCGATTATATCAGTCGTAATGTAATTACCTTTTGCAACAACTACTTGTTAATCTCTACAAAAATTATTTTGCAGCTAATTGCAAATGTGTGTTTAATATTAAACAGAAATAAGAATTATTATTACCAGAACCTAATACTTAATATATTCAATAATCTACCGATAAAACTTGTCTTAATATCAATTTGTATTTAAATTTTCTAATTAATACTAATCTCCTAATACCCATTGGAATCAGAAATGGATTTGCAATATATGAACATCAAAGTAGAATGTTCCCAATAGAATTACTTGCTTCCGACTTTTAAGATTCCCACTTTCTTGAATTAAGTACCTGGTGATTCTTGTTACTTTTTTGTATGAAGTATTTCAATGTTTTTTTTTTGGTTTGTTCCTATTTTGGTTTAATAAGATACGCCAGTAAAATAATAATAATTAAAAGGATTTCCACAGGCAGCTCGTTTATCATAATAAGCAGTAATGCTACCTGTACGCCCGAAGAACCGCTGTAAGATGAGATCATAGATTAAACCATATTAAGAAACTATAAGAGATAAAATCGCCGATACATTTTATATTATAACCCCGTACAATATTATGTTTTCCTTTCATTACATAAGTAATAAAATGAATTAAGTAGTAGGTACTGGATGAAAATTTCGATTTTTGGTCAAAAATTCTTAGTAATTATCGAAATATTGTAGACCCAAAACATACCCTTGAGGCACACTGCTTCTGGAAATTTTTCACTTGTCTTAATTTGGCATTTGTGATTTTAGATCAATAAATACATTCATTATTAATGATAATAACAATCTGAAACACAAATCTTCTCGTGTTTGAATACAACAATTCTTTCCCGTTGTAACATATGTTGGACCGGAATATAGAGAGTATTTAATCGATACAAGATACTATCTCATATTAATCTTATAATTTTGATGTATGAATGTGACCCATTGTGTGAGGTTACTCCGATAACTAACTCCGCATTGTATGTTATTATAAATTACCTTTTAAAGGCATGTAAAGGAAGATACAAATAATAATAATATGCCTGTGAGACTTGCACACAATGTCTAGTACATGTGGAGATTATATCGGGGTTGCACCGATATTAGCCCCTAGAGGAATTATAATAATATTACTAACACATACCGATCTAATAACATTGCGGCATATTGCTCGGCACTCTATCATTCAAATTAATGTTTTTTTTTATGAATAGGATTGGTAGAGAATACTTATTTAAAATAATTGGAACCTTCTCCAAAAACAAAAACTATTTTATCACTATTGAGGATAACCAAGTCCTTCAGAATTATAAGAAAATTATTATCTTCATCATAAATTTGAAAGTCCTGGGTAGGTCTCGGTGATACATTTGCAATGGTTCTATGAATCGATTACTTCCATCGTCTTCCATGTTATCAACCTTCTGGCATTGTCGTCTTTCATTCTGAATATGTGACTGACCCTTCTCAAGCTTTTTTCTTATTGATTTAATTACACGAATTAAAATTATTATCCGACTAGTTTTGGTAAAAATTCTATATCAGCTAGTATACTCGATAGCCAAATTTTGTAGTCAAAAATGTTTCTGTTTAACTAACTGCTTTTCTATTTCCAATATTGAGTATTTTTTACTCCAACTTTTACCTTATTCACTATTTTATACTACTTATTTATCATGATCTCTCAACATCCCACATATTCCATAAAATCTTCTTCATGACATTTTGGTTTTGTTGAACCTTGTTGATAATAATACATCAGATTTGTAATACTGTAATTTAAGTCATTTCTGAACCCTCTCGGAGGAAACCAAAGCATCTTCGAAATAATAACATAGGTGCAAGTATTAAAACTAAAAACAGTACAAAACTTCAATAAACAGAGATAAACATGGAATCCTCAAGGGGCATATGTTGGGCCCATAGTAATAATTATTTTAATAATCATCATAGGTAAGTATATATATTGCGCGTACTCAAGTAGGCACTGAATAAGGCTGTATGAATAAATTAAACACAATTATATACTCGAACGTATGTATTATAATTCGTTGCTATATTGTTATATTTAATAAAAAAACTAAAAGAAAATATTATGTCCGTCTACTAGAAGTGGGGTTACTATGAAATTAACAGACATTTAGATGTTAATTTTATTTTCATTGTTCTCATCAACTACTTATTTGGAATGTGTAACTTGCTGACATAATATGACTTTAGTGTTACTCTAACTGTTTATCAACCATGATGCTACTGTCGACAAATCACCTACCATCAATCAGTGTAAACTGGCCATTATATTTTTTTTCTCAATATGTCAAGAAATATGATCTGCTATTTTAGATTTCATTTTAATTCGTTCTTGTAAATCTTCTGTGTTTACATTTTTTATATCATCCTCTTTGTCACCGTTTTCCCGCGCATTTTTACAAAACGCTTCCTCTTTGAACATGGGATGATCCATTGCCCAGAGCACTGATGACCAACTAACGCTATAACGTTTTATCTGCGAGTCACACATAGAGTGGTAAGTTGTTTCTGTTGTTTGAAGCGGGCGGATACACACACACACACCCTCACACACACACACACACACACACACACACAATATGTACCTTGATGGTAGAAAAGTGAAGTGGAGCAGGAAATTTGAATTGAATAGTTCATTCTGTAGAATACATTGTGAAGACAAGAATCAATAGGTGTCTATCAAAATTTACTTAGTAACGTAACGCAAGTCGTGGGTTCGAATCCTGGTGGCGACCATCTTCCTCTTTCTCGTTACAAGCTTTGCTTCATGAGAAAGGAACATAAAACAAATATTATTTTTCTTGTTATATTATCAAGGTCCATACCATGATGCAAGAACATACATAGTATGTCGATAAATTAATGATTAAAATAAAATGTAAGAAAGTGTACTTGCCAAGTGATGGTATTGAAGTGAGTAAATCTAATAATCGTGTATGTAAAAACATTATGCTAATCAGTGGTATGGGCCCACGTGGGTACCATGAGGACTCAACACAGATAACAGATGTCAATCCATCATGCCCCGCCATAGATAAAGAGAGGCTTTTTAATGCGCACACACTTATAAGTGATGTTAACGTGTAATTTAAAATCTTTGGATTTTCCTCTCACGATGACATGATGAAATAGTTAGGTATTTTATATTAGGGATTTTATTAATAACAAACATTATCAAATTGCAACATCTATCTGAAAATTCCAGATAACTAGCTAGTTTTTCGGTTATTTAAAATTACAATGTAATAATTCTAAACATTTTGATGAATTCCTAATTATTCTTAATTTGTACTGTTTAAAAATGTACCAATGAAGATAAGGGACTTATTCGTACCTACCTACCTATGAACATAATACCTACTTTTTTTGGGGACACAAGCTTTGAAAATTCATTGAAATTTTGTGTTCATTTTGGGTGAGCTCAGATTCATTTTCAAAATAAATTGGTTCGTCATAATGACCGTGCTGAACACATTTCGAAAACATTTTATCATTGTTTACCTTCTAATTTGATAGTCCGGGTCTCAAAAAGTATCGGAAAGACCATATACATGACCAATCAGTTCGATATAATATACTATTCTGCCCAAGATTTTTGAGCAAAATCATTTCAGAAAAACAAAGTGAACAGCATTTAATAGGGCACAACCGTTTAATTAGTTCACTGGTATTTTTTTTTTACTTTGAGTTGCGTTACTAAAAAATAACAGACCCCGAGACGGTGGTTGGTGGCAATTATAAAAATAACAGTGTTTCGGTAACGATTATTACAAAAAGAAATGCGATTATCTTGTCAGTTTTAATAATAGTAGCAGCAATATCGATAATCGTTACTGCATTTTGCATAATGATTGTGTGTTTGTACTTAGGATAAATAATTACTTAAACATAAAAATAACTTTTTTTATACTAAGAACGTTTTTTTACACTGTCAACATTTTAAATCCCAGTGTGGACGTATGCATAGCTTAAAAATTAATTACTACATAAAAAAAAATAGAAACATGCATACATAAATCCAATGCTACAACTTAAATATGGCTCAGTGTTTTGAAAAAATGTATTGTCATCGACGTGTTTTAAGCAATTCTGTAAGATTCCCAAAAAAATGTCCAGCTAGTTTTTGAGAAATCTATTTAAATTTCGTAATAATTTTCCAGTTTTCCCTTTTATTTAAATGAAAATGTGCATACCTACCTACTCAAAGTCAACATAAATACACCCATTCGACTTTTTTCACAGAAGGCTACTAATGGTTTGTGTCGTGTAAGAGGAAGATGGAAGACCGATCACTTCGATATTTATGTACAACAATATGCTTTTTTTAAAACTTCACCGATTCCGTAGATACCCTAAAAATAATGATCTGCATCGAAGGAACGGAACACTGTATGAAAAGCTCTTTTATGTTTTCTGAACCCTGTTAGAAGTCCCACGACATCCCTATATGACATGGTCCACCATTTTTATTTGCAATAGAAAATTGCACGGTGATTTAAGAAATTAAATTTTCATTGACAAGAGTATTATTTAGTGGTTGACAACACAATACCGACAACTACCGCCATCTCGCGTGAGGTGAACTCATTATAATAATAACCTATAGTTTCCCGTAATCATTATTGGGTTTATATGGGTACCTACCCTATACAGTATTATATAGTAATCACAATTACTAAGGACTATTATTATAATTCATTACATTTAAAAGGATATGAATTTAAAAAAAAATCTTCTTCTTGGCTTCGCTTACAAACACTGTCAAAATCTTATGGTGTTTCTTTTTCTTTTCTTTTCAGAGCGTGGTGATGCTGATGTTTAGAGAAGAAAAATCCCCCGAAGATGAAATCAAAGCCTGGCAATTCTGGCACAGTCGGCAACATTCTGTAAAGCAAAGGATTTTAGATGCAGGTGAGTCTTTGAAAAACCCATAAAAATTCCTGAAACATTTTTGTTTTTTTTTTTCAGCCTTATAACTTCAGCAACAACTTGTAACTATTTCCTTGACTATCACTTACGTACTTGCCATCATATTTTTCCCGTTTTTTTTAAAACTCTATAAGTGGAGTAATCACTTTAATAAAGGTTCCTACCTAGATAGATCAATTCCCGATCGGTCAAAACAATTTTTGACTACAGTAACAGAATAATTCGAAATATCCAATCTACAAGTGTTTCAAGAAAAAAAAATCTTTCTTTGATCAACATGGAATCATTAAGTAGAAGATATACGTATAGGTAGAGCTCCCGGGTTCGATTTGCGGTCGGGTTAGAAATTTTCATCAGGAATTTCTTATTTGAATTCTGTCTTAGATTGGACGGCCTACGTTAAAAAAATATTGAAAATGAACAATGTGATTATTGAGAGCGCTGTTCTTCCTCCTATCCGACCAGGAAGACCCTCTTATACTGTGTTCCACTCCTTCGAAGCAGAGCTGAGGAATCTGGACATGGTGTGGGAGGAGGTCATAAACATTGTGAGAACTCTTGTTGCCCTATGCCCCTAAGTGGGGCGTTAAGGGAGTTTGAATTGGATTGGAGTTATTAAGTTTATTGTCCACAAATCGACATTCCGCTGTTCAGTTATGAAGCCGCTTATTCTTCGAAATAAAAATAAATACACGTGATGTTCTCCTAACTTCTTCCACACGTTTCTATACATCAATGAACGAACCCGGACAAATCAAACTACTAAATGAACCATTAGCTATTATCTACTTTTAGCATTTGTCAGGGCATTTACATACTTCATTCTCGATTTGTCCTCAAACTCGACTGTTTTTAATCAGACATTGGCATTTTATTCAGTATTATAATTTCTTAATTAATTTATAATAATAATAATATGCATAACTGAGTAGGTACGTGGTTTTAAATAATGTATTCAGTAAATTATAGGTATGTAACTTCTGCGTTTAATTATGTAAAACATACGCGGTAAAATCAATTAATTCTGTTCAATAAATTATTTTCATAAAATGTCATTCGTACGTATTATAAAAATCAAAGTGTCTGTTTTAATAATATTATAATATGTTAGTTAAAATGTTTTTTTAAACGGCTACTGTAGTTTAAAATGGTAATTTGTTGCCTACACTGTGACCTTGCACACGTGAGGCAAATTTGATTTTGTTGAGTCCGCTTGATTAATCTATTTAGTTGTAATACACAATGTGTTATTTTCTATAAAAGAAGAAGAAGAAATTTTCAGATTTTCATCGATTTATTTTTGTCTATTATTCGCACATTTCGTTTGGTTAAGTGTCGAAATGACATGACACATTGATCATAAAAACGAACCTTGTTCACGACATCTTTCATCTTTAAATTTCTCTTATCTTTTTTTGTTGTTGTGCTTGTTATTGTTAGGAAAAGGTTCTGATGGAAGAAAAAAAAATGAAAGCTGCGCGTTGTAAGACGATTTAGGAAAATGTATCGACCATACCTTTCTAATTTATTATTCTGTTGATAATCTTAGTGCTATGGACAAAAAAAACTGTTGTAATGTACCTAAAACTAATGGAGTTTGACATATGTTTGATAGTTGTCATAATAATTGAATAACTGCGCTGCAATAATTATCGTATAAAACAGATGCATCGGTCGGAATAATATTGATAAAATTGTTATACATATTTGAAGAGCGGTTACGACGCCGGCTTTCGTTCGGAGGTCGTGAGTTCGATCCCAGATGCCGACCATTTTCCTCTTTCACGCCGACACGAGCTTTAAGCAGCTTACTGTGAAAGAGTCACGTAAGTACCTAATTGTAGGTAGGTACCTATTATACATAAAAAAATTTCAAGTGATTGGTAGCTTAGCGTTCAGTCGACGGCTTTCTACCGTACAGCGTAATGGAGGTCGTGAGTTCCATTCCCGGGTTCGTCCATTTCCACTTTCACAACACAAGGAAGTGTATTTTTGTTCACTTTGGGTGGGTCCAGATTAATTTCATAAAAAAACACGTAATTCAAATTTTCTACATTAGCAGACTTTTCCGCCACCAGGTACCTACCAATAGTTGTATCCGCCCGCTTTAAACAACATAAATAACGCACAGACGTGTGTATGTATGGGTAGCTCGCGAAAATGACGTCATGGTGGTCAGTTTTCTAGAATATGTTATAAGTTATAAGATGTTTAAAAACTTTTTTTTCTACTAAATAAAGTATCTACTCTTATTTAATTAAAATGCAGTTAGATTGCTTCCATACAGACATCAATTAAATATATATGATTATATTCCATTTATAAAATCTCTCGTAACGCATTCCACAGTATGGTAGGGACATATTTAGAATATAATTATCCTCACTGAAGGCGTCAGAGAGATAATTAATCACCATATACCTACATATAATATTATAATACGGACCCCATTTTATATGAACATATAATATTGCACATATAAATCAAAGATATACATTTTGTTTAATTGAAAATACACAGTGTTGTTTATTATTTCATTACTGGGTTAAACACTTTGCAAATTAATTGTACTCGATATCCAGTAGCCTTATTCTAAATTTCTGTGAAACTTAAGCTAGCGTGAAGTAGCATAATTTTCACTGAGTACCTACATACATATTACAAGAGAACTTTATTGGATGCACAGAACCGAAAAATGGTTCCTTTTTTCAACAGTCACGTGACTGAAGATAAATAATTATTATCAATAATAATTCATTTTACTTTCATCCACAAGCACAAGACAACACAACAAAACCCATAGGTACTTACTTTAACAAATTTTATGATTAAAATATTAAATTCCTCTGTGTTAACGCTAAAATATTAAAAATAAAAAATCGTGCATCACAAACCGCTACCGACAAATGTCACATTTTGTATGAGTTTAACAGCAGTCACGTGTTACTACTTGTTGAAACCATGCGCAGTAGCACATTATTTCTCTAGTATAACTTCTTCTCAAAGATAATTTTGCTATGAAAACATGCATATCCCCTACAAGCTTCGCAGTCCATACAAATTTCCCGTAAAATTCGGGATTAAGATAAAGCTGTGTGCATCTGATACAATCAATCAATCAATACTCCTTTTGCAACCCCACTTAAGGACAAGACTAAATTCTGCGAAATCTAAATGATGTCCTTACACGCTATATAAAATCCTTCAGCTCGGCCTCGAAAGAACTGTAACGCAGTATTCAAGGGTCTAACTCAAATTCTAAACCCTATTTAGGACAACTGTCATTCACCATTCTTAACGCATCTCCCATTCATACCAATCTCTTTTTCTTTATGTTGGAAGTCTGCGTCTTAAAGGATGTATGACTTTTGCAATAGGCTCAGATATTATTTTATTATTAAATTCCTATATTCGACATGAATAAAAACATATAAATTATGTAGTTTCTGACCTCGGTAGCCTAGTGGCAAAGGCTCCGACTACAGATCAAGAGGTCCCGGGTTCGATTCCCAGTCGGGTCAGATATTTTCAATGTGTTTTTTCACTTGAAATTTCTACTCGGGGCTGGATTCCTTGTCTCAGATTGGACGGGACCGGTTGACTGGTAGAGAATGTTTAAAGAATTTAGTTCCGCCGGCTATACTGACACCTAGGTATGTATAGAAGAGTGTATTATTTAGTTTCCTCTATGGTTTTCTTGTAGAGAAAATTGTATATTTTTAATTTTTTGATTGTGAGAACTGTGGACAATCTGACATTTTTTCCCGCAGCATGGTTGTACGTAGGAACTTGCTCTAATCAAGTAGGTACTTACCAAATTTTCATCGCTTTAATATTTTCCATGGCTCCATAGTTATTATTAATTTTCAAAGCAACTGTCAACTTACAGGTGAATACAGGCGTGAGAGTTTAACGGAAAAACCATATTATACTAATCGATGGGTATTTCAATAATTCACATGTCTCGCTGGTTACCTCCGTGAGAATCTCCATTATTTCGGCGAATCTTCAAAACCGAAAATCGGATGCGGCTTTTAAATATACGATAATAGACGACTAATTTAGTTTATGAAGGTGATAAATTAATCTAGAACTAATTATACAATACACTACCGAAATACGCTTAACTAAATTATTATCCACGTCTGCTAATTTATAATTATTATATAATTATAACATATAATTATTATTAATCTCATTTAATAATAATTACTTATATATATAATATATGTTGCATCGTTGTTAACGGATTGTTAACCAAAATATATACTTACACGTGTTCAAAGTTTCACGTGTTTTTTTAATCAGTTTTTAAGTAAGTATTTCAAGTCTAATTTAATTTTAACTTTAAATCGACTTTAATTAAAAACGGTTTTCGTTTAGGTTTCGCGCTTGACAATAAATAAAACTTTTACTAGCTGACCCGTCGAACTTCGTCTCACCCCAGAATCAAAATTTGTTGTGAAATATAACAACAGAAATTGTAAAATTAATGAATCAGAGCTCAACCTTTCACACAAGGGATAACTTTTGTTGTGAAAGTGAAAATGGTCGGCATGGGGATTCGTACCTACGTCGTCTTTCAGTAAGCTTTACGTTCAAAAGCCGTCAACTGGTCTACCAACCAATTCTATTCAGTCAATATTGAAATACTTAGCTATGAAAGTATTTAAACCATAAAATTTCATACGTTATCATGTCAGCGTATGTTAAATTGAGTATTGCCTTATTTAATAAAAAAAAACATTATGATAATATGTACAAATAATTATGTTGAACTCATTTTCATAATAAAATAATAAATAATGCAAAACGGAACCTATAAAACCATAATCAATAATATTATACTTAGCTATCTATACATTATGTGTGACCATTATAAAAAAAACACAAGACATAATACATATCTTTCATCTCCTTCCAGCGTTTGTAATATAATAATAACGAAAAGTTTATTCGAAATTTGAAAAAAACTTCATACTGGTAACACCAAACTGAAGATAGTACAGTGGTACCTGGACATTCGAGTGTTGAACGTAGACGATTTTGGTTGTAGGTTAGTTGTAGTCTATCGAACGATGTTTTTCTTTGAATAACGAATAAAAGAAGTGCTCTTGAATCAGAGCTATGGTATTTTCTGAATGGAAGGAAGAAACAAACCCATTGGACAGACGTATGACAAAAAGGCAAAGACCAGTGAAGACTTTGAAAAGAAATTAGGCATTTCAAAAGTTCAATTTAGACTCATTGAATTGAGTGATCTTAAGTAACGTTTCAATAAGTTTTCGGATAAATTCCGTAAGCTCGAGTTAGCTGATTTCAACACACATTTTTATATCAAGGAAATGTAACAAGTATATTATTGTACTTGGGATTTATGTAATCTGGACTACAACATAGATAAATTTAATTTCTATAAAGAAAATCGCCATATTACAGAAGGAATTAAGCCCGTATCTCGGGATTTCATTGTATCAGTTCTTCTCTTTCGTGGATGATAATTTTGTAGAACACATTTAAAAATCTAAAATTCTATGTGATGACGTTTACTAACTTTATCTATGGCCAGTAGCAGAGAGGCATAGATAATATATATAATAATGGCTTCCATCATTACGGCGTCGTTAATGTCTCTCTGGTAACCCTTCTATCGGAAAACATTAAATTTGAATAAGAAATCACTTAAAACATAATAATACCATTAAAATATATACACACTCGTGTATTTATTGATTTGATTTCTGTATCGAAATAGTTTTTGTCTTAAAAAAAAACTACACATTATAATATGGTTTGAAATAATTAGGTACCTTTGCTGTACATACAGTGTCCAATTAATTGATCTGCTGTCTATGGTTTATCGATTCTCCATTTTGTATGTCTTATCTATGTAATTATTTAAGTAGATACAGTATTTTTTTGTGTTATTTTGAATCAACCAAAAAAATGTTATATTTTTAATTATACAGATGCGTCACCGTATTTTTATCCTACGTACGGAAAATAGAAACATCCAGAATTGTTAGTCAATGAATGAATTATTATTGTTGTCACAAGGTTAGTCTGATGAATATAAAAAAAATGGAGACCCTATTATTGTCTTGCCCAGTAGCTATCCCAGAGCAGAGCAGGAACACTTGACCCATCCGGGAAATATACGATGACCGTCCCTCTCCTCTACAAAGATCGTACAAAAAGTCACAGAGCGATTATAAGTTAATGCTCTGTACACAGATTTCACAAAAGCCTTCGACAAAGTATATCCCATATGATATTATATATAAACATCCTATATATATAATAATATTATTCCTTTCAAAGTAATTGGCTTTATTAACATAACATTGTCGTTATCAGACTGATTCTTCGCGATGTTATCTAGCTTTTACCACATGTGCAGCAATGACTGTGGCTGCTGAAAGGTCAGCCCACACTCAATGGTGCATCGCCCAAGAACAAGTCAACGTCTTAATTGCTTTTGGTTCGAGATCCTGACAAGCATTATACATTATACTAGCTGATCTGGCGGATGTTGTTCCGCCATATTTATGTTATTAATTCACGTGAGTTTTAATCATATAGCAATATTCAAGACGCGCATGTCTCGACACTATATGGCACGAACCACAAATTTAAATCATTTCGTTTGTTGGATGAGAAATCTTCATTGTTTATAGTGGTATCAAATTATTGACCGTCTTCTACTGTTATTTCGAAGGCTGGCTTAGCATGATCACTTTTACTACGTTAACAACGTTCGCCATTGGGTGGTAATGTTTAAGTCTCCGAAACTCCTAATCATGAGAATTATCGACATGTTCAACATGTCGAAAAAATCCCATGTATACCTACAACAAGTAGATATTTAATAATTAACGAAATATAGAGAAAACAGTTGGAAATTGAGAACAAGAACATTTCTTTACTGGTGTTCTTATTGTCCATAATATTTGTGTAATTGTTTGTTATAAAATCACTGTTTGTATATTTGTTTAATAAAATTAAAAAAAAAAAAAAAACAAGAGAGCAACCAAACTTAATGACTATTCACTTTAGAAGTACAATAATTTACTTTCCCCTAATGTACCTACGTCTTCCGTTTAGCCCCGTATGGCATATTATGTCAATTTAAAAGAAAATATTTAAAAACGACAGTTTATTATGATTTTAAATCGGTTTGTATAACACGTACAATCGCTACTTCTTCATGGAAATGCGAAAAAATACATCCTTTAGGTAGAAAATCCTTATTATTGTAATATAGACCATGAAAATACATGCTCAAAACCTAAAGACTATCCAGCAGCTGTTTGCAAAGTTTAAAATACGCTTTAATAGATGTCAATTCTTCAAACACAACAATACATAATTTAAAAAGATAATTATTAAAAAAAAACTTAAGAATGATCCGTTTAGCCCCTTGATCAATTTCGCCTCGGTTTACCCTATCAAGAAAACAAAAGCAAATCGAGTGTTCAAGGCTAGGTCTCATATTTTCGTATAGACCACACAGTACCTAGATATTGGATTACCTCTCTTGCCTTCTACAATCAATCTTGCCTACTTGGAAGGGACACAGACCATACCGATGGTGTTTGTGGTGAAAGAGATGGTTTCTCCCAACCTTGGCATCCCTTCCAGATACGAATATGCCCACGGTTTGGTCTTTTTTTAATTTGTTAATTTATTTTGTTTGTAATTCGATGCGATCAATTAGGCTTCGCTTGAGTGATTTAAGCGCTTGTGAATGTATATCCTGCGGTTTCAACTCTCCTCAAATCTTTCCCTCTTTAATGATGTATTTCTTGGTAGTGAGGTGAAAAGGTTATTGTAATTTATGTAGGCACACCCACGGGTATATCTTAGTCAAAGCCGGGTAGCCAGCGAAAGCGAAAGTAGTAGGTACATATTTGTCCAGTCATCGCTTTGCCCTCATGCTAGGTTCCATGTAGATACATCTTCAATGCTGAATCTCTAAGCGGAAGTCAAGACGCACACCTGAATCAGGACCTCTAAAAAGGTTAAAAATCACTGCTCTAGGTTTTATATAGGTACGTTTCCAACTGTTGATTATAAGACTGAACATTTTTATTCATGTCATATGATTTCCAAAATGATTATACTTAACCTTTTTTATATACCTACTTATTACCAGATTAAATCTACATAATAGATCATTGTTGTCACATAAAGGTAAAATTGCGTTGCGTTAGATTTTATTCTTCGTAGAGTCGTGCAAAACATCAGCATCATTAAGTATCATTATTTTTAGATTTTTTCAAAATGCTTCATACATACAACTCCCTTAATATCCTTAAAAAAAATATTATTATCCTGCATTGGTATCTTTAAGTAGGTACAAAAATTGTGAATGAGTCAAGAAAAATGTAGCAATATGATACGTGGCATTGTTCTTCGGCGAATATTCTGTTTCAACAAAACCAACATTCAATTGCAAGTAGCATGGTGATGCAGTACCTGTACCGAGTTTTTCTTTATAAAACCACGCGGTGTGGTATGTTAAAAAAAAAATAGGCTCAAGTACCTATTAAGTAGACACTGGACGGAAATCAGTGATACCCACAGACAGTACCTACCTCAGAAAGACTCAAATCGTAGAAAAAGGATTACATCCTCTAACAAAATCAGCCTGATCAATGGATTTGTGTTAATCAAAATTGTTACCTTCTGGAAGGAAGATCAGCCAGGATTTTTAACCTTTCGTTTTCATTTACAAAAGATCAATCCAAAATGTCTTCTTCTCCTTGTCTGCTGCTTACTAGCACCTGACATAACATGACTTAGATATGGAAAGCATCAGCGTTTAGTGTCGAAACGAAATTCAGCCTGTTTGATATGTGTGTGAGTTGTGGCACCTTACGGAAAACCGAGCACAAAAATGCTTCACATTTGAAACGATGTAGGTACCTACCTCAGAAGTATTTGGCGTATAATATGGTAACGGTACCATCGCATCACAAACGACGGTATATTTTGGAGAGGAGGTGGGCATGGCCTATGTGACATGTTTATAGGATACGTAATGACAGTTGGTCGGAGAGTGTGCTGTTTTTCCTCCCATCTGGGTCCCGAAGACAAGCAAGACCCTTTCACACCGTGTTCCGTTCCTTCGAAGTAGAGTTGAGGGATTTGGACATGGTTTCCATGGGAGGAGCTCTTCGCAACTCCGAAGAATCGAGAGCAGTAGAGAGCTCTTGTTGCCTCCATTTACCTCTAAATGGTGTCTGAAAGGCAGTATAGATTTGCTACTTACTTATTCGAAGGTTAATTTAGCTTAACGAATACCTCTATCAACACGATCAATTCGATTCCACAAAATTTCAACTATGAATGTCTTTTTGACCAAAGAATCCATGGTTTTTAAGTCGCACCTAAATTCTACACAAAGCGTTATTATAAAAAAATAGACATTTGCACAAATTTGTAAGAAAGCTTAGCGCATTTAGCAAAAAGATGAAACAAGAACGCGTACAAATAAATTACTTACAAAAACTGCTTGCAGATTTTCTGTGATTCGAAACCAGTAATTATTGTCGGGATACAATAATTCTGAACTGGAATCTCTCAGTCTAAAAATAAGGAAGGCAATGTTACAGCTAATTGATATAATTTAAAATATTGCCAAACGTACAAATATATAATATCATTTCCATGCGCTTATTTTTCACCGAATAATTGCTAAAAAAATAATCATCATAACACCAAATTCGTGACCACTTTAAAGTAAGTATTGCAAATTATTTTTAAATGGACGCATTAATTCATGTTTTTTTTTTGTAAGTATACGGATTCATAAAAGTATTGCACAGAATTTGGCTGTCAGTATGTGTCAAATCATAAAAAGCACATGTGCTAATTTAACTGTTTGCCTTTGTACTAAGAGTAATTTTGAATATTTTGTTGTATTAAGTACCTACACTCTTTTTTGTCAAAACTGTGCGTGCTTAATAAGCACGTGGGCTATTTTTAATGTATTTTATTGTCATAGTAAGCGCAAATCTTCCAGGATTCGGAAAAAAGTCCATGTTACAAAGTATGTATTTTTTTTAACCATTACTTTGTTTGACGTTAAGGATAACAAACTTTTTTTAGCAATTCAACGGTTTATTGTCGTTGTGATCACTTTGCGTTAAAAGCGTTCGCTATTTCGGAGGTTAAATTGCAAATCATGGGAATCTTCGACATATTTAACATACCTATGAAGAAGAAATGAAATGTGAGTTCCAAAACTATAGGATCTCGGATAGGAGTCAAACCGGGGTCTCCGTCAAATCGACAGGTGTGTTAACTTAAAAAAAAAACGCGTATGTAAATTCACCCCTTTTATGAAAAGAAAAAAGATAGACATCCCCAAGACGAAGTGTTATAATAACGCCTGTCTTCAGATCAATTTGTCATCAAGATTTGACATTTCGGAATCGGCCATAAAAAAATAATGTATCACCGATGTGACATTTTAAAAATTACCATAAAACGTAGTTAATGCGTTTTTAAATTCAACTCGTTACCTTGTGCAAATAACGCTTTGTTGGTTATATGAACCAATCAATCATATTCTCGCAGAGTCGAGAATAAAAACGCGAATTATCCATTACTGCGTGTTCATAAGACAGGGCCGGTCTTGAGTTTAATAAAATTTGTTTTACTTCTTTGTGCGCAGATGCGTGAAATCGGTACACTTTAGAACACCTATATTTTAGATTCTAAATTTGAATATTGTAGCGAATTTCCAATCCATAAATTTATGTAGGTCAATTAGCCAGCGACAAATAATCAGATACATAGCGAGATTTAATATGTTTGTTTACTCAAGAAATTAAGAGTCACATTTATTATAATTTTAAAAAAATTAAACAGAAGAGTAACAGTTTAATTGTAAACTTTTTCTAGTGAACCAACCTCGTCCAATCTGATGACCGAGGTGATGCTGAAAGAACTTTGAAGATAAGCCTGATCAAATGTCGGCGATCAGGGATATTTTTTTTTTTTTTTTTTTTTTTTTTATTTTATTTAACAAATATACAAACAATGATTTTATAACAAACAATTACACAAATAGTATGGACAATAAGAACACCAGTAAAGCATCCGAGATTGAATTAAATGCTCTAAGCTTCAATATAAAGGTGCATTTATACCAAACGAACAAAGAACCAGAGCTTGATTATATATATTATTTTCCAAATCGTTGATCTGGTCACCAAGGAAATAATAACCATAAAGAACTGTCATCGCCTACTAATAAGTTGCGTAAAATACTAGCAATATGAAAATAAACCTACTCTATTTTCAAGCTCTGGGTCATTGTTTGTTTGGTATAAATGCACCTAAACGCGATTTTCAAACAATGTTACTACCGATTGCACAAAAGGGTAACTTTTTTTCCATTTATATTGTTGGCGATCATCACATCACGCTACGCTACGAAAGTGACCATATATCCACCTCAACACAGGCATACGCCTAGTGAAGCTACCAAATCTCTCTACCTCTCTCTCTTTCTGTTCGAAATATTTAATTTTTGATATTATTTTAAATTTTAATACATATCTAAATTTAATAAAAAAAAAAGTAAGAACCCTGCGCCTTTGCATTAGGCGGCATTCTCCTGAGACCGTCCCTACAGCGAGTAGATAAGGGCAATTTGTATTGCAAATGATAGCAAGCATAATTTGCATACCAGGTAGACACTCATACCTTGGCTAACATCGATACGTCTTAATAATTGTTCCTTGAGGCTGAAAAATCGTACATAAATCACTGCTCTTAATGACACCAGCGTTCCCGAAAGATCCCACCGCTACTTCAGTTGATAATGTGTGAATCGGAAAATAGCATGTCATCTAAAATCACTATATTAACCTTCTAAATCTAAATAATTATAATACAAACAAATAGTAGCTACCTCGTCAGATTTGTCGTTCTATCAAAAACTGTTAAAGATTTTTTATTACCAAAACTCCTGATTCAAAATTAATTAATAATCTGATTATAAGCACAAGAATATATTATTGAATTAAAACTGATAATTGAGAATCTAAACTGTTCTCGAATCAACTTTCATCACTACTAACTAATTAATTAAACGTGCATTCTTGATAGAGGTACTTGAAAAAAAAAATCGTTTTGTTAATCCACAATTATTTTAAACTTCTGACTAGTTTCGCAGGCACAAGTACTGCATGGCGAGCCGCTTAGGAGTTCAGACACATACCTACCCTCGAACAGAATAAATTTATAAATAAAATTTCTGATGCTCTTTCAAGCCCAACCGTACGCTTGAAGTCCGAATTCGGCATTTTGCAATACTTAAGGGTACTTATATTTTAACTTACTAATCATAAGGTTATTGTTGTATCTAATAATTAGTATCATATTATTTTTAAAAAAAAGAATAATATTTTTAAAACGCATTCCAATTTTAAAAAATGCCCAACGGTTATTATGAAGAAGTCGCGGTACTTTTTGTTCTAAATACCGCATTTAATTACTGTAAAATTTTAACTCATGCTTTAATTATTATAATTGTCTTTTTTTTTAATTAGGTACTATCTGAAATATCACATGACTACAAACACAAAAATAATTAACTTTATATGCGAAAAAATAACAATTTGTCTTGAAAACAGGACAACAATAATTCTTATACTCAATTCGACATCATAAAAACAAAAACCATTTTCCACATTACGATTTTTCGTTTCCCAGAACAGGTAGGCAGAGAGTACGGATTTTTTTCTATCCTTACAATCCTCTCTCGCATCCTATTCCTTGTACTCGTGACATGGCCCTCTATTGAGAGATGTACCGATGTGATCGGACCACGTCATTTTAGGTCGGCCATTTCTCTGTGCATCTTTTTTTTCAGATTTATTTATTTATTTATCCTTTTTGTTATTCTTTCTACATGTCCAAACGACCTAGACTTATTCAATTTCATTCTCTTATTTACATTAATCCACATTCTTTTCTAATATCATAATTTCTCACATTATCAAACAGTGTTTTCCGCATATCCTGCGTATATGGTGATCTCAATGGTACCAACTTTCAGACTTTTACCACGTCCAAGTTTCACTCTCATACATCAGGATTACTAACAACACTACAAAAGATTCTTGTTTATATTTTTCCCTGTTGTTTTTTTTTTTTCTTTCCTATCCAAACAAACCTCTTTCGCTTCTTCCAAACGCATAACATTCCGCATACATGCTCTTCTATTCCTTTTACTCCTGACTTGGCCCTCCTCTAAGACGGCACCGATATGATCGGACCATGTCATTCGAAGTCGGCCTCGTCTGCGTGCACCCATTCTTTCAGATTTATATATCCTTTTAGTCATTCTATCTTCGTTCATTCTCTCTACATGCCCAAACCACCTTAATTTATTCACTTTCATTCTAGTCACTACACTAACATCCACTCCACATTCCTTTCTAATACTATCATTCCTCACCTTATCAATCAGTCTCTTTCCGCATATCCTACGCAGTGATCTCATTTCTACAGCATTTATTCCAACTTCCAGATTTTTCGTCCATGTCCATGCTTCACTCCCATACATCATTGATGGAATCAGGATTGTATTGTGCATCGATTGTTTGGATTTAAGAAATACATTCTTATTTCTCATTAGAGGTCTTAGTGCACCGCCAACCCTTCTACCAGCCAGTTTCCTTCTTTCAATTTCGTTTTCACACCTTCCATCTCTGCTAAATAAACTACCTAAATAGACATACTCATCCACTTGTTCCAAGTTCTCACTTTTCCCTGTTGTACCCTATTCTAAATCCCCGTGACAAAATACTCCGGCGTAAAGTAACAGTTTTTGTATGAAAACGTGTATAGTGCCACCACAACGTATTTCGGTAAGCTCTACAAACTATACAATTTTTATTGACGTTATTTAGAATAGGGGTAGGTACCTACTGATGGAGACGTATTATTAGTTTGTGATGAAACTGGTGTTGACTGTTATTAACTGTTAATTATTTTAACCCTTTAACCACTCAGAAAGAAAAACCATCGAATGGCGAACAATTTCAACGCAAAGTGATCAAATAAATATTGTTTTCATTAAGGGTCATTTGCCTTGCCCCTTGCATATGACTCAAATTGTTTACCAGGCGAATAAGTAGGTAGCTACGTTCGGTAGATATTGCCTATATTTTTTTCCAAGCACAAGTCACCTATAAAATACAATAATGACAATATAATGGGTGCCCGAGGCGACCAAACACTTCAAATTATACGTTATCGAGTATAAACGATAAAAATCTTCGCCACGACACAGAACACATAAATTGTTACATTACTGTACCTACACTCTGTCATAATGTTTAATAATAATAATGCAGTAACCTAACTGAGTTAAACGGATTCTAAATTCGTTCAATTATACGGATGAAAAAACATAACGGATTCTATTGGTTCAGAAACTCTAAAAGGGTAAAACGGATTCTGTTGGGTCAACAACTGGCTAATAGGTAATCTGTATATATAATTTGCTTAGTTCGTCCGTAGCTCGGTATTTTTTTAATTACCTACTCTATAACACTATCTGATATATTTTTCATACTTTTCGTGGATTGTTTCTATGACAATCAATTTGTAATAATTATTTTAAGGTAAAAGTACTTTTTATATATCTAAAGAATAATTATTTTATAAGGACCACTCCACACTCGAATTCGGTCGATGTGCCATTTGATTATATATTTTTAAATGTTCAGCGCAATTGGCATATTTTGTTTTCGTCATTTCATTTATTTATTTATTCATACAAAATATTCTAATCTGTCATGTTCCAAAATTTGTGTACCGTATGAAAATTTATTAAAGTACCTATTGCATTTCATCTGCGTATGATTCAAAATTTGAATATGTCACTGTAAAATAATTTAAATATAGAATGGAATACGGTGCGTTCTTACATTATGAATCAACCAATAGAGTGCGATTAATCAATCTTTGTATCCTTTTTAATAAACCATAGATAGACAATGCCGCGTTCTTTGGTATTATTTTATTATTATTGTTATCAGCTGTATTCGACAGCGCAATTTCAAATATTCAGAATTGTAGGTACTCGTATGTAGAGTACAGTAGATGCATATTTAAACGGTTCAGGTGAAAAGCCGGATTCCTGCTACGAAATTGAAAATACCGCAGAAGATTTTTTAGACTTAGTGATTGTGTGCTCAAAAAATCAGTATTGTCTCCAAAATTTCTTTTTTTATCCGACGTCCCTCCACTGCTGGATCTAGACCTCTTCTAAAGTTTTCCACCTTTTTATGTGCAGTTTTTGATCAGTTTTTCCCCGCGACGGGAACCACGTGTTTTAAAAGGAACCACATCATCACCCATCCTTCTTCTTTCTATTGTCTCTAAAATTTCTTCCACCAAATCAGATTTATTTTTTATTTCTTGTAGTAATCATTGAAATATTGATATGCGGTGATATACAAAACAACTAAGAAATAATAAATAAAAGTTATAACCTCCGTCATCTAGTTAATTAGAATTCGATTTTCGTCATATTTTTTTCATATTGCATTTTATTTGAAATGTTTTTCGGTGTCGATATACTATCAATAACATAAAGTTCCTTGGGCTATGCTCAGTGCTCACGCCTTTATTCGGAAGTGTTCCATAAAGATCGGATAAAAAGGGATCGACTGTATCTTTCAGTGTTGCCCGTTGATTAAACCAATTTTACTTTTACACACCGCGCTGTTTTTCCCTCGTTCCGCCATCGATAAATCGTATTATTGTCGATGGTGATAAATAGTCGAAACAGTGAAATATCTTAACGCAACTTTACAACACCTCTCCTATAGACAGATCTATAATGATAAATGACCTAAATCTACAAAGGGTTGACACATTTTGGTTAACTAACATAAAAAAAACTAGATGACAGGTTTACACTTCGTACTCGTACGGAGCTGCTAAACGCTTAACAAAAAGGATGGCCGTCATTTTTAAAAGTTGTTGTGTAGACAGTTCCTACATATATCTTTTTGGAACAACGCGGGGCCGCATTGTTAACAATTATTATTCGTATTTGATTGAGAAAACACAATTCAAATACAGCACTGCAAGAATTTCTGTACAAACAAAAACACACCGCTGTGACAGCAGGCTTAAAACGGTGAAGGTCACGTGATCTATGAATCTTCTTCTTCTTATCTAGGTTCTTTAATTTACTCTCATTTTTAATTTAACAATTTCTTAAACGTACCTACCTAATAAATTTGAAATAAGCATTCTTTAAGTAGGTATATATTTAAATTCATTTCCAGTCATTCTATTTGGAAATTAGCTGATTACTATGGTAAAAAAAAATCCGGAAAGTGGCGCTTAGATCGAATTCTTATAATATATACTGTGCTATGGAGGAATATGTCAATATTTTTTCCAACTGTTCCCTTCAAAATGAAATGAATAAAAATTTTATTGTGGCAACCCTGATCATTCATTTCACTGGCGACACACGCAAATGGAGGCAAATCACGTAATTCTCGGTGTGATTATTAAATTTACTTCCTCGATTATAGATCCCGCAAGTAATAATACTTAGTGTCAATGATATGGATTTACTATCTCTATGGAAGTCTAAATACAATACAACAGTGTTCCTATATTCTCTAGGTACCTACCTACAAAATACCATCCTACTGCCTGATGCCTTTGTATTGTGGAGCCTACCTATTGGCCGTATCGGGAATTTATGATATGGCTCGGATTAGTTGAACGTGTAGAGGCCTCTGATTTATATGACTTTATCTCTACACTGGCAACACCGAACATTCAATAATTTGAATTCAAACAAAATTACATTCCATTAGAACAAACTATTTGAATCGTACGCTATAACTTCTCGTGGAACAACCGAATTCTTTTTTCAAAAATACGTTTTTTCCCATATAACAAACTATTTACTTTAAAGTGTTGCGGTATTTAAAAAAAAAACCTTATAAATGTCGATTTCATCTATAGTTTTATCTATTAGATCTATTAGCTATTAGATTTAAAAATAATGTGGTATGAAAGTAAGCATTTTTACAAATATTAAAGTTAAAAGAATTCGGCTACTTTCAAGATTTCCAATAAATTTGAGTTATATCTAGGTACTTACTTGATAGATTAAAGAAGAGAATATGGTAGGTATTATTAGGCTAATAGGAAAAAAATAAGAAAAAAAGTATGTTATTCGAAAAATCAAGTGGTCCTATCTCATTGCCTACCATTTTAGAAACTCGATTTATTTAATTTATCAAAAATAAAATTTAACAAAAATATTTTTACCTCCTTTTTCATCATCTAAGCAAGCTATTATTTTCTCCAAACTAAGAAAACTTGTATTTAAACTAAAAGTTACGAAAACAACGTTTTTTGACGGAAACCGACGACCATAGAGAATACAGAAAGATAATTTGCAAAATGAATTATGACTCCCTGTTTGATCTATGGTAGCTATTACTTCCTAATGCATAGATATTATCTGTCAATTCTTGGACACAGTGCAGGCGACCGCAAGGGGTATTTAGCGAAGAAGATAATGACACATCAGAAACACGCCTTTAGCAATAGATTTCAGTCCATATATTTATTTTTTATTTATTTACAATATCTCCCGTAGGTCCTTCACAGGACTCTTGGGTTCATCATTCTAAATAACAATCTTATAAAATTATAGGAGGGAAGTTATGAACATACAGTTTACTATAATAACAAAACAAAAAAATCCATATCAAAACAATCAAAATTTCTGGATATTATGGTACAGTGGAGAATAAAGTCATATTAATTAATTGCAGTACTAAAAGGATGTAAAGGGTCCCTTTAGTACCATGTCAGAGTGTGAAGAAGTACATACATAATAAATAGTATTGCAATGAGAGCATTAGAACAAGGCCATTTCCCAAGAACAAAGTCAGGGTTAGACTAGTCAAATTTATGTTAGTATTATTACAATATTAGGGAGTTACTGGGCTGAATCCTCGGTAAACATTTCGTCAATGGAATAGAAGCCATTGCAAACAAGATACTTTTTTACTTCTCTCTTAAAGCATATAAGTTCAAGTGATTTGAGGTAGAGCGGAAGGTTGTTGAATAGTCTCACACTCATGCAGACGAAGCTTTTAGATATTTTTGTCGATCTGTGGCCAGGAGGACGAATCAGTTCTTTTGCTCTCGTATTATAGTTGTGATAATTTGAATTTAGTGGTGTATTTTGAAGATTTTTGTATGCGTACAACAGACACTCAAAAGCAAAAGCACAGGGCACGGTTAGTATTTCCTGCTCCTTGAACACCGTTCTACAAGAGTCTCTAGGACTCATGTCGAAGAGCGCTCTAAGTGCTCGCTTCTGTAGTATAAATACTCTGCTTGATCCAGAGCCCATTCCCCAAAACAATATCCCATAAGACATAATTGAATGAAAGTATGCATAATATACCGTTTTGGCAGTTTTTTTCCCACAGATATCCCTAACTTTTTTGATGGCGTAGATTGCAGAATTAAGTCTTTTACATAAATGCTCAATATGATTGTCCCATTGCAATTTCCTGTCGAGTATCACTCCCAGGAATTTGCTTTCGTTGACTAGCCCCACTCCTTTCTCACAGAGGGCGGCAGCCAGAGGGTCCAAAGTATCAGGTCCACCAAGAGAGAAGCTCATAGCATTTGTTTTTGTCATATTTAAAACTAGGGAATTATCGCTAAACCAATTTTCCAAAAGTGTTAGTGTTTCTATGGCATTATCTACATTATTCATGTCATTTTTCTTACCTTTGAGAATCAGTGAGGTGTCGTCAGCAAACATTATTATTTCAGAGTTATTATTAGTGCAATTAGGAAGGTCATTTATGTAAATAAGGAACAAAAGTGGTCCAAGCACCGATCCTTGAGGAACTCCACAGTTTATTCCAGCTGTGCTTGATTTAGAGCCATTGACTTCAACGTATTGTTGGCGGTCACTTAGATAGGACTTAAAGAACTCATTCTCTGTATTGACGATTCCGTAGCATTCAAGTTTCTTAAGTAGAATAGTGTGATTCACACAGTCAAATGCCTTTGATAGGTCGCAGAAGATTCCACATGTGGACTCTTTCCCATCCAAGGACTCCAGAATTATTTTGAGCAGTGAAGCGATTCCATCAGAGGTACTCTTGCCCTTTTGGAATCCAAATTGACCATAGTGTATTATTTTGTTAAGTTCTAGGAAATGTGTTAGTTGGTTAGTGACTATTTTTTCTATTATTTTACTTATTGCCGGTAAGATTGATATGGGGCGGTAGTTACCAGCATCCAATTTGTCGCCTTTTTTGAAAATAGGGATGACTTTGGCAATTTTCTGACAATTAGGGAAGACACCCTTTTCGAAACAGACATTGATTACATCTGTCAACACAGGAGCTAGGCCGTTTATTATAGACTTGAGTAGACGGGTCGACATATACCAGGTATCATCAGATGTCTTAGCTTTTATAAGTTTACAAACTGTCAGAATGTCATCTTTTGTAACTTTTTTAAATTTGAAATTAGCTAGGTTTTGTGGTTTATTCATGTGCTTCAAGGACTGTTCAATAGAATGCTGGGAGTTACTTGTTAGTAAGGACGCTACATTCACAAAATAATTATTGAAGAGGTTTGCGGTATCTAAGTTAGTCAAGTTTTTTGTTTCTCTAAGGGTTATTTCACTACTTGAGTTATTATCACTTATCGATCGTCCAGTTTCATTTTTGATTATTTCCCAGGTAGTCTTTATTTGATTTTTAGAGTTTGTTATCCGATTACTCAAAAATAAACGTTTAGCTTCTTTACAAGCTTTTTTAAATATTGCACTATAATTGCTTATGTATTTTTTCGTGACTTCCGAATCTGAATGTTTTCTTACCTCATATAGTTCAAATAATTTTTTTCTAGAGGTAGTTATACCCGTGGTAGCCCAGGTTTGAAAAGCAAGTTTCTTTTTCGTTTTTATTTTTTTTAGGGGAAAGTGGTGTTCTATTCCCACCAAAATTAAATTGAATAACCTATCGATCGAGTTACTAATATCATCATTATTTACATCCAAACGTAATAGAGACATTGAATCTATAAAACTCCCTATACTTTCTTTATTGTATAATCTTTTACTAATCTGTTTAGCATTATTATCTAAATGTTTTTGAGCAGTTCCATATACAGTGATCAGTTGTCCATAATGATCAGATTTTACAATATTAATTTGACAAATTTTTTGAACAACCAAATCAGTGAAGATATTGTCTATACATGTAGAGGAGTTTTGTGTAACTCGTGTAGCAGTGAATACTCTACGTGTCAACAAGAAACTACCAAGCAAATCTACAAGAATCGCGGTCTCATTAGAGCCATTGTCAAAATTGATATTAAAATCCCCACACAACACTATATATTTATTGTTCTTGTTACTTAACCTCGTCAAAACACTCTCCATTACATCAATGAATGTATTAAAATTACCAGATGGTGGTCTGTACACACATACAACTATAACATTTTTCATTTCTATACAACTTAACTCACAGTGATTTTCGATTGAGCAATCTACTATATCTTGTCTAGTTTTGGAATTTAATTTAATGTTATTCATGATCAAAGAACCACCTCTGATTGTCCTTTTTCTACAGAATTTACTAGTTATTTTAAAGTTAGGTGCGTCATAAGTCTCAACTTCATCTTCTTTCAACCATGATTCAGTGAAGCATACCACGTCTACTGCTGAGAGGTCATACGTTTGTAGCTCATGTAACTTCCCTCTCAGTCCTTGCGCATTTTGATGTATAATTGTTATTGTATTGTTTTCTGCGACATTGTTTCTTCCTTCCAATTGTCTAAAAAAGTCTGGCCACTGTTGTGTTCCCTCTCTTCTGCAGCCATGCATTCTTCCCTCCCTTGTATACTAATACTTATCAGGTTCTTCATCACGTGTGTGGAGTACTTTAGATTGAACAGAATTTTGTCCGTCAATGAAGTGGTCCTGTCATTTATCTCTATTATTTGTCCATGATTTAAGTTCCTGACAATATCATATAGTCTACAATTTGCACTGTATATTTTTTCATTCTTCCTCATATTACTGACATAATTAATAGTTGAGATATACAGTTTTATGTTTTTGGCCTCCGTCGCCCTAGTAATTTTTTCCATTTCCCAAATTCTCTGTCCAAACCGGTCTCTACTTCCCCCTGCGATCACCATAATGGCGTCTCCTTCCTTTCCTTCTGTGATTGCCTGGTTTATATCATCAATCAGGTCAACAAACTTTGCATAAGGCTTCGATTGACAATAAACATCAAATTTAGTATTATCATACAGTTTAACACCCAATCCTTTACTATATTCGTCTCCCAGTATAAATAGCTTTGATTTATTACATTCAGTTTGTTTTCCTCTTATAAAAGTTTTTTTTATTTTTGATTTGCCAATAGGGAAATTATTATTATTTGAATTTGGTTTATTAATATTTCGTTTCATCATCGCATCGTTATAGTCCTTGGCTTTTTCCAGTTTTAATATAAGATTTTCTGTATTTCTCTTAAAATCCTCCATATCTTTCCTCCTCTCCTCTGTGATTCTCTCCATCTCTATTCTCACATCATTCAGTGCTACATCCTTACTTGATACAATTTGTTTTAATTCCCTATTAATTCTTTTATAGTTTCTTAGATCAATTTCTTTCTTTTCCAAGACTTCAATTTTTCCTTTCAGAATAGATATTTCCCTGCTTTTGAGTCTCAATTCTCTCCTACACACCTGAAGTTCTTTAGTTGTGTCAGCCCTTTCTTCCTCGATTTTGTCAGATCTTTGTTTTGAATTTTCCATAGTCTTCTTTGTGTTAGTTCTCTTTTTCGGAATATCTGTGCGTCTTTTTGATACTTTGTTTGTGATTTCAGGAGCCCCCTTCAGTTTTATTGAGTCATCAGAGGTATTTATTAGAGGGTTATCTCCATCCGTTACTGGATCTTTCGCATTTATTTCCTTTATGTAGGTTTCATTGAAGGATTTATCTTCCATTGAAGTGTCTATCATTGTAATATAGCTTATATTTTTGTTTATATTTTCACTCTTTGTGATAAGCGACGACATGTTGTATTAAAAAGTTAAAAAAGGTCCAGAAGGGAATCGATCCAAGATGGTCACAGTTGATACACTGTGCACTTTGCACTAGGTTACAGTTGTATGTAATTATTGACTTAATTGTCATAAAAACACTTTATATTGATCTGAACTATTTAAGAAGTCAGTCCAATAATTTAATGTTTACCCGCGAAACTTAAAACAGCTGGTCACAATAACATTGTACAAAATGTCAATCCAATTGAATGTTTTATTAATGTATTATCACTTCAAAATTCTTCTTTCATTCACAATAAACTATATAAACAGTTTCACTGATGGTTATTCTTTCTATTGCATGTAGAAACATCTGAGTAAACAATGTAAATTATCACGAAAATTTTAAAATAATAGGAGCGAAAAAATATACTTCCTGACAGTTCAAATGACAGCTGTCAATCCTGAACTATCCGAATCCTCACTATAGGAAGAAATAGCTTGTTTGATGAATAAAAAAACTTTGTATTTGGATAGGTTTGACATTTAACCATAAACAAGAGCAATAATAATCGATTAATTTATTTATAAAGGTTGACATTTCGTTCGGGGAAGGAACAATCCATTTAATAAAAAAAAGAACCCGCCGATTAATTAATATCATTCTTAAAATGACAAAAGACAATCTGGTGAATTGTCATTATTCATATGTGACATTTCAAAATCATTATTGACTTATTATACAAAGATATTATTATTATATACCTAAGATTAATACGTCCATTGTTTTTATACAATATTGTATCATAATTCATAAAATGTGTAGCTAGGTACTTAGTAAATTTTTTATTTCAAATTATGAATTAAGATTTTTTTAAAGAGATGTCGCTAGCTATACCTAATTAAGATTAGTCACGTGGTTCTTTACGTATGAAACGTTTTTACTACACTCGCACTTTTGTTTCAAATAGTGATCTAAATGTATACGAAGTAGAAACGGCATTCGGAACGAAATTTTCAAAATATTACGTCACATATTGTTTATATCTTAGATTAGGAAAGAGAGGGGATACGTAACTATGCCCGGTGGCGTGTGACCATTTTTATACTTGTTTCCTATAGAAAAAGTGCCTGTTTGCCACCAGCCTGTCACTTTTCGGATCATCCGTGGCGCTTAAAAGTTTCCTTTCTTCCAGTACCTACCTTTTGTTTGACATCGTATGCATGTTCCTTAGAGTTTATAATTTGCAGTTCTGGCAAAATATTTATATTTAGTACAAAAAATGTATTTTGTACCTGCCAATGTCTGCCACCAAAAAATGGCGAAATGGTCACAGATTCTTAGTACGGCAATGCATAGAAGTTACGTATCCCCTTTCTTTCCTTATCTAAGGTTTATATAGTATGAAAGTGAAGAGACGTACTTAGTCTTAATTAGAAATAATAACTATACTATGCAAGAACGTTTTCGTTGCGAAACGAGTAGGAATTTAGGTACCTATATCATTCATTCGGGGTGGAGCCACATAATATATTTGAACGGTTTCATTACGTTTTGTGTGTCTCTTTCCATTTTTTTTGTTTTGAATTACTGTCCGAAGCGAGATAGTATACCCAACCTATACGAGAAAGAATACTGTATATTCAAAAATATTTAACCTTTTATCAAACGAAGATAATAAGGGTGAGGCCAGTCAGCTTTGTTTCCCATTTTATGATGAGATGGAGATTACAATTCCTAGTGGGTTTTTTTGGCAAGTGTTAGGACTCAAACCACTACAGTACATAAATATAAGTAGTGTTGACAAAATTTGTTCAGAGCATTGTCTGTTAGGCAAGAGGTTGGTGCAAGAGTTAACAATACAATCGATTTTCAATCAAGCAACACTTAAAATGTCTTGTATCCATTGCAAGTGATTAATCGGTAATGTCCAGAGTTTGTTAAGTCGCGGTGTTAATATTCTAACCTCACTTTGTCATGTCAAAGTGGAACCAATAAAATCATTAACAAGAAGTACTTAGTTATCTGTGGTTAGCTTGGGTATCTACCTATATACCAAAAATAATTGTACACACTTAAGCCAAGTGTAGAAATAAATGTGTATAAACGTCGTCGTGACAATTGATAATGGTTCGATATGACCTCTGGCTTGGGCGTAATATTTAACATATTATTAAGTACTTCTAACTTCATTATGAATAGACAAACTTCTAAAATAACGAAATCCGGCTGTGTTAAAAAAAAGGATCTATATGGATGTCTCTCAATCTTCGTCAGAGAAGGTAAAGTGCTATGCAATCTTCACTTTCTCACTACTGAAGGTCTTAATCTACGGTGCCTTACTGCTGAGAACGAAACACCTCCTAACCTACCGATATTCCACAGCGCACCGCTGAGTGCAATATCAAGAAAATAATAAATTATAATACTATTCAAATTGTCAAGGTAGATTCTGAAAAGATTTGCGCAACAGATCAAGTAGTCTGTAAATCTGTGTAGAATATGTTGTTTCATTCTTTCTTTAAATGCCATTTCTATCGAAGGTTGTCGACCATCTGCGAATAAGCATCAGATCTCGGGAAATCTCACTAACTCTGCAGCCTCCAGGATTACAGAACACTTTCTCAGATTCTTTAGCTACGAGGCTCTTTTGCGCCCCATACTTCGCCTACCCTCTATTTTTCCTTCCATTTTGTCTGTAGGAGAGCATATTTTTCATTGCGGAAGATAATATAGTATAGTCAAAATGTGAGGCTTTTCCTATTTTTATTTAATCTTGCTTTGAATTTATTGCGTAAACCATGAATAGCAAGTTGATATATGTTGAAAAAAGGTAAATAGTACCTATTTTTTTTTTTATTTTATTTATTTATTATGTTCTCCAGACAGCTTAATGCTGGTATAAGGAGAAATAAGTACAATGTTTTCATAGATAAGTACAACAAATCAAGTAAAATACAACAAGATCAGAATCAATTAAACATACAAAGCATGCACTCAATTAAATCAAGAAAAACAATACATAAGACTCAACACGTCAATAAATTAAAATAAGAAATATCAATTCAAATAAAGATAAAACAAAGCAACAAATTAACAAATATCCTCATCAGTAACATAAAAATAGAATATAAAACATGGTGTTAATTTAATAAATAATATCATCATTCACATATATATATATATATATATATATATATATATATATATATATATATATATATATATATATATATACATACACATACACATATACACACACATACACACACATACACAAACAACCAATAATAATAATAAATCAGATTTATTTTCGATATATAAAAATTCAGTATAAAAAAAACAAGCACACAATTAAAACAAAAAGCAAATACAAGTATTTAAAGCAATTAATCGAAAATCCCACAAGGCAGTGCCTGTGTGTGGGGGTATACATTAAAATAAGCCATAAAAGTCAGTGTGAATAAAATAAAATAAAATAAAATAAGAAATCAAAACAATAAAAAGTACTTAGTAAAAACAATATGCAATTAGTAAAAACAATAATAAAATATGGAAAATAATAATGATAAAAATGATAGTAGAGTAGATCCAGCATTTACAACAGGTCTTCCTCATTGATTACAAAATCCTTCCGCTAGATACGGAACATTCTACATCTTAACAACAAACAAAAGCATAAAATCAAAAAACGACAAAAAATGCATAGAATTACCGCAATTTTGACGGCTCAAAATCTAATCGATAATTTAAATCTTTTAGTTAATTCTGTGTTTTGACACAATGCAGATACCTATGCTTAATAAGAGGCGTTACCTTAAATAGTAAATAAATTAATTTATTTATTATAACTATTATTGTTACAATAAATGACACAAATCTAATACACAAATAATGTTGATTAAAAATACTTAATTCAATTTTCATGTCGCTTGATCTATTGTCAGTTAAATAATGCTTAACCAATTACAAAATAATAAATAATTGGAATCGTGCACGGACCACACAAATCTTAACACTAATAGTTATTTGAGTAAAATAGCAATAAAATACTAAGTGCCCATAAGTTAATGTGTGACAACGTTAATAATAAATAATTAGGTTTTTAAAGTTGGGGAAAAAGGCTAAGTTATAAAATCAAAATTGTCATAATTTCATCTAATGTTCGTACGCTCTATTTATTTAGGATTAAACTTTTTTGTCTTAACGACCAATTTGTATTTTGTAGGCTTACGTACAAAAACAATCTTGTCCTAGCGTCATTAATATAATTTAATTAGCACATAGAAATGTATATGCTCTATAGATACGAATTGAAAACATTTATGCGCAGTTAAATCACATACCTACCCATCATTAAAATCTGACTGGCAAGTGTTTTCATTGGACAAATGTGCAACTACATGCATTTTATTGCACAAAAAAAATCGTGTATTTTTTAGTAATTATTCTTTCCAGAAATAGAGAAAACAAGAGTTCAATTCATGGATAATTTTTTATTGTGAATGTTTATTTCAATATTTGGGTCGAATAATAATAAAAAAAGCAGTCAGTTTAAATTAATAATGTTAACGTAACAAAAATTAAGAATAAGAAAGAATCCAATCATAATTAACAAATCCAATAGGCAATAAAAATGAGACATTGATATATTCATACCCTGGCGCCAAATACATGACAGAAGTCGCAGTCTTTAAATTTGGTTGCTCTTTTGTTCTCAATAATTTCCAACTTTTATCTCTATATTTCATTAATTATTAAATATATACTTGTTGTATACATAAGATTTTTCGACATGTTGAGAATTTTCATGATTAGGAGTTTCGGAGACTTAGGGCCGGTATTTCGAATGAGCATTAAACAGCCTAATAGTAAATGGACATATAACTTTAAAGGATCCACTAACTCAAAACGGGTCTTTCATGAGAAATTTAATGGACCATTGGTTAATTGACAATTTATCTTGTTTTTTTTTTTGCGACTGGCAATATTGAACTTGTTGCTATCTTCACTCTATACATGTGTGAGAGCGAGACGCGCGGTAAACACCATTCGTTAGAAAGAGATGACAGACAAGGTCTTATGTGTTTGTTTTACTGCAACTGTCAAGTCAAGTTTTATTTTATTTCTGTTATTTAAATATTTTTAAAAGGGAACCCAAACAAATATATAAAATAATTCATATATATTATTTTCTGTATTAAAAATAAGTATTTCGAGATTATTCCCATTGGTTTATAATAATATTATGTACTACGTGCGTCATCTTGTGATTTTGACATTTCACTTAGTATTACTAAAAAAGTGAGATATTTTTTATAAAATAGACGATATTTTAGTACCGCATAGTTCCTATTTTGATGCTTTATAGAAAGCATTCCCAACAAGCACAAAAGTCGTGTTAGCTAAAATTATATGATTTTTTTATTGTGTAAAGGTCTTATGATAGGATGCAAATTGACTAACAGTCACAAAAGTGTCGCAACCATGACCTCTTAGCTTATACGACCAATATGTCAGTAAAGTTGATCATATTAACATGTTTACTACTACATTATAAGACTCGTCCTATAGTTAAGTCTTTTACCGTTTTTTACTATTATATCACGATGGTAATACGATATACACAATAAATGTCATATAAATAGTCTGAAAATTGCTTATACGACATATTTTAAAGACAGTCTTATAAAAGTCGTGTATTTGGTCGACAAAAAGTTTATACGGCTTCTTTACAACATAGTCTTAATATCATCGTATAATTATTCATATTGATGGTTACACAACTAGAACAAGAATGTGTTATAAACTTCGTATACAGAGTCGGCCAACAACTTATACGTACTTTTTATTACATAGACTTCAAAACGACGTATAATTTACCGTAATAATGCTAACACGACAATAAATGGACAGTTTTATAAACTTCATAAAGTATATCGCAAAACCTCTTATGTGACTACTTTTTAAGACAGATCCCTCGAACCAATACAAAAAGGCGAGTTGACTCAGGGTCGCAGTCAGGTCAGAAATTATACTGTTTTATACATATAAGTTTTTGCAAGTATTACACACATATGGATTTTCGTCATAATGAATAATTTTACGACACGTTTGAATAATGAATACGTAATGAATAATGAGTACCAAATCAATAATAGGCGTGACATTAATTTACATTTTGTGTGAACTTTTTATGCACTTTTTTTTTTAGAAAAATGAATCTGTGCTCACTCAAAGTGAACACAAATACACTCCTTGACTCTTTTACAGTAAGATACTTAAAGCTTGTGTCGTGAAAGAGGAAGATGGTCCACATCTGGGATCGAACCACGACGTCGTCCGCACGAAACACACATATTATATTCATGTATTATTACACACATAAGGCTTTTGATATGAATGCATAATAATTACGTAATCAATAGACGAGACATTCATTCCATTTTGTTGAAACTTTTTTTTGCATATATTACACACACATGGCTTTTCATAATAATGGATAATAATTTGGTACTTAATCAATAGACGATACATTCATTCCATTTTGTTGAAACTTTTTTTTGCATATATTACACACACAGGGCTTTTCATAATAATGGATAAAAATTAGGTACCTAATCAATAGACGAGACATTCATTCCATTTTGTTGAAACTTTTTTTTGCATATATTACACACACATGGCTTTTCATAATACTTAATTGATAATAATTAGGTACCTAATCAATAGACTTGACATTCATTCAATTTTGTTGAATTTTTTTTGCATATATTACACACACATGGCTTTTCATAATAATGAATTTAAAGATGTATGAGTATAAACTCATTTTCGGGGTGTATCTTGTATAAGTACCTATATATAATAATAATAACACTTTTCTACACAAAGGTGTCAGTATAGCTGGCGGAACTTATTGCCTGAGGCAATTTTTTCCAGTCAACCGGTCTCGTCCAATCTGAGACAGGCTGACCCCGAGTAGAAATTTTCAAGTGAAAAAACACTTAGAAAAACTCTGACCCGACCGGAAATCGAACCCGGGACCTCGGATCTAATGTCAACGCTAGTACAACTAGACTACCGAGGTCGGTATATAGGTAGTTAGTATCTTATAATTATTTGTAAGCATGATTAGGTACCTAATCAATAGGCGTGCCATTCATTCAAATTGGGTTAGAACTTTTTTTTGCATATACTACACACATATGGCTTTTCGTCATAATGAAAAATAAACACCTAATCAACGGACATGTCATTCATTCCAGATTCATTCACATTTTGTTTGAACTTTTTTTTGCATATATTACACACACATGGCTTTTCGTCATAATGAAAAATAAACACCTAATCAACGGACATGTCATTCATTCCAGATTCATTCACATTTTGTTTGAACTTTTTTTTGCATATATTACACACACATGGCTTTCCATCGAAATGGATAATAAAACTAAACTAGGTACTTATCAACAGTCCAACGGACGTGAAATTCGTGCACATTTTGTTTGAACTTTTTTTGCATATATTACACACGCATGGCTTTCCATCGAAATGGATAATAAAACTAAACTAGGTACTTATCAACAGTCCAACGGACGTGAAATTCGTGCACATTTTGTTTGAACTTTTTTTTTGCATATATTACAAACGTATGGCTTTTCGTCATAATGAAAAATAAAAACCTAATCAACGGACATGCCATTCATTCCAGATTCATTCACATTTTGTTTGAACTTATTTTGCATATATTACACACGTATGGCTCGCCTCTGTTGTGGACTAGATGTTTATTTTTATTTGACAAAAGCCATGCGAGTGTGTTGTGTGCGTTAAAAAATTCAATGTATCATAATATTATTAATATACTTAATATTCTATATTCATTTGATATTCCTCCGCAATGTCATTAAGGTTTGTATGTCAAATGAATGGTTTTATTGGGCAACTTTGGACTTTTCTTGTTATCTCTTCCATGGTATCTGTTTTACAGCACAACAAAAATTAGAGTTGATGATTTTGAATGGGACATTTTATTAAAAACAGTTGAGATAATCATTTTTGCATAATTAAGATAAATTAACTGCATCTGAAAACGACCCTGAGCTCTCAAGAAAAACAAAATGGTAACTGTGGTATTAGAGTCGTTAATCCGACCAAGATATTGCATAAACCTCACAAATAGTAATTTGTACGACCAAACATCGTACAGCCATCAGAACATCATCGATTTTCCGACTTATGTTCATACAGGCGTCAAAAACCGTCATATTCATGTTACTAACATAAAATGGCGTTCTATATAGTTCACTTTAACTAAATTTGTAACAATTATTTTTCAAAACATCTTTTTAAATACAATCATTCCGAGAAGCGCATTAAAAATTATAAATAATGGATGTATAATTGAACAATAAATTTAAATTTGCAATTAAATTTTACACGCGTAGATAAAGCAAAACTTCAATTCGATAATTTAGCAAAACTTGAAATATTATTGCCTTTTATAATATTTTGTTGTTAACTTTGTATTAAACAATCTCAACCGCAATGCAATGATGACGCATACAGACGAGATTGCCTGTGAATTTGACAGCTGTCGCGAAAATATCGCATAGTTATGGAATAGCCTATTATTCGACGAACTTGCCTGTCTATTTTGACAGCTGTTGCGTAGATGTCGTATACTCGTAGAATAGATTATTATTCGACGAAATATTACAATCTATCGTACTAATGTGCCATAGACGTCACGTCACTTGTGATATAGACAATAATTCGACAAAATATGATAAAATATCGTACTGACGGGACATAGGCGTCGCATACGTGTGTTATAGTCAATTATACCACGACAACTTGCAAAATATCGTTTAAATGTTATTTATTAAACTTTTTTTATCATATAAATGTTAAAACAATGTCCTTTTCCGATTTTTGGTCAATTTATGTCTTCCTTACCACTGTTAAAACTACTCATTTGTCGTATAAAATGGGCCCATTCCGGGTATGTAACGTTCGTGTAGACCATATATCCGATTCTTCAATGGCAGGATTGTAATGTCTTTACGACTATTTTGTGCTAGTTGGGTTGTAATCCGATTTATAAATTGGTCGAAAAAAATGGGCTCTCTCATAATAAGAATCATCAACAATTTCGAAAAACGGTATGAAAACAGACAAAATTGGCAACCATTTTGACAGTTCTAAATTGTCCATTAGTGTGCTATTGGCTGTTGGAACAGCCCACTAAATTTAATCTTTCATTAAGGTGTTTAATGCCCCAATCGCCGCTATTTGACAGTTGAAAGATCCGTTTTTTTCTCTAATGGGACATTAGTGAGTTAATCCTCCATTAAAACTTATTTGACTGTATAATGCTTGTTCAAAAGATCCACCCCTAAACAATAATTCTTTCTGCATAAGTAGCTGTTTAACTTTTTTTACAAACAATATTTTTTATACGAGTTGAATAGATCGCACTTCCCTCAAGCGATCCCCTCGATTTTTTTTACTTGGGCTTCTCCATTTAATTTAGCATTATTTTAAAATGTTTCTTCTATTCTTGTTTCAGACACTAAAAACAGCGTCGGACTTGTTGGGTGTATCGAGGAAGTGGCGCATAATGCTATAGCTGTCTATTGGAATCCATTAGAAAGTCCCGCAAAGGTATGTACTATTATTGCTTAAAAAACCCTTAAGACTTAACAGCTCTGACACATAATTTTGTGCTAACAATTGTCAATATTACAAAGCACACTTGTTAGAACACATCTATCTTTTATTCGGAATTCTTTTAGGGCATTTCAATGTCATACGTTATAAACAAAATCATACATTTTTACCAATATTCCTTTCTTGCCAATTTCATACGTTCCCGATCATAACACACTTTTTGCCGATAAAATACATTCTTGCCAATAATATCATACATTTTGTTATACTTATCGATAGCTAATTTTATATACATACCTACTTTTTTCTCAAGTTAGTATAAAATCTTACTTTTTTGCCAACATCGTCTTCCCCATCTAAACAATTACCTAACATAATTCAACTACTGTTTCCAATATCACTCATATCTTGCTATTTTTTCTTAATAAATTAGTACCTAAATTATTTTCTATTTCCTAATCAAAATTCAAAATATTCGATGTAGGATCCAGACAAGTGCCTACTTATAGTGACGAATGAAAACACCTAAAGACCACCGTACAAAGGCAAAATGATGTTGTCTATTCTTTCTAAGTACCTACATACTTACAAAATAAATATAAATGAAACTAAACATTAACTTTTTACGTTAGCAACACCTGAATGGTTTCAAACTAAATGATTATTCAAAATGACCAACCGTTAGAAAGATGGCCGCAAGCAACAACAAAACGTCGACTATTATATTATTGTAAAATTACGTAAATATTACATAATTAATTATTATTAAAACATTAAATTATTACTATGGAAGATGTTCGCGCCGTATGTGCGCATAAACTACGTCTACGTCTGTCTGAAATATTGTCTGTGGTGAATTAGTGTTGCTATCATGCAAATTATTGAATGTGTTAACATATTATTATTATTAAAATATTGTTTTTATCTGCGTGCTGTGAATATTTTGTTATTACTAAATTAGACAATATTTTAATTGAATATTTTTACCTGTAAATCAACATTCTGGCTATGAAAAAAATCCATGACGTTGTGTCTTTAAAGGAGTAAGCAGAGAGAATGGAGCTTCTATCATTTCTATCCAAACACTCTTCTTTCTGTTCTTCCACCGAAATTACTTTTCTCATACAACTTCTCCTATTTCTTTTGATTCTTTCCACACTATTTTTGATGCTGGAAACTATGTGTACCTATAATCCACGTCATTCACGGTCGACCGAGAATTTTTACATCTATCATTTCAGCCTTATAAATTCTTTTTGTGATCATTTGCATCCGTTCTTTCAACATACCAAAACCTTTTCGTGCCATTCTTTATTTTATCAGATGTAATGTTGCATTTAAAAATAGAGTCAAAGCTGGAAATAGAGTACATTTTCTTGATCTTTGATATGGACATTAATCTGTCACCCCCATTAGTTAGTTATTGTTTCCATGGTGTCCAATATCAACCATAAAGAAATTATGCTCTGTCTATCAAAGGACTCAAACCCTTAAAAATTGAGTTTGTTATATAGATATAAGTTTTTCTAAAGATTTTCATATTTATCGTAAATATCCAGGTTCGAATCCGGATGCTGAAGATCTGTCGCTTTCAAGATAAGCTCTGAACTAAATTGAAATTTCCAAAAAAAATCCCATTGTATAACAGAATATTTTTTTTTTTTTTAAATATGTATCTAATTTTGTAACAACGTGATAATAATATAGGTACTTACGCGGAACATTTTGTAAGACACGGCTAATAATACTATTATTCACTATCTATGGTTATTTTTAATAATAATTTAACTACTACAACAGGATACGAACACTTAACCATAGATTTAAACACATAGATTAAAAGCCAGCAACAAATAAGTTTCCTATGAGTACCTAAGTAGGCACTGATGTATTGTGAATTAGTAGCCAGTTTCCTCTTAGCCATATTAAATATCCAATTTATAATGTTGCCAGTTAAAAATTCTTTTCAGTCATATTATTATAAGTAGTTACCCCGGCTAACTGGCCAAATTGATTAAGAAAGGAGTTGGCAACATTTTTAAATTTGAACCAAAACACTTCTTTGTCAAATTTCTTCTCGAGAAATTATCTTTTACCCTTTACTCATCTATTTTTCCCTTTAGAACTTGTTTAATAATTATTGTCCATTTCAGCTGCTTACCAAATAATTAAAAGTATAACGTAGTTCTTTTTCTTTCCTGTTATTATCTACGCCATGATACAAATCTTTATACGTTACAACTCATAGTTCAAAGATATTCATAGCATAAAACTGTAAATACTAATTTTATAGGGGTGACGAATGTTATACATAGTTGCATCGGGTGGGTAGGTACTCAAACAAAACAACTTACATAGCTAACTGCGATTTCACAATAATTAGTTGATTGAGCTCGGTTTTATCCAAAAGCAAAGTTTGTCTTAAAAGTGAACTCAGTTTGATACGGAGTACAAACCTAGAACTTTGCTGAACGAAAGTCGTCGACTAAATTGCTAAACTAACAACGACCATTTTTATTCAATTGACTTTATTGCAAAATCGATTAGAGTTAATCCCCTATAGGTATTCGTTTGTCTCTAAAGGTATTAAAAAATACATCACATTTACTTTTTTATTGTTCGCATCATTTCATGCTCGTAAACCTACAGTTTTTTACCCCACATTTTGTTTGTTAGTCAAATATACTTTATTTCAAATTGTGTTTCTCTACGAGCTCACAGACAACTTGAATTTGATCTTGCGCGTATTTAGCTAATCTTATATTTTATTTAAATTGTTATTAGATACCTACACACCTACTATTTCAAAATCATCCTTAAGATATGAATCTCGTAGTATTACTTTGTACCTATCTGTGTACCTTTCCCAGCCATAGCTTTCTTATTTCCGCAAGATATCAAGTGCAAAGTTTGATGTTGGCTTAATAAATACCATTAACGTACGGACATAATCGGATTATCGTGAAAAGTAATCAAAATGGCGGCCGAACGAAATGTCAAAATGTCCGGTAGGGTTGCCACACAAAAAAAATCATAACACATCAAATATACCTAATAATGTTTTTGTTCTTTTTGATAGACACAAAACAGAGCTATGAAACATTTGTACCGTTTTTTGGGACGATATTTTGTGACACAGACTTGTAAAAAAGGACCTAAGTAGGTACTCTGTATATTTTTAACCGGAAATCGAATGTGGAGTGTCCATTACTAGATAATCATATCACATTATCTTTGTCACAAGCTTTTCTCTTATAATTTATTATTTAGCTACGTAGAATCATATATATATATTATGCCATATGCGGATAGTTCTTAATTTAATTTTACTTACGATAGATTATTTGAGCTTATTGTACCATATTATTATTCTAATCTGAGTAAAATGTAATTAAGTACTTACTTATTTATATATGTGTTTCTTAATCCGGTGATAGAACGGATTAAATCTTAGTGCATGGTATTACATGAAATATGCATTAAAATGTTATCTGTTTGTGACTTTTTATAATGATACATATTATAAGACAGTATTTATAATGACAATAATTTAATTTTTTTACTATGCACTAATAGGATCATTCTAATTTATATTGAAGCAATGTGAATCGATTGATCACTAAAAAAACTTATGCTAAATTATCTTCTTAGGCATATAAAAGGATGATGGCTGGGACATATAGAAAATATGTCAAAGAACAGTTGGCCGAGAACCCTCAGAATTCCGAAGACGACCTCAATCATTAAAAAAAATCAATCGTCACTGTTCGATTTTTTTACAAATTTGAAGCACTACGGATTTAGAAGGCTGGTTTAGTGTGATCACTTTAGATTAACAACGTTTGCCATTTAGTTGGGCAAATTCGAATCCTCGATATTGCAAACCATATGAATTTTTTAGTCAAGAAACGGCGCATGAATCTATAAATATTATATTTGGAACGTACGAATAGATTTAAATATATTCCAGTACCTATGGGTTTATTGATATTTATTTATTTTATTTTATTTAACTTAACAAATATACAAACAGTGATATTATAACAAAACAATTACACAAATAGTATGGACAACATAAACACCTGTAAAGTATATACGTAGACATTAACAGCGAGTAAGTTAGAAGTAAGACAAACAACTGAAAAAAAAAGACTTATGTAACAATATGTGCAGGCTCGGCTGGGGATAAAGGGAAGAAGGATAAGGGTGAGGGATAGGAATGAATGGCAAGGAAGAAGCAAGAGGATAAAATAAGTTATTGCTCTGACGTCAGGTGTATATTGTAAGGGATCGAGCGCTTCGAAGGACTCTGGTTGAATCTGTGTGCTTTTAAGTGGGGTCTGAAATGCAAAATATTTTCAAACTGGTGGAACCCTTTAGAGTTTAGAGGCACAAGGACGCACAACAGAATTAGATCTTCTTCTGCTCATATGCCAGATTTACTGGCATATGAGCAGAAGAAGATCTAATGATACAGATGGTAGCATACCTACAAATAATCAGGCAGTTGTTGCTAAAAACTGGTTTTGAAATGTTCGCATGTATACTTAAGAGGAAACATTGATTGCTTTTAATCATTGTATAAAAATGGCCATAAAATGGTTCCATTCATTTTAAGATCTATACGAGTATCAGTAGTAAGTAATTTCATTCATAAATTCTGCGTTAAATCTCTTATAACGGCATTGATCTTCATTATAAATAACTTATGTATAACGACCCATATAATGATCCTATTGCTGTTATTTAGTAGATATAATAAAATATACTAAAACATTATGTTATGTAACCATAGAAAGACATGCAAACAAACCTTATTTCTAAATTATCAATAATTCTTTAGTATTTTGCGGATTTATCAGTGTATTTCTGGAATCAACAGCAAAACCTGTTGGACGACAAGCATACAGAAGAGTCATGAATAATTATTTGATTGTCCTATATAAACAGAAGCCGCAGTCATCGGCACTTTGGACTGATGTATCGGCAAAAATAAATGTTGTTATAAGTATAGATATTAATTAGATATAGGTTGGTTGGAAGAAATTGCCCTAGGCAATAAGCCCGCCAATTTTGGTTAATTATGTATACCTATTTTTACCCAATAAAGTGTTATATTATTATTATATTATTATTAGTAGATTTACATTATTTTGATTATTGTTTAAAGAATAGGGGATACCTACAAAAAGTTCAAATAACTTAAAAACCAATACAGAACATCATTAAGGTTCATTTATACCAAACAAACTGACACCCAGAGCTTGAAAATACAGTATATTTTCCTAATCGTTGATATGGTCGCCAGCTTTTTAGTAGGTACACTTCACTAAGAATCACATCTTTTTTTACCAACAAAACAACTTTAGGCTTCGATTTTGAATGCAATTCGGGTTGAGATCAAGACGTGAATTAAAAAAAAATCTTCCTTGAAGAGTGTTGCCATATATCTATTATAGGTAGATGAAAGAACACATTCATTCATTCATCTCGCGTGTGTAATAATACTATACCTACTACAATTTCATCCATAGATAATTTCCATGTTATTAATGTCTTGACAGGTCTGGGTAGGTACCTACCTATCGTCTTAATGAACGGGTCCATAATAACACCTTCTTCTTTTTCTTGCAACGGTTGAGTATTCAGTAAACAGGTAGCTTCAGCGCAGGACCTGAGGGAGAGTTTCAAGGACTCTTATATGTTATTATCCTATCTAGGCGTAGGAAGTCTGTAATGATACACGGGGCAATTTTCGTACATAATTCTCTAGGGTTGCCATAAATAATCGTCAGTTATTAAGAAAAAAAAACCTTTTCCTCGTCGTAACAATGGGGAAAAAACAATATTTTTATTCATCGAAATAGTCCAAAGATTATTAATTATTACCTATAATAACTATTTTCTGTGTTTCTACCTATGATAATGGTGAAGCGCTCAGGTTGCGAAGTATCTATTATTGATACCACGGTGAGTTTGAATAAGGTTTGAATATACATCCCCTGCGCACAAAGCTTACAAATTTAAACAATTTTAATTTCCGTTAAAACAATGACTTCGCAGTATCTTACTTATCGCTTGCAGCAATAAGTCCGCCTTTTGGAAGTTTTTCAAAATTGTATTATACCTACACCGTATTTTTTATATCCAATAAAGATTTATTTATTTATCTTAATAATTAAAAGCTATTTCCACTTAGATACATTCTTCCTACAACTTTGTTGGTAATAAATCAATAGGTAGGTACCTACTTACCGGGATTCTCAAGTATGGCAACCTTATAAAAAAACGAGCCTTACTGTCATATTATTAATAATTCTGCTTACTTACATATACTATAGCTATATTATTAACACGCAGTTTAATAATAAAAATAGTTTCCCTCCATTATTGAAAAGCAGCATCATGGCGGTCAACGCTCGCAGCGCCACATGCGACAACTCATCGCCGTTCTCATTTTGAATTATCAGCATTCCTTTATCATTAAGTATAATACGCATACGTAAAGATGTAATTCCATCTATGGGTGAAATAACATAGTAATTTACATAAGTCTGGATCTATTATTTCATACTTATCTACACCGAGAACTATTCCAACTGCTGACTATGTCCTCGTGGAATCTTCACACAGGTGTTGGTAAGTAATTCATTTAGGTTTCATAGAAAAAATAACCTTTAATTGCAATTAAAAACCATAAATTAATTTCTCTGTGGAATCCTTAATATTCCTTCAGTCCCCTATCACTACTCTGTAAAGGACCGTGTTTATATCACAAGCACAACACAACGCCAATTTTATAAACTAAGATGTTATCCGCCATTTTAATCCCCCATTAGAACAAGATGGCGGGCATCAATCAGTTGTTACTACTGGTATTATACAACGACAGCTACTGTTTAATTTAAACGTTCCATAGAAGGTTATTTGCATAGACAATAATTTTATCGGCAAATTGCTTTTCTTCAACCTTTACTTACGTCCAAGCTATCGGCGATTCAATTTAAATTTAAAAACTTACATCTCATTATGGACGAGAAAATTGTTACCTACCTGTCGTGTTTATTCCATAAACAAACGTTCGTAGGTATGACAGTCTCAACTGTCATACCTACGAACCTAGGCCTTTATATCAATAATTAATTTCATTTTCATGCCCTAAACTCTTTATCTACTGCGCAATATGTCACTTTTTATAAAAAATTAGGGTAAAATGAACTACTTAAAAATAACAAAAACAAAGATAAAAAAATATTAAACTAAACAAAAATTATGACACCAATTTGAAAAAAAGCGCTGTGATAAAACTAAACATGTTTTAAAATGTTCCATTTTTTTAAATAAAGAAACAAATATTCTTGAAGAAATATACCTACACAGTTTCCATATTTTGTCAAGTTCAAAAAACGTATTCCATTTTTAAATTCAACCATAGAATAATACCAGTTGACAATGACTTTTAGTGCATTTGAATAAAATGATATCTAACAGTTTAAATTTTGACATGTTCTATAGTGTTCCATTGAACCACAAACAAAATATTATAGAAAATGTATTGTTTTGACATTACTGCTTAAGTAGATTCCTTACCTACCCTTATAATCATTTGGCAATTGTAATTTACTATACCTATAATTAATAATAATAATTATGTACCGATTAAACCAATAATAATAATGATATCATTGTAATTTCAATGCGTAGGTAAGAGGATAGATCCACCTTGATACGATCTATTATATGTATACCTATAATTTTGATGGAAAAACCACTGTGTTATTAAACGATTGTTCAACTTTTTGAAACATACAATTTGTTTTTAATGAAATTTAAGCTTAGTTAGCTAGTAATATTTTTTTATACTTTACATACCTAGTTATTTCAAACTACATAGGTACGTAGGTATTTGAAGACATATACTTTCTCCATTTTTTTACGAGTGACAACATTTTATGTACGCAAGTACCTAATAAGTATGTGCAGACATTGTGTACCTATATCGATCTCAATATGTCGATAATTTCACGAAAATAGTGCACATGTCATTTTTAATTGGACGAAAGATGAAGATGGCCGTAGAATGTATTATTAGGCTCTTGCTCTGGGTATCTCATACCCTGAGTTGTATAATGTAGGTAAGTACCTATATTGACTCTACATTATTACAGTCCATGTACTTCGCCCGTCATATTATTATTACGATAAAAAAACAATCAATACATTATAATTTAACATATACTTACTGTTCATACCTAATTAAAAAAATAGCAGTGAATTGTTTCCATTCATAATTATAATAACAGGTTGCGATTTTTTTTTTGTTTCTCAAATTAAGTCTTTTACAATAAATAATATTATAGCCGGGACTCTTCACCTCTCCCCAACCCTCTCTACATCTCACCCTCCTCATCCAACTTCGTCCAGCCGCTCTCATTAGGTCGTCCCTCCATCTGGCTGGTGGTCTGCCTACTCCCCTTCTTACTGTTCTGGGCTGTCACTCCAATATCCAGCGATCGTTAGTTATCCAAATCTTGAAAAGAACGGAACACGGCGTGAGAGGGTCTTTCGCGTCTTCGGTACCCTGATAAAAGGAAGAACAGCGCTCTCTTCAGCCAACTGTCATTCGGCATTCTTATCTTCAAACTTATTTAAGTAAATGTTATCAGCTACATCAAAAAATTCAAAATCTTTGTTAGCAAGAATTTTATGAATTTCACAACTGTGATTTTCAAAAGAAAATAACAGTGATTACTATTACCAAACCTACAAATTCTCATGGTTGACAAGCTAAGAAGTAAACATCCGATTCTTGTCTTCTTTGGTCACATAAAATTATAAAAATGTTGCCAGGAATTGTTTTTTTTTTCGTAACGAAGCGCTCAAGTATGTAAGTAACTATCTACATTCTACAGTGTTGCAAGTTGAATGATAAGACATACATAATTTATATTACGATTTATAATAATATTAAAGCAGATACCCACCCAACTCATGCGCATGTCCGTTTATATTTTATCTGAGATAATTGACATTTTTGAAATCATCTGTCATTTTGACAAGTGCAAAAAAATCATAATAAAATCTACATTAGGTATAATATATTATTATTATTGTACGGAATATAAAAATAATTTCCTTTTCGATGAGGTTGAAAGTTTGGAGAAATTTAATTATGCAAGGTCAATCCACAGAAGTCAGTTTTTGTATTTTTATTATTTTGTTAGACACTGTTTCGAAATATTTTAATAACATTATAGCCAGCGCTCCCATCAGAATGTATCATCAAGCCCTAACCTAACTATTCAGGTGAACGCACAAAGATTACAATCTATAAATTCTGACATTGGGGCCTTGTGTAGTCCTAAAAATAGTACAATACCTCCCTGATTCTCATTAAAATGTTAAAGGAAGCATTTTTTTTAAATATGTTTACTGCTTAAAAATGTTTTTTTTTACCCATCACGCCGTCCCGAAGGGGGTAGACAGAGAGTACGGACTTCCATGCATTCTTTCCTATCCAAACAAACCTCTTTCGTTTCCTTCAAACGCATATCATTCCGCATACATGCTCCTCTAATCCTTTTGCTCCTGACTTGGTCCTCCTCTAAGACGGCACCGATATGGTCGGACCATGTCATTCGAGGTCGGCCTCGTCTGCGTGGACCCATTATTTCAGACTTATATTATATCCTTTTAGTCATTCTCTCTACGTGCCCAAACGACCTTAATTTATTCACTTTCATCCTAGTCACTACGCTAACATCCACTCCACATTCCTTTCTAATATTATCATTCCTCACCTTATCAATCGGTCTCTTTCCGCATATCCTACGCAATGATCTCATTTCCACAGTTTAAATACATATTTGAATCACTATGTATGTATTTAAACTAAATAAAAGTATATTAATAAAAATACCTTATCAGAAAATACATGAAAAAAAAAACTAAAAATAATCTTAGAACAATAATTGAAATCACTTCGATTTATAAGCATAATATTATTAAACGATGCAAGGAATGTGGTAGGGATGCTAGTGTTGTTAAAAGATGAAAGTTAATGAGTTGAGATGGTTTGGGCATGTAGAAAAAAATGAAAACAAATAGAATAACAAAGAGAATTTATAAAGCTCAAGTAAAATATTTTAAGGAGGGCGTGGTCTACCGAGAATGACGTGGATCTAAACACATCGAAACGATCGTCAGGTCAAAAGCAAAAGAAATAGTAGAGGTTGTATGAGAAATGTTATGTCGGTGGAAGAACAGGTGAACAAAATTAAAGATAGGGGAGGAATAGAGAAGAATACACTAGGTATAAGAAATACGTGCGATGATCTTTTGTTGTGACTTATTATTTGACAAGTAGTTTATGTTAAAAGGATTTTTTTATATTTTCCTCGAAATTATTCATATTTTCTGACCGTTTAAATATACCCTGAGCTTATACGAATATTACGAAACAGAAATTTGCCGAATCGGTCTAGTCGTTCTCGAATTTCAGCGAGATTAACTCACAGCAAATCATCTTTATAATGAGCTGATAATCTATAAAGTAGTATAAAACGAAATTTTAGAACTTGGATTTAGCGCTAAGCGAACTTCCGTATACACCAAGCATTACTGTCGACTGGACATAACTGAAATGACTCAGTAAAGATTTTTTTTATAGAAATATTTAAGTTACATAATATTTAAAAAACCAACTTATCTAAACTATTAATCAGTTCATATTTGTTTAAACTAACATGACATTCATAGATACATATTACTACCTACCTACTTAAAATTTAGAAAAAAAATGTAGATACCTATATTAACCTAATATTAGCCAGGTAGGTAGGTACTTAGATTAGATATTTAACTTTATGAGATAAGTATCCGAGAAAATCTTATTGATAAAAATATTTCATTTTGCTCCATGACCCACTTTTAAAACTCACAATGTTTTGATTTTTCATCGATAGATGTCTCTATGTTAGCAACCTTAAGATTTTGAGAGAATAGTTGTTTTTCGTAGAACCTACGTCGATTTTCTAGTTTTATGTGGGTAAGTGCCTACAAAATTAAATCTAGCTTATCCCTGATGCTTCACACAAGCGACTTTTCGCTTTAGAAACGGAGTCTATGTTGTTTTAATAAATAAAACAATATTAAAATAGCTAATTCTGAAAATAGGGCACCGAAGCCGTCACATTGTGACGAATGATTCGTGCCTACACTACTGTTATGTTTTACGTATGCTTGTAAGGGTATTAATATGGTGTCTATTAAAACAGAGAATTATATTTTGATTTTCCTTTCTTTTCAGATAAATATTGCTGTTCAGTGCTTGAGTACGGATTTCAGTAGTCAAAAAGGAGTCAAGGTATGTACTTCCCTACATACTCCAACATATTTTTTTAATTATGTACATAAATAGTTTTTGATATGTTAGACAGCAAGAAGTAGTAAAACAATAGTAATAGGTATAAGTATTTACATATTGAATTGATTAATAATAAATCAGGTAGGTACCTACCAGTTTGTTTGTAACTTAATAGATTTATCGAAAATTCAACATATTATTATGAAGGTAGACATAGGTAACTTTTTTTTTTTTTTTTGGCGGCTCATCCAACTGGATGTTATGGCCTTATTAAATCACGAAAATCATACACATAGGTAACTTTATGATATAGAAAAAACTGAGAAAAAATGTTAACAATCATAACTAGAAGATTCAAACTACATACTCACCTACGGTTGAAGCCAACACCACCTAATATAGGTGGTGTTGGGTTGAAGCTAGGCAATATCGGAGTAGAATTAAAGTAAAACAGACATCATTCTATCGACTTCGTGTGTATGACCAAAATATTGCCTTTTATTTAGTTCGATGATATTTCATATTATTGATTTACAAAAGTTTTAAATATTTCCAATTATTATACATTTTGTTTTCACGTGAATAAAAACCAAAATCACTCGATATCGGGTGGAAGGCCTCAACAAAAACAAAAAAAAAAACGTGAATAAAAAATAAATGACAGATGTTGCAGCACCATCTATCGTTAAACTTATGAAACTTTTTGTATAAATTACATCACACATTTTAACGTTATCTATCGTTACATTAATGAAACGTTTTGACAATTTTGACCCTAGATAATATAATAATATACTGTTAATTTTGACATTTAACTCAATTGTTTTAACTCGAACACGAAAATCTAAACTTTATTTTGTTTGTTTTTTTTTTTTTGAAATAGTAAACTTATTCAAACCATAAAATTTTTATTAACTGTACTATGAATACTAAAATAATGGAGTGGTGTAAATTTAATAATAATGGAAACAATTCATTAAGTAATGTCTTCTTTTATTCACAGGGTTTGCCACTCCATTTACAAATTGACACCTTCGAAGATCCAAGAGATACCAGCGTCTTCCACAGAGGATACTGTCAAATTAAAGTCTTCTGCGATAAGGTAAGAACTTCTAAACTACTATGACAACTGTCATTTTTTAACCTTAAAAGATGAATATTTTTCTAGACATTTTTATAGGTTCTCTTAAAATTTTATTAATGTGTGTTTGTTGTAGGGAGCCGAGAGGAAAACAAGAGATGAAGAAAGAAGAGCGGCGAAGAGAAAAATGACAGCAACTGGAAGAAAGAAGTTGGACGAACTTTATCATCCTGTCGTTGAAAGAAGTGAATTTTACAGTATGGCCGATTTAAATAAACCTACTGTCCTGTTCTCGCCGGCAGAAGACTTAGATAAGATGGCAACTATGGATCTTCAAGGATTCTACGGACACGACGATGGCTCGTTGTCTGGTGGAGATTCTCATCTGATGAAAGGAGCTTCGCCGTTTTTACTACACGCCGCTAAGCCTGCAACACCCACCTTAAAATTCCACAATCATTTCCCGCCTGACGCTCCAAGGTATAGTGATGGGTAAATATAGCATTTAGTATATTTTTTATTTATTTTTCACCCCTAGTTAATTTTTTTTTTAACTGAATCTGTGCTCACTCAAAGTGAACACAAATACACTCATTCACAGTAAGCTACAAACCCACAACCTCCGCACAAAACAGTACGAAAGCCGGCGTCGTAACCGCTAGTCTACCAACCACTACAATATAACAATCCTGTCAAATCTACTTGCTTTAAATGATTAATGTAATGTAATTCTGTGGTCCCTCTATACATTTGTTATGCAATTGTTTATAGACTTGCCAATTACATCACATACTAATTAATTTTAATTGATATTATGTTTTCTACTGCTATTTCGAAGTCTGGCATCACATTATTTTAATGTTTGCCATTAGGGTCTCAAATATCAAATCCCAAACCCATCTTGATTGTTTGAATTTCAACATGTCAAATATGTTGAAAAATCCCATGCCCCTGGTAGGATTCGAACCTACGACCCTAGATGTGTAGTGCAGTGCCGTGCCAAGCACTAAGCTCCAGGTCACCAGCTGGTTGTATGAAACTGCCAAGTGGTTGCATATAATTCTTTGATAAGTAAAAAGATGATACCTCTATTGGACTTTGTTAGAAGCTTTTGATCAAACAAAATTTTGTTGAGTAATCACTAGATGGCCACCGGGATATTACCATATCCATTTTTTCCTGGCCTCTAATTATTGCCCACATGGTCCTTTTTTAGAAACATTATGTTAATCAGTTGTTATTGTTTTTATTTCAGCGATAAAAAAGATCACTCGATTTTGGATAACTCTGATGTTTTTACACCGATCATCAAGAGACCGAGACCCTGCTCCCCGCCTCTCAGTGAAAGAGTTATGCTGTACGTGAGACAGGACTCTGAAGACGTCTACACGCCTCTACATGTCGCCCCACCCACAACTCAAGGCCTGCTGCATGCTGTAAGTTTGTTTGGGAAAATATAAACCATTATACATACCCCTGGCAATAAACCTTAAATAAAACTGATGTGTTGGATAGGATTTCTAACAAATTTTGGGAAATTGTGGTGAATAGATTCTAAAATATCATTCAAATCAAAACAAGAAAAGATTCATTTAAAAAGAATAAAATTTTTCGCTTATTAAATCACTCTCGTGTACAGTTTAAAGTCAATTAAACATCACGGGCAATAGTTTGACAATCGATTATTAATGACAGCAATATACCTGTGTTGCTATTTTGCATTAAAGTATCATTATTGCCAGTCTAAAAAAAAAAACACGACTTTGTTAAATGTGATGAATATTGGAGAATTTTGTTAATACCTACTTACCTAGTTAATATTTTATATTTTAAGTTATAGGTATTAAAATATTCCAAGTGACGGAATTTAAAAAAAACTCTTAATATATTACTAAAATATGCAATTCATTTAAATAGGAATTTCCATATCGAATTTGCATGAATCATAATAATACATGATATTCGCTGGAAGTGTCCATGAACTGAAGACATTATGTTGTGTCTGTCATGTGATTCTGATATTATTGAAAGTTTGTTACGAAATGAATAAAAAAACTTGTAATTTAAACACCCCCCCCCCCCTTTTTTTTGACATGGTTTGGATTTGTCTAGAAATGCAAAATAACAATGTGGTGCTTATTTAACCTAAAATTACTTAACAGCATGAACAATATTTTTAACATGACGAATACATAAAAACGAAGATACCACCAACATCACATTCATTTTGAAAGGTCAACCAAAAAACTGTTGGCGATTCAAAATGCTGTACTTCTTTTCAAATCTAAGCCGAAATTAAGAAAGACAGAAACTTCGATATTGTACCTATTATTCGTAGTGACCTTGAGAAAGTAAACTAGTTTGAAACGTGAGAATGCTTTATAAATGACTGAATGACGGACATTCTATAATGTAATATTCTGTTTTCCTTATTTTGCAGATTGAGAATAAGTACAAAATTTCAAGTTCGGCCATAAATAACCTTTATCGCAAAAACAAGAAAGGGTAAGTAATCCCGATGAGGATTTTGTCTGCACTAATTTTATTAATAAGAATAATAAACGCTTCATTAACTCAATCTCAACATATATCCCAGCTCATCTTTGCATGAATTGTTGCTAAAAATTATTTCATTCTCCCATTATTGTTATAACTATCATTAAAACCATAAAAAAAAATTTAATGAATCTGTACTCACTCAAAGTGAACACAAATACACTCTTTGACTCTTTCAAAGTAAGCTACTTAAAGCTTGTGTCGTGAAAGGGGAAGATGATCGGCACCTAGGATAGAACCCACGACCTCCGATCCAAAACAGTACATAAGTCGGCGTTATAACCGCTAGACTATCAACCACTTCAAATGGCTGTACAAATATTTGATTCAATCTTTTAATCTATACTCAGAAAATTGCTTGTTCCTTCAACATAATGTAGGAGCTGGTTCAGTTAACATTGAGCGAGAACTCCTGCATCCATAGGGCGTATTGATTGATTGACTCGATATACCCAACTATGTGATTTTTATAAACTGCACTCATACTCTATGAAATCAGAATATTATGAGCAAATAAATTTATTATTCAGCGGGTAAGACTTCTAAACATGAGGTTTCGAGTTTGGATCCTAAATATTAATTTGCTTTGAAGTTAGAAAAAACCAGTGCATTGATAAAAATTAACTTCTGACTCTTATATATACGAAAATGTATAAAACTGCATTCAAATCTCGGAAATTTAACTACATACTTATTATATTTTCTTTATTCCAGGATTACGGCCAAAATTGACGACGAGATGCTGACGTATTATTGCAACGAAGATCTGTTTCTTCTAGAAGTTCGACAAGTTGACGAAGAATTATATGATATCACATTTGTAGAATTACCAGATCATTAGCGTACATTCATCTTTTATATAAAAAAAAAATTAAAAATTTTACGAATATTTTTTTTGTAATTATTAATATATTTTGATACAATATTATGACTCATTTTTTTTGTTTGATGTTTAATTTATAAAAAATTGACAAATTATTGTTACTGTTTTTATTGAAATTTTTTTTTTCTTAACTTTGTATATATTGCTTTAAAAGCTTATTATAATGAAACAATTTGGAAGGAATATAATTAATTATTGATTATTGGTATATTCAGTTTTTTCTATTCATTCATTCACATAAAACAACAATTATATTTGATATGAATATTGATTCCACGAATTAAAAAAAAACAAGGCAATAAAAAAACAACAGTAGACATTATTTATTTTTTAGATTAAGTTTTGTTTTCTCAAATACGTACTTAATTTTTTTCTTTACGGATAGATATTATAATATAAAAAAATTGAAATTATTAATTTTATAATTTAGTTTTTTAAAGTTAGAGTTTAGTTTATCTTTTTTGTATTTTGTTTTACATAATATTATAATATATGTATTGATTCTTCCAATAGCTTATAAGATTTTATCAGCTTTTTTTTTATTTTTTTAAACAAATAAATAAATATATCGTAAAATGATATAATAAGTATATAATATGATTTCGTTTGCATTTTTCCACCCCAAAAAAACTTTATTTTCTTTTTATTTTTAAGATCAAAATCTTCTTGAAAAGAATAATAGTTATGTTAATAAAATAATCAAAGAATATCTTTTAAATAATTATTTTACTCTCAGAGCAGATTATATTTTTATGAATGTATGTTTGTGTATTTTTTTTTACAGTTTGTATCTTTTTTTATAATGTTAATTTATCTGGTGTGTTGATCTCAATAATAAGTATCTTATGAAAGAATCATATAAAAAATAATCAAAATTATATTGTGATGCCTTTGTTGAATTTTATAAAGATAAATAAATAAATAAAATATAATAATAATTAATAAACAACATAGTCAAAGACTTCTATTGTGCCTTACAATTTTTTTTTTAAATATAAATAATGTAATCATTTTAATATAATCTTTTTTAATTATTACTATTTTTAATATTGCAATCACTTGTAAAATATTATATTATGCACATTACGTACCACAGAAATCGGAAAGGAATATACTTACATATTATTATTACGTAAGAAAATAATAATTTTTGGATGAAGGAACCGATTTAGAATATTCTGAAAAAAAATATTAAACTCCAAATGCTATAAGTGTAAATAAACTCAAAAAAAAGACAAAAATATATTATAATTATACTATAGGTATTTAAAATAATATAATAAAGTTTGATATAAATTTTTATAAAAAAAATTGAGAGTTTTACGAGTGTTATATTTATATGAACATAATAATATATGGTTATATTTTTTTTAATCTGTGATTATCACACAATTATAAATATTATCACATTTTACAGACGTTTGTTCCAAAAATTACATTATTTTTACAACGGCGCCGATTTTATTTTTTCATCACAATAAAAAAAACACATCATACAATATGTCTTGTTAAGTAATTCTAAGTTATTGTTGAAAAAAACTTTTCTTCCAAAATAATAGGTATATACTTAATCGACATTTTAAATTGCATTCCAAATTTTTATTATTATATAATAAGTATTTTTCTAAAGGACGAAAAATCTAAGTTTATGTATGTAAAAATGGAAGAATTTTTTTTTAAATCGTGATTAATTTGTAAAGTTGTTTTTTTTTTTAAAAATCATCGATCTGAAAATAAGCTCAATACTTTAATAGATTTAGAAATTGACCACTTTAATAATATAAGATAATAATATATAATTTTTTTATCATGACAATTTTGAACAAAATATAAGCAATATAAATTGCATGAAGTTGAAGATTGACCAATATTAATTAAAGACATTATATACTCATGTGTTGTATAGATATAAATTTAAATAAGTGTACCTAATGAAAATATATATTTTTATATATATTTATTTATATTTCAGTGTCTATTTTTGAAGTCACAAATTTTCCGCCAAAATTTTATCATATTAACCAATTTGTTTAACTTTAAAAAATAAATACCTGCTCTCTGCATTTAGAATTTTTTGCTCAATAATTTGTGTAAGCTTAAAGACCTTTTTGTATAAACTAATTTTATTAACAAACCTCAATTTTACGTTCACAAAATAATGAAAAACACAAACGATAGCGTTTTTTATATTCTAAAAACTAAAGTAAACTATCTTTCAAAGTCATAATTTTATATATAAACCTTTTATATAAAGGATATTTCTTTTGTTTTAAACACATATTTCATAGAATATATAAATATAAAGTGTAGATAAATCTTATATTTAAAAAAAAACTGCCATATTACATTACTTGTTTGATTTATTTAAGTGATTTGATATATAGGTACACACACGTATTACAATAAGTATAATTTTAAAAGAAAAATAAATCAAAACGATGAGGTTAGAATGACACAAGTAAAATTAAAAAAAAAATTGTAAGTATTTTTAATTCCATTTCGATAAATTTATTGTTTTTATATAAAGAAAATTTATTGAATCTGATGTTATTCTAACCTTGTTTTAAATTAAGTTTGACTTATATTGAATCAATCAATCAATCGCACTCCTAAATTAGAATTTTGGCACACTCGTTTTTATTTTTTCGGAACAACATGGGACCTGATTTTTTTTTAAAATATTTAATAATTGTTATAATATTTCATATAAATTCACTTTGATTTAAATTTAATTTTGAAAATAGTGAATACTCTTTGTGGTCATTTGGTGAATAGGGTCCGCCAGTTTTAGTAAAAATAAATACCTATATTAATTGTTTTATAACCCTGAAACTTCTCATATTATATAAGAATTTTAATTCATGGCAGAATTTTAAGAAATAGGTGAATATTTTTTTCTCATAAAGAACTATTTTGCAAAGTTTCGTGTCTGAGTGAACAGTCATAAAAAATATGTCTTATGGTGAAAGGTACCCTAGCAATTAGCAATATTTAAAAAATACTTAACAACGAAATCCAAAATGGTGTGAAGCTAAATCCTTTAAAAGTTATATATTTGAAGAATTATTTTCGTATGATTAAATTAGTATGTAATATAATTTTTTTTTTATAAATGAATCTGGGCTCACCCAAAGTGAATACAAATACACTATTAGGTCTCCTTCACACTAAGCAAAGCTTATTCCGTGCCGTGAAATATGAAAATGAATGTCATGTAAGATTTTGAGCATTCACTCCTGAAAAACTAGTTAATGCTGATAACTTAATGTGTTATTAACCATGTATGACTTGAAAATTTGCCTGTTTATTTCTGAAGCATACCACATGACTGGGTAAACGTCGCATCACCTACTTCCTAAGCAAACTTAATTTCCAGTAAAACGCAACAAAAAAAATATTTTCCTCATAATTTATCCATATTATCTCATCGTTTAAAAATAACCAGAGCTAATACGAATATTTTGAAAAAAAAAATTGCCAAATCAGTCCAACCATTCTCGATTTTAGCGAGACACATGCACAATTGCACAACTTGTATTTTTTTTGTATAAGATACAATACAAATATAGTTTAAACTCAAACAATGTGAAAAAGAAAAAATTTCATGAGAGAAATAGATTCATTATCTATAAGAAGTATCTTCTGGTATGACCCTTTTCACCATATTTCGGTAATATTACAAGAATATTATGGAAAAAAGTGCCAATTTTTATTACAAATAATTGTGAAATAACTTTCATCGTTAATTGTAAAAAAAAAAACATGATGTAATAATTCGCTCTGTATCCAATGAAGGTGGAGGCATTTATATAGAGATATTAGACTTAGGTTTGTGTCATTATAAAAATCTATGCTACGACAATTTATTTTTTCAATAGTTAGAAATGTAATGAGACTTTTCTGTATTGGCTATCAAATTATTTTGATTATTATTGGTAAAGATTCAGTTTAAACCCGAACTAAGTTCTGTTGATCTCTTACAAACACTCCTATCATTAGTATTCTCTCATCTCAATCTTCCGAGGAGGGGAAAATCCTCGCCGAAGCAAAATCAAACTCTTGCTCGAGGTCAAACCTGTTGACTCAAACCTCTCGCATGGATCTTAATCATCATCTTTCTGCTTGCGTGTTCGTCGAAAAAAATCTCATCCTCTTCTTAAGTACGTAGTGCTATTAATGAAATCTAATTCAAATCTTAGCCCGTTCCATCACTTCAACTAAATCTATTATGTTGCTTATTTCTTTAGTGCTTTAAAAAGTAACACATTGTTCAAATCTACTAAAATAACATTCAGCCAACAAACTTAAAAACATATTTGTCATTCTATTGGTTATTTTGTCTTAATTTTATGTCAGGTTTAGTCATTAGCCAGAAACGATTCTCTGTTAATACTAAACAGCATCAAAATGGGCTAAGATTGGAATTTGATCACAATTAGATCATGTTTAGACTGATTCATGAATAACCCTCCTGTTTTATCCAACTTTTTCTGTAATTATTGTCAACTAAAGATGAAACGGATATGCTGTAACTATTTGGCCGAATACCCGATATTAAAAAATATATATTTTCAGGTAATTAATTGCTATATTTGTTAAGTATCACTTAAGAAATACATTCAGTAATCACAAGATACAAATTTTGGTGAATGAATACTAACTTATCTGCATTAAGAAGTAGCCAGCGGTTTCGCGTGTCTTCATAAACCAGGCCAGCTTCAGAAAAAAAGTCTTTTGCTACACACGATGCTGCAGATTATCTTTGATCAACAGCGAATAGATTCGCAGCGTTCCGCAAGATATCCAGTATCCGGCTAAACTGTTATCCGTTTCATCTCTATTGTCAACACACCGATTTCTAAATCTTCAAATAAAATTATCATATTGATCAAAAATATTTTATAAAGTCCAATATGAATTCTCATTATATTTCTAAAGATGTTGGTGTAGCGTTTATAATCTCCGAGTAGCCATATTATCTTGTAGTTCATGTAATTCTTCTATCTTGTAATATGATTGTAATGTTAAGTTTTATTTTTATATTAAATGTACTTTCAAATATCACAAAATGATGCAGTACTTCTAATTATCTAGTGCATAATATTATTATCATGTTATATATTATTTTTATCTTAGAAACAACACAATTCTTATTATACACGAGTTTTTTTTTAAGTTTACAATAATTATTATGATTATAATAATGATTATACTCCATGATAAAAAATAAAAATAGAAAAGTCTTTCAAATAAAATTATTGAATAAAATTATGTGTATTTTTTATATCTCTTTTCTCAAATTTTGGTATTATGATGCCACAACTAGACTCCTATTTAATCTACCATTATAGAGAGGAAATGGCATGGAAATGTATTAAGAATGCTTAATGGCGGTTGTTGGAGAGAGCACTATTCTTCCTCCCATCAGATTCCCAAATAAGAAGACCCTCTGATAATGTATTCAGTTCCTTCAAAATTGAGGTATAAGGACAGGGTGGAGAAAGAGGTCGTTGACTTGTCGACACTGCTCGAGATTGTGCGCAATAGAGCGCTCTTGTAGCCTCAATTTGCCCTTAAGTGGGGTCACAAAGAGGGAATGAATGAATATTTATAAAAAAGAACCACAATTAGACTTTTCATTGTGCTTGATTTTTTAAAGATTTCGTTAGATGATTTAGGATGTAAGTAAACAAATTTTATTAATAATTATAAAATATATTATTATAAATTGAATATTAGAAATTATTATAAAAATATTACATAATTCATATGAAATTCAATTATAAGAAATTAAAAAATAGAAAATGCGTTAATCAAAATTATCGTCTGCCAATGTTGCCAAAATTAATCAGCTGTTTCTTGAATGAAAACATGCAAACTCTTTTTTTAATATGTAGCATAAAAGAAGATAATAAGTCTTAAATTGATTTACATAATCAGTTTATTTATTAATGAAAAGAACTATCAAAAGCAATAATCGTTATAACTACTTTATTAAGTAAGAATAATAAAAGCAAAAGGGATAGTAAAAATCAAAAAAGTCTAAAAAAATAGGTATATAAAGTCTTATCAAATTATCAGACAAGTATGTATAATATACAAATTAATTTAACATTTAGATTTTTTCATAAATATATGAATAAACTTATATTTTTTTTAATTAATTGATTAATTTTAGTCCATTAAATATATGTAACTTATAAAACTAAGTAAAAATCCAATTAAATGGGTTGGTAATCTTAAAATATTTAGTATGCCTTATTCTAATAATCAAAGTTTATTTTATTACAATTAATTATGATTTAATATTATGTAACCTAAAGTTATTAAAATAATACAATATCTTAAATTCTATTAAAAAGTATTATTTTTATTTACTAACTTACTCAAATTTTTTGTCAATAGTATAAAAATAGAAGTAAAGTTTGGGTAGATTTAATTAAACTACACATTCAATAATAATTATTATCAACATACCTAGGTATAGGTTTAAATTATTACCTATCAAAAACCTAAATACTAGAGAAATAATATTAATATACTTGGAATTGAGTTATTTAATCAAATGATATGATAAACCTTTAATTTGATTTACTTATAGGTTTTTACAGATTATTTCAATACTTAACTACACAAACATCTGACATATCATCATGACTACATCTGAAGCAGCACGTTGTCAAAATAATTCAAAATTCTAAAAATAACCCAAAGGTTATTCAAATCTCAATAATAAGGCAAATAAAGGAAAAAATATCTAAAAAGAAAGATTGAAAAGCGGATGTCAATAATTGTCCTGGATCAGGTGTAGAGGATCTTTTTCACAGCGCACTAGATTGAAATTGAAAGTGTTTCCCCGGAGTGATATCATTTTCCTAACATATTTAGCTATTCTGTTATTTGTTTTTCATTACATATGATTTTTTGTATTATTCCATACTGTTTCATCACCATAGCTTATTTCTACTTCATCATTATTTGCTCCTATTTCTATTTCATCATTTTCTTTTGATTGTATTCCTGATTCATCATTATATTTTGCTATTATTTCTGTTTTGACGTTATCAACAGTTTTAACTTCTGTTTCACTATTACCAATTGACTTTTCTTGTGATGTAATGTTTTCTTTTGCAATCATTTCTATATTGTCATTATTTTTTATTTGTAGATTTTCATCACTTTCTTCTTTTGATTTTACAACATTAGTTTTGTTGTCACTGTTTGGTTGTGTTCGGTTTAAGACTTTTCCTGATGTGACGCTTTCCCCATCCTGTGTTTCTGGTTTGATATCATAATTGTCAGCATTTGGTTTTGGCTCAATTGACGTACTGAAGATATCAAAAACTATTGTGTTGGATTCTATCACCTTGATATCATTATCGATAATATCTGACTTTAATTCATTATCTGTAATATCTTTTGCTTTACTATTATTCTTGCTGACAGTTGATTCTGTCATAACATATTCACCATTTTCATTCTCAACATCGTTTTCACTTTCTGTAACAGGAGTTTCAACTATTTCTTTTGCTTTCTTAAATTCATTATAGTTTAAAACTATTTCGTTATTTGTTGTAGTAATATTATTGTCTTTAAATAATACCTCTTTTGAATCTTCTGAACTAGAAGTATTATCCTTCTCATTTATCATGGATTTTTCTTCATCACTCTCACTACTGGTTTCTTCATCCTCTTCAAAACTTTCCTTTGATTCAAGAGCGTTTAATTGATTGTATAGTGCTTTATTATGTTTTTTTGTTGTACTTACACTCGAATAATTATTTTCATACGGGTTTTTTGGTATCAAATTGAAGTCCTCAATATCTCCAGACTCAGAACTTTCATCTCTAATATTTTGGTCTCCTAGAGTTTTATTTTTTACTTTTTCGTCCACTCCTTTCATCAAATTATATAACTCAGCACCCAGATTGTACAAACCTTTCGCCTTTGTATCAATTTCACTCAAGGTTTCAATTGTTAGGATAGGAAAATTTTCTTCATTTGTTTCATTTAAATCTTTACCTTCAATTTGTGTTACGGTAGTGGTTTTTGTATTGTTTTCTAAATTTAAATCGCCGGATTTAGATTCAATAACCTGTTTCGAATCTAAATGATCATCAAGATTTTCAGTTTCTGATGCATTTATATCAGTCTCAAAATTTGTAGAAACTTTAAAAGAACTGGTTGTATTTTCAATGCTATTTTCCAACTCTGAAGATGATATACTGTTGATTTGAGGTATTTCCAACTTATCAATTGATTCATTAGTTGTATTATGTTGAAGTTCTTTTGTTTCCGTATAATTTTTTTCTCGGTTTTCGTATTTGACAGTGACTGTTTCAATATTTTCAATGTCAATACTTTTTGTTGAAGTATCATCATCGCTCAAAAGGGATCGGTTTTCGATATCATTATTTTCCCGAATATCCAATACATTAGTTTCATTCTTCAGTCCCTTTGCATTGATCGAATCTCTATTAATGTTTTCAAATATTGGATCGATAACGGTCTGTGTAACATTTTTGCCATTTGATAAAATTTGTGAAAATGATGGAACTGTTGTAGTAGATGAATGCTTATTTTCATTGTTTAGGGTGTTAGTATCTTTGGATGTATGAGAATTTTTATTAAGAACATCTTTCTCCTCATTTACAGTTTTATTGAACAGAAGTTCATGATTTATTGTTTCATTTACAGAAGAAATAATCTGAGTCACGTCTTTTTCTATAGAACTTTTTATATTTTTGATAAATTCTATCAGAGGATGTTTAGGTCGTGGAGAAGAATTCAGCGATGTTTTTTCCTTTGGTTTGGTTTCGGCAATAAATTTATAGCTCTTTTCTTTTTCTAAGTTTTTATCATCCACAATTTTCTTGATAATAATGGAGTAGTTGAAAGGAGCATTATCATCCATTCCTTCATCGTCATAATGCTCATGAGTACAGTAAAGCCTATGGGTTTCGAACATATCTGGAATTTTTTCTACATAATCATTAATTTGTTTTTCAAATTCTACTATTTCTGGATCACGAACGATCACTTCATAATCATGGAAACCTTCAACATCGTATTCTGTTCGTTCGTGTACATTAGTTGGACGAATCTTTCTGCGGATCCACCAGTATTTGGAGTCTGGGTCTGTAAAAACAAACATACATATAATAATGCACAATATTTTTAATTGAAATTTGTGGTTTAAAAATAATTTATTTTAGGTATGAGTTTAAGGAATGCGGCGAAAAATAGGTATTCAATCTCAAAATCATCAATAATTGCATAGTATGCCAAATTATAATGATAAAGAAATTAATCTGTATAAATATTTGAAAAAAAAAACAGCATTTCTTCATATGGGCTTGACCAACAAAATAATGTCCTCGTAATTTGGCCTACAAATGTGCAAAAGTTAAAGAAAAAGAGTTTCCAGAAAATATCTACAACCTTGACTAGGAATTCTACCGTTCATACACCAGGGAAAGTTTTGGCGCCAAAATTCACAAAGCAGTTGGGAAAACCAATATCTGGTGAGCGCGGCCTTAACGTGACAATAATTTCGTGAATTATGCTCTGTTAGAAATAGCATAATGCCCATAATGGTCCACTGAACATTTTAGGGTGCATTTAGAGCACTTCATTATATAAGCTAAACCAACAAAAGAGAATCCAGTGCTCTTAATAATGGATAGCCACGAATCTCACATATTATCAATACAAACAATTGATATTGCACCATACCTCACACAAGATGCAGCCTCTAGACCGGACTGTGACTACAAACACTTTTATAATAGTTTTGCAGAGCAATGATGGCGAATCTAGACCGGACTGTGTTTGGACCTTACAAACACTTTTATAATAGTTTTGCAGAGCAATTATAGATACCTTGGAAAGGCAATCACCTTTTTTGACATTGCTGGAATTATTGGGAGAGCTTTAACAGGGATAAAGTTAATTTGTTCTATAAAAGTCTGACCGAAGTGATGAGTAAAAATATCGTAATAAAATGAGGTTGTTAAAAATAAAATGTAGTAGATATTACAACATTTAGACTCGTTTTTTCATTTCTAATATAAGTTTTTAATGTTTGCGTAAAGGTTTTTTTTCTGTTACATTTTGTTCTCATTGAATTGATTTTATTATGATCGTTCATATTTTTTTTTTCAAAAATTCAATGTCGATGACATACACATTTTTTATTAAATTGTCCAGAGAAACGAAACCTAATCCGAACTAAGCCGACTTTCTTTTATATCTTTAGATTTACTCTGGTTCGACTACTTTAGTACTCGGCGAAAGAAATTTCATACAAAATATGTGACGAGGAAATTTCAAACATTTACGTACATAGGTACTAAATTTGTGTTCCCCTTTTTGTTACATAAAGAATTCCTTATTTTTTAAATATTAAGTAAGTTTATGTACATACAACAAATTAATTAATTAAATTAAATATTCTTACCTTGATAGTCTATAGGTGTCGAAGACACATGAATAAATATTAAACAACAAATTATCAAAAACTTGGGAGTCATTTTTAAATATTGAGCACTGATCGAAAGATTTAATAAACTTTCACGTCTTGTTATTTGTTTGACATCTAACAATTGAATTAAAACATTTAAAAAAAATTTTGAGTGAAATATAATATTATAAAAGCAATATCTGAAAAGAAACAGTTGAAAATATTTCTACCCAGTTTAATAATAATTGTATGTCCGCCTTTTTTTAATATTGTTACATTCGTAATTCAGCTGAATTAATAAACTAGCTGTGTTACCCAGGGACACGCGTAAACAGCTAGAACAGCGAAATCATTCCGCTAACTTTTTTTTGTTGGATTGCTATTTGTACAATTATTATAATAGAAAGTTGCCTAATCTTTTAAGGGATTTTTGGCTGCTTTTTTGAAATTTGATTTAAGATCTGTGATGATAATAATAAAAATGATGGCTGATTTTAGAAGACTTAACGAAGGTAACGTTTCTTATAACTTTTGACAATACAAACTATTCTATTTTTTAAATTTAATTGGCGTTTGACAGAATGTGCCCTGCTAACATAGTTTAACGGACGCATCGGTCAGAACAGAATTATATTGATTAAATAGGTATATGTACATTGTACATACATAATTAACTTATCATTATGGAGAGATCGCATACCATACTAGGTACTTACTCTTTTTCTTCCCTCTCTTCGTGTTTTTCTTTTAAATTTACGATCAATTTAAGTTTTGACATAGACTATATGACAATGCGAGAAGGACATAGGTACATGCCAAAAGATCTTCTCAAAATGCTCCACAAACTGATATTTTCACGATTAGAAAGAATGCTAGAAGTAATCTGCCAAACACTCCCAGAAACACTGACATTCACGGGTACTAGGAATAGAAATAAAATCAGGGCGGTCGAGCACCGACTATCAAGGGTATCTAAGGGATTTATTTTTGCACTATTGTTCGGTTATATAATAAGCTCCCTCCTGGTGTGAAGCTCTTGAATGATGGGGGGGGGGAGGTTTGAGAGAGGGGTGAAGGCGTATCTGGTTGACAAATCATTTTATTCCATTGACGATATGATTAATGAAACAGAATGCATCATTCAGCATTGATGAGAATTATTTCTTTATTTTCTCCAATTTTATTCATATTAACGGATTGTCCTGTGTTGCTACAATCGGTTCCAATTTCTGTAATCATTGCTTCTGTTTCATTAATGTCTTTTTTTGTTACTGACGATGCTCTAATTTTCGACCCTTTACATATGAATTAGAGCAAATCTTTAATCTTAAAAATTAAAACTTTTATACCTACATAAGCCTTGTGTAAAGATTGTATGTTTTGTATTTTTCTTGTTAATTATTATTGAAGCACTCTATAACGTGCCCAAGTGCCCTTTATGGGTCTATGGCGCAAACAAATAAAATAAATAAATTAAAACAATGCGAGTTAAGTTACTTCTAGGACCACCTATATGCAACAATAAATTATTATTTTCAATTTATTATTTCGAGTAGGTAATAATTGGCACGTAGAGAAAAATCTCGGTGAATATAGAAAACACAATTATTCTTGACTGGTAGCAGTCGACACAAACATACATACAAATGAACAAAATAAAAAGTATTCAAAATATTTTTCAAATCATCTATATTATTATTTTTTTTACAGTAGCAAAAGATTTTTTCTATTCTGTATAATACCTATTTTAAATAGGAATCATTTCATACCAAAGTATATATATAAAAAAACAAGTAGGTACATTATATTATTTACTGTACAATATCGCATAACCACTAGCTAAACGGCTAAAATAATACAAGAAACAAAAATATGATACTCATCGCACTGGCTGGCTGTCATTTTAAAACCAATAGAATAAACCATTATAATATAATGTAAATATTGTGTCTAGAAAATCAGATTGTGATTTATCACTGATTTTCTTTAGACCATCCTTAAAACACCCAATATTATTTACATTAAAATCCCTTCAGTTTTGAAGGATTAGCTATAGTAAAACCAACCAATCTGCACTGAAGAAATAATATACTACTTATAGATAAAGATTATCACCTTATTTGACATTTAAATACAAAATAATTCAGAAAAGCTAGTATATAAAAATACATTAGAACAATCACAGAAATAAAAATCAGTAAACGAGTTTTAAATACACCAGAAAACTATATTTTATTGTTGAGAGTACCCAAGGGAACGAATCCAGAATCTTCCAATTTTATACTATATTTAGGCTTTTCATGGTAAAAGTGTTTCTCATGCGCAAAAGAAGGAACGTAATATCGGTTGTAAGAATAGAAAGGTTGGGGATGTTTTGAGTATTCAACATAATCCGAATGCCCAAAATTGTAATCTTCCAAATGAGGTATGTACTCCGCAGGAAGGTTATTGTAGTAATGCGGATAAAAATCTGATTGTGCAGTCGTTGGGACTTCGGTAATGCTGACATCTTCGTAGCTAGAGGCGTTGGCGTAATAATGGTAGTATGGATAAGGGTAAAATTGTCCGGATGTAATGTTGACGTTGAGTGTACTGTTTTTATCATTTCCAATTTCACTGGTGATAGATTCACTGCTGTTTGTATTCGAAGAAGAAGATAATGGAGTTGAGGATGTAGTTGATGTTGATGAAGGAGACAAGGTTGGTGATGAGCCTGTAGTTGAAGATGATGAAGCTGTTGTAGAAGGAGTCGATGTTGTTGATGAAGACGATGAAGTAGAAGACATTGTAGTTGTTGCTACTGTCGTTGATGAAGTAGTTGATTGAGATTTGCTTGTCGTCGTTGTGGAAGTTGTTGTAGGGTTTTCTAGCGCATTTTGACGTAATCCATCAGACGCTTTAGGAATTGTTATTGTGTGATTTTTGGATACGTTTTCTTTGATATTATCTATAGGTTCAGCGTTACTTATGTTATGAAGTTTATCATCAAAATCGTCTTCTTGAAATGGTACGGGGATTATTGATATCAAACCTTTTTCATCAAAACTATTAATCTTGTTGTTATCTTTTTCTTTTTCATATCGCATCAAATATTTGTCGTTCTTTAATTCACCCATCAACAGCTGTTGGCTAATTTGTTGCATTTGGCTTTGAATATCATGTGTTTCATCTATGTTGGACTGATAATCAAAGTTTGGAGAAAGGGTCAAGTCCGAGTCAGAATTTCCCACCGGAGGATACTGGACTGGTGGTATCAACGTAGCCAAAGGATAAAAATATGGGTATTTCACATAGGACAAATAGAGAGCTCCGTCAAATAATTTGGAAAATAAAGAAAGTTGGGCATCTTCTCTACGGTCTGCGTGATAGCTTGTGGGACCTATTCCTTGAGCGAAACGAAAGCCGGTAAGGAAACCCAACAATCCGTATATTGTTTTTGGTTTCCGTTTGGTCATTTGGTTTGTGCCATTTACGGTCTCTTCCGAATCTATGAATCCATTTGTTGGAGCAAACTGGATTTTATCTTCCAAAACACTTCCACTATCTCTGTTTTCAAAGGGCTTGCTGGCATGACGCTCTGAAACAAGAAAAATCCCATTAGGAACATACGAAAGAAACCAATATCTTCATAAATATTGTGTATTGATAGAAAAAAGTTCTTTGTGGTGTGATTTAAGGTGCTTGGGTAACCAACTGTAGTGACTTTTACAAATAAGTCAAGGAAATAAAGCAGCCCGTTAGCCTGGAGCTAGAAAGCTTCTACATAGGTGGAGAATAAAACTTTTAAACACTGCGAGATTTTTAAGGTCAATAATATAGTGACATTGATAAGAGAACTACTCTGATTCTTCAAATACGAGAATCTTATGATAGAAGTGAAATGATCTCTCTGTTTCATGCATTAAAAACCCTTTGAGACAGTTAGAAACTCAAAAATAAAAAAAGACTGTTTTGCAGTAAGCTGGAAGCTGGAACAAGACGAATTTTCTAAGGATACAATGAGGTCAGATCCTGAAAAAGTGATAAGCATTCATTCGTTGGTCAAAGAAAACGTAAAAAAAACAGGTCATAAGGATTTGCCACAGGATTTGCTACATAATTTTATACTTGACATACCTACTGATGAATATCAGAGATGGTTCACAGAGGCCATGAAATAAAAATGATGGGTATTTTTGACGCTATAATAAAACCAAATCTCCAGATCTCTTGGAAATAAGTAACTAATAAATAACCAAGTAAGGCTTCTGAAACATACCTTTGAAGATGATACTGAAAATGAAAAGTAGAAAAATCTGCTATAGGTAAATAGATATAATAAAAAAATGAATACCTGTAGGTAATCCTATATTTCTACAAGAAACGTGAACTCCTAGGAACAGAAAGTACACTAGACATAAGCGAAGACACATAATGCAATGCACGACTGGAATCCACAGAGTACGTATAAATTATGAAATTAATTTAATCAAGTATTGAAAAAGGCAGTGACTCTCATCCCGCATGCCCATTACGAAGCAGAAAACAAAAGTCGGATGTAATAGGAACACCTGATAACGCGTTATATTATGTAGCAAAAACTAAAATGTGGACATTTTGAAGTGAAAGTGTTCGCGTTACGCACCTGCATAGATATGAAAATTACATTGGATTTTTTATGCGGGAATTATTATCTAAACGAAATGTTAAGGTACTAGCTGACCCGCCCGTCGAACTTCGATCCATCTTAGAATAAAACAAGGTTGTGTTAACTTCCTTACCGTCTTCTGACATCTAAAGTAAGTATTACCAAAATATAATAAATCCTATCCACCACGATTCTGATAAATGAAATAAATTCATTTCTGATAATATGGCGTTGTTGGATAATTCCGATTATCCCATTAGACGATGATTTATGTTAAAACACGGAATTCAATTTAAATAAGTTATAACATAACAATTTTTGATTTTGAGGCGGGAAGTTCAACGGCTAGCTTTAAATATCTTTCAAGAGATGGCGGTGTAGTAGAAAATAAGTCAAATAATAATATTATGATGTAGGTACGTACTACGATTCTACGTACTACGTTAACACGTTGAGCTGCACAGTTAAAAAAGTTACTGATCAGTTTGTTGATTGAAAGAAAATCTACCTAGGGATCCACTATATAATATATAGCTACTATTAAACTATATAATATACATATTATTTATTTATTTTATTTAATCTGTTAAATATCAGTGCAATAGACTTAACAGCTTCAAAAAGCCTTTGCGTCTATTACACTTACAAGAAAATACATAAAAAAAAAACAATAAACAAAGAAGAATAACTAAAAATACAAGTTATTTTCATATTAAAGTAAATCATTTCCATTTCTACACCAAATACTCGATTCGCCTGCAGAAAAACTCATATGTAATATTGAAAATATCCACATCATTAGACAGCTGATTCATCATGATCAAGAGCATCGCTCGGTTGATTGGTGAATTTTTTTTTTATAGCGTTAGTACGTCCTCTATGCACATAAAATAAAACATGGGAGCGAGATCTCATGTAATCGTCAGGGACATAGAGGCTCAGCTCAACTCATTATGTACATAATAGCCATTATAGAATAGTCTAGCTAGGACCTAGATATCTAGGTATGTAGAATCTAGGATTTCGATTTATTTATAGATAGGCAAACATTGTGGATTTTGACATTAGCCGGGAGACATAAACATAAACAAAATGTTTAAGAGTTGGTATGAGTGTGTTTATACATCAATGAGCTAGATACATTCTAGCTCATTGTTATACATAAACCCATCACTATGGTTTGTGTATGTGTGGTGTGTGTGTGTGTGTGTCGCCATGGCCGCCATTTTGCATCCAGCCTAATGTCAGATGACGTCATCCTTTTATGGTCTATTGTCAATAATCACAGTTTTTGGTTCAATACGGAACTTGTTTATTTTTATAAGGTAGCTGGTACTACTCAACTTTTTCACTAATGACAATAATATTGTTATCATTTTTTTAAGTAATGGCAATAATTGAATTCAACAGTCATTTTTTTGACGCTGACATTGTTTTGTTTGTACGAAATTTGCCGGTTGGAGAATAATAGTTGGTGATTAAAGAAGAAACTGCAGAAATTTTGTTTTTCAGGAGCAAAATCGATTTCATAATGGCTGAAACACCTGATTACGCTAAAGAAGAGAATCAGATTGCAAGGAGTAAATTACGTGAAGGATTTCTGCGAAAAATGATGGAGTTACAAGGTATAGGACAGAACTGCACATTTTCATAATTTATATTTTTAGGATATAGTAGGAACTATTCTTAAATAAAGGTTACTTAGCTTGCACCATAAACTTTAGATTTATCAAAAAAAAAATGTTAAAACTATTTTTTAATAATCACTTACTACGAAAATTACTGACATCCGAATTCACCTTGACTCACACATTTACTAAATCTTGCTTGTTTTATTTAGTTGTAAGTTATGGGTTTCTAACTGCTTAATGTACTATATTATGCTTCACTAGATGTGTTTTTTATCGAAATGAAATTGAATGTTTTGTTGTTTTCATCTACAAAATATAATGAATGCCCAATGGTAACAGTCCACCGCTTTCGTACTTACAGTGTACTGGGGATCGTGGGCTTAAATCTCAGAGCCAAGCATTTTCTCTTTCACAATACAGCTTTCCTTTGTGAAAGACTTTGAAAATTTGCAAATAAAATAAAAGTGAATGTACGATAAAAAATAAATTGGATAGTTTAATTTATTAGCTAGTGTGGTACTCTCATTCTTCTTCCTATGCCATGTCAGGTTCCCCTGGCGTAGGCTTCTCTGTCCTGGGCTAACCGGAACAGTTCTTCCACTCGCTGGATTCCGGTCCATTGTCTGATGTTTCTCAACCAGAACATCCGCCATCTACCACACCTCTTCTTCCATCAATTTACCCTTTCTTTATAAGGTGAAGCAGTTTGTATTTGGTGTCCCAGGTAGGACATTTTCCTTCTCTTGAACATTTAGTTTTACATTAATATTATCATCGCAGAAGAGTGATCTTATGTTATTAAACGCGACTCTCGCTATCTCTATTCTGTACTTCGCCTCTTTTTCGGCACCTATATTGTCCCAACACTCCCAAGATACTATGTGCTACTTTGACAAACAATATTTCGATGGGAATATTAATATTCACTGCAAATGGTGAAATTTCGGGATCATATGAGGGTTTATCGGTAAGTCTTTTAAACATAATTCATCAGAATGAACAAACTGTGCATTCGACATTATTTTATACTGGATACTACAACTTATATTTATCTAACAATGAAGTTTTTTTCGAAGGAAAAGATGAAACGATTCTTTTACCCATCATGTGGCATGCCGAGTCCCTTAAGGGGAAGTTAGAGAGGATGGTTTTCCACTTCTTCACCTTTCACCAACATAAAATTTCTCGTAGAACCTCTTCTTTTTCTTTTACTTCCTATAATCTGGATCAATGGAAGCTAATGGTGAATAGTTTCTATAGTGTAAAGTGATCATTTTAACTAAACGTGCCGCTAATGCCAGGGTCATAAGTCCCAATGGTCCAAATTCAGCTAAAAAAATTCAATATTTACTTCAAGTATTGAAAAAAGTGCAACATAAATAAGAACCATCTACAGTCATGTAGGTAAAGTTATCAAAAATATGAATACAGTATTGAGTTTTCAAATTTCAGGTAGTAAATGCACAATACTCACTCATGAGAAAACTGTGATCAAAGGAGAGTTCAAAGGCTTCAATGTGGATGTGCAAGAACTGTTATTTGACAACCTGGAGACTCCTACAGGGAAAGTGCCCCATTCCATAGTCAGAGCCAATGATGTCATCTCCCTGGAGTTTGTCGATAAGAAGGATGAAACGTAAACAAGTGAGTATAAACAGCTTACCTGGTTTTCAAGCGGATATTTCAGTTCATGTAAAAATATTGTAAATAAATTTTGTTTATTTTTTTTAACAAATCTTGTCATTTTAATCTTCCATCACTCTGTAAGTCAAAGTTTTAAGTAATTAATCTTTACAGTCAATGAGTTTGGTAGTACAGATGAGAACTGACACTTGATTTGGTTTTAAGGATCTTTTTTGAGACGAAATGTAAACTTTTTGATGCGTGGATGTTGCCTATTCTTCTGTATGGGTGTGAGTCCTGGCACCTGACCAAAGCCCAGGCACAAAAAGTCACCGCGTTCGAAACAAATTGGCTCAAGAGAATTTTGGGTGTAAGATGGTACCACCACATCAAGAATGACGCTATACGCCGGCACATCCAGCGTATGACCATCACTTGGAGATGAAATGGACTTGACTGGGAGATGTGTTAAGGATGCCGATTTGCTGCTTGTTGACAATTATGCGGCACACCCTCATTTAGACAATCTACAAAATAACAGCTGGAATTTCTTTCTCCTAATACCACATCGTAAGTGCAACCAAAAAAAAGTGAAATTCCCTTAATTGGGACAAAATGCCCAAGTCCCGATGCGTCCCAATTAAGCAGAATCGACTGTACTGACAACTCATTGTCTAATACAGATTTGTATTCATTATAGTAAGGATAAAAATATGAAGACATGTCATATGAAATCTTAATTTCACTAAGGATACAAAAACCATCATTTAGGTAAATTGATAAAAAAAATATATTTATTTCATAAATATCTAAGTAAATAAACAAATATATTCATTATAATAATTAAACTATTCTCATTACCATGATTAAAAACAGTTTTCCTTATACTTTGTGCAAAGGTCATCACTGTGTCATACTGTGTAAGTATTTATTACCTACTTATAAAAAAATATTTATACTTAAATAATATTTGAGGTTAGATAATTATTAACGATAAAATGTTTTTTTTTGACATCACACAATCATTAGTAAACATTAAGAAAATTATCTGTATTGTATACGACACTTGGCAAATAATATGGGTCAAATCATTTGCTGATTGCATATTTAAAACGGTGTATGTGGCAATTTTTTTTTTCAAATTTAAATAAAGTACCTATACTATTAGAAGGAGAAAATGAAACTGAATCAAATGGTATACTTGATTTAATTTTTAAAAAATTGTCACATGCACCATTTTGAATATGCAACCCATGATATATAAAAATGGATTCCTATTTCCTTTGGTGATCGCATCACTTGTGAACGCTGGACAAATTTCATTATTGTCAGGAGTTCTTAGAAAAGAATAAAATTAGGAAAAACTACACAGAAAATAAGAAAATTTAAGAAAACTGACCGTAGATAACCTTCTTAGTTTTTTTGACAGTATAAATTTTTGAATTTATATTGGAATTTGAAGTATTGTCATTTATTTGATAGTTGGTACGATTGACAGAATGTGCCCTGCAATCATTCTATAAAACAGATGCATTCGTCAGAATTATATTGGTAAAATAATGAATTTATCATTATAAATATTTATAGTTAACACAGGACAATGTCCGAATGCCAGTAAAGTATAGAAGGCTAGTGTCCTGTGTTCCAAGAGAACCCTGAAGCAAAAAGTTATCCAATGGTTTCGGTCTCTGTTCTGATTTCGTTTGTTGCAAAGTTATAAAATTTGTGGTAGATGAAAAACGCCATGACTTTATGGCTTGTGGGAATTTATGTTACACAGTGGTTTCACTAAAATTTTAAATCACAATAGATTACATAGAACTAATAATAATAAATACTGTTATACCAATGGTTTTTTACTTCAAAATAATTTTATTTTACTCTTCGGTACAGCTTACAGAATTTATTGCCAAATGCAATATTTTCAAGTAAGCCAATCCCGTCCATTGCAATACAGATGAATCTGGGGTAGAAGTTTCAAGTGATAATAGTATATAACCTTTATTGAATAAAAACACATTTTAAATACAGAAAGACATGGTTTAAAGGATCATCATTATAAAACTACTTATTGAAAATGTGTTAAAAATCATGCTTCGGTAGGGAAATTTAAATAAAAAAATAGAAAAATTCTTACTCGACCAGAAATCGAACCATGAACCTTTCGATAGTGAGTATTGTACTTCAGACAACCAGACTACCATGGTTGGTAGGGGGTAAATAGAGATTGGACGGGACAGGGGATAAGAAAAACAAATTGCCACAGATAATAATTTCAGCAACTCTATAAAGTATAAGAAAACAATACTTCATCCAATTTGTTTTGTAAAAAGGCAAATTGAGTTGGAAAATGTCTCATTTGAATTGTACACATTCTAATAAATTTGACAAATGTCCAATTTGAAGTAAAAAAAACCCTGAATGTAAACCCAAGTTAGTGTGATTAACTTAAAATCATATGGAATGGAGAATGTAAGTAAACTAGACACTATATATCACAGATTCATATTGAATTACAGAGGTTTGACATCTTCTGATGTTTTTTTCACACTATCACTTTTAATGTCTTTTACGTCTCTGTTCTCTTGCTGTTTTTTTTCCTCATTGTTGTCATCACCATAGAGATCCAAGTCTTTACTCAAATACCACACAAGCCCATCCAAAAATACACCAATCAACGTAAAACCTGAAATGATAATTATACAGTTGCAATAATATCTTTTGATTCACATTAAAAAAAAAAATCGTCATTTTTATTGTTCCAAATTGACGACTGGATTTTTTCGTATTGAATTTACTTTGAAACCAGTTGTTAGCTAAAAAACAGAGGTATGCCACAAATTAGGACAAAAATAAAAAACACATCTAGCGTCATCAAAACGCAATGTTTCGAAGACGAGAAAGACCCTCTCATATTGTATTTTATTCTTTCGAGGCAGAGCTGATGAATCTGGTTATGGATTGGAAGGAGGTCATCGAAACTGTGCGAGATCGAGCGCAGTTTCGAGAGCTCTTGAGTGTGCAAAAATAAATCTATGCATTAATTAAGGAATATGATCATAAGTATTAAGTATTATAGTCATACATCACGACATGAACAATACAATTGAAAGTTTGATAACACTCTTGAAATTTGGAAAATAATATTAGATTGTATATAGTACTAGCTTTCCCAACAGACGTTGTTGTCCTGTAGTCCTTACTATAAATATTGAATTTGTAGTTTATACAATAATACGTCTAAAATATGTTTGAATGTTCAAAAAATATTTCAGAAAGCTTGGTAAAAACTCCATCAAAAATCTGTGTACCAATATTTTAATGTCAATGGTTGTGAGGTAAACAATATTTTTTTTTAGAATTTATCATTAATGGTATTGGCGTCGCAGGAAGTCCATTCCATACTAAATTTAATATTATTTCTTATACATTTTTCAACTTTTTAATAGTTGTTCTGTTATCCGGAGCGGAGCTGAATCCATTCATCCAGCAAAGGTAAAAATCTGTTCAGCCGATTTCGAGTTATAGGTGTTCGCACTAACCCAACTTTCTTTTATATTGTAAATCATTGGCATACAACATGGCTAAGATATACTCACAAATAGCTGTTGTGTTGATGTATATCCTGTATGTATCCTTATTGTACATCAGACAGTTGGTGTGCCTGCCACACTGCTCGCCCCACTCGATACACGTGGAGTCAATGATGGCTCCGTAGATTATGGGACCAGGAATCAGAGCGCACAGTGAGATCAGCAAGAGCAACAGTCCTTGAGCAAATGACTTGTCTCTTACTTCTACGCTCCTGTAAACACACAAAATAATAACATAAGGGGCAATAGGCAATAAAGACATTAACAAAAAGCCAATAGGCAATAAAGATGAGACAATAACAAAAATGGATATATTCATATCCTGGCGCCGAATACATGACAGCAGTCGCAGTCTTTAAATTTGGTTGGTCTCTTGTTCAAATCAATAATTTCCAACTTTTATCTCTATAATATCTCATTAATTACCTATTTGATATCTACTTGTTGTATACATGGGATTTTTGGACATGTTGAGAATTCTCATGAAATTTATACATTCTTAACGTAAAATGACACAACAAGGCAGCCTTCAAAATAACAGTAGAAGACGGTCGTAAGCCCGCAGTGGTTTCTTCCATTTAAAAATAGAACATCAGTAATGAATTGTTAGTCATTAGTTGTTACATATTTAAAATTTAAAAATCGAACATTAGCAATGAATTGTTAGTCATTAGTTGTTATTTTTTCTGTTACATATTTGTTTTGTAATGTTTGTATTAAATATTTGTAAGTGTATTTATGACGCTAACCTGTAATTGACCAATATATTCCCAATCTTCCCTGATGAGCCAAGAATATTTGTCAGCATTCCCACTATAGCGAACATGTAGTAACCAAAAACACAATTGTTTGAGCATGTCCCAGCGTCTAGTATGTTCCACGCTGCTAAATCCACATTCGGACCTTGACTTGTGCCGTTACCAGGAAGAGGTGGAATGCAGGAGCAGTTGCTGTACGTCTGAAAAATCAACATCAATTTTATATCCATCACACTACAGTATCATAGTACTGAGTAAACAACTTGGTAACCAAGTCACACTATAGGTCAAACCAAAGTTACGAAAATTGTGTAGCTTCAATTTTATGTATAAGTACCCACTCATACATGATTTACTGAAGCCAATTTTGTTGTAAGAAAGTATGTCAAATATATTGGCATAAGTAATGTTAAATCGAATTTTGTGCATTTTACAGACATCAAAAAAATACAAAAATTTGAAGGAAAATATTGTATCAAACCAAAAAGACCAAGCTTTCTTACACATTTCCTTTCAGTCTTATAAATTCTTTTTCTAATCCAACTAGTATCCATTCTTTCATTCCATTCCTAAACCATCTCAACTCATTTACTTCCTTCTTTGTAGCTACACTAACTTCCATACCACATTCTTTTCTAATATTCACATTCCTTTCCATTTCCACAGAGTCTTTCCACATATTCTTCGTAGAACTCTAATCTCCACTGAATTTTCACTACATTCTTCTTTCACTTTTCGCATCCATACATCATACGTAACAGGATTGCATTATGCACTAGTTTTTTAGCTTGCAGTGAGACGTTGTCCATCATTTTTCAAAATAGGTCTTAGTGCACTGACCACCCTGCTATCAGCTACTTTATTGGCAAACATTACCAGTTTTGCAGGTTACTAGGTTATTTATCTAGCGACAGCAATATAAATGAATCTAACCTGTGTGTACGAATTTACAGATGTACATCCAGCGTGACATGGAGAGAAAAATATCTGTCCCGTGGGCTGATGACAAACGGGTTCGTATTTCACCTTGTCACACATACAATCGCTGTTGCATGCCATTGACAAATCAGCCCTGAAAATAAAAATTCTAATTAGGTAGGTACATATATATAAATTCACAAAAGTTTTATAAATTAATAAATAAAGATGCTATGAAAAACTGTCTTATGACAATATTGTGTCGATTGAGTTGGATAAATGAATAAGTTTTGTACAATTTATGTACGTATGTATGTTTCGTAATGTTTATGTACTGTCTTATTTTTGTATCCATTTCACTGTCTGTATATTATATTAATGTTAAAATAAAAATAAAAAGAATTCGGAAATTAGAATCCAAAACTGTAAGAAATGTGATAATGCGGTGATTCCACTTTAATTTTGAGTTGAAAGCATTAAAAAAAGTTATAAATAAATAATAGAATCCATACCAAAAAGGTTCAAAGAAGCTATAAAATCTAAAATTAGTTTAAAAATTACTTTATTTAATAAATATCTAACTTTCTCAAATGCTGTGTTTTCTGTTTTGTTTACCCGTATTCACATTAATTCGCACACTAGTGTTGTATAATATATGAATTGTTGTTATAGTAAGTATCAAAGAATTAAAAAAAAAGAGCTAAGTACCTACTAGTTTTTATTTAATAAAAAAATATACTTTCCATGTTAATAAACTTTATATGCTAATAAAAAATCATGAGTACTTTCTATGCTACTAAAAAAAGCCTAGGTACTTTCCATGTTAATAAAAATCCATATTTTCCATGTTAATAAAAATGCATATTTTCCATGTTAATAAAAGAAGCATACCTTCCATGTTGTGCTATCAACTGCTCTACGGATGACATGGGACAAGATAAGAAAATGTATGAAAACTCTCCAAGTATATACACAGAGCCCACAACAAGATTCCAGGCTAAGAGCTTTCTGGGTAGAGGTTTCTTCTTTGAGATGTACCAGCCCGACAATAGGAACCCGGCTATCATGCCAATGAGGATAGCTGGACCGATGATGATAGTGGATGTGGCTGCCGGTCTGCTGAATTGTATTTCAATATACTTCGCCATATAAGTCATGTAAGCACTAGCGCCCAGTACGTAGAAAACTCCAGCTAGTATATTGGCCATCAGTATCTTGTTTTTCAGCAGTCTTGATAGAGCATTTGGTAGTTCTGTAAATAAAACATGCATAGTTAAATGAGCTGTGTTCAATTTAGATTCACACATCTGGTAATACACAGAACTTTGGCCATTTTTGTTTATTATTGATTGATTGTCATACAAACTATCGACTTACTGAGTAATACTCTTAAGTATGATAAATTTTTTCTGTAGTAGCTTTTCTACATAATTATGATGATTAAAGGCAAGAATATAGGGATTTTTAAGATTCTGATATTGAGATTTCAAAGTATAATAAAATGGTAAAATACCTTTCATTGTTGGGAAATCCATCTCTTCTGGTTTGTCAATCTGCTTTTTGTCCCCGAGTATGCCTTCCTGTGCAACTATTTCTGCAGAATAAGCATTCTTAGCCAGAGGAAGTTCATCTTTTAAAGTCTTCTCCGTTATAGCCGGTGTGAATTTTGGATACTGAGGTATACCATTTTCGGGACTTATCTTATTTGGTGCAGATTTGGGTAAATGTTTTGGAAATATTCCGATTAGGAAAGAAAACACAAACATGACGAGCCCGAGAATAATCCAACCCAACCACCAAGCGCCCATCCATCTGGCATCATCTTTGGTGATCAGTGGCGTTAACGATGGCTCGATGTAGATCGATAAGCACAACGGACCCAGGACAAAGCCGAATGCAGGTCCCAGGGTTCGTAAGGCACATGCATAACCTGTAAACATTACAAAACGTTAGCTCCAATGTTTACAATATGTTCCAAACTATTTGCATGAATTACAATAATGAATTACCTAAAAGCATTGGAGTATTTTTCTTTTTGGTGTTGTCGTCCATATAAGTATTGCCCAGAGAATAGTAGAGAGTGTTGCCAATACCCAAAACAAATTGGGATATGAACACCAAAATAACTGGCAACATTGATAGATCATTCAACAAAACGGAGTCTTCGTCACAGTTGACATCTATTCTGCTTTTGGAGCAAAGCATTGCTTTGCCACTGATGGGACTCGTTGACGAATTCTGATAAAAGTCTGAGTACTCCTTAGTCAAGGCTAGGGCTTCCTTCAAATTAAAAAAAACAGAATCATTTGAATATTTCAAATTGTATTTTTATTATTCTTCTTGAGTTTTTGATTATAACAGAAGACATACATCACCTGGTCCATATATGAAATGTGGTAAGGCCAGTATGAAACAGGACAAAGAACAAAATAGGACACCCCAAGCTATCCACCTTGGCCGGTTTCGTTGTCCCCCATAATAGGACAGGAAGAGTGACAGAAGGATTTGACTTATCTCGTTTCCACTCAACATTATGCCTGCAATTTAAAAAAAAAAAACAAAATTATACAAAATGTCAGTTCAGCCAGTGGAACTTGATCAATAAAATCCATCCACTCTGAAACAGAATGCCAACACTGGCTACAAAAATACACAATGTACAATCAAGGGCGGATCCAGCTTTGGCGCCAGGGGGGGGTCACATAGCAAAAAAAGGTCATTTCCAAAATTTGGTATCTAGAAACTAAACTTCTCCAAAAAAAACAAGGTGTACTAAATGGAACTTTTGATCCAGGGGGGGGGGAGGTCATGGCCCACTACAAATTATGATTATAATAAAAAAGTAGGTATTTTATTAAAAATGTAAGTAGTGTACTTAAAAATATGCGGCATGGACCCAGCTTAGGGGGGGGGTGTGCCCCCCCCCTGGATCCGCCCTTGTGTACAATGTGCTATTTCGACACTTGATCATACGAATTTATATAAGTGTATTTCATCCGATGTTCACTTGCTCTTGTTTATTAACTGCGAGTAGAATTGGTGCAAAGGCTCAGTTTTACACTGTCCCATCTTCTTTGGGCTGTGAGTATCACGACAACAAAAAGAGATAAGACCCAAAATTGTTGAAAATAATTTTTAGAATATACTGTGGAATTTAATATAGCATGCTATATTAAATTCCATGCTGCATGCATACAAAAAGGTCTAGTCCTAATTTAAAAGTTACAGTCAAGACACACAAAAAAATATTTTACAAATTTGTTACTTTAATTAAAAATTCATTTATTTAAATAGGTAAATTTTCTGGCTTTCAAATTAGACTAATTTTAAGAAAATAGGCTGCTTACTCGATGAGAAATTAAATAATAAATTAAATAACCATGGATAAATTTTTCAATTTCCAAAAATTTACGTGCCTGTTTAAAAAATGATGAATTAAAAAAAATGCATATAGGGGAGACCGGGGCTACAATTAACAGAGGTAAGTATTAACAAGCATTTTTCTCTAAAACTATACCTTCGACACCAGTCAGTGCTGAAGTTAACTTGTCAATTAGATCGCGCCGCATGCTACAGTGATGGTCAGATGCGCTCCGCGCGTCATTTCAGTGAGTTATGTGCCAGTCGATATTTATAAGCAGGTAACGATCATTTTATAGTTTACGATATTTTGATTAGCACAATAAATATAAAGTATTATGATTATGTTTTTTGTTTTCCTAGTAGCATATTTTATACTTAACAATTCCACGTTTCAAATTTGAAATAATTGTTGTCTTACATTTTATTACGTAATTTAATTATAAAAATGTACCTTTGGGGCTATAATTAACAAATCGAGGGGGCTTGTATTAACGTGTTAAAACCTACCCCACATATAGGTTTCGACGATGTGCCTAATTTAGATATAAGCCTGACTGAAGTGATATCGCAAATATCTAATGAACCAGTAGCTGGACCTTCAGTCATGCAGAAAGCAGCTACGGATTTTGCAGTTGAAATCATAAGACCTCTGCTAAAAGGTCTACCACGAGTTTCGTCTAATAAAATACGACCTAAAAAGTCAGCTATCCTTACTGATACTCCGGAAATAAAATCTCTAGAAGTAGAACATAACATCAGAGAAATGAAAAAGAGAAAAATGGCAACAAAAAACCAGAACAAAGAAGATAAGAGAAAGGGTAAAGGAATATAAATAGAGACAAAAAAGTAGGGAATGTGAATAAAAGGATACCTATTCACTGAAAGCGATAGCTCTGACTATGACTATTTTTGTATCATTTGCGGTATCTCCTATAATGATGAATAGATACACTGTACCTATCTCTTGCAAGGACTCGACCCAAGCAGGATGTATCAAAGATGATATGAGATCCTTGAATTGTAATTCAGATGATGAATCCGAAAACTTTTAGTACGTATATAGGCATTTAAAATAGTTCCTTATCTTTGATATTTTTGTTGATTTTGTGTTAAACTACATTTTTTGTAGGTACGTTGTTTAAATCTAAAGACGATGCAAAATTTTTAAAGAAGATGATTATGAAAGACTCGTTACTTAGCTTTTAAGATAAAAAAATGTGTCATTTTCTACCTCATTGTATGATGTTGTTTAAGTAATATGACTAGTTAAGTTTAAATACAAAATTGTGATCTGTTTAAGACTAACTATTTATTATTTTCATTAGGTAATAAAAAAATATGTCGTACCTACACGTATTTATTTTTCTTTATATCAGTGAGTAAAAAATAACATATCAGTTAGTAAAAAATAACATATCAGTTAGTAAAAAATAACATATCAGGGGAAAAAATAGACAAAGTTAATTTTTCCCCTTATGTTAATACCTGCCCCACACCTGTTAATTCTAGCCCCAAACGTGAGGTAACAATTAACAACTGCCATTTTTAAGAAAAAGCGTTCTATCTTAAGCATCGTTTCTATTATGGTTGTTTTGAGATAAGAACATAATAGCTGAATGATTAAAGCATATGTATCTCAAAAATCAAGTCTAAATGTTGAATAATTTCTAAGATACAACTAAAAATATTTTTTTTGTTAATTGTCGCCCCGGTCTCCCCTACATCCATAAATTTTTAACTATTATTCGCACAATCGTTTGATCAAGTGTCGAGATAACACATCGTATATTCTGGATTACAGACATGTACAGACCATTAATTTGAGGTGGTTGTTAGTGCAGTGGTATCAGCCGGCGGCTTTCAGCGTATTGTAAATCGTGGGTTCGAATCCCGGTGCCGGCTATTTCCACTTTCACGACACAAGCCTTACTTTTCTTAGTGTGAAAGACGTCAAAAGTGTATTTGTGTTCACTTCGAGTGAGCACAGATTCATTTTATACAAAAGAAAAAAACCATAGGTAATGTGGAAATTTTACCTACCAATGAACTAGACTTTATTATAGACTAGTTGCATGTAAACATGAGATCCAACTGTCGATGGCCCGAGTCGGTATGTTCATTGTATGAAACGATGTCGTCAATAAATTAAATTTTACAAAAAATGTTAAGAAAAGTTTGAGATGTACTGATATAATGAGGTGGTATCAGTTATTGGCTCTCTTAGGGCAAAATGTGCTCCGGGATTGGATGGTCTGCACACTAGAACATTACAGGAATGTAAAACCTTTATAGCTGACCCAATTAGCTTCATATTTAACCTGAGCATCAGCTCAGGCATATTTCCTGACTCTCTAAAGCATTCACTTCTCTGTCCTATTTTTAAAAAGGGCGACCCCAAGGAATTATCTAACTACAGACCTATTTCCTTACTCCCTTGCTTATCGAAGGTTTTGGAGAGACTCATGAACTCAAGATTGACAAAGTTCTTCAAAGAATTTAATGGTTTCTCAGAGAATCAGTTTGGTTTTCGGGAGGGGAAATCCACCGAGGACGCAGTCCTTGCTTTGGTTGATTTTGTGGTTGAGACCCTTGACAATGGTAAAAAGTGCGTTGGAATATTCATTGACTTGGCCAAGGCGTTTGACACAGTCCCACATGAATTGCTTTTGAAAAAACTCCATCAAAAAGGTATAAGAGGAATAGCCAATAATTGGTTTAGGAGCTATCTACAGGACCGACGCCAGATTGTTAGGATGGACTCTATCAGCAGCTGTCCTTCCAGAGTGTCATGTGGAGTTCCACAAGGAAGCATATTGGGGCCTACACTGTTCCTTGCCTTTATCAACGACTTGTGTGATTTGCAGCTGAGTGAAGGAAAGATTGTGACATTCGCTGACGATACGACTCTTCTGTTCAGGGCCACAACCTGGAGCCAGGCTTATGAATTGGCTCAAAGGGGATTTGATGAGGTTTCTGGGTGGTTGAATAACAACCTACTTACACTGAATGCTGATAAAACAAAATATATGGGTTTTTCGGTGAACAGAGCTTCCGAACCGCCGAGTAATCTTAAGATTGTTTACCGCGATACCGGTTCTGATACCTCTGTTCCACACGTAACCTCAACTCAGAGCTCAAACTCCAGTGAAATTGAAAGAGTTAGGGACATTCGTTATTTGGGACTGCAAATTGACGAAAACCTAAATTGGAAGGAGCAGATAAGCTACATTACTGGTCGTGTTAGAAAACTTGGATATTTTTTTAGAGAACTCAGACGGGTTCTTGGAGTTGAAGACGTACGAGCCATATATTATGCTCTGTGCCAATCGATTATTAATTATGGTATTTTAGCATGGGGAGGCATGGCAAAATCTCTGTTGGAACCTTTAAACGTGGCACATAGAACAGTTCTTAAGATAATTTTGAAGGTTGACTACAGGTATTCGTCCGATCTACTTTACCGGGAACTTCGATTCCTTAGCGTGAGACAGTTATATGTGATAAGGTTGATGGATCACATCTACAAAAATGTCTCGAATTATGGAGCCGTGAGCCACGGCCAATCGACCAGACAGTTGGGTTGCCTTGTCCCGTTTGCAGCAAACAAAACGTTTTCGCAGAGGTTTCATAGATTTCTCGGTCCTCGTTTTTACAATGCTATAAACCGACAATTACTCCCATCTACCACTGCAGAGATACTTAGTAGGGCCCAAATCATTACACACCTAATGGCAATTGGTTTCCGTGAGTCGGAGCAACTGCTGATGCATCTTGTCGTTTGATATTTTTTTTTTGTGTTTTATGCTTTCTATAGTTTTGTATGGGTGTGCTGTTTAATGCTTTTAAAATTGATTTTGTATATAAATATGAAATTTTTATTCTTTGCATTTTATATTTTATGTTTAGGAACTTGTTTTATTCAAAATTCTACTATTTTATTTTATTGACTGACTTACTAATTTTACGACCGGTATTTTTCATTTTTTTCCTTCCCCTCATATCTTATCTTTTTTACTATTGTTTTTAACTATCATAATATGTGTAATAGTTCTTTATAATAATTCTATCATCTATTATTCAGTATAACTTTTATGTATTTTATATATGTATGTGTGTGTATATATATATGTATATATGTGTATATGTGTGTATTTTTGTGTTTTATATATTTTATTATTATTTTTTTTTTTATATTTTTTTGTTTTTTATGACTTTATATGTCCTTCTGTGTGTTGCTTAAATGCTTTATAATTGTTATGTTTTGTATATAAATATGAATTTTTATTCTTTGCATTTTATATCTTATGTTTAGGAACTTATTTTATTCAAAATTTTACCATTTTACCAATTTTATTGACTGACAAATTTTTACAACTTCTGATATTTTCAATTGTTTTTTTTTCGGTTACATTATAGATGCAATATGATTTTACTCCTTTTACTGTTTAAATATTTTTATTTTATTTTTTTTTATTTTTTTATTCATTTTTATTATTATTATATTTTTTTTCTCCTTCGTTTGTTTTTTTTTATCTTATATTCTGTTATGATGTGTTTTTAATTGAGAATATATTGGATCATTTTCCTTTTGTGGATTTAGAAGAAGGCTGTTTCTACGGACATAACTCGACACAGGCTATGCCTAGTGAGGGTGTTCGAGATCGAAATTGAAGGTGTTTATTTGTCTTGAATGATTTTTGATTTTGTTTGTGTTGTTTTCATGTCATATTTATTTTGATGTAATAAAGTTATTATTATTATTATTATTATAATGTATATATTTTTTATAGAAAATTAAATTATCTAGTTGATATGTTTCGGCGTTTTTTTCAAAAAAAAAATTAAATTCTGAAATATAGGCATTGAAACTCGTAAATTTGTCATAAAAAAAATATTTTTTTTTTATAAAAAAAAGTTTGAGAAACCCTGGAACTTTTTCATTAAATTCGATTTGAGATATTGTATTTTTCTATATACGTACACATTTTTAGGGTTCTAGCTTTTATAGTTTTCGAGATATATGCAAAAATTAAGTAAAAATTCAAAGGTTGATTACCCCTGACTGAAAGAAAATTTAAAAATTCTGAGTATACAAGTTTTGTAGGCTTAAAGTATTAAATATTTTCTGAAATTTTAGGATCTGTGCATCAAGCGAATCAAAAGTTATAAGGGGAGGACGGACACTAGTGTGGGCCGATTTCCTTTTTTCCCTCTATTGCTAACGTAATAGTTATATTTTAGTGCTAAATGCTGTTTTAAATACGTATGCAAAATATTTTTCAATTCGAAAGATATCTTCTGTCTCCGAATTGAGCTCAAAGTTTCAAGAAATTGTTAAATTTGTCCTATTTTGAAGCAGGTATAAAGAAAGTAAAAATATGTTTAACGTAATATTTTTTAAGATTGTATGTCATAAAAATGATGGAATAATTAGTTCTGTATGATATAAAGCATAAAAATACAATTTAAGATAGCAACAAAGTATATAAAGCGCCGCAATAAACAAGAGAAAATCGCATGAAATGAGAAAAGGGTTAAAAATACCAGTTTTGTATTTTGATGGCCGTAAAGCCAAAGTTTTAGGCTAGTGATTAGAAAAAGTGGACAAAAATACAGATGAACAATAATTAAGAGAGTGTTAAAGGAAACTGATTCTAAATTGATGGAAAATTTGGAACACCGAAACCGATAGAGAGATCGATTACAGATTTCTTTTCAAAAAGCAATATTTCATTGGATATTTTACTTGTCGTCTGATGTAATGAAAAAAAGTGTAGGCAAATACCGGAAAACATGATTGAATAATTAGTTTGCAGGAGAAAATACTAATAAAACCATTAGACTGCGTTTCTTTCAGAAAGTTTGATGACTTTAACTTATATTTATTGTTAATGTTTGTGCACCAACTTACCTCGCAACTGATCCAGTTACCTCCAATCCAAACTCCCTTAAGACCCCACTTAGGGGCATAGGGAGGCAACAAGAGCTCTCCATTGCGCTCGATCTTGCGCAACGGCGATGACCTCCTCCCACACCATGTCCATGTCCCTCAGCTCTGCTTCGAAGGAGCGGAACACAGTGTGAGAGGGTCTTCCTCGTCTTCGGGACCCTGATGTGAGGAAGAACAGCGCTCTCCTCGGCCAACTGTCATTCGGCATCCTTAACACATGTCCCAGCCAAGTCCATCTCCTCCCCACAATGGTGGAGGTGATGGGCTCACGCTGGGTGCGCCGGCGTATAGCGTCGTTCGTGATGCGGTGGTACCATCTTACGCCCAGAATTCTCCTTAGGCACTTCATCTCAAAGGCTGAGACTTTTTGTGCCTGGGCCTTGGTCAGGTGCCAGGACTCACACCCATAAAGGAGAATGGGCAACACACACGCATCAAACAGTTTACATTTCGTCTCGACGCTAAACGCCGACGCTTTCCATATCTTGGTCATGTTGTTGAAGGCGCCACTTGCCATACCGATACGAATCGGGAGCTCAGCCCCGAGGTCACCAGCGGTGGTAATGGTTGCTCCCAGGTACTTAAATTTATCCACCCGGGAGACCTGGTGACCATCGATGGTTATCGGTTGCTGTTTATCGGGGCAGGCATTATTCGCCATGAGCTCCGTCTTACTGGCATTGACTCGAAGGCCGAGGCGTGCTGTTTCGTTGCAGAGTCTTGAAATCCAGTTACCTATGGAAGTTTAATTTCTTATCCATATATTTATCAGATTATCAAATCTGTTATATAAACTGTAATTACTAAAAGAAAAAGCTATCTCGCTCAAAATACACTATGAAGTAAGAGAATGAACCGCTCGCTGGATAGTGAAAGCTCGAATCACCCAAAAAAAACGCATTTTTGATCCTTGAAGTACCGAAAGTAAATTTTGAAGCATCCTTTTACAAGAACTAAGTTATAGACAGACAGCAAAATGTAACAGAAACACAAATTGACAAGTATCCGACGAAGATCTTACGGCATTCATTACATACAATGGCGAAGATGAATAAATACAGTTTCCTGAATTTTTCTTGTCATATCCAAGGAGTTTGACGATCTGTGAAATTGTTAAAGAAGCCTCACCAACTTAACGGAGAAATTTATCAATAAAATATTATGTAAAAGCTTAGAAAGCAACGAGTAAAAAAGATATCAAACCCAATTTATCAAAAACAATCACCGCAAAATAACATAATTTCATATACTTGCTTTACATAAAAAATTTGAAAGTTTTATTTATTATTTTTGTGTTATTAAATAAATAGAAGTGTGTTCTTGAATTATCTGTGGTATAATAAAAAAAGTGAATAAAAAAACAAGACCGGAATCATTTTACATGATTATTATAAAAATATCAGTTAGTATGGGATATTTTCGTCCCATACAAAACTTCAAGGTCGATTCGGAGACAGAAGATCTTATTTTTTTGTCATGAAATTTTATAGAGAGTTATAATACATCATAAGGCAACAAATTATCACTATTACATTAAGATTAGAAGCACTTTTTAAACTTCCATACTAGAACGGCCCAGCCTAACGGACACACACATACACATTCTCCCTTTAAGGCCCCCCGCAAGCCAGCCCGGAGGAGACCAATCCGCAGCAAACCCGACCCGCACGAAACCGACCTCCTAGCTCGATCGAAGCAATCAAACCTTTTGGTTTGATTGCTTCGATCAAGCCCGCCGCGAATTTCCCCCAAACCAACCAGCAATGCGGGGGCCTAAGCCCCACTCGCGGGAGCATAGGGAGGCATCAAGAGCTCTCCATTGCGCCCGAAGGCGTCCGAGGCTGATTGTGCCTTTTCTGACCAGTTGAGATTTAAGGACGTGAAGTGGCTCAAAGATTATTGTCTATGGTTTCAGGGAATGCCGGAAAGCGGGTTCCTGCTTTTTCTGTGCGTATCCCCAAGGCCTTACTAGGCGTATCCCCATTCAAATGAATAGAAACATTATTTGCGCGGGTCGGAATCGGCTTTCTACGTGTTCTTACCCACCATGTGGCAGCAGTAGGAACTGAAGGGGGTTCCCATACTACGTGTACAAAGGGAGATGAAATGGCGGACAGGAATATATGTATGGCATTTAGACTAGAAGTTTGATGTTCAGCTCACAATATTCCTTTTGCATGGTTAAAGAAGACAACAATACATAATAAGAGTTTTATTGGTAGGTAAAACATTCATATTTTGATATAGCCTCTCAACATGACAGATATTCCTACTCATGAGGTAACCGGATTTGGTTGTTTATCTTTTTTTTCTTACAATAATGGTTATAACCTTGTTTGATTTATCATAATATTACACCTGTCAGGTATAAAATAGCAGTGACCAAACAGATGTAAGTAAATTAACTTACCTATCTGTAAAAAGGTTGAATCAACATTATTATTTTCGTACTGAAGATCATGTGTTCGATCCAGGGTTGCCAGGTGTTCGGAATCAAATTTTCAGAATTATTATTTTTTTTAGTGAATTTATAACTTTCCGGATACCAAATTTTGAGAGTGACCTATTTTATATCTTCTGATACCAAGTGGGAACACTGGTTAACGGTATTTTTTTAGAAAAAACCTGGCAACCCTGGTTCGATCCCAAGTACCAACCATCTTCCTCTTTTACGACGCAAGCTTTAAGTAGCTTACTGTGAGAGTCAATTAGTGTTTGTGCTCCACTTTGAGTGAGCACATGCAGATTCATTTAAAAAAAAGTTAGCGAGTATATTACTTTCTTTCGTCGAAAGAGACGTTTTAAGTGTCTAATGGAGACATTTCAATTCATAAATATTTATAGCAATTAAAACCAATGTTTACATAACGGTAATGTGGCACTGTTTTAAATTCTTTGCATTTAACAAAGCACAATAAGTAAACATAACAAGAAAATTATTATCTTCTTAATAAGTAGGTAAGCTCCATTCTTGAACGCTATATTATCTATATATTAATACGTGAGGCAAAAACTTTATGTCCCTTTTTACGAAAATTGAGCGGACGGAGGAGTATGAAATTTCGCACACTTACAGTTTATATAGAGGAAGGATAGCGAATGCTAATATTTTTATTAAAATCATACATAAAAATGGATTAAATCAATAATAAAAACATTACGCACACTAATGTAATGTTTGTACACTACTACTCACACACACATCGATGTATTTGACATTCTGTGGCTAAATAGAGAAAAGATTAATATTTTTTGTCGCATCACGCCTAAACGGCTGGACCGATTGCGTCAATTCTTTTTTTGTCGTGTTGGCTTTTATCAGAAGAAGGTTCTTATGAATGAAAAAATTAAGAAAGTTGCGTGGAAAATTATAAAATTAAAGAAAACTCTAAGTAGGTAACCTTTTTAGTACTTTTTAAAATATATTTTTTATTCCAATTGTGAAATCACTCAAATTGGTGTATGATAGGAACTTTATTTACTTGGTAACGTGTTAGCAACGAATTTACCCTGATTGTTGACATAATTTCATTCAAACGTTATTTATGTACCTAATATGTTTTTCATCTGATATACCTTCCACTGAATGGATATTATTGTGCATTTTTTTAAATACCTGCTACCTGCAATAGAGTTTTAAGGACGTAAGCTGATATTTTAAGATTTTACAAATATTTTATTGCGCAAAGTGAATACATAGAGGCGAGCTAAGTCTGACACACCTAATATTAATTGTGAAACGTGTGTCATGTGTCATCGGAAATTTTGAAGATTGTAGATAAATACGAAAGTGCATTGAAAGAGATAGTGTGGCCGATCTTCAAGCATCACAATCACATCAACAAGGGCAGAAAGTTGGCAATAAGAATCTTTTTTTCAATGCGCAAGAAGAAATGCTTCATGGTTGACTTCAAACAAATTTCAAGGTAAATGAAAAACGAAACCATAAGTGATGAAAATAATGTTTTGTAAAATTGTTGTACAATAAATAAATGAAACAGAAGTAAAATTATTTTATTGACAGACATACTTTTTTTATTTTTAACTTTGATACCATATTCCTTCCTAATATTCTTATTTATATCGATATCCCACATTATTTTTCGAAGAGCTCTTATCTCTACGATTGGGGAACCTCAGAACATGCTTTATAATCGCTTCTTCGGTTGTCAAAAACTAAAATTTATGATTGTATAAATTTTCTTTGGAGTGTTTCCTGTACCAATCAGTATTTTTTTTTTTTTGAATTTGCTTTTATTTTTCAAATGGTATCCAACACATTGTGTGGGTGTCATAGGATATTTTAGGGAAGTTTTAATGAGATTTGAAGAACCTGATCTTTTTAGAAAATCATAAACTCACCACCGAATGGGAAAATTGCAAAAGCACTAGAAGATACACAATATAAATGGACATAAATTATATTATACTTTACAATCAATACGTTGAACTACACAAAAGAGAATCGGATGAATAGGTTCCTTTAATTTCAACATCAAGAGGTTAAATAAGTTGAGATGTGAGTATGTACCGATACACACACACTCCCTTTTACACCCCACTCAGGGGCATAGGGAGGCAACAAGAGCTCGAGATCTCCATTGCGCTCGATCTTGCGCAATGTTTATGACCTCCTCCCACACCATGTCCATGTCCCTCAGCTCTGCTTCGAAGGAGCGGAACACAGTGTACCGATATCAATCAAAAATAATAAAAATAAAATACTCTAAGCTCTCAATCAAAGCAAATCAAAACTCCTTTTGAACCCCACTCAGCGGCATAGGGAGGCAACAAAAGCTCTCCATTGCGCTCGACCTTGCGCAATTTTCATGACCTCCTTGCACATTAACTCCCTCAGCTCTGGCTCGAAGGAGTGGAACACGGTATAAGAGGATCCACGTCTTCGGGACTCTGATGGGAGGAAGAACGACGCACTTCACAGCCAACTGTCTTTCATATTCCAGCTATGTCTATCTCCTGTACCGATATGATTTTTTTTAATAAACTTTCATCACCTCAACGTATCAATAGTTTGATTTCATGATATAATTTTATGCGAGGAAACGACGGAGAAGGTTAGCTTGATGAATTTTCACGCATAATAGAGTTTAAAGATTCTTTACGGACAGTTCTTTACTGATGGGGACAGGCAGAGACATAATATTTTTGACAAATCACTGGGGACAGGAATAAAGGCCATGGAAATGGTAGTATCGGGAATATGGGCCAAGATTTTTTTTATTTGAATTTGAATTACAAAGATTGTCTTTTATATTTCGGGATCTGTATGAAAATACCACAATTATATTTCCCAAAAATATTGGTTTTTCGTATGTCTAAGTTATTTCCAGGAAGACCAATGAATATTCTCATAATATGATTGAACTAATCTTTCAAGCACTTTTCATACATTGATTGGGCATCCGTAAAAACATTTTTTTTCAATCGTATAAATCGCTTCTTCGGAGTAAACCAAGTGTTAAAATGTCAAAACAGAAACGTTAGTTTCTAGAGTCCAAGACTAAGTTAAAAGAGAATCCCGAAATATAAGAGGCAATCTTCGATGTGAAAATATTAGGTAGGTACGTAAAAATATAAACCATGAAATTATTTTTTACTGCTGTTTTGTTAACCATTAAAACAGTGCAATATTTTTTTTTGTATAATCACTGTCTTTATATCTGTCTTTCAAAAAATATAACAAAAAAGTCAAATTCATAAAATGTATCAGTTTTGATGTTTTTGTTGAAATTGAATCAAGTAGGAAAGTTAGTCGAATTTATTGAATATAAATATGAACCCTATACTTAATTTATCCCTCACAGCACGAGCTCTGCTCGATTTTGGGGGTAAAATGTATATTAAATATATTATGTATAAGTTTGTTTATTGTAGGTACCTATATGCAAGGGTTTTTTTTTATTTATCAATAAAATATTTGATTTTACAAACACATTATTTGTAACACTTATCTATATATTATACTAACACTGCAAAGTTTGTTTAATTTATAAATAGGTAAAATATGTGAATTTGAATTATAATTAAAATTCATTATGGTCGAATTTCGACCACTGGGCGACTACTAGTTCTACATTAATTCGTGATTTAGTATTGAATTTATTTGACTAAGAATGATGTGTATCGACTATATTATATTTGATTATTTATCAGGGAACAAAAGACAAGATAAAAAAAAATAATATGGCGAGTTGCACGACCGATAATTTTTGAAAGGAAGTTTAGTTGTAGATCACTGAGCACAAATATTATTAGAGAACTTTTTTGGATGCGCAGAACTGAAAATTGGTTCCTTTATTCAACAGTCACGTGACTGAAGATAAATTATCAAAAATAATTCATTTTACTTTCATCCACAAGCATAAGATAACACAAAAAAAGCTCATAGATACTTCCTTTAACTAATTATATTATTACAACCTAAAATTCTTCTGTGTTACCTAAAGGCAAAATATTAAAAATAAAAAATCGATTGTCACACCACACGCCACTACCGACAAACGTCACAATTTGTATGAGTTTAACAGCAGTCACGTGGTACTTGTTGGGACCATGCACAGTAGCATACCTACTATTTCTCTAGTATTATTAGGTACCTACTCCTCAAAGATGTAGATAGCTAGTCTGCTAAATCACTAGATTACTTCGTATTTTGTGAAGATTCATGTTTAAAATGGACCACTACAAAACAAGTTTTCTTAGTCGTGTATTGATGAAAAAGAAAATATCTCAATTACCTGTGGTTTTACTTGGTATTTTGAATCTCCTCTCCATGGTGGTAAGCGAGACAAGAAAATATATGAAAGACATGGCCTGAGCAGTTCCCAAGAGGCCGTACACAACCATGAAGCATCTCGGCGTGGCAAACTTTTGCAGAAACGCTGGACGGTAGTTCCAGAAGCCGCATGAGGTTTCTTTACTCTGAAAATAAATAAAACGTTTGATATTAGATATTATCAATAAATGCAAATTTTTAAACAAAACATATTAGGTACCTACATGTTAGTATGAAAAAAGAAATATATTTAAAATACATAATATTTATTTTATTAAGTAAAAGTAGATATCTAATTTATCAATTACCTACTAGCTTTCCTCACAGACGTTGTCATGTAGTCCTTACTATGTATATTGATTTCGAATTTGTTATTTATACAAAAATACGTTTAAAATATTTTTGAATGTTAAAAAAATTATTTATTTACTTATTTATTTTATACTTTATGCATATTAAAAATAGTGTACAAAAAATAGTGTATAGACAAGTGGCAATGGCGGGATTATAGCCGTAGCAATCTCTAACATCCAACCACATTATTCCTGAAAGCTCGAAAGAAATTCTATCAAAAACCTGCGTACCAATGTTTTGAAACTCAGTAATAATAATTGTCAAGTACCTAAATAAAAATTCTGTTATGGAATATTTCAAAGATGGCATTGTTGTGAGTAAATCCGTTCCATACTAACTTCAATATTATATTTTATATTATTTGCTATCAATATTTCGAATTTTTAAAAATTATTCTGTTATCCGGAGAGAAGAATCCAATAAACCCAGCATCACAAAAAATCTGTTCAGGAGATCTCGAGTTATACCTAAGTGTTCGCACTAACCCGACTTTCTTTTATATTATAAGATACGTCATATTTATTTTATTATATATATCTAATGTATCATGTCGTATTAGTGTTCATTGTGTGCTTGTTTAAAATGTGTGTGAGATATCGCATTGATAAATGAAAAACAATATAATAATAAAACGCATGGTTGCCGAAACTTTGTCTATAACAAAAAAGAATATCTGAATAAAAAGATTATAATAAAAATATAACTAAGTATTCTTATTTTTTTGCAACATTCCAAATTTTTCAGTTTTTCAGGACTAGATCGTATAGAACCAAATATTAGGTATTTTATGCAATCATTAAATCATTTCTAGAGGTATTTTTGTTACCGAATTTTAACCACAACCGTCTTCTAAAGTGATCACACTCACTAATGGGCTATTTTCCTAAGAATGAGACGTTTCAGATAACGACGTCAGTACAACGTTGTTAATTTTGTTACCGTAGTTACAAAAAACATTGTCGTTATTTTCAAAAACGGCCGCCGTCTTGTCAGTGTCGGATGATTAGTGAACGCTTTCATTGATACCACTGAATTATTTTATTTATTAAAATATCTATCTATTCTTGCTTTAATTTCTTTGGAAATTATTGAGAACAAGGGAGCAACCAAATTTAAAGACTGCGACTGCTGTAATGTATTTGGCGCCAGGATATGAAAATATCAATTTTTGTAAATGTCTCATCTTTATTGCTTATTGGCTTTGTTGGTGCACAACGTTCCGTTTATACCTAGATTCTTGTGACCCTTTTTCAGGACTAGATCTTAACGAAAATGTAACAACTAATGACTCTAACAATTCATTACTGATGTTCGATTTTTAAATGGAATAAACCACTACGGGCTTACGACCGTCTTCTACTGTTATTTCGAAGGCTGGCATAATGTGATCGCTTTACGTTAAGAACGTTCGCTATTAGGTGGTTTTGTTTAAGTTTCCGAAACTCCTAATCATGAGAATTATCGACATGTCGAAAAATCCCATGTATACCTATAACAAGTAGATATTTAATGATTAATGAAATATAGAGATACAAGTTGGAAATTATAGTTTTTTTTTGTTGGACTGCACAAAATGAGTTCCAACTCTATATCTGGAGAAATGAAGATTACGAAGTTTTAATAAATTTCGTACGTACCTAATCATGAAGCTACATATCTATAATGTTGATAATAAAGAATACCTACGGAAAAACGCAGATGAAGAACGGTTGGTGGCTTGAATTAGGGGAAATGATAAAAAAGCACCTTCTTGTGCTATGAGATTGATATAAATTGTCTTCTCCCATACGATATTCATCATCCTCTGATGCCTGCATGGTCATCCTCCAAACAAATAACTAAAGCAAAATCAAGATCGTTCATTGCCATATTCCGACAATGTTATTAAAATAACGAACGGGCACGAAACTTTCCAAACGTCACCGTAAAAACCGCGACGTCGTATAAGTTGCCGGAATATACGGTCGTCAAAGACGGCCGCTCCATAGGAACCCAGTGCATTATGGTCTGTTTTCCTAGGACTACAGTACTGTTATTAGCGGTAGCGGTGAATGTCAATTTAGAACATTGTCAATATTATTGTTACCGCTCCCCAGGAACCCAGTGCATAAGCCAGCCATCGAAACAGCTGTAGTAGGTAGGTAATAGTATGTACATAGTTATTAATGTCATGAATTTTTGCTATATATTTTGAACCCAACCTAACTGTCTATATAACAAATTTAATCCTTGGCCAAAATCACTCGAATTCGGGTGAAATGCCTCAATAAATTTAAAAAAAAAGATTTAATCCTGAAATCATACCCAGTTGTGCGATTTTGCACTTACATACCACTTAATATGAAACTATTTCATTTTAATATACCTACAGTCCTAAAATCGAAATATTTGTTTTTAATAAATACCAGCAACCATCAGTTTACCCAACATTTAGCCTGTTACCATTCTATTAATCATTAAGGGTTGCGCCCTCCCATACCCTTGGATGTTTCAGGAACCTAAATTCTCATTTCATCCAGACTTTATAAGCCAAAAAAAAAGAAAAAAGTAGACAAAAAGTGCAAGGTTTCAGAATAAAGCCGGAAGGACTGACACGCCAAGAAAAAAAAATCCTTGCAACAAATTATTTATTTAAGTGTAAATTAAAGAAAATCTTCAGATTGAGTTGACAATTATAATTAAATTAAATTGCGGAAATTTTTAGTTTAATTTGAATTATAACAACCGTCAATGATTCTTCACAACAACTAGGTACACCACAACCAAATCCCACCAAATAAAAAAAAAACAAGCTACAACACAATAATACTTAAACTAAAAATAAACCCATCATCGCCTGTTACCAGATTAAGCCCACATCGCATAATAAAATAATTAAAAAAAAAAGAAATGCAAAAATATGTACTCGTAATAAAAGATCAAAACCCTAATTACAACTTTAAAGATTTACGCAAGATTGTGTACGAATATGTGAAGTTACAGAGGTAATGAATTTTCAAACAGGCAGCTTAACGAGACTACGAGACTGGTGCCTCGTTGACAGGCTGCATCAGGTTTTCCCATTCTATTAAATAAATAAATTAAAATATGAGACAATAATATTTTGGGAACCCTAACTAAAGATTAGGGGCCGTCAAGGAGTATTATTAAAGTTAAGCCTAGTTCACGTTGGTCTAGTATTTTGGTCGAGTGACGAATAATTTAGTTCTAAAACGTGTCTGAGCACCGAAGGTCGATAAGTTTAGCCGGCGCTTTTTTCAATTCAATTCATTTTTTTTCTATTTTCTTGTTCGAGTAGCGCCCCCCACCACACGTCACTGCCCGCTGATGGGGGGGGGGTGAACCTATATATTAATTAGCTGGAACGATAATAATATAATAATATCTACCATATATTTTAACAATATGTATTAATAATAATAATAATATAACACTTTTCTATACAAAGGTGTCAGTATAGCCGGCGGAACTTAATAGCACAGTGATCTCGTCAACATTGCTGATGAACATGAGAACAAAAAGAGGTAGAAAAATAATTTAATTTGTAGAAAAATTGTGAAATTTAATTATACCTTCAAAAAAGTCTACGTTAACGTCGTTAACGACCTAAGTTACAGACCAAAAACAAAAAAAAAAACTTAATATATTTCCACAAATTTGTACCAAATATTTGTGGAAAAATATTTGGTACAAATATTTATTTATATAAATTTATCCGGTTTCCGTAAGTCATTGTTACTTTTATGTATTTTCATAGATAGGCAGATTTTCTGACTTTCAAATGATATTAATATAGAGAAAAATTTCCGCTTACCAAGAAGAAAACATAAATAAATATACAACGTATGAATTATTCAAATTCAAAATGTTTAATTGCCCGTATAAGAGAAGAAGAAAAAATTTTCACATTTTCATCGATGAATGTTTGTCTATTATTCGCACACTTCATTTGATCAAGCGTCGAAATAACACATTCTATAATGCGTAATAGGGCATAGGGAGGCACCAAGAACTCTCTCTAAGTGGGATTTAGGCCTCCTGCATTGCGGGTTGGTTTGGGGGGGATCTGCGGCGGGCTTGATTTGTGTGGGATCGGCTTTTTGGTTTGATTGCTTCGATCGAACTAGAGAGCTGGTTTTGTGCGGGTTGGGTTTGCTGCGGATTTGTCTCCTCCGGGCTGGCTTGCGGTGTGCGGGGGGCCTTAAAGGGAGAATGTATGTATGTATGTATAATGCGTAATATTTATAACAATTACTAGCTGACCCATCGAACTTCGTCCCGCCTTAAAGTCAATAAAATATTGCTGGGTAACATAAGATAGCTAACATCGGTAAAAACCGATCTCGAGTTATAAGTGTTCGCACTAACCCTGTTTTCTTTTATATTATAGCTAGATTTTTAACAAATTGTAAAAAAGCTTGAAAAAAGTACCATCAAAAATGTTCATACGTACCTATCAATATTTCAATTTCAACGGTGGTCACATTACCACCATCTGTGGAAACATAAGGAAAACATTGATCTATAGAATATTTCTACCAAAATATCAATCTACCGGACATCTCCCTATTTCCCAATAGATGGCGGTAATGTCCCCAACAGAAAAGCCGTTCCGTATTAACTTTAATATTATATTTTATATAATTTTTAGCCATTTAATCAACTTTTTATTAGTTATTCTGTTATCCGGAGCGGAGAAGAATCCAATAAATCAAAAATCGGAAGAATCTGTTCAGCCGAACTCGAGTTATAAGCGCACTAACCGGACTTTCATTTATAATAGAGATTACGTTTCGTACTAATTGAACTATACTCGACTATAGTGTGAACGAATTTTGATCGAGTACAAAGAGAGCTACTAAATTAGTCACCACTCGACCTAGTCTGAACTAAGCTTTATCAAGGAAAACCATTAGTAGGTACTTAGTTGACTTGTGCACATTTGTGGGCTAGTAAACATAACATACTCATTACGAGATGAACAGGGTTTATCATTGTATGTATTTACATACATGCACAACTTGACCTAATATTGTTTTATATTATAAATTATTATTAAGTATATTGTCCTTGTCTTATAATCAGTAATCATTTATATACATACTTTGTAAAATCTACAATGCATTTTACCACCGTTAAGTAGATTTGACTAGAAAAGGGCTTTTTTCACATTTGACAGACTTATTTATTGACCCTTTTCAAATATCTTCTTCTTCCTTTTTGATTAGGCCTGCTGGCCTGTTGTTTCTGCTACTTTGTTCTCTTGGGAAGCTGAGTGCCAAATGTCCCTCCAGCGTTTAGGTGGTCGTCCTGGTCTGCTTCCTTGTGGAATGCTGTCCCTGGCGATTTTTTTGGTTCAAATAATATAATTTAAGTAATAATTAAACCATTATTTTTAATTCTAATTAAGCTTTTTGATATTACACTCAAATGGCTTTTTCTAGTATAATCGCAAACTATTTTGTAGCACTGCACACGTTTGTAGGAAAAAATATAATAATCATGCTGGCTATAAGACTTTCTTGGTTTTGGGCAAAAAAAAATTAGCTTCAACGATATAACCCTATTTTGGAACGTACCCCGGCGTAGCTAAAAATAAGAATAAGTATTATCTAGTCCTGTAAAAAGGTACAAAAAAATCTGTAGAGAATTTATAGATCGACAGCTTGAGATGAGATTCAGCGAGTTTTGAATGGTAGGATGAAGAGCGAGTAGAAGGGACGAGATGCGGGACAAAAGAATCTATACCTAAACCTACCTACCATATCGTATACCCATTTATTTTTAAATCGGTTTGCGCTACAGCTTGGGCGATAAATAAGTTTAAGTGGAGTTTTCGCGTTTTTTTTTTTTAATATTTAAGGCCACTTTACAAAGTTATAATTTTTTTTTAATATTTTATGGTATTAGATATTTTTTTCAAAACCACGAGACTGATGGGACAAATGGGGTAGGTATATTTTGTTAAAAGAATCGCATAATAACTCATTAATAGTATTTTTTCATTCATATAAATTTGACTCTAAGTCAAAAAAATATAATTGGATGTACGAGGTATAACTTAGTAAAGTTTAGTGTCACTGTTTGCCGCTAGACTTCATAATATTATATTCATCGAATGCGGAAATTTCACTTTTTATCCGAAGCAGCTAATCACTCGGGCAAGCGCTGAGTGTAACGAGTCCTTAAAACGTTACCTCGTCCCGATCTTCATCCTACCGTTCAAAACTCGCCGAATCCCATCCCCAGTTGTCGAACTTTAGAATATAGTTGTTATGTCAGATGCAAACATGGGCTATAGATAGAGGCCAGCACATGATAAACTGGTAGATACTGGGACCTACTTTTATTCATCTCTTTGTCGTTTAACTAGGTAATAATAGACCCGTCAATTAACATATCCTGTCACGTCAGGTTTGTTGATGGCAGATTTCTTTTTTTTTTATGTAACGTTCGTACATTTAGCAAAATCATTGTCACGAACACTAAGGTCATCGTTTTTACAGCGCTTCACTAAATCAACGACTATTTCGTTTTTTTATTATAATCTAATACGTAATATACCTATATCACGTTTTATATCTTACTAGATGACCCGTCGAACTTTGTTCCGCCTCAGAATAGAAATTTGTGTCTTATGATAATATTATGCGTACTACAAGCTGAATTGAATTCTATTTTTTATCAAATGGAAAAATAATAGGTACCTACATATTTCAATTTCTATAGGTAGTTATTTAGTTCCAACAAAATACTGTTGTATACGTATTCTATTACTATACTGAGATGTTATATTGGATAAAGGTTTTATTATGTAGATTTTTATTTATTGAAAATATCTATAATACATAATTATAATATTGAACAAATTTCTAGGTCGCTGTTATTATGTATGTGTTTTTTCTACGTTTTAAATAACCAAAAGTCTCTTAACCTTAGTTCCTTAACCTTCGATAATTTTTTAATTGCAAATATTGCACTTGTATGAATTTTTCCCTTATGAATACGAAAATACATATCATTGAAATTTTATACTTGCTCAAATGATGGGAAAGACCTGAAAATGGGTACAATTTATTATATTATTATCAACTGTTTGAAGCAAACTTAGGGGTAGGCCGAGAGAACGAGCCTTAACTCTTCTTTTCTAACAAACTTCGTCTGCTTCTTCCACCGAAATACACACCATTTCTACCTGCAGCCATTCATATTTCTTTCACTCCAACTTTTCTTGGGAGAATCCTCGTGGAGGTTGAATCAGACTCCTGCCCAAAGGCAGACCTAACGACTAAAAACCCCTCCTCTGGATCTCCAAACTAAATGGCCGCCAACGGTATTCTCATAGTAACAACGTTCAAACGACAGCTTTTTACGTTGTTGCCATAGGAACACCGACTGACCGATACCTACCGTTGGCGGCCATTTTATTACACTTCACATAGGTTACGGCTGTGGTTGTCATCTCTTCCCGTCTTTCATCAGCCTCTTTAGCCCCCATTGTTGAGTCATGCTGCTCAAGGTCTCCCACGCTTCCTCACTCTCCAGCATGAAACTAACGAAATGGGGAAATTCCTGGCGGAATCAAGGTGCATGTGCACTTGTGCAGTCCAACTCATTCTCGACTGACTATACGCTACGCTATTAACTCGCTTTGAATCTTGACCATTACGTGCCTTCGACTGTCTTCCACCACCATTTCGAAAGCTGATAAAGAAATAACTTGAACTTCCATGAAAAAAAAAACACTTTTAATTTCAGGTTTATCAATAGAGATTTTCATTGAAGATTTCCAATCAAGACTCAACAGATAATCTGAACATTTTAGGCTGAATAAACTTATATAGGGCGCATTATCTTTTCAAACTTTGGACACCGCTGTAACATTTCAATATTATAATATTATCAAATATGTATATTATACAGGTAAATAAATAAATAACTACATCATAGATGACTCTTCAAAAATGTGTCATAGTATTATTATTAACAAGCTAGGTATACAAAATTGTTATGTTAATATTTTTACTGTAAGTAATAATAATTTAACATACTTATTTCAATGAATTATATATAATTTAAAATAAAAAAAAATGTCGGTGTTAACTTGCGTAGCGGATGTCAAAAATTTTTATTTGAGTATACCTACAATTATTTTAATGAGTGCAGGTATTTAAAAACTGTATGCAAATGTACGCTAGATAGCAATGTGATGCTACGCGTTTTTTTTATTTGTTTTTACTATCCATATTCTTGTATCCATCCAGGCCTATGTCCTGCAGTGGATAATTACGGGCTAATATGAATCCATATTCTTGTTTATTAGAGAGATTCTTTGTCAGAATTGTCTATAATGCAATGACCACGTATTCTAGATATCACACATTGAGCCTATTTATATAGCTATAAACGTATTATGATTTAATATGGTCTTATGAAAATTGAAAAAAATTGCTGGATGGCCCCTCAACCGCATTCATATTATAATTATCTATTTTTTTAAATTAATTTGCGTAGAAACTTCATCAGAAAATTTAAAACCAATTTTTATCTTGTATTTTTTACATGGGTACTTATCTATTTTGTGTGCAATGTCCCTCTTTCGTTCAATGATAAGAATGGTAATCTGTTTTTATAGCTCAATCAATCAATAGTTGAGATAACCCAATACCATTGACCTCCTCCCATACCATGTCGTCCATCATATTATTGCCAAAAACACGAAAACGCAAATTCGGAGTTTGAGTTATAACAGAGGTGCAAACATTTGAGATTAATCATGAATTCATTTAAACATAATCGTTTTTATTAAATATCTTCTAAATGCCGTTTTTGTAAAGTTCCGTGTTTGATTCTATACGACTCAGATATAGAGTCACCCTCCCGATAACAACGAGCAAGAATTAATACCAACACCTAAGTAATCAATGGGTGATGACAGATTACGCGCCCGAGTTCTAGTTCTTAATCGTTGATGTTGTTCACCCGGTGTCAATATCAACGATAAAGAAAGAATGCTTTATTTCCAGCTCTGACTTGATGCTCGTTTGGTGTAAACGCACCTTTATAATATTGAAACAGTAGTTCAACCGTCCCGCTCGGGAACAGAAAAAGAATATGCGGCGATGCGAGATGTTTTGCTCTAAACGACTTTCGTGTGTTTGACAATACTTTTGCGATTGCATTCTTTACAAAAAGTCGATGCTGCTATATGACCAACTATAGCTTTCCCAACAGTCGTTGTCCTTTGGACTCTTTGGTCCTAACCACAGGCGGCCCGTTCATTGTGCACTGCGCCTCCAGAAACAAAAATAAACTAATAACATTAAAATATTAATTCTAAAACGTCCATATTTATTTCATTCGTATTCAAAGCACAGGCGGGATCAACGCGAGAATATAATTATATGCGCGCAATTTGGTTGACTTTGTTTGAAAAATTTCTAAAACGCCCGAAACGTTGGAGTAAGCGAAATGGGCTGCTGTAAGAGTGCGGTAATTACGTATGCGAGAATGAGAGGGTGCAGGTGTAGAAGACAATAATTTTGTTGTTAGATTTTTTTCAAAGATGGCGTCGCATGAAATTCGTTCCATACTAACTTTAATATTAGGTATATTTTATATTATTTCTTATCCATTTTTCAACTTTTTATTAGTTAGTCTGTTATCCAAAGCGGAGAAGAATGCAATAGATCACACATCGGAACAATCTGCTGTAAGTGTTTGCACTAACCCGACTTTAATTTATATTAGAGAATAGAGATTACTCAAAAATGGCATACCTATTCGTGTTTTTGTCATTCGAGCGAGGATGTCCAAATCCCTCATCGCTGCTTCAACGGAACCAGACACTTTGTTAGAGGGTTTTCATCGTCTTCGGAACCTTGATGAAGGATACTACTTATTATCCCTTTTTTTCGCCCGACTTAGATACGGCATTCTCAATACATATTCCAATCATGTAAACCTACCTTCCATTATGGAGAATTTGATGGGACATTGTCAGATACGCACCAACTAACATGTAGATACTTATATATTGTAAGCATACCATATGACTTAGGTATACCATATGCTTACTTGTATGACCAATAGATACATTACGATACAACTAGGTAGGTATGTAGGTACCCATATAGTTTGATTTGTGATTTGAATCCCATCACATTCAGTGTGACCGATGGTTTATTGACGTTAGACTACTGTCAACAAACAGACAGGTATTTTATACTACACTTCCAGTAATTGTCTATGGGTACAAGAGGTATAGTATTATAGGTAAGTCTACATCACTCACTCTGATTCACTAGTGATACAAGTGATATCTTTCTTTACGCTTACGGCAACGAATTTAAACCTGAGGATGATAATAATATAGCCAATAACTAGAGACTAGGAAGTAAGAAAATGGCAAATTTGACTCATAATAAAAAAGGTGTATATCCGGTAAGAAACTGTTTTATTTCTACAATCAGTAATCACACGATACAACTTATTACACGAATAAGTAGGCATAATGCTTTAAAGACAATTAATTTTTAAGGGGTATAGCAAGTGCGCGGTTTCACGTGTCTTCGTAAAAAAAAGTTTTTCTCTGTACACACAATTGAAAGGTGCTGAAATTGAACTCTCCTATCAACGAAAACACCCGATTTGGATAGACTCCACCCATCAGCCACGGTTTGCGGCCGAATATACGGCGACTACTTTGGCCCAATATCCGGTATCCGGCTAAACTAGTATATGTTTCATCTTTACAAATAATCTTCTAATCGAGGTATGCATGTACCTTTGAGTATTACAACACTATGATTTGACCCAAAAAAATTACAATAGACACAACATGACTACCAACAATATAGGTTCAATACCCTGCACCAAATTTTCTACCAAGTATTTACATACAAAGTATACCTACATAGGTCTATTCTTCTCTATTTGATAGGTGCGTTACATTAACACGCATTACAACGAGATTTCTCTATACAACGTGTATTTTATATACTTGATCAAACGAATTGTATGAATAAAAGATAAAACTATTGCCTTTTATTGCCAGTAAGACGGAGCTCGTGGCGAGTAATGCCTGGCCCGATAAACAGCTACCGATAACCATCGACGGTCACCAGGTCTCCCGGGTGGATAAATTTAAATACCTGGGAGCAACCATTACCACCTATGGTGACCTCGGGGCTGAGCTCCCGATACGTACCGGTATGGCAAGTGGCGCCTTTAACAACATGACCAAGATTTGGAAAGCGTCGGCGTTTAGTGTCGAGACGAAATGTAAACTGTTTGATGCATGTGTGTTGCCCATTCTCTTATATGGGTGTGAGTCCTGGCACATGACCAAGGCCCAGGCACAAAAAGTTTCAGCCTTTGAAATGAAGTGCCTTAGGAGAATTCTGGGCGTAAGATGGTACCACCGCATCACGAACGACGCTATACGCCGGCGCACCCAGCGTGAGCCCATCCCCTCTACCATTGTGGGGAGGAGGTGGACTTGGCTGGGACATGTGTTAAGGATGCCGAATGACAGTTGGCCGAGGAGAGCGCTGTTCTTCCTCCCATCAGGGTCCCGAAGACGAAGAAGACCCTCTCACACTGTGTTCCGCTCCTTTCGAAGCAGAGCTGAGGGATATGGACATGGTGTGGGAGGAGGTCATAAACATTGCGATAGATGCTCTTGTTGCCTCCCTATGCCCCTGAGTGGGGTGTAAAAGGGAGAATTGATTGATTGCCAACCTATCACAGTTCAACAAAATCAGGTAAATATCGAATGAAATGCACAATTTTGCGAAGATTTCATCTTCTTTGGCGGTGAACATAGCTAGAACCAAAATCGTTTTAGATATAATTTGAATAAGAGAATAATAAAACACACAAAAAAGTGTAGGTACCTAAATCATATTATTTAAAGTTAGGTATACACCAAAAAATGAATTACCTAGGTACTTATTTTATTTCACATATTTCCAGTCAAATATTATTTTTTAAAGAGTCGATATCTTTTCTTTAAGTGGGTGGTCTATTGATCACGTGAGCACAAAAAAGTGGGTGGGGGGGGGTCCGGAAAAAAACACGAAAGATCGGGAGCGGGAAGGGGGTCTATTAAGAAAATCACGTGTGATATTTTTTTTTACTGCAGAATTAGAATTTCCATGAAACACCTTTCACAAACTTAAAAAATTGACGAAAACAAAAAGCATAACCTTCTTCAATCTTTGTACCAAAAAGATAAGCGTGGGAATTCGTGGGAAGGGGGGGAAGAGATTCTAAAAAGTTGCAAAAAAGCACGTCACGTGAAATGAGGCCCCTAACTAATTTATTTAGAAGATGATAAACCTCACCAAAATATTTTTTGCATTTTCACCGATAACAAAAAAATTATCTATTATTCGCACAATTGGTTTGATCAAGTATCGAGATAGCACATTGTATAACCCGTCATACACAAATCAATAGTATAATTAAGGAAATTGTCAATTATTTGTCGGTTTATACTAAATGTGACCCGTTTCAAAAAAGGGAACGGTATATTTCAAAAAGGTCATCGCTACTGCGCAGGGACTAGCGCAGTGGAGGGCTCATGTTGCTTCCCTATGTTCCTAACTAATTGAATTAGTTAAAGAAGTCATAACATCAATTAACATGAACAAAAATGAAGTGCAGAATAGAGGTGGTTCGTACGATATTTGACAAAATGAGACCAGTTTTCTGTGATGACAATCTTAATTTGAAACTCCTTCAGGGATTGGTCAAGTGCTACGTGTGGCCTGTTCTCTTATACGGAGTTGAATCTTGGACTCTCAAAGTTACTACAATGAACGAATTGGAAGGGTTTTAGATGTGGGTACACTGGAGGATGCTCCGCATACAATGGACAGACATGGTCAGCAACACAAAAGTCCTGCAAAAGGCTAGGGTTGTTAATAGAGAGTTGCTGACTAATATCAAGGTCCGGAAGGTGTTCTACTTGGGTCATAGAAAATACTATTTGCTGCACTTGATTATTAAGGGAAAAATAGAGGGTTGACGAGGAGTAGGCCGACGGCAGATATCCTGGCTCCGAAATATTCGTGAGTGGACGGGGATCACGAGTGTAGAGGAACTGTTTCGTGCCGCACAGGACCGGGATGCATTCTCCAGAGTGATAGTCAACGTTGGAGCGACTGTCACGACACAGAATGAAGAATGAGGAAGGAGTCATTACATTTATGAGTATTGTAGTTGAGTGGCGAGTAATTCAGTTACAACACCTACAATTTAGTCGACTAGATAAGCCCGCATTTTGGTCGATTCAATCGGCGATTATTTTTTTTGTAATTTAATGTATTCAACAACATGGCAGAACAAATTATTTTGTCGATTCTTTTGTTTATAAATGTATTATCGTTATCAATAAAACAAAAACAAATGGATTGAACAAAAAATAATACTATGTTTAGTCATAGTAACTCCAACATGATTAGGTACGTGCCTCGCTTTCAGAATTCATTTAAAGATAAGATAGGGCTTGAGTATTGTCTGGATTCTGTTTTATCTGCATATATAATAGAGAGTTATCAACATAAAACGTATATCGATTTTGTTATTGACTGGCTTAAATATATTAGAAGTAGGTTCCTACTAGCAGACCCGACAAACATAGTCCTGTATTCAATATAAAAAAAATCTAACTGGAATAATGATTAATGAATCTATCAATCTAATTCCGATGGATGTATTTGTTTCAATGCCAGTAAAACGGAGCTCATGGCAAATAATGCCTGCCCCGATAAATAGATACCGATAACCATCGACGGTCACCAGGTCTCCCGGGTGGATAAATTTAAATACCTGGGAGAAACCATTAGGTACCACCCACCTCTGGTGACCTCGGGGCTGAGCTCCCGATACGTACGTATGGGTATGGCAAGTGGCGCCTTTCACAACATGACCAAGATTGTTAAGCGTCGGCGTTTAGTGTTAAGACGAAATATAAACTGTTTGATGCGTGTGTCTTGACCATTCTCCTATATGGGTGTGAGTCCTGGCATCTGACCAAAGCCCAGGCACAAAAAGTCTCAGCTTTTGAAATGCCTTAGGAGAATGCTGGGCGTAAGATAGTACCACCGCATCGCGAACGACGCTATACGCCGGCGCACCCAGCGTGAGCCCATCACCTCTACCATTGTGGGGAGGAGATGTTTTTGGCTGGGACATGTGTTAAGGATGCCGAATGACAGTTGGCCGAGGAGAGCGCTGTTCTTCCTCCTATCAGGGTCCCGAAGCCGAGGAAGACCCTCTCACAATGTGTTCCGCTCCTTCGAAGCAGAGATGAGGGATTTCGACATGGTGTGGGAGGAGGTCATGAACAGTGCGCAAGATCGAGCGCAATGGAGAGCTCTTGTTGCCTCCCTATGCCCCTAAGTGGGGTGTAAAAGGGAGAATTGGATTGGAATTGTATTTGTTTCAAACGTTTTAAGCGATATTATTTTCAGCGCACATTCTGTCAATCGCGCCATCTATCAAAAATCTGTCAGTCAAATTTCATTACTTTACTTTAGAAAGGTTTATATTATATAGGTATGGTTAAACCAAAAGAACATACTCGTAGACCCACAGCTGGAGAATAGAGTATATTTTCTTAATCGTTGATATTGGACACCATGGAAAGGAAACAAAAACGTAGGAACACGAAGTAATTTAATGCGCGATTAGAGTTCTTTCTCGTTGTCATTTCCTTGGTGACCATATCAACGATCAAGAAAATACTCTATTATGGAGTTCTGATCGATTTATATTCGTTTGGTGTAAGTGACCCTACTATATTGCCAAAAGAAGATTACATGATACCTATTGATGCTCGTTAAGTTTTTAAGTTTTTGCAACATTCTTAGTTTTTTCTTTGATAAAAACTTTCTCCTAGAAATAATAAACACAATAAAGAAGAATAGTTTAAGTCCAGCCGTTCATGCGTGATGCCGTGACCAAGGTAAATAGGGATTCATTTTTATAAACGTGCATAAAGACTCCATTTTATAGATATAGATTATACTAAATTTACGATAAACAACCGAAATATCTCTAATTATATAAAAGTCATTAGTCCATGGATATACTCTTATGTACTCATACCGTGCCTTATTTATCAATCTTTTCGCCTCTCGTGAATATGAGATTCCTCCCGGTTGGCGATTTGCCATTGGAATGCTGTGGACAGCTACCTTATGAGGAAGTCTATCACCGTCCATTCTCTAACGTGATCGTCCTAAAGCGCTTTCTTATCCTGATGCTCCACCTTATGATGTCTTTATTGTAGCAATGACTCACTTATGACGGTGTTCCGTATTCCGTCCCTCAATGTCTTACCCAGAATTTACCAAATGAGGTCTTCATCTTCGCAGTTTTCACTAGTGCTTTAGTTCGTCCTGTGTCTGTTCTTGATCGATTAGCCTGATACAAGTTTTGTATATTCGCACTTTGCTTTCCACCCGTATATTATTATTTTTCCATACAAAATCTTCCAAGAATCCGGCTATTACTATTCTTTGGTGGTCTGTTCACAGACTTCGTTGTGGGCGTTGTGGCGATCAGTGGCGCTAGTACGAGTTTTATCACGCAAAATAAGCGCTTATTAGCGTGCAATTAGTGTTCTTAAATCAAACGATCGAATCATTCGATCATTTTAGTATGAAAATTTTTCGAAACTCTTTCGATGATCGAATATCGAAACGAAGGGCTACAGTTTGGGAAGAGATCTATTCATAAATATTTAAACCTTTGTTCAATGGGATGGTTTTCAAGTAGCAAATTTAGACGTACCTACACATTCTTTAACCCTATTCCTTGAGATTTACGCTGGCGTGAAGTAACAAAATGTTCAATGGAAACGTGTATAGCACCCCTACTTTAGAAACTTTAGAAACTCCGCACCCCATACAAATTGCCGTGAATTTCTCCCTTACGTTAGTGAGGTAAGTAGAGTAGTCGGCTATGTAGTGTGAATTATTCGGAATACGTGTGTAAAGTATTACGTCATTTGACAGCTTTGCGCTCCACTCTTCCATGCATTTTGTATGGAACCATTTCCAGAAAACAAAAAAAATGTTTCTTAGAGAAACAAAAAAAAAATAGGATTATTGCTAATCATTGTACTGAAAACAAACAGGGGCAAAAAACATCTTAAAAAACGTCGTTTATGGTTAAAAAAATTAAACAAAAAACCCAATTTCATTAGTATGGGTGAAATGTCAGGTTATCTTCGTGGACCGCGGCTGTAGATGTCTCCATACATTGACTTTACACCCGTATAGGAGTACTTTTGTCTCTTTGAAAACTGTCATTAATTTTATTTTTGTCTGAAATAATCCATTATGTACCTATCTAATATAACATGCACGTGGTGTGTTTAAATACTAAAGATCACCTTAAAAATTATACTGATAATAATAATTATTAAGTAAGTACCTAGGTATATTTTGTAGTGAGTGTCTGTATATATATATATACCTACTACATATTTTGTTTATTCTTTTACTTATAAACAAATCATCTGTTATGTGTAATCATTTTAGCAAAGAGAATCGATATTATCGCCTCAATAGATAACCTATCATTATTTTTCGTGTAAGCGTGTTTTTATGAATAAAAAGTTTAATTTAATATTTTCAAATGTATCGAGGCGCTTAGTAGTATTTAGCCCATTTCAAATATGCATTATTATAACTAGACATAGGATAATATGCATTAATGAAGTGCCGAAATATAATATGCACTAAAAATGTCCGTAATCTAAAATATAAAAGAAAGTCGGGTTAGTTAACATTTTTTTTCATCTTTTATTAGGGGGAGGGGGGGGGGGAGATGTGTTCCATTATCGAGATATAGTAGACAATAGTAAACTATACGAACACTTATAACTCGAGATCGGCTGAACACATTTTTATGATGCTTGGTTTATTGGGTTCTTCTCCGCTCCGGATAACAGAAAAATTATTATTAATTCGAAAATTGGAAAGCAAATAATATAAAACTAAGTATGGAACAGATTTACTGACAACAACGCCACCTGTGTAAAATTCCATAACAACACAAGTTTTGTTTACTTAACAACCACAGAGTTTCAAAACATTTGTAGGCAAATTTTTGTAGAAATTCTTTCAAGCTTTCAAAAATATTTTTTTAACATTTTAACAAACGTATTTTTGTATATGCCTATTACAAATTTGAAATCAATATTCATAGTGAGGACAACAGGACAACGTCTGCAGGGAAAGCTAGTATACAATAAATTAGGGATCCGGCGAATCCCATCATATTAGTTTTCGACATTTTCCACACGGACAGGACTCGAACCGGCATCCCTAGACGCCCCAAGCAGAGACTCTAGCCACAGGGCTAACTGGCCCGACGCTAATAGGTAACTTCGCAATATGTGTATTAAAATTGTAGATATAATTAGATGTTTTGTCAATTTAATGATAAATTTTCTTTAGTTAACATGCTCAGTTAGGCTATCTGAGTCAAAATCAACATTAAAATCAACACGCATATAATAATTGTGATGTGTGTATATATTCCTTGCAGCCCCTGCACTATTGAGATCTCATAAATAATAAGAATAATACACATCATATAGTTGAGTTGTGGCGACAGTTTCAAAACAAAAAATAACTATTTAGAAAAGTCAAAACAATGTCAAGAAATGTAAAAAGGTAGTCATTAATTAGGTATAAGTCAAAGTTAAAGAACGGACAAAGTAGAATTTCTATAATGTTATTAACTATAAATGCATCCGCCCATTACAGAGTAGGTTATCACAAAAATATAGAGCAAACAACAAAGAATAAAGGTAAAAGGGTAAGATAATATACTAAATTATAATTAAAATAAAATAAATCACAAAAAAATAGATTAAGTAACAAAGAATCAAAGGCAAAAGGGTACAAAAACCCATTTATAATTAAAATAAAATAAGTCAGAGAAAACAGAACAAGTAACAAATAATTAATCAATCCAAAAAATAGGAAAAAACTAAATTATTATTGAAATAAAATAAAATAATTAACATAAGAGCAAAATAAAAGTTATATGGGTAAAATAAAATAATAAACAATACACTTAAATTCGTCAAATATTAAAAAGTGAAAAAAAGGAAAGCAAAAAGACAGTAAAACACCCTAAACTAAACCAAAATACCCATCAGCAGTCTCTCAGATTCATATACTCCAATATCAACTAAGTATGCTTAACATTTTTCCTATTTTAATCTTGCATTCAGAACTCCGCTGATATTATCTTATATATAAAAATGGAGAGCTATTTCGCGTTGTCATCGGATGGCGCCTAAACGGCTGGACCGATTTCGCTAATTCTTTTTTTGGCGTGTAGGCTTTTATCAGGAAAGTGTCCTTTTAGAACAAAAAAATTAAGAAAAATGCATGGGAAATTAGAAAATTTAAGAAAACTATAAAAATGGAGATTTATTTCCCGATATCATCGCATCACGCCTAAACGGTTGGACCGATTTCGCTAATTATTTTTTGTCGTGTAGGCTTTTATCGAGAGAAGGTTGATTTAGAAGAAAAAAATTAAGAAAAACGCATGGAAAATTAGAAAATTTAAGAACACTATAAAAATGGAGAGCTATTTCCCGATGTCATCGCATCGCGCCTAAACGGCTGGATCGATTTCGCTAATTATTTTTTTGGCGTGTAGGCTCTTATCGGGAGAAGGTTGATTTAGAAGAAAAAAATTAAGAAAAATTCATGGAATATTAGGAAATTTAAGAAAACTATAACAATGGTGAGCTATTTCCCGATGTCATCGCATCACGCCTAAACGGCTGGACCTATTTCGCTAATTCTTTTTTTGTCGTGTATAGGCGTTTATCAGGACAATGTCCTTTTATAGAAAAAAAATAAGAAAAATGCATGGGAAATTAGAAAATTAAAGAAAACACAGAAAGTAGGTAATCTTTTTAGTACCTACTTTTTACAATATAATTTTCTTCTACTTTTGAATTTTTATTAATTGAATGTAAAATATATCGTATGAAATAGATTGATTGGATAAGTCATATAATATTCATTGCAGTTATTTTTTTAAGGAGTTTTGGTAAGTTTTAATACAAGAAATTCATTATTGTAATGAAGTGTAAGGAGTTTCGAAAACTTTCTTTATATAAAAGATTTTTAAAACCGCCAGCAAACAGAATCGTATAATATATAACATTGCTATTAAGGAGTTATACTTAATTGAAGTTCATTTTATAAGGAGTTTTGATAAGTTTTAACACAAGGAATACATGATTATATTGAAGAACAAGTAGAATATTTTTTTTTGTTTGTTTGAAAATCAATTCTTCGTTTATGGGCTGATTTTTACAGAGGATGAGTACATACCTACATATAACGTAAATATAATCTGCATCGTTAATATGTAAAAAAAGCTGGATATTATTTGCTAATGACCTAGCATTTGTTTCTTTATTGAAAATAAAAATTGCTACACTTCCACCATGTTGTAATAGAAGATAGAAAAAAATCACAGATACTGCATTAAATGTGCTTTTTATTTATTTCCATTGTTTTGAAAGAGAAGATTAAGAACGCAATGTTGTGTGAAAGTGAATGTCGAGAACTTGGAAGTATGTCTATTTAGGTAATTTATTTAGAAGAGATGCAAGGTGTGAAAAAGAGATTGAAAGAAGGAAATTGGCTGGAAGAAGGGTTAGCGGTGCACTTAGACCTCTAAGAAGATATCTCTGAAATCGACAGTTGATGTACAATGCAATCCTGATACCATCCATGATTTATGGGAGTGAAACTTGGACATGGACGAAAAATTTGGATGTTGGAATAAATGCTGTGGAAATGAGATCACTGCGTAGGATATGCGGAAAGAGACTTATTGATAAGGTGAGGAATGATAATATTAGAAAGGAATGTGGAGTGGATGTTAGTGTAGTGACTAGAATGAAAGTGAATAAAGAAAGAAGGTTTAGGCATGTAAAGAAAATGAACGAAGAGAGAATGACTAAAAGGATATATAAATTTGAAAGAATAGGTGCACGCAGACGAGGCCGACCTGGAATGACATAGACCGACCATATCGGTGCCGTCTTACAGGAGGGCCAAGTCAAAAGCAAAAGGAATAGAAGAGCATGTATGCGGAATGTTATGCGTTTGGAGGAAGCGAATGAGTTTGGATTGGAGAGAATGGAAGTCCATACTCTCTGCCTACTCATTCGAAAATCAGCGTGATCGGTAAAATAAGTATTGACACCTCAATGCGTATTTTGAATCGGTACGGAGAAGTTCCTTATCGTACTTTGATTAATCAATCAATATTATTTTAACTGAGCAAAATAATTATTGAAATATCGAATATAATGACATAGGTACATAAATTCTTTTTTTTACATGTTAACATCAAATCAATCAAAATTAAAACTCCCTTTGAACTCCACTCAGGCGCAAAGTGAGGCAATAAGAGCTCTCCATTGCACTCGATCTTGCGCAATGATGACCTCTTCCCACATCATATTAACATAGGTTATAAGTTTTTGATGTAAAAATAAACTCAGACCGATGACTGCAGCGTGGTATGCAGGTTTTGCTAATGCCAGTAAATAGTCATTCATGTTAAATATCTAAAAAACGAATTTGAGCTCAGTTGCATAAAACCTAGAGTACCCATATTATTTATTTCGATACGAAGTTCGACGGGTCAGCTAGTTAATTATAAAAAATGATAACGTACAATAATTTTTAATGAACTCTGAACAAATTACTTACCTATAGTTTTAAATCTACCAGAATTCACAAACTCATAGCCGTTTCTACAATATTACAAAACTAGTAGCTAAGCATTTTTTAATTGGAGTTCAGATTGCTAAAGATCTTTGTAAAATGCCGTTTCACAGCTATTCAGTTGCAACATCAAAAATCTAAGGAGAGCGAGTTATTATTAAGTGACAGATGTCGGCCTCTCTTAACTATGACTTTTGAATTTGTTTAGACAAATAGATAAAATTCAATACTCTCTATAAAATAAAATGGAGCCCTATTTAACTTGGTCATCAAATCACCTGTGAACTACTGGACCGATTTCGCACTTTCTTTTTTGTTGTCTTTGCTATTGCCAGGAGAACGTTTTATATTATAATATTAATAATGGAGAGCTATTTTCCGATGTCATCGCATCACGCCTAAACGGCTGGACCGATTTCGCTTATTCCTTTTTTTGTCGTATTGGCTTTTGTCAGGAGAAGGTTCTTATGAAAGTAAAAAAATAAAAAAGTTGCGTGCAAAATTAGAAAATTAAAGAAAACTCTAAGTAGGTAGCCTTTTTAGTGCTTTTTACAATGTAATTTAATAGTAATTTTGAAATAAATACGTGTTTGACAGAAACTGTCAGTTACAGTTGGTGCGATAGACATAATGTAGTTGTTGTATGGTTTAAAACAGATGCATCGGTCGGAATTATATTGGTTAAAAGGTAATGAGCTTATCATTATACTGATTTGAATTAAATATTTATATAGTTAGGAACACAGGACAACGTCTGTCGGGAATACTAGTGAAAGATAAAATTTAGAAATTCGCACGGAAAATTTCTTAGGTTTTAGATGTTTTCTCCTTAGAAAAAAAATAGAGTCAACAGTCCCATTTAGCATATCATCGATATTATAAAATGCCTGTTCAACAAGATACTTCTTCACCTCTCTCTGAAACCCCAATAAATTAAGTGCTCTGATACTATGAGGCAACTTATTAAATAAACAAATACTATCACAGGTGTAACTTTTTGAGACCTTTGCCAATCTATATATTCCAACGGCCGCACATCTCGTTTACCCCTATTATTATAGGTGTGACGTTTCTAGGTTAAGAAGAGTTTTGGGCAAATTCTTTTAGGCATTATACTAAGCAGTAAGCAGTCATACTTGGCAAAGTTATCACTTTTTTTAACCTTACAAGGTATTTTATAATCACAATGCTTTAACATTGTTTGTTTTGTAGAGAGCAATCCTACAATGTTTGTGTTCTTTTGTGTCCTTGTTCTGTTGTTCATTAATTTAATAATAATTTATCTTTTGTTGATTCACTTACACCAGTCAATAACATATTCTACGCGAGCTGATAATGACTATTTTGGTGTATTGACTTTTGAGTGACGTATCGGCTTAGTAGCAAATATCTAATTAATTAGCTACATTTTCTTAATTCTAACACCTAGTAAATCCTTGATATAACAAACATAATAATACCTATGTGACAAAATTCCAAATATTCATGGATTCTCGCGCCCAGAGGCCCGTGGTAAATTTATGATTGACCCCTCCAATTAAAAAACGTCACCAACCACTTACGTAGTATCCAAAAATATTCATAATGTTACGTGCATTTTTATGATCAATTTTATGTTCAATAAAAAAAACATAGAAATACGGGATGTTGCTAAAAACTAAGAGCGTATTGATCGAAAATAACAACATCTTTTTGCAGTCTAATAATTATTAGTTTCAAGATTCAGCTGCTATGAAGGCGCCCATTAATCACGTGAGCCCAAATAGGGGGAGGTTTGGAAAAAATCACGTGCATTTATTTTTTTCTGATAAATTTAAAGAAACAGAGTTGCACCTTTAGAAATTTAAAAAATTGAAGAAAATTAAAATCATAAGTTTTTTTATTCTTTGAGTACCTACTAAAAACACACGTTATTTGCGGGGAAAGGGGGGAGGGTATTCTGAAACATCACTAAATATCACCAGGGGGGATGGGTGGAGGTCTAAAAAGTTGCAAAAAACATAATGATTATTTATTTATCGTATGGTCTTACAATGTATGTAACATTTCATGTAGGTTAATATATTTTTTTCAAATAAGTAAGAATACATAAAAACAGCATTAAAATATTAAACAGTTATATCTCCTATTGGATTGTCAAATCAGTAAAATGAAAGTAAATAATAACATAATGATTGATTGTCCCTCTCGGGTGGCACCCCCATGGCATTTTACCAGCCCTGCAACCCTATGCCTAAAGTAACGCTACTGATTGCTGTTTCGAAGGCTGGTTTAGTGTGATCACTTTACGTTAATAACGTAGGTAGGTCATTTAGGTGGTAAAATTCGTCAGATTCCCTGAACTTCCAAATCATATAGAAACGAACGTTTGTTAACGTAACGTAATCACTCTAATGGTATAGTACATAAGCCAGTGTTCAAAACAGCAGTGGAAGACGGTCGTAATTTAATTTTGTAAAAATTTACCTCCTAATAAGCGAACACTGGTTGATTAAATATTAATGATTGCATCTGAGCTGGTTCTAAAACGTCAGAATATATTATTATAACATGCATAAAAAGAAAAAAGTAACCAAGTATAAAATAATGTTTACCATCTTTCTGCTACTATAGTCTGTCTTTGAGGATAAGTTAAAGTCACTCGAACCGGTTCCCAAACGAGATCGAGGAATTGGTACACAGCTCGCTCTACTCTTAAAGGTTATTGAGCACTTTTACAGTTATTTTATTTATTAAAAACTCTTAGTCACACACATAACAAAAACCTTAATAATATATTTTTATATTAAATTTATAATAACACACTTAGGTACCTACGTTAAGTTTTAAAAAGATAAATATTTAAGTAAACATATTATTATTTTTGTCTTTTTCAATTTTTTAACCATATGATTTCAATTCAAATAAAATCACTAAATCACAGTTTAGAAAATCATCGAATTTTTTACATTTTTTTTTACACAACAAACTTGTACGAATGCGATAGGCGAATGAAAAAAAAAACAATTTTATAAATATGTAAATAATAATATTCCGACGGATAAAATATAATTATTATTGTTTATGACTACAGCGCAGGTTTGACGTTTGATAACGTCAAATTCACTCTGCTGATAATTCATCTGTTCTTACCGGCAGAGAATGGCTCGTCAATTGATTCGTGTGTACCTACCTACTGTGAAATCAAACATAAGTGTGGATAAGTCGTACAAAATATCGAGACCAGCGGTGAATAATCGAAGCTTATTTAAAATATTCAAACTAGACTCATTTGTCTGACTAATATAATAATCTTCTTGCTATCGTAATTATTCTTACCATAATACTTCGGTAAAATTTGATTTGAATGGAACCTATTCTTTCAACAATATATGATAAACTCTTTCGACAACAATACAATAAAGTACCATATATCACACATGTGACTTATTTCCTAATACACCGCCATCTCTTGGATTTTTTCGCAAAGTTACGCAAAGAAATTGTTTTTATTACAAACTTATATACGACCCGTCGAACTTCATCCCCATCCCAGATTTATACAGATGACCCAGAAAGTGGACCACCCTAAGGACTATCTAAATACCTCAATATATTTTGTCAAGCGATCTTTTATAGTTTTCGAGTTATAATAATCGAGGTAATTTTTGAGGTAGGTACATGCATTTTTTTTTCTGAAATAGCTGAATAATATACCTACCTAGTAGATACAAAATTATGGATCTATCTGATACCATGCATGCATCGTGCCAACAAAAAAATTTGAATCTCAAAATAGGGTACAATTTAAAATTAAAAAAAAAAAAAATATTTTAAACAAAATGGTCACATACCTTTTTTTCTCCTAACTATTTTCAAAAACTTGCCAATGTATCAATCTATGTATCTACCATGTAAATTTCATTTCGAAAAACGGGTGGTATAAGTAAAAATATAGATTTATACAAGTACTCTTCCTATATTCCGTTGTATTTTATTTATATTCTTTCATGTCATTGTATAGTATGTATAAAAAATACATTCAATGTGAAAAAATACACAATACGCAAGTACTCGCTGAACTATAGTATCCTCGGAATAAACTGGCAGCCGGGCCCATAAAAATTTAGGGATCCTTATTCCTTTTCCATGGATGCACCTAAGTAATACCAATTGATTAGTCATTTGGTATTGGTTTTAGTACCCCAACTGCCAATTCATTTCGGTGATACAGTCTGGCTAAAAAGAGTAGAAAATAATTGAGGGCGCTGCAGTCGTTTGTATGGCAACATTTAATAAGTACTCTACATTTATAAAGTAAAGTATTGTAACCGCCAAAATATTAAAAAAAAAAATACTATTCAATTTGGTATCATATGAAATGCTTTGTAGAGGTTATTTAAAAGAATTTAATAACGAATTGTACCAGCCATGGCATTAAAAACGAGATGGGAAATAATCTACGCCAAACGCGTCAAAAAACAAGAGATAATAAGATAATAATGAGTGCTGTAATCCACAAAATGGTGCTTACAACTGCTTACTATTCTATGGCCGAATATCCATCATATAAATGTCAAAATGTTTAAACATAACCTATAATTTATTTTTAAGTGAATATTATAGGAATATACAAAAAAAAATATGTCGGAAAAATATCCAAATTAGTAAAAGGTACTTAATAATTTTTAAAATGAATTGGATGTTGTATTTACCAGTTAGAATTGCTGTCCATTCGTAAACATTTGTAATGTCAGACAATAACCTATGTTCAGTGTTGCCAGAGTGATAACATTTTAGTTCATCAATAATTAATTTCTACTCTTTTTAGCCAGACTGTTCTATAATATACAAACGTTGCCTCAGTCGCTGGTACCAACATAAGCATCCGCCAACATAACCATCCGTCAACATAACCATCCGCCAACATAGTATGATTTTAGCTATCGAAGCGATTGCCGATAGTTATTTTGTACGTGAATACGCCAATAATTTTATTATTTGTCATTTGGGTCTTTAAAGCCTAGTTCACACTAGCTCGAGTAAGTACAGTTCATTAGTGAGGAGGAAAACTCGCCACTCGACTAAAATACTCTACCAATGTGATCTAAGGTCCTAAATATATCCTAAAGGATATGAATGAGTCCAGAGGCGTAAGGGTCAGAAGTCTCAATGGTTACAGAGAGCATTTCCATGTGGAGGTGGGAGTCCAGCAAGGCAACAAAAAGAAGATTATGTCACATAATAAAGAAATTTATTTCAGCTTATAATTTAAGTAAGAAAAACGGTTCTGAGGCGGGCAAAGTTTGAAGGTTCAGCTGGTGAATTTTATGTTTAATGATTATTATTGTTATTGTGAATTATAATTGTTTTTGCAATTTACTACTATTATTGTAATTTGTTATGATTATTAATATCATATTGTTCTTAATTTTATTTTCCAAAGATTTATTGTGCTTTAATGTGCCTATTCGTATATGCATGCTAGCCTCAACACAGGTTCACACCTAGTGAGGCGGCAAATTTTTCTTTTTTATTTGTATCTGGTGTGTATTATTGTTTTGAACTGTATAGTATGTATGAATTTGATGTGACAATGGTTAAATAAATAAAATAAATACAATTAGTTAAAGGAAGAACCTATCTATGGGCTTTGTTGTTTTATATTGTGGTTAAGGATGAAAGTAAAATGATTTTTTTTTTCATAATTTATCTTCAGTCACGTGACTGTTGAATAAAGGAACCAATTTTTGGCTCTACGCATTCAGAAAAGTTTTAATATTTGTTCTCAATGTTGTAGAGTATGGTGTAAAAGATTCCAAAGATATTTATTCGAAACACGATTCTTCAAAAAATCAATTGTTCGAATTATGTACAATAGTTCTAAAGCTAATTATTCGAATGAATATTTCTACGAATATATTTCTTTTTTAATATTTGTACAACTGGTAGAAAAATTGCAACAGCGACAACTAGCAAAATACAGTCTTCAAAAATAATAACACCAGCATGGGTATGGACAGGAATATTAGAAAAAGAATCAGAGCTGTTCCGAGTACAGGCAAAAATTACTCGAGTACTGAGTACAAGTACTACGTACGAAATTTACTTGAGTACTGAGTACAAGTACTCAGTGAGAAGTACTCGCGTACAAAGTACCGAGTACATGAGTGATTAATGAAACGCAAAATCTTGTTTAAACCTTTATTTAAGTGTGATAGACGCAAAGGCTTTTTGAAGCTGTTAAGTCTGTTGCACTGATATTTAACAGATTAAAATAAAATAAATGAATAAAAAATAAAATTTGCCCTGCGCATTTTCAACCATGGGGTCACCACATAAAAATATCATGCGCATCCTCTATGCACGCGATTCAGTCATGGGACCAAAACATATTATTATTGTAAACATCGTACAAGGTATTGTATCATGGGCACCCGTAGAAAAAAATCTAAGGAGGGGCAAAATATTTTTCACACTTTTTTCACTTCATTTGTGCCAACACTAGGTGCAGGTTTTAAAATAAAAGTAACGTTATTTGACTATTTTCAATCAATCTACCTGTACCTATCGATTATTTGTGATATTTTTGTGATCACTAGACGCATTCTTTTTTTTCATAAGACACGTCAAAGGTGACCTCCTTTAAAACAAATACTTTTTTAAAACAAATATTTTGGAATGTCAATTTAATTGACTTTGAAATCTTTATTAACAAGGAATATTTTGCAAGTACATAAGATACTTCAGTTTTTACGTTAAAAATAATAGCGTAGTAGGATTTCAGACTACACACCATAAAAATGACAATTCTATAGCGGTTATGTAATATCGAATTTATACCACACAATTTATTTTCTATCTGATGCCACGAATGTATAGCGCCACCTATAAAGAGACATCCAAGATAAAGAGCCATCTAGCGGAATGCGCCGAATACAACTCGTCTTATCAACAACGTAGATTCACCACCGTTTTTACCAAGTTAACTAACTTAGATTATTTCGCACCAGAGGGAGAATACATCACTTTTTGGACAAATTATTTTGCGCGAATAACTTACCTATAAATACCTTTTCACTATGCAATTTTACTCACTCTTTCCTTCAGAACCTACAGTGCATAATATTGTAATTAGTTTTTAAGTTAAAATATATTTTTCTGTGATACTTTATTTGAATTCACTAATATAGTGCTTGTGTTCTTTATAATATAAAATTGAGTTTCATTTCAGTAGTTAGTCGAGTTCCTTCTTAACTATTTAGACTTGTTCATAAAGAAATAGTGAAAGTTGGTGAGTACTCCAGATATTTCTTAATCTTACCAAACTCATAAGAGAGTTTCTTATCTTCTAATAAAGATCATTTTCCCACTATCATTCTGCCTTGAGAAAAGAAATCAGCACTCCTGCTTCATCTCAATCTCCTCTCTTCTTATGGATCAGATCCAGCCAATCTGAACCCCATAATTCCATAAAAAAAATCTTTATGAAAAAACAATGACTTATTTAGTTTTTGAAATAACCAATTTAATATTATAATTTTTATATTATGGGATTTAAAAAAAAAAATATCACCAATACTCTAGAATTAAAAACGAGAACCATACATCTACACTTTACCATTACATATTACCACGACACCTAAAAAAATACAATAGACCTACGCAGCGTAGTAGGTTTAACGTACTCGACTAAATCCAATGATGTACTCGAGACTTAAAATGTACTCGTGTACTTTTTAAGCTCAAAAAACGCGTCGAATACAAGTATAAGTACAGGTTTGAGAAATGTACTCGTCTACTTTTTAAGCACAAAAAACGCGTTGAATACAAGTACAGGTTTGAGAAATGTACTCGTGTACTTTTTAAGCACAAAAAAACGCGTCGTATACAAGTACAATCACAGGTTTGAGAAGTGTACTCGTGAACTGAGTACCGACTACACCAAAAGTACTCTGAGTACAATCTACGAGTACTTGTACTCGAGTACTGCCCAGCTCTGAAAAGAATTAACGCCATACAATGCTATAGATGCTGGGAAGCAGGACACACTGCAGCACAGTGCACAGGGAAGGACCGGCAGAATGACTGCCGAAAGTGTGGACAAACTGGCCATAAATCAAATGAGTGCGAAAAAAATCCTTATTGCCCAATATGCGATGTCCCGTAACACAGAGCAGGTACAACTAGATGCACAGTATTCAGAAGGGTGCTCAAAGAAGAAGAAACAAGAACCAAGGAGAAAAAAACCAAGAACACAAAAACAGACAAAGGATAATAAAGCAGACCAAAAACAAAAGTAATTCAACTTTAGAAATGAACCAAATAATCTCGAAGAGAGAATATCTTCAAAAGACCACGAAGACAATGCCACGAATGGAACCTACAGCAAAAATGAGCACCAACATTCTGCAAATTAATGTAGAAAGGAGCCGAGGAGCTCATGCCCTGATGGATAAAACAGGGGAATCTCACAAAATTGACATAATCCTGATCAGTGAACCAAACAAAAAATTAATACAAGAACAGGGACCGTGGTTAACAGATAAAAGGAACGATGCAGCCATTCAAATAGTGAATCCCAAAGTAATAACAGACGAAAGAACGGAACGGAAGCGGAAACGGGTTTGTCTAGAGAGCGGAGCAAACCCCCCTAAATAATTATGTTCAAACCTAACCTAACCTTTTTTATGTTTTGGAAAAATTAACTATTTTTTAACTGTTTTTTATTTATAAAATTAACCAAATCGTGAACATGCATTTCTTGATGGATATATTTGAAAATAATGTTCAAATAAAACAATGTTTAACTTATCCACAAATTTTTATTTTCCCGACTAGTTTCGTAGGTACACGTCCTACATGGTCACGGGAGACTAAGAAACTAAATTTGAAACAAAAAAGGTACAAACACTAGTGAAGATACAGATATTACAGGGGTGATAAACTTTTGGTATGTGATACTTTGATGTTTATTTATTATGGGAATTTATATAATGCTAGTTGGAAAAAAAAGAGAGAGAATGTTAAATTTACGATTTTGAAATAATGATAGGTACAAATATTTGTAAAGGTTATTTATATATATAGGTACATAATATTGAGTAGGTATACAGTTTTTAAGAGTGATACCTACTCAATATTATGAACCTCCAGTATATAGATATTTTTTTTTTCTTTTTTGTACCTATCAAATATTTGTACCTATCATTATTTCAAAATCGTAAATTTAACATTCTCTCTCTTTTTTTCCAACTAGCATTATATAAATTCCCATAATAAATAAACATCAAAGTATCACATACCAAAAGTTTATCACCCCTGTAATATCTGTATCTTCACTAGTGTTTGTACCTTCTTTGTTTCAAATTTAGTTTCTTATAGGTCGACAACTATAATAATACCACTCCTAAGAATAAAATCTGTAGGTGCGGAATCAGGGGGACGAAGTAAGGGTAGCCGGAGACGGGCTAAAAAGTCGCTACTGATGCAGGTATACGGCATTTATACATTTTAGCTGGGATACTCGTAATACTTACTTACAGTTACAGGTAAATTCTAAGAAAGTTTATTATGCTCATCTCATTTAGACACCATTTTAACGGGTTAATTTAAAAACAAAATAGTGCCTAGGTTTGTAAAATTTCTAATGGGTTGAAGGTTGGCTCTAAGAAATTGTATGTTCGCTACTCCTCTGTTTGTCATATTCTTCGTAAAAGGTATGTTTTCTTTTAATTTGTTATTATGATTCTGTGATATAAAAATATATAAGGTTGATAACTGTTGATAGAACATTTAAAGAATTCGTTAGGTTGGTACCTACTTAATATGTTTTCTGAATTGGTCTTTTAGAATCTTCTCCATTTATCAATTTCTTTTTATGCTTTGTGTTTATTATAACATATTATTTTATCATGTCAGAGTAGAGAAAAAATAATTAAATCTGTTATATCTACCTAATATTAAAGGGAAGGATCGAAATCGTAGTTATTTATTTTGAAATGTAGATTTACCCGCTGCTACTTTTTGTTTGAGCTACTTTATATTACCTAATATATTGCATAACATGTAAAACGATTAAATTTGCACTACTATTTAATCGTTTGAAGTCGGTACTCATTTTGCTTGTTTGCAGACACCTTTATAAATGATAAAATACAAAGAAGCGTTAAGCCCCAGCTCAGACGTCCTTCCCGTTGCGAAGGCGGCGGGAAACTGAAATACCCGCACGCCGCACGTGATTCGTCCTAGCGCTGTCCGCTACCCCCTGTTACCACCAGTCCCCAATGCATTTTTAGTGTATGGAATGGTATTTTTATAGTTGTCGACCTATAGTCTCCCGTGACCATGTAGGACGTGTACCTACGAAACTAGTCGGGAAAATAAAAATTTGTGGATAAGTTAAACATTGTTTTATTTGAACATTATGTTTTTTATTTATATATTTATTTCTTTGGTTACCGGTTTCGGCTACCAGCCATCATCAGACCAAACTTAAAACTAGTGTGCACAGATGACAAAATATTGTGACTTAAAATTTTAGGTATTGTGATGGAGGGGGGTGTTAGGGGTGGGCGTGGAAGGAGATAGGGTAGGGAAGAGAAATAATAGCGGAGATTTATAAGGGTTCATTTCTTTGTTTATTAGATTATTAGGGATATTTTTATTAATTTCAATTGTTTCTAGGGTGTTAAGTTTTCTATATGTGTAACCATTGGTGTGCTTGTAAGGGTTTTATTGATGTTGTGGGTATGATTGTTATCTAAAAGATGATTAGCATATTCCGAAAAATTGTTATTTTTTAGACACCGAAGGTGTTCACTAATGCGTGTTTTGAAGTTTCTCTTTGTGCTCCCTATATATTTGTGATTACAGTCGTTGCAGTATAGTGTGTATATTCCGTTTTTGTTTAGTATGTGTGTTTTGTCTTTATTGTTAATTAATTTCTGTAATGTGTTGTTAGTGTATAAGGCTGGAGTAAGATCTGTGGGTAGTTTTTTATTGATTTGTTCGGATGTGTCTTTAATGTATAGTATTTTTCTGTATGATGTATCCTCTGTTTTTAGTGTAGGTATGGGGTATAAATATTTTTTAGATGTTATTGTTAATTGTTTTCTGAGTAAAAGTTTGTCAATGAGGTTGGGATTGTATTTGTTGTTGACCGCAATTTGTTTAATTAAATTTATTTCTGTTTTAAAAT